>OY728125.1:759995211-761245211 GCA_963277665.1 Viscum album | reverse complement strand
CTGTCACCATAAGAGAAAACTATATGGAAGAATAAATAGGGAAATCCACCATCATTAAAACTACAAGAAAACCCATACCACTTTCTAAACACATTCAAAGACCTCCATAGAATTCTTCATACTAGACTAACCTAGAAATAAGAAAAAGTCTATGAGGATAGGATTGGAAGGAGTGACAGAGATGGGGAAATGGAGAAACAAAGCTGTGGAGGGACATCAAGGAGGAACACAGGGATTGAAACCCTATGGGAAACCAAAATAGAGGTACTGAAGAATAACTGATGAAAGAACCATCAAGAAATGGAAAAAAGTGAATGGGGGTGAAACCCAAGAAGAATGGATCGATGAATCCAAAAATGAGAATACCAAAGAAGCATTGTTGTAAGAACCCACCAACTCCTCCTAATCTGTCTTTCTTACCATCGTGAAAGACCATGAATGGAGTCACATGTTAGGGTTAAGATCGAAAGGGCATCATAAAAATACATCCACAGTAAGGCTAGATTTAAGGGAACCAAAGAAGAAGTAACAACAATGGAAATAAGAGTATAAGAAACATCAGTCAGCGACAAAATCTCTGATGCTAGGAGGAAAAATACGTAATAGGAGAGGATCACCAGAGAGAGAAGTCCATGAGAGAGAATAGTAATATTTTTAAGGTATGAAGTCAATATTTATTATATAAATAATGATTTCATTGATTTTATATCCTTAAAAATCACTAAAGGTTTATTATTAAATATATTCAATACAAGGGTAAAATTTTCCCTCATGTGAACAAATGAAATTTTTCACATGTTGACATTAACATTCTACAACAATTCATTGATATTCTTCTAGTTCACTAACAACAATACCTATCAGGTTGACCTTGTTGGTATATTCTTCATCCATTATTTGAGTTTTTTTGATTATAAGTGTTCATATCAAGGCTCATTTTATTAGATATTTTGTTCATGTTCTCATTCCTTAATCGGATGACTGAGTTGATTGTTGATAGGAAGCTACAATCAAGGATGATTGGAATTTTTTCCATAGTTCTATTATTTGGGTGATTTCAAGGACAATAAAGTTGGAATGGTAGATTATGTTTCTAACATTCATATGATCATACCTTAATATCCCATTGGGAACCCCATCAATATGATCCATATGTAAGAGTGTGATAGATGTTGGTTGGAGATATGTAGGTGAAAATTGGAAATATCATGTATATAGAATGAGGCTAACACTAGATTATAGATCACAAAGGTAATTGATAACATTGTTATATCATTGTTTGAAATTGATTTATGGCCATCCGGGGACTTTTAAATTAGGTGGAATGGTCCCATGTATTTCGATGGTCACATTAGCATCCAAAAGGACTCATTTCTTATGTCAGAACATCCTATTTAATGTAGATAGGTCCTTAAAGTACTTGGAAAATTTAGGTACAGTTTGGGTTTCATAAAGAAGAGGTATTTTCTTCTTAACTTATGAGAATATTTCCCTCAATGTCTCATTTAGTTCGTGTTTATGTTTTCTTTTCATTCATTGAAAAATGGGGGATGATTATTTGATTCTTCAGTGAGTTTGTGGTTCTTTCATAGTCTCATGGGATATTTCACATTCTTCAATGTTCTTCTTCAGCATTTCCATGGGATATTGAATCTTTTAGTAGTTTTGGATTTTTTTACATTTTTTAAATGGATTTTATACTTTGAAATATAGTCATTACATTTAGTTGTTTATGAGAGACATGGGTGTAACTAAATTCTCCCCAAAAGGTTGGGGATGGGACAACCAGAGTATAAATGGGTTCAATGCTAATTTAAATGGATTTAAATTCATTAATAGTGGAAAAAAATTAAGAGTTAATTATTTATATTTGTTGGTGAAATCATTCAATTAATGGGAGATGGAATTCTTGGGTATGAGTTTGAGATGGTTGGTTTATCCCATGTGGATAATTAGGTTGTTGGGTGGGCTATTGAATAAGATAATTGATGGGTTGTTAGAATTGAAAAGGGGATATCAGTATTGGAGTTTTAGTGGTTCAAAATGATTATAGGATGGAAAATGTTTTCGAGGCTAGAAGTTTGATAATTATAGCTAACTAGGTTGCTATATGGGTCGTTGGTTATGTTTACAACAGAATATAGGATAACAATTATACCATGTATTGAATGTGTTTTGGTATTTTGGATTTTAGAAGTATAAATAATTGACCTCTACTTGTTTTAATCCTAAAAGAACATCCTTTATGTAAGGAATGGTTTGGTATTTTTTTATTATTTGGTTAGGTTTGTCAAAAAATGTGCAAAAAGGTTCAATATTTTGGATTTCATAGACCTTCCTAATATCTATCACCTTTCCCTTCCTAGTGAGTCCAGAAAATCATTTCCTAAGAATTTATTCTTACAAAAGTGTGTACATTCCACTAGATTTTGGTGTCTTATTTTAGTAAGGTTATATTCCATATGTTTTTTTTGTTTAACTAGACCTTCCAAATACTCATAAGAATAATTTGGGGGTTTGTTTTTAAAGGTTCAATTAGAAATCATATCGATGAACTATTTTTCCCCAGACCCAAAAAAATCATAAAATATTATAACTTGTTCTTGTATTTCAAATCCAATGTGAGATACCATTTTGAGTGTGTCTTTGATCCTTTCTAATGTCTCATAAAATTACTCCACTTATTTTTTTTAAAAAAAAATTGGATTCTCTTTTTAAGTGTAATTATTTTGGTATGGGATGTATTTTTTTAATAATTCTCTTTGAAATTGGTCCTTTGAGTGGATTGATGCGGGTATCATAATATTTAACCGATTTTTACTCAATACTTCAGTTATTAATGAAAGAGACTCATCTTAGTTGACTCAATTTTTTGTGTTGGTCCTCTAGTTTCAACAATGCGGTTAAACTCCTTAACATGAATGTATGGCATTTCAGACTCCATCCCATGGAAGGTTGGAAGTCGGTTTGGGACATGAGGATTGAATATATAGTGGAATTATATTAGGTATTCATGTCTAATGAAGGAGGGTGAATTTTTACAATCATTTTTGAGGTTTTCATTCATGGTTTTATTTACAACATTCCCTATGTTTTGGTCTGCCTCATTTGAATTTCCATTTTGTTTCCTACTTGGGATTATGAGTTTGTTTTCTTGAAAGAAATCAATGGGATTGAGATAAATTTTGGATTCTATAGTATAATAAATATTAGGATATATTTGTATGATACCCATAGGTTTTCTTGACTCCCCATCCCTATGATTATCCACCATAACTAGACGATTTGATTGGTTACAATCATAGGCAGATATATTCCAACAAAAGTGAAAGAAAAATTAAATATAAGAGAAATGGGATGAGAAAATAGAAATGGGGGAGATTATAATTAATTTCTATGATGAATTACTTGTGTCCCTAAAAATTGTTCCAAAATGTGGTCTCCCCCAAATTTACCCAAATTTAGGGTTGAAGCAGTCACTTGTAGAGTAGCTTGGGTTGTAGAATCCTCATAGACCAATGAAAGAACCTCATGAAACATATATTTTATGGAGGAGATTTGGATATGACGTGGAAAATGTTGGGGTTGATTTTAGTTGGATTAATACAGAACTAAAATATGTTAGTGAATTTAATTTATGAGAATGGGTTGATCATAGGTTGTTTCTTGGGGTAGATTTTATGAATTTCTTTAAATGGATTCAAAGTATTAAATTCAAGAGTGTTTATTTCAATGAAATGAAAAAATACTAACTAAATCACTAATTTAGTTCATTGAATATCCCAAGGATAATAACAAATACATTTTTAGGATCATTTTTAGGGGAAACCCAAGGTATAAGAGTGTTCTAGTACTCGCAATGTGTAACCTTAAAAGTAGTTTGTCAGAAAGAGAAAAAAGACATTGAATTAAAATATCAATTGATGGAGTTGTTATTAATTATTAGAATGATAAATATCACCCAATATAGATCCTTTCAACTTTCAGTCTTCAAACCATAATATATTTATCCCTCCATTAATGCAAATCATTCAATGGAATATGGATGTAAACTCACAAGGGGATAATTAACGAAGTAAAAACAATGAACTAAAGAACAATCCACTGTTCTATGAAGAATTTATATCTTCTCTATGTGAATAAATTCACAACCTATATAAATGGTTATAATTAATCAAAAAATATTAAATGATAAGAAGAAGATGAAGATTAATTATGAAACTATTGTGATTAGAATGAATTGTGAAAAAACAAACGTTAGAGAGACAATGCATCAATATAACATTATAATAAATATGAAAACCACATCCACTGAAATACTCCAACACCACTACCATAAATACGAATTTCGGAGGCATTGGTTTGATCCCGCAATAGTTTGATTCATCACAAATAATGATGATAGGCATAGGTGGGTGTAAAGTTAATGGTGAGTAGACTTTTCTGCCAATGAAAAAAATATGATCTATCTTTCATCCACCCAAAAGATATGAAAAAATGAGCATATATATGTATGAATATTGGCGGGCCATAGAATAATACATTGAATAAAATTATTTAATATAAAAACCAATACTTTTTTCCCATTTTGATTTTTGGTTTCAGAGATTTGATCAAAATGGTGGGTTGTCATTCTAGGACCCAAATTCTGACCTAGAATTTCATCTTGAACTTGGGCCACATGGAAATACCATAAAAACACATAATTAACATTGAAAAGTTCCTAAATAAATGTTACTGAATATTTCTTGTATATCAGCTTCAAATTTAAGATTCATTTGGATTATATCATGGCCTCTACAGTCATTGTAGTGGGTTGATGTTCATTTCACTTCAACTAAAATGTTCTATGTTGAAGGCCCAATTTGGTCATCATCTTAAATGAATATTCAATAGCTCCAGAATGATATGACTTTCCTCATATTATGGATTACTAAAAATTAAATATTAAAAAAATACGATTTGATGTTTTAGGTGGTTTTCAAAATTGTACCATGTAATAGTGCACTTTATGTGAGAATTACAATAATAATGTGAAATAATGTTCACATTGTAAAATGCACTAAAAATAGTTTTTTTGATTAATGAATCAAATTAATATTATAATACATAAAAATATTATTATAATCACTTAGTGGATAATTAGTGTCACTCATTTTTATATCCAAAAGGGGTCCTTCACCCTAGTGTTTTTTGGACTATGGGGAGGGGTTGGTTCCTCAAATAATCCCCTTTTACATTATGATTTTGAGGAACTCTAATCCATTGTATCTTTCTAATTCACACTTATTATATAATATTGAAGATATACCAATGGTTTTTGAGGACTTGGTTGAGAGAAATAAGTGAACATAGCTTCAATATTTATCTTTATCTTCCATCCATTTCAAATGGAAAGCCCAAGGGTACTATTTATAGGAAATATTAGGACCCCTGTAGAATTGGGAAGCTCTTCCAAGTATCTCATGAAGGTTCATTGGGAAGCGTTGACCTATGTTTCATGTTATTATGAAGATGTTGGATCACAGAAGTGGGACCTACATGAAATTTTGGTCATGTAGGTTATAACTACATGAGGTGTTTCTCTCTTATGTACTTATGGGTGAACTCTATGAGGAGAAATTTATTTCCTTAGTCTTTCATTTCTATTTAAGTTTATATCATTATTCAATAAAAATTGAGTTTCGAAATGACACACTATAAACTACCTATCATAATGAAAATTTAATAAATGATATTATAATATACATCAAGATTTTTGGGATTTATCAATCCATATCGTTCAGATCTGAGGATCATTCTCCAACTAGAAGAAACACGACATGATGATAGTTAAACATAAAAATATGTGGTTAACCATCTAAGGATATGGATGTGTTATGAAAAAAGGATACAATTATAAAATGAACTAACATTTCATGAAGGATTTGGTATTTAATTTAGGAGAATAATAAGGGTTCACACATAGTCGAAGTTCATGATGCACTTGAGGTATGGGGAAATAAGATTGATCAACATTTCGATACAGAGTTTCCATCATTTCATTAGAAATCAATACAGTTCAATTTATCCATTATTATTCATTTGATAATAAATTGGAATGTGAGAAGTGGAATTATAACTATTCTACAAAAAATATTAACCATATATTAATAATGGTGAGCTAACATTGCAAAAACCCTTGTATTTGTTATTTTTATTTATCAATCTAACATTAAATTATCAAATCATCATTATCAATATCTATTTTCACTCACCAATGATATGAATCACAATGTATGAGAGTTTTTGTTTTTTGAAACAACAGATTCACCCCTTAGTAGTGGTATAATCTCACTTATTTCATACAACTACTTCTCCTATGATTGTATGATTGTATTTAATAATAGTGATTATGGAGGAAAATTATGATATTCTAATTTCATGGTGATGAATGATAGTTTTGACCCTTATAAGACAACATCGATTATGTGATTGGAAGGGTATCATGGTTTGATATACTTTTTAGGATCCCTTTTGACATAGGTTAATAGGATCATTGGGAACATATGGGATGTGTGTGATATTTATCACTAAACTTCAGGCCATCCCTATAATTCCTAATGTGTTTATAGCCTCATTGGTTCCTTGGAGGAAAGAAATATTATCATACTTCATGGTTGATGTTACACCCTATGAATATAAAATATATTTCTTTTCAAATAAATTCAATATCATTATAACTGGTGATGCACACCCAATCGGGTTTAAATGAAATGTGATGATCAATAAAAATTATCCTTTAAACATGAAATTTATAACATAGTTGTTAAGTTTGTATGTAAGAATATAACAAATTAAATTTTAGAAATTAAACGATTTACACATGTTTATAATAAATTTAATTTCTTTCTATTGATTATAAATAAAATAATAAGCATTCCAATAAAAAAGAAATATTTTTTGACAAAATATATTTTTCTAAAATGTTGTATAGTCACACTTTGTGAACATAATTTTAATTTTATTTTCTACCAATTTATGAAAATTTATTTGAAAATATAAACATAATTTTTTAAATCGACATGACAAGATTATATTCAAGTGATTTTTTTTGTATTTTTATGAACATCTTAATTTTCTTGATGAATAATGAAAATATACAGATTTTTATTGAAACCTGTCTTTTTGTTAAAATTAATTATAATATTAAACTAGATTTTAAATTGGTTTATAATTTAAATAAGTTAAATCTATTATATATACAAAACATGGCTTCTCCATGCTAATGTGTCACCTTTCTGTGCCTCTATGTCACCCTTCTTTCTCTATTCCACTCTCCAAATCCTAAAAATTCACTTTCTTTACATACTCTGATCCGAATTTTCCCCCATCTCGGGCTCCCCTCCCCAAAACCACTCCCCAAATCCCTTCTCCCTACTCTTCAGTTCCCGATCACCTCTGAAAATCCCCTGTGTTCCTAATACCTTCCCTAATTCCCCTCTCCCAACCCCTTTCTGATTATCCCCTCCAGCCCGCACTGCTCCCCTCCCCAATTCCCCTCTTATTCTACCTCCAAATATAAATGCATCTTTCTGCGCTGCCTTGATTCATCGCTCCCTATTAGGGTTTCAATTTCTCAATATCTTCCATCCCATTTGTGGTATCCTTACCCCCATTTCTCATAGGGATACACCTCTACATTTACCTCCTCTCCTTCGTCATTCTGGCCTCCATGTTCAGCTAGCTCTACCTCCTCAACAAACATGTGTGCATTTAGCTTATCGTCCTCCTCCTTCACGTTCTCCACATCAGCCTGCTCCATCTCCTTTCAATCTCCATGTAAGACTTCTCCATTTCCTCTGTCTCTGGATCCATCGCATCTGGATCCTAAGCCTCCTCCGAATAAATATTGGAAACCATAAATCATATTGGATTTAAATTTTTTTCAAGATAATATAGTTGGGGTCGAGTCGAAGTTATTTCAAAATCATGGTTGTCAGCTACTCTCAATCGGGTGTCAAGGATATCTGCATCAGCTAACTTCATGCCTCAGTTTCCCATTTATTGTCTCTCTTTACCTCTTTAACTACCCTTGACATTTTCATCAGATTTCATTCATTCTAGGTTTCTTTTTGTGGACAACATCATCAAGACACAAATGATGGTCTCCAGATCCCATCTCCTATGTTATGTGATTCACGGTCTTCCTCTTAAAATGAATCTAGGTTCTTGATCCCCATAGAGATATACCCCTAAGAACAATTCCGGATTCAGGATTTTTCAACACCACCTTTGTTTTCATAAAAGGTAACTTCGGTGATATGCAACTATGGTTACCTATGAAATAAAATCATTTACAGAAATTTGGATTATCTAGTCATCATCCTTCATGATTCTTTGCTTAGTAGATCAGTTTATTTTTCAAAAGAGACTTCCATGAACAGTTGTCATGTTTCTCCTAGAAGATTAAAGTACCCTCTGCCTCTCTTCATTCTAATTTTATGTATAACATCATTCATGATTTTTTGATTCATTTGTTCATAAGGAAATAAGTTCACAATGAAGATCATGTGTTTAAATGGGAATGTGACGGTTCAGTTGTTGTTGGTACCTGGTAATAATAGACTGATTTGTAAGTAAGCTCATTCAATATTCTTATATTTTTGAGCTTTTATGGATTTAACCATTCTATTCATGTTTGGGAAGGTTCGATGGTTGTCTACATAACAGTGAATTCATGGTCAATACTCTTTTTATTCTAATTTATTCATTTCATTATTGTTCGAATTCAACCACTTGTTTCATTTTATTTATCCTCCTAGATCCATTACAATCTCATAGTCGATTATCATCTCAATCACCATTCCACACCATAACTGTAACATCTTAGTTCATTGTTATTTATTATGATGTAGTAACCATCATTACATCCATTTCAGTGGGAGATCCATTATACAGAGTACCAAATTGATGATCAATTTTTAGTAATATTTTTTCCCCATATTCTTCTTTTTATTACCATTGTCCACTTACTATTTTACAATTTATTTGATATATATTAACCAGAATTATAACTATTTCTATGAGAGATGTATTAAACTGAAATGCATTGAAGATGGGTGATGTGTACCAGCACATGAAGGTTAACTTTGTTTCATATGCATTTTTTAATATAATTTTTTATCTGATATGTATTATGTTTATACGTGTTAATGTTTGAATATTATTTGTGTAACTTATATGTATTCAGAATTGAAATGTGTAGGGTCATATTTATTTTAAAATTTAAAGATGCAGGTTCAGAATGTAAATATAATAGATCATATTTATTTCATAATGGAAATATATAGGTTCATATTTATATCATAATTGAAATATGCATGATCATATTAAATTCAGGATTATTCATTTTAATGTTTGAATATTATTTTTGTAACTTATGTGTATTCAGTGTTGAAATATGTCGGTTCATATTTATTTCATAATTGAAATATGCTAGTTCCGAACTAAAATGTAGAGGCACAAATCATGACGTACATGGTCATTACATAACTTTTACGGAATACTTAATACATAACAAAAACCAAAACTCAAGGATCGTAATAGTTAAGTGTCATTGGAAACTTGGAACGTAATCTTCTAATCATGGTGAAAGATCTTCAACATCTCCCATAAAGATCTTCCCTTTTTTTTCTTACCTAAACCTTTCCTTATATCCGGTGGAAAATAAAACATATAAAGGGTGAGGACAAATGCTCAGTAAGGGTATGCATGATGAAAATAAAACAAACCATAAACATTTTCACTTAAAAACATGAACATAATGTTTCAACATCAAATTCATGAGCAATGACATAAAACATGGTAGTACGTAAGGCAAGGATCATAATGGAATAGAAATCATGATAAAATAGCATGGGAATAAAACATGTAATTGTGGAAACCATTAATCACATGATATGATTTCCATATTATCCAAGGAATTTCTTCCTAGATCATTTTAGTGGACAAAGTCCCCTTCTGAATCGAGTACACTCCCCATTCTAGACCTGTATCACTAAACCAGATTATCTTACCATTCCAGCCATTTCTATCTCATGAGATATAAATCATTACCCAATGCATTGGAGGGAGATATAGGTCCCACCCATCTCATAATTAAATCATTCTTACTTGTGCCACAAAATGAACATAAATCATTCTTAATTACCCAAAGTATAAAATGGGTTTCATAAACATCATCCCATCATAACATAATCCATACAAAAAAATGGATATAATTTCATAATAAGAAAACTGAAACCATGTAAATCATAGAGAATGTATACTTGAAACATACACATATCAAATATTTCCATCTTATATGGAAAATGGTTTTTGATAAAACACATGAAAGGAATTAATGAGAAAAATTTCCTTTATTCTTCATAATCATTTTCTTTTCACAAAATGACATGAAATTTTAAAAGAAAAGAATTTTGTTGAAAATAGTCATTAAATATTGGAGTTTAAGCTTCATAAAAATAAGGTGTTATGAAACAGTAAAAATATGTTCATTCCGTATAAGTTAAAAAAACATTCTTCTCGTACTTTTTCCGGAAAAGTCAAAAAGTACCTCGTAAAAGAAATATTCCTTACATACCATGTAGTAAATTAAAAAAGGGGTAAAAAGTACTTTAAACATACATGAAACCATTTTTAGAGAACAAGGGCATGGATGATAAATATAACCCTAGTAAACACTTACGAATAAATAATCTCAGATAAAAATTAGATTGGAAAAGTTATCAATTACCTTAGGTGCGATATGCTTTGTACATATCCAAACCTCATGTATAATGATTTAAATAATGTAATTGACTTATTACAGAATCATATTCATTGTTACTATATCATATATGGTTCACTTAGGTATTTATATTACCTGTTCATTTGTCAATTCCATGTTAAGGTAGCATTTTGGGTAAAATAGTTTCATTTATCGTACGTGTTTGGACTTGTTGTTCTTGATATTATTATTACTTATATCATTATTTACTTACTTAAAGAATGTATAACATGATTTATATATCATATATATTCAGTACATATATATAATAGATAGATAAATTAAATTAAACACGTCGTCCATGTAGACGGTAGGCCATACGTACACATGAACATTGTTTTCCTTTCCTTATTGACTTGAATGGAAGTAGGTAGATGATATATATATATATATATAAATACATTATCTTTATCATATAATATATTTCATTATAATTAATTATATATACTTTATAATCATTCTTGAATGGTTAACATGGAGAATGAATCTCATCGTATCGTGGAGACAGTAATCTGTACGTACGCACGAGCGATGATATCATTCCCATAATTATTGAATTGAAATAGAGTGGATGATATAATATCTCAGAATCATTATGATGTTATAATAACTATATATATTTATTCATTACAACATTATACCCATCCAAGTAAGGTGGTGTTGGAAAAACAGATTACACCACGGCGTGGAGACGGTATTCCGTACATACACAGGCGCGATGATTTCATTTTATGTTGGATGGATAGAAGGTGAAATGGGGTTGTTTCATATTTATAATAAATATCAGTTTGTAAGTGATATTGATGTTATTAATTTATAATGAAACAAATAAATATGAAGAAGTTGAAGAATAAAAAAACATGAAACAATCGGTAGAAGTGATTACCTCTTCCTCGACGCACCTCCTTTAAACTTCTTCGTAGGGCACTATAGTTTTTCTTTTGAATGACCTGAACCACTGTGATATTAATAGAGATGTTGAGAAAATTAATTGGCAGGGGTTTTCCGAGCTTCAAGGCTCAAAAAGGGTGTGAAGAGAAGATGGAAGAGGTGCCCTTTTTATAATGGAAGAGAGGGTCACCTTTGAAAAAACTTAAAATATTATTTTTTAATAAAGTCATATTCGGTTTATAAAAGCTCCAAATTTATTTATTTCGAAGATAATGTGGGGATGGGTCGACATCCACTCAACCAATAGGTTTTAGACATGTTTAGGTTACTATTTCAACCTTATCATTTAGATTTAACTCTAAGTTAAATAATTGAACTTTTACCGTGTCTTATTGTTTTCACACACTATATGGATAATAAACATACTATAACCAGAAAAAAGAACCCAAAGTGGTTCAATATTAATATATATAACCTTATTTAAGTCATTTTTCCGAACCTTAGATTTTTAGGATTATAATAACAGTTAATAATAAAACACTTGTTTTAAAAACTATTTTATGTGAAATTTGACACTATTTGGTAATTGATTTTCGTGGAAATCATAACAACATGATTAGTTCTAAAAAAGTTAATTTAATAAATAATAACATGTCATATTGACCTATAAAATTATTGGAATTTATAAAAAGTCTCAAATTTCATTTATTTGGGTATTTATAACATCAATTAAGTTAAAATTTCATTAATAAGGTAATTGCTACATCATCATTGTTTCATTAATAAATTATAATATTTAATGTTTAAAAATTATAACTAAAATACAATTATGTAGGAAATCATTGTATATTTCTAATGAATATTTATAGTCTAATTTATCTTTTGTATAACCCTATATTAAAAATGTTTTAGTTATTAAAATTTGATTTTAACTTTTTTAACTCTTTTTTGAATTAAATAATAATAAATGTCCTAATCTGATCCATGTGGACCTAAATGATAATATAACATTCTTAAGGTTGTTTTTGGTCGAATTATACTTATCCAATATAATTAGGACATGTTTTTGTGTAATAATAATATCATTTTTACCCTTAATTATCCTATTTACTTTTAACTGTGCTAAATAAAAGTACAAAGTTACTATTCACCAAAAGTTATTTTTATCTTATTGAACTACATTTTACTCCTTGATATTTACCGTGTCTCTCGGATTTTTGAAATTCTACTCACAGAAGCAGTAAAATTATGTTTTATGTAAATTTTCAAATTATCCTCGGAGGTGGGTAAAAGACGGTGAAAAGTTCAATATAATTTTTATATATCTAAGATTATTATAAAATGACTCAAATAAATTACATTGATCTTATATACGTATTATGTAACAAATGTTGAACAAAAATAAATATAAATAAAAAGTCAGTTTTTAAATAGTAACCCAGTGTTTTCACTATTCATAAAAAAATGAAAGTTTTCAGAAAAATACCAAAATTTCACCATAGGCTAATTTCGATATTCTGAATCCAAAAATGAAGTAAATTTTGAAAGGAAAAATTTATAAAATTTCAAAAAGTGGGTATTACTATTCATAACGGCTGGTTCATCATAATATTATAATAATATATCATTTAGTGAAACTCGGTATTGCGTACTACACATGCTATCGAGGAACATCTTGATTCCGTGTAATACAAGCCAAGTCAGGGTTACATGTAGTGAAAGCTCAGTTTTGTGTTGCATATAACATAATCAATACTTATTTCATTTATACATTAAAAAAATCTATACTTAATGTTGCGTAGAATAATTTCCACAAAACAAACTTGAAATTGTGTGTAACACGAGCCAAGAATAGTGTTGTGTATACTGCAAGCTAATACGGTGTTGTATATAGTACACGATAATCATGGTGTAGTGTATAATAAAAGACATCAAAGAAATTAAAAATAATATATCTCATAAAATCTCGGGGTGTTACATTCTACCCCCCTTAAAATGAATTTCTCCCTTGAAATTCGCCGAGGTTATAAATTCTATACTACTTGAAATATTCATTTGTAAAAACCCACATCATAAAAGAAATACTAAAACATAATTTGAAAAAGTAAAGTATGAAATCTAACGGTTTCCCAGATTAACTTATCACTAGGGTTCCACATAAGAGAACATAGGTGGAAATATGGATATTAGAGAAAAATCTAACCATCAAGTTCTGATGAAGAGTGGTAGAGGACATGGCTATGAAAAAGCCAACAATCAGAAAGCCATAAATTTGTGATGATTTAAGGTACCATCTGATTCATTGGATATAAGGACACTAGGACAAAATTTTTTGATTTCAAGATCATTTCCCTAAAGTTGTTGAATTGTTGAATTAAAAGTAATACTTAGTTGATTTTGGTACAATCTTACAATTTTTTGTGCATTGAACAATTTACACTTCATCTATTAAAGAAATGAAGTTAAATTTGTCTTTCGTGAAGTGTTAGCAGATCATGCAATAGAATGATATGTCATTCTATCTATCTCAAACAAAAGGATATCAATGGTTATTAAAAATATATATAAGTCCATCTATAGTGAGATTAATCATATATGGTTCCTAATGTGGACTTATAATTCATATATCATACCGCTTAATATAATAAAACTAGTTTCTACTAACCAGGGACTTCCTGTAGGCCAGTGGTAGGCGTTAAAGGTCAGTCACACTTCGGTTGTGGGTTCGATTCCCACAGCCTTGTCAGACGCGACCAGTTGTCGCCTGTTCTGCAGGTTGTTCCTTTTCATAAACTACACTATTATAAAATTCTATCAATAATATCGAATGAATTTCTATTTTTAAACAATAATAACTTATGTTCAACATAATCTATTCCAATATTTAGGCTTATGCAAAATGCTTCTTTCCAAACTCATATTTTAAAGATAATGATTACTAAAAAGGTCATATAACAAGCACGTGAATACCATAATTTATCCCTCATAGACCTTGTTGGTCACATTCCAATCATGTGAATACCTTAATCATGTATTCTCTTGAAAAATGAATACCCATTTAACCATAGTGAAAACACGAATGTTGTCAAAAGTTAACTCTTTCCACGTACCAAATTCAAAAAATTCTAAATACTCAAACCATGATATAACTTTGTCCTTATATCAGTCATGAGCTCATGAATACTATCAAATAATTTATTTTCTCATTATCCCTTCATTATGCACATATCATCTTCTTTCCAAAATATTTGATTCACTTTTTAGGGTTACCGGTACCATTCAACAAATACTTTCAAATACTTTAAGAAAAAAATAGTGTAACAATCCTTAGATGTTTCTTTATTTAATAGTACCATTACTTATACAACATAACTCTTGATAAACACAAATCATTCCACTACCTTCTTAAACCATTGACTGAACTTGAACAATTCTTTCATCTGACATATCATTTGTAGTCTCTTTATCATCATCAACATAAATTCTACCCATACCACCATACTGATTCTCTTTATGAGCCTTTCCCTTAGGTAATTGGTTTGTATAAATCATGTACATTCAACATTTAAAACATTTAACCATTGTTGATGTACTAGAAATACCATTATCCTTGTCCATGGTGTTAACTGAACCTTTTCCTTCGCACGTACTCGCTTTGTGTCCTTCTTTTCCACACCCAAAGCAACTTCTAGTTCCTTTGAAACATTCTCCCTGATGACTCCTACCACATGATTTACATGATGGAAATTGAACTTTTTTTCCTCTATGATCATTATGAAACTCCATCTTTTCTTATTAACTGAGTCAGGAAATTTACCAAAGTTGAGATTATTGATCATATTATGAGATTGCTGATTAGGCATAATAACGATGTTTGGGCTTCCAAATCCCATCTCATTTGGTTGCTCATAAGGAATACCATTCCATTGTCCATCGTTTCCTCCCTTATCATGAATCTTCTTGTTTCCAGCCATTTTCATAAACCCAAAATGAATAGAGTGGGAGGCAAAGATCATGCTAGGGAAAACAACATAATAATGGGGGTGTACCTTCAATATCTAACATCTTAGGTTTAATTCTAAGAACATTACCATAATTCTAGGACTATAACCTACACTTATACTTAACCTTAGGGACATCCCTAGACATACCATAGAATTATATCTAAGGATCTCACTAAAGTTTTCACATCCTTGTTTCAAAAGTTTATCTAAACCTTTCCTCTGATACCAACTGTAGAGGCTGAAATCTTGACGTACATGTTTATTAAATTACTTTTGCGGAATAATTAATACATAACAAAAACCAAAACTCAAGGATCGTAATATTTTAGTGTCTTTGGAAACTCGGAACATAATCTTCTAATCATGGTGAAAGATCATCAACATCTCCCATAAAGATCTTCCCCTATTGTTTTCTTACCTAAACCATTCTTTATATCCCGGGGAAAATAATACATATAAAGGGTGGGATCAAATACTCATTAAGGGAATGCATGAAGAAAATAAAACAAACCATACACATTGGAACTTAAAAACCTGAACATAATGTTTAAACATCAAATTATTGAGCAATGACATAAATAATGGAAGTACGTAAGGCATAGATCATAATGGAACATCAATCATGATAAAATATCATGGGAATAAAACATGTAATTGTGGAAACCACTAAGAACTTGATATTATTTCCATAATTGCCAAGGCATTGCTGCCACGACCATCTTAGTGGACAAAGTCCTTTTCTGAATTGAGTTCACTCCTCATTCCAGTCCTGTATCACTGAACCAGATTAACTTACCATTCCAGCCATGTCTATCTCATGAGATATAAATCTTTACCCAATGCATTGGAGGGAGATATAGGTCCCACCAATATCATAATGCAATCATTATTACTTGTGCCACAACATGAACATAAATCATTCTTCATTACCCAAAGTATAAAATGGGTTTCATAAATATCATCCCATCATAGCATAATCCATAAAAAAATGGATATCATTTCATCATAAGAAAAGTGAAACCATGTAAATCATAGAAAAATTATACTAGAAACATACACATATGAAATAATTCCATCTTATATGGAAATTGGTTTTTGATAAAACACTTGAAATGAATTCTTGAGGAAAATATCCTTTCTTCTTCCAAATCATTTTCATTTCAAAAAATTCCATGAAATTTTAAACGAAAAGGATTTTGTTTAAAATAGTAATAAAATCTTGTAGTGTAAGATTCATGAAATTAAGGTGTTATGAAACCGTTAAAATCTGTTCATGCCGTATAAGTTAAAAAACATTCTTCTCGTACTTTTTCCAGAAAAGTCAAAAAGTACCTCGTTAAAGAAAGATTACTTACATACCATGTAGTAAAATTAAAAAATGGGTAAAAAGTACATTAAAAATACATGAAACAATTTTTAGAAAATAGGTACATGGATGATAAATATAACTCCAGTAAATACATACGAATAATCAATCTCAGATAAAGACGAGATTGGAAATTTTATCCCTTACCTTAGGTGTGATATGCTTTGTACATATCCAAACCTCCTGTATAATGATTTAAATAATGTCATTGAATTATTAAAGAATCATATTAATTGTTATTATATCATATATGGTTCACTTAGGTATTTATATTACCCGTTCATTTGTCAATTCCATGATAAAGTAGTGTTTTGGGTAATATCGTTTAATTTATCATACATGTTTGGACTTTTTGTTATTGATATTATTATTTATTATATCATGATTTAGTTACTTCCAGAATGTAAAACAAGATTTATTTATCATATATTTTCATTATATATATATACTACATAGATAAATGAAATGAAACACACCGTTCATGGAGACGATATGTCATACATACGCATGAACGTTGGTTTCCTTTCATTATTGACTTGAATGGATGTAAGTAGATGACATATATATATATATAAATACAGAAGATTTATCATATAATATATTGTATTATTAATTAATATATAAACTTTATAATCATTCTGTAATGGTTAACATGGATAATGAATCTCATCGCATCGTGGAGATGGTAACACGTACATACGCACGAGTGATGATATCGTTCCCATAATTATTCAATTGAATTAGAGTGGATGATATATTATATCATTATAATTATTATGTTATAATAACTATATATAGTTATTCTTACACCATTATACCCATCCAAGTAATGTGGTGTAGGAAAAACAGATTACACCACGGCGTGGAGACGGTATTCCGTATGTACGCAAGCGCGGTGATTTCGTTTTCCATAGGATGAATAGAAGGTGAAATGCTGTTGTTTCATGATTATAATAACATATTAGTATGTAAGTTATACTGATTTTATTACTTTATAATAAAAAAACTTAATAATAATAAGTTGAAGATGAAAGAAACATGAATGAATCGGTAGAAGAGATTACCTCTTCCTCGACGCACCTCCTTTAAACATCATCTTAGGGCACTACAGTTGGACTTTTTAGAAGACCAGAACCCCTATGATATAAGTAGAGATTTTGAGAAGATGAATTTTCAGGGTATGGCCGAGCTTCAAGGCTCAAAATGGTGTAAAGAGAAGAGGGAAGTGGTGCCCTTTTTATAAGGGAGGAGATGGGCACCTTTGGAAAACTTATGATATTATTTTATAATAGTCATATTCTGTTTATAATAGCTTCAAATTGATTTATTTAGATTCTAATGTGGGAATGGGTAGAAATCCTCTCAACAAATAGGTTTTAGGCAAGTTTAGGTTACTATTTCATCTTTATCATTTAGATTTAACTCTAAGTTAAATAATTTAACTTTTACTGAGTCTTCTTGTTTTCTTACACTATATAGATTATAAACTTAATATAACAAGCCAAATGAACCCCAAATGGTTCATTATTAATATGTATAACCTTATCTAAGTAATTTTTCCTAACCTTATATTTTTAGGAATATAATAGTTGTTAATAAAATAATAATTGTTTTAAAAACTATTTTATGTCAATTTTGACACTATTTGGTAATTGATTTTTGTGAATATCATAACAAAATGATTAATTCAAAAAGGTTAATTGAATAAATAATAATATGTCATATTAACCTATTAAATTAGTGGAATTCATAAAATGTCTCAAATTGAATTTATTTGGGTTTTTATAACATGAATTATGTTAATATTTCATTAATATGGTGATTACTGCATCATCATTGTGTCATAAATAAATTAAATTATTTAATTTTTAAAAATTATAAATAAAATAAAATTATGTATTAAATATTTTTATATTTCTAATGAATATTTCTAGTCTAATTTATCTTATGTATAACCCTATATTGAAAATGTTTTAGTTTTCAAACATTGATTTTAACTCTTTTAACTCTTCTTTGAATTAAATAATAATAAATGTCCTAATCAAATCCAAGTGGACCTAAATGTTAATATTATATTACTAAGGGTGTTTTTGGTCTAATTATACTTATCTTATAGAATTAGGACATGTTTTAGGGTAATAATAATATCATTTTTACCCTATTTACTTTTAACCGTGGTAAATAAAAGTAAAAAGATACTATTCAACAAAAATGATTTTTATCTTATTGAACCACATTTTACTCCTTGATATTAACCTTTTTTCTCGGATTTTTTAATTTTTACTCATAGAAGCGGTAAAATTAGTTTTTATGTAAATTTTCAAATTCTCCTAGAAGGTGGGTAAAATATGGTGAAAAGTTCAATAAAATTTTTATATATATAATATTATTATAAAATGACTCAAATGAATTACATTGAACATATATAGGTATTATGTATCAATTTTGACCTAAAATATATTTAAATAAAATAAATAATTATTTAAATAAAAAGTCGGTTGTTAAATAGTTACCCAGTGTTTTCACTATTCATCAAAAATTGAATGTTTTCAGAAAAATACCAAAATATCACCCTAGGCTAATTTCTATATTCCGATTTCAAAAATGAATTCCATTTTGAAAGAGAAAATTTATAAAATTTCAAAAAATGGGTATTACTATTCATAACAGCTGGTTCATAATAATATTATGATTATATCTCGTTTAGTGATACTCGGTATTGCGTACTACACACGCTATCGAGGAAGGTATTGATTGTGTGTAATAAAAGCCAGGTCAGGGCTGTGTGTAGTGAAATATCTGTTTGGTGTTGCATATAACATAATCAAAACTTATTTCATTTATACATAAAAAAATCTATACATAATGTTGCGTAGAATAATTTCCACAAAAAAAAACATGAAATTATGTGTAACACGAGCCAAGAATAGTGTTGCATTTACTGCAGGCTAATACGGTGTTGAGTATAGTACAATATTATCTTGGTGTTGTGTATAATAGAATACATCAAAGAAATGAAAATTAATATATCTCATAAAATCTCAGGGTGTTACATGAAATATGAAGTTTATTATTTATTTCAGAATTGAAATAGGCAGGTTCATATTTATTTCAAGATTTTAATATATAAGATCATATTAATTTCAAATTCTATGATTTTATTTGTCACCAATATTTTCTACTTGAACTTCTAACTATATTCTCTATATATAAAAACATGTTGTGCAATTTTGATAGTGAGGCTGTGGTGAAATGTAGTCTCTAATTGTCTCGAGACACCATGGCCCCGAAAATCCATGCCCTTGAACTGCACACCAGAATGAATGGATACTTAAATATGAATGACATTACATGTCTACTATGATTCAGGTATCTTTATCACCATATCCTACTTTAAAATTTAATGTTATCAATGATTCAAGGTAATTTAATCTCAATATTATTTTTATTTCCATTTAAATAATGTTTCATTTATTGTTTTGTTGTTTGACATCAATATTTGGTTCATACGTCATTCTAGTGCATCTTCTAGGAAAACAGTGTTTCATATACTTTTTGAAATGTATGTTTCAATTGGTTTCTGTTTTATTTGCATGTTGTGCTATTTCAAAGGGATATATTGTTTGGTTAGATTCATCAAGCTGGAGAAGCAATCAGGCCTAGACATTCATCTTAGAATCAGACCTTATGTCTGTGACCAATGGAATTTTGTGTAATTAGGATGGTTTTTAGTATGTACAATATATTAAGGTGTTTGAAAATAAAAATTGTGTTTGTTTTTTTATTTCTTTGCAACGTAAATGGGTTTCATTTTTTAGATGAAATATGTCCCAGAATTAGTTTTTGAACTGATAATGGTCCTTTCAAGATTAGTTTTGCCACATATTATGGTGTATTCAAGAACTTTTTCAATAAAATTATTTCTATGTGCATTATTTTTTTCAAATTTTTTTAATATTTGTGTATATTGATCCATGTTGGTCATTTAACAAACTTTTTTGGGTTTTTATTATCATATCTATGAATTTTCAGTATACCTGCTTATATGGTTTTTAGAAACCCTTGGGACATCCCTGCTCTACACCAATAGTCAACCAACAACTAGAACACTCTCTATGTGTGTTTTATTTTCCTCACAAAATATATATGCCTTTAGATATTAATGATTATTATATTATAGAAGTATTTACTAAATATGGGTTGGTAGATAATGCAAACATCATTTGTTGGTTAGAAATAAACACTCTATAGGGGTTTGCATCATAACAATGTAGATCATTAGAGAAATGAATAATAATTTTTCTGATCTTTATGAACATGTGATATGATAGTCACAAATTCAGATATGATTTGGATTATATTTTTTTGGTTTGTTCTGTTCTATGTGTTGAATTCATACATTTTATCCAATGAATATTCCAACAAACACATGCATCTTGAAATTTAACACGAACAATGAATTTGGTAGCACCTAATAGAAAACCGGATAAACACCATAATAAGAAGACTATAAAACAAATGGATCCTAATATAAATGATAGTGTCCTACTTTTCATTTTAATGAATTTTTTATAGAAATTACTACTGATAAATCATTTCAAAAAAATTGTGTTTCATTCTATAAATATAGATGGTAATTTTTGTTATTATAATATAATTTATCCCAATTCATTATCAATGATTAAAAATTCATGATCTGTATCAACACAATGCATATGTATAACAACAATACATACATTCCATATGAGTAGAATCCATTGTGAGTATAATTAATTTAGGGAGAATCCATATGTATATAATATAATAAAATATTGTGAAAAAACATTATCAATATGATTACAGTCCATTTTGCAATACTATGAATGTGTATGCCTAAAATACATTAATTTCTTACTGTTGACCATCAAACACATTATCCTTTGGGTCCGACCACTTTTTATTTCAATGTAAAATACTCATCCTCTTCCTTAATTTTTATGCTCTTATTTATTATATTATTTGATCCACCAGATCAAAACATGTTTCTGACTTGGTTAAAAAAACAAATTTTTTAATTTCTAATTTCTGATCACTTCATTTTCATGTACAATAGTCCTTAGTTTTTGAGATTTTAGGTGATGAAAGTTAATATGAAGAGATCTAAACTTGAGACTGAAGGGCTATGCAGGGGAGTTACTAAGGTGCTCCATTCTATGACTGCTTGATTTATATAACTGAAAAATATTCATGTTTTGTGTTTTGTATGTTTAACGAAAACTAATAGAATTTCATTTTTTAAAGTGATGAAATAATTTTGTTGTATTATAAGAAATAATGATTATTTTGAGTTACACACAGTTTCATACATTTGAGTTTACCCAACCATTATTCGAATGGATTTTTTACAATTTTTTAGTTTGTAATATGTATTTCATATCCACTACACGCATTCCAGCTTACCCAGATTTTATTTCAATAGTTATTATGTTCATGAAAAATAAAAATATTCTACAGTGTATAAGTTCAGATACATGAATAAAATTTTAGATCATGTATTAACCATGTCAATTCCTGAAAACCAGCCACCCATATGCATTGGTTTTATAGATTTCTAAAAATATAAACATATTTATGTGTTTTACATAACAGTTAAGCACTTAGCACTTAACCATGCATAAACCGATTCAATAAAATAATTTAACTTTGCACATGTACTCATTCTTCCTCAATTTTATTCTCCAATCATTTTATTAGAATCCTGATAATTTCGATACATCATTTTAATTTTTGTACACTAAATACTTTTTTTAAAATGGAAAAAGTAAATTTTTAATGTTGAAGCTAGGTTTCCACCAAGGAATGATATTTAAATCATTATAGTAGAAAATGAAAATTCATTTATGAATATATTTGTACATTTTTTCATTGATGTGTTCACCATACCAATTACATTTTAAAATTTTCCAATGCAGGACTTTTTCCCAGGCTCTAACATACCATCCGGGGACCCTATGTTTCATCATTAAACAATTGTTAATGAAATGGTTGATAGTTGAAATTACCTGGTAAGTTAGTGAGAAGTATTACATGATACATTTTTTGATTATTTTTTTTAAAATATATTCTTTAATTCATAGTAGTATATTGATATATTTTCACTATAGTGTCGAGATTTTTTATAGAAACATTGTTTACTCTAAATTCAGGAAACCCCTGTGATTTCTGCATAATACATTACTTCTTTAGGTATTAGTGAATATAATAAAGTACAATTATTAATAGAATAAACACCATTATAATTTGTGAAATATAAAGATTTAGTCATTTTCTAAATGATTGACAAAGAAAATCAAACTGTTTATTTTGAAATATATGGAATGATGTTTTGTAGCTTTTTTATACTAGAATACAATAATATCATTCTATTATAACATATTCATATTATTTTAACACTACATAAAAAAATATAATTAATTTATTATTGTTAAAACAAGTACATGATTATTTTTTTCATTATAGGTTTATTCTATTTAAAAATATTTCCTCCTTTCATCATTAATTTAAATGATTTAATATTAAATTTTCATAAAAAATATTTTTTTACTATAATTACTCACTACCATTTCATAGAAATAATGAGTATATAAAAATTTCATCACCTTCTAATATAATTAGGCTTAGTTACTAAAAATTGATTACAAAACCTATCACATACAATAAGAAGATAGAAAAAATAATTGTTTTTAATATTTTTATTCGAAACATGATAACAGATTTGGCTATGCTGGTGCTTAGAAAATACTACCAGGAACCTATGAAATTAGTTCCCCTACCATGAACAAAAAAAATTAGGCCTCCTTTTCAATTTCATTTCTTCTGGGTTTCTCGTATACTTATAAGGAAACTGTGAATTTGGATTAATTGATGGTATTCTCCATTAAAGGTGGTGTATAACACGGTAACAGATTACCAGGGGTGGACACTATAACGGTGGGGATTGGGTGGGAATTTATGATGTATCTCTGATTATGGAGTCTATGTTTTGTTTGATCAGGTTGTCAACTATAGTTGTGGTGCAATGTTCTTGGTGTTTGATTTTGGTTTTTGGTGTCTTTTTCTATAGTGTTTTTTCACAATGAGTGTCATTAGTGCAATGCATGATTCTGTTGTTTTTGAGTTATAAGATGCGTATCCCTTAAAAATTGCACATGATTTTTTACCATATGCCCTTCTATCCCATTAATCAACATTTTATTCTAAAATTTATATTGATTACACTAACATTATAATATTTTTTGAACTATGCAAACACAGATGATTTGATATAAAATTGAATAGTTCTATGAATTTTCAAGGTTGGAGTACTAGTTAAAATAAAATTTTACTACTTTAGGAAATTTTAAACAATTTTGTGTTGAATTAAAATATAATTTTTTTTAAACTCTTGAATATTTTATTTGGAAATACTGCTTTTCGACACATATGTAGGTTTAATTTTACAATGAATTCTACCACTTCTTGGAACTGAATTTGTAGGATTAAATATTTTTAATCTGCATAATTAATATTATCTAATAAATTAAAATTAATGTTTTATCGCAATTAATTGTAAATATACTAAAAATTAATTATTATTATTAATGTAAAAATGGGTTTATGAGGGGTTAAATTAAGAATATAAGGGTTAAAAATGAACAAAAACTTGTCGAAACCTGATTTTATGGAATTATTTTTATATCATCAGCACCATGGTTACTGAATGATTCATTTTTTAGACTATTTTATTGAATAGAATGTGTTTATAACATTACCTTTTCAAGATTCCATGTGTGTCAACTCCCCCACTTATAAAAGGCCACTCCCTCTCCTCCCCTATTCACACTTCCAAAACAATTTTCATTCAGATAGTACCAACTAAAATATATTCTTTAATTCTCTACCCACAACTCAAAGTCCATATCTTTATCATTAATCCCTCTTGATAAATCTTTAGTTATAATCCTAATGAAGATCCCTTGAGAAGAGATAAAATTCTTTAATGTGCGTATTTAATTTATTTATTATTAAACCTCCTTGAAATAATCTTAAACTATTATAATATAATAAAAAAATTATCCAATATATAATTAAATTATATTATGTTAATGGAACAACCCAAATCCATCTCCACTTCAATCAAATGGGAAAAGAAACTATTGATCATGCGTATGGCATACTATCGCCTTGCAAACCAATGTAATTCATTTTATATCACAACCTTTAAAGGCTGGATATATGACGTATTTAACAAATTTATATGATATTTATAACACCCTTATATTTATATAATTATTATATCATATATACCTTCTTAATTACAATTCTTTGGGGGATATGATAATGTCCTTCATGTGTTCAACATACTACCACATCACGAAGTGTTGTTATTATTTTTTCACATATGCTTTAAATGTAAGTTAATAAGGATAAATTTAATGTATATATGTGATATAAGTTAAAAAAATACTTATAGAAATATAATATCACATTTTAATTCTATGGTTCAAATCTATTGTAAAACAACAACATTGCTTGTGCATACGTGTGGACTACCACCTCTGCATAGCGATGTGAAATGTTTTCAATTTAATTTTTACATGGATGGTAACAAGGATGGATTTGGTTAATATAAATGATATATAAAAAATTATTATTATTTTTTAAATATTAATAAATAGTTAATTTTCTTTCATTTCATCTGTTGAGATAAATAGAAAAGTGTTCATGCATATGTACGACTTACCATTTCAATGACTGATGTAATCTATTTTTTCTATAAATTTTTTAAATTACTATAAATATATATAATGAATATATATAATACTGTTATCATTTTTTAAATTATGGATATTATTTAATCATGACCAAATTACAAGGACTAAAATTACTGAACCAAAACATACATGAAAAACGAATCAATTATCACAACAAATAGTGATTCTAACAAAATATTATTATTAAACATGTCATACAAGTCAATAGGTAAATAATATATAGAATGATATATATATATATATATGATTATTTTTATTCAATAGATTTATAATAAACTTATATTTATTGTAATGAATATTCGGACATGTCTGAAGTAATTCAAAAAAGTAGTAAGGGTTTCACATCTCAATTTTATTTCTAAGATACATATGTCATATTCACTATTTATTCCTTTTTGAAGTATATATAATTAATCTTTAATATGTTATATAAAAAATATATATTTATATTCATGGTATTTAAATTATTATTTGACATTAATCCTTTCATGGGGATTATGATTAAAAAGTTACCAAACTGCTATGAGATTTATGTTTGGATGAAATTTTAATCGTGATAATTTTCACTTGAAATTACATTAAGGGAAATTGTTGGATAATTTTATAATAAAACCATTTATTTTTCTTCTTCTATGGTTATTCATGATTATTTTTAATTAAAATTACTATATTAATCTATTTTCTACTTAAAATGATTTTGAAAGGGTAATAAATAAACACTGACATCATTTCTCTATATGGTCACAAATCATTAATCTTCCAAATACATGTTGACTAAAAATATCTACAACATTCTAAAAATGATTTATTAAATAAATTTTTAATCATGTTTTATTCTCTACAAAAAAATTAAAGGAATATTCATGTCTTTTTCGAAATAATGCACGTTTTTCTTTCTAAAAAAATTTGAAAGGAAACATGGTTTTAACATGTACGATATATATAGAATTTCCATAATAATGACCAATAAATCTTCTGAAGATTACATTATAAGTTTAAAAGTTTATTTTCCTTGAAAAAAGTTTCAAAATATTTTGTGAACTTTTAATTTTAAAAATATTTTTAATGTAGTGTCATTAATGACATTTTTATTGTGTTTTTATTCATCAATGGAATCAAACATTTATTATTATTATTCTCCACTGAGGATATGTTGTAATGATACTATTCTTCTTATTTCTCTAGATGTTTTATGATTAGTTTTGATGGGGATGTATTAGTTTGATACTATTCAAATTACTCTAAATAGTTGATGATTATGTTTATTGATTAGGGGAAGTATAAATATTTCTTATCCTGGTTTTTCAAAATGAAACTTTATGTGGATTTTATTTCAATCCTTTCATATTAGGTATTCATTGGACATTGTATCTTATGGTTTCGTGCCACTAATACCTATCAATGCATCAGTAGGTCTCAATAGAAAAACTACATTGGGTTTTTTTACAAGGCCTTAACCTTTTAAATAAGATGTCTCAACATTAGGTATCTATTGTATGGTAATGAAATCTAGAAGTAGGCATTACATAATTATGAGATTAGTAATTTATTTCCATGTGATTATTCAATTTTTCGAGTGTATATGGAAATTTTTCAAGATCTTATGATTATATATATGGGATTATTTGATCATTATTTATTCCTACTATATTATACTCAAGATATTGATTTAATGTAATGTGTTTTAGTTATTTAACTTTTCAAACATATTGTTAATTATTTATTCATAGTTTCCAATGTACACATAAACTTATTAATAATTTTATGTCACTCCTTTCTTATGTATCATTTTCCATTAAATGAAAAAAAGTATTTTATGATTCATATATAGTGATATGCTGAGGGGAAATATAAAATTCTCAAAAAATCACTATGTATTTTATTTTCTCAATTGTAATGTGAATTTTAAGTATGTATCTATTTTTCTAATAATACTAAACTATTCATTTATTCGGGTTGTGATTCCTTTTACCTTATTCCAATGTAATAAAGTAACCACTAACTCATGGTTACTAGTGTACAAGTCTTTACTGTTTGTATTAGAGGAATTTTAGAAGAATACTTGGGAACTAGATTTAAGAATACATGATTTAGGGGACATAACCCTATGATATTCATTTAGGATAAGTATAGAAGAACATATTAATGTTTTGGTAAAGTATAGATTATGTGGTCTTTACTAGAGATGCATCGTTGTATGGATAGTACAAGTGGACATATTTCTTGAAAATATGTACTTAGGTCTAATAAAATAGATTATGGTATGTCAACCATGACTCTAGTGTTACATGGTAAACGAAAATAGGACTTACTGCTCACCTATTTTTATACCTATGTAGTTTATGATTTGGATAATTCAAATTTTTTTGAAAACTGTTAGGAAGGATTTGAATTGATGATGAAAATGAATGAAGAAGGTTATCCCTAAAGTGTATTAGAATGAAAATATTATTTCATGATTTAGACATCCTATAATAGATTATATGGTTTTACCACTCTGATTATTATTCCTCACCGTATTCTTTTTTGTTTTATTCAAGGGACTAAACCTAAAAAAATTATGTTAACAATGAATATGGAGGAAAATATGTTGACTATGAGAAAAAAATTGGGATCATGAATGGTGTGAAGGATATCATTATTATTCCAAATTAATAATATCAAAACACCATTAACAACTTATACCATAAAAAACTCAAGAACTCGCCAAAGAAGATAAGGAGGGAGTTCATTAAGAGATCAAGTGTAGAGACCATGTAGGAATGAAGAATTGATTTCCATCATTTCAAAAATGTGAAAAGAGACCCTATAATGTGTCTGAAAGGAATTGGAAAATTTTTAATGTGTAAAAAATATGGTCTTATAAAATTAGTTTATTAGTAAAAATTAATTGTATAATGGAAGGAAATAAATTTAACCCTAGGGATTCATTTATATTTCATTGTCTTAAATTTGGGGAACTTGGGAATTATCCAAGTCAATTAAATATTCTAAAGGATAAACCTTAGAATAATTATTGGTCTATATTGAAGTAAATGGGTTGAAGTAATTTTTCATTTGGATTCAATAATTAAAATTCATAATCATTTTTATATATGGTATTTTGGTATTAATAATCATGAAACATTTAAAGATTGTGTTCAAATTTGTAATAATATACGTCTTCATTAACAAAAGAGATGTGAATAACTTCATGGGTTTGTTATTTCAAGGATTATCATATGTTTAGAGTCTTAAAAAACCCTTTTTATATTTATGTTATGGTTTTTTTCCAATATTAAGGATATTTTTGGAGACATTTATGGAAATACAACCTATTGGTTAGTATATATTTTTATGAAAAAGTATCTTAAGAAATAATTCCCTTTCATTTTGTGGGAAATGTTTTCATATTATGGGTAGCCTTTGGGTTTTATCATATCTTTTTTGTTGAAATTTTTATAGGTTATTACAATTTTGTAATATTATAGGAATTATATTAATATATTCTGGGAAAAAGGAAATCTCACATATCAAGTGAAAACTCATAACATCTAGAAAGCTCATAGGGCTTGAACCCACAACCGAGGGGGTGGGGAGGATGCAGTGCCTTCACTATTCTAATTTATGTCTTGATTAGTATGAAATTTATTTCACCTAAATGGTTTTATGGTTAAATATTATATTAATTTAGGAAATAATATTTTAGGATAAATTATTTTTTATTTTGAGGTAATTAATGATATTTCAAGAGATGATTTATTTTATTGAAATATATTTTACCATTTGTTTTAAAATATAGAATTATATGGGAATAATTATATCATGTTTTTTTGAAATGTAAGCTAAAGGGTTTTAAGGATAAATAATTATGTAATTGATTAAGATGATCTTTGGGAGTCATTGTTGTGTTTTATAGATTAATGTATTATACATGATGACTCATGAAAACCATTTTGGTTTCAGAAAACATTTGGAGACATATATAAGGAATTTACAATATTTTATGGAAATTATAATTTTTAAAAACTTACTTTTAGTTCTTCTATACTAAAAAAAAATAAAATTGGATATTCTTTTCCTGTAGTATGAAATGAGATGTATGTTGATAATAGAACAACCAAATGATGGAATATAGGTACATTTTATGGTGTTTTCTATAATGATAATAATAGAGTATACAAAATCTAGGAAAATGATCTTGAAACAAAAAATTTATCCCACTATCTTCATATCTAAAAATCCAGTGTTATTTTAGCTCATCCCAGATGTATAGATTTTTGGTTGTGATCTTTCCCATGACTATTCAATTTCTTGTGATCAATGACTTATATCACCCTCAATCATTGTTTTCTCATTATGATTTTATTACATGTTCATATCTTCACTTACTACTGATGTTCTCCGAATTGAAACATATTTATGTGTTATTCCAGTTGAAAATCGTATTTACCTCTCCCTCTTATCTATTGAATTTTTTAATAAACAATTATACAATTTTAAATTAAATAAAAGGTATGTTCGAATTCCAACCCCTTGATTTTCGAGATAAATATTAAATTTAGAGGATTAAATTATTTATGGGGGTAGAATGTATCACACTAGAAATTTATAAAATAATTATTTTTAAATAAATTCAATCTCATGCTATCTTTAAATGAATGCAATACTGGGTTAAAAAAATGTGATACTCTATTAGTAAATAATCTTTTAATAATGGAATTTATAAACTACACTTAAATTTTGAAGGTAAAAAGTGGAAAAACTAAATTAAAAAATCTATATGGTTTACACATGTATAAAATAAAATAAATTTTATCTTATTTATTATAAATAAAAAACAAACCATTCAAAAGAAAAGGGAAATTTTTTATAAAAATTTTCTTTTTTCTAATATGAATTTTAGTCATGTTTTGTTAACATAATTTAAAATATACTTTGCACAACTTCTAGAAAAATTATTTGAGAAAATAAAATTCTTTTTTTTAAATATACATTTCAAAAATAACTTTGCGAATTTTATTTATTTTTTCTAATAATATTAATTTTTGATTAATAGTGATGAAAATTAATTTTTATTGAAAAGTGTATTTTCGATTAAATTATTTACAAGATAAAATTATGTTTCAAAATGGATTTAAAGTAAAATTAGTTACATTATATTAAAAATTAAATTTTTTTAACATTATAATGAATTTCATTTTTAATTATAATATAAATTATATTTAATGTTTTGAATGTATTTCTTTCAAAAAATAGTTTTCAAAATGTCTATAGTTTTAATATTAAATTGAATTCTCCACTTATGTGAATTTTTTTTTGTAAAAATGGATTAAATTTTTTGAATAACTGTTATTAATATCAACTAAAAATTTCATCTTATTTTTTGACCATAATGAAAATTAGAAACAATAAAACATAATGTTTATAGTTGAAGTAAGAAAATTGGATTACTGAGGGGGTCAAACTAAGAAGATAAGGGTTAAATTTGATCAAAAACTTGTCCAAAACCATTTTTATGGACATATGTTGACCTTATAATCTATAGGGTTCTATAATGATCTATTTGGGAGGTGTTTTCCTTAAGAAAAACATGGATATCACTTTATCTTTTCGAACATTTAATGTGTATCTTCTCCCCATTTATAAAAGGCCACCCCTATCCTCCCCTCTTCACACATACAAAAACATTTGGTTAAAAAATTACCTACCCAAATACCTTTCATAATTACCTACCCACATTCTAGATTTCATATATTTTTAAATAATATCTCCTCATAATCCCTTAGGTTGAAACCTAAATAGGCTCTCTGAAGAAGAGGTAAAATTAATAAAAGTGCATATTTGTTTTAATTCTTCCTCTGCCTCCTTAAAATAATATTAAACAATAATAATAAAATAATACCATTAAAAATTATATAAATATATTATATTATGTTATTTCAATAACCCATATCAATATCCACTTCCATCAAATGGGAAGTGAAACCATCGATCGTGTGTATGGAAAACTACCACCTCGTGAACCGATGAAATTTGTTTTTGATCACCAACATTAGAGGTTATATATAATGTTTTATTTAACATATTTACATAATTTTATGAAATTATTATAATTTATCAATTATTATATGAAATATACTTTCTTACTTACCATTATGTGGGGGGATACGATATCATCATTCCCGTGTATAAGGAACTACCACCTTGCAAAGTGATGTGATTCAATTTTTTCATACCCAATACATTGAAGGTAGTAAACATAAATTTAATTAATATATGTGATATTAATAAACAAACCATACTTCTAGATATATAAAATCCAATATTCCTTCTTACATTCTAATCTTCAAGAAAATAATTATGTCACTCGTGCGTACTGATGGAATATTGCCTCTATGTAGCGATGTGAAATGTTTTTCGTTATATTTTTACATGGATTGTAATAAAGTTTGATTATACTAATATAAATTATATATGTAATTTAATAATTATTATTTAATGGTAAATTGAAAATTATTTTCCTCTCATTCCATTTTTCAAGACAAATTGAGATGGTGTTCAAACGTTTGTATGCCTTACCACCTCCAAGAATGGTGTAATCAAATTTCTATCTCTAACTATTGTATATTAAAATATATACATATATAATTAATATATATTATATTTATATCATGGTTTATGTTATGTATATGATGTAACCATGATAAAATTAAAAGGATAGAAATCATTTAGATAAAACATACATGAAAAACAAAGCAATTATCACCTAAAATAGTGATTTTAACAAGGAATTGTTAATAAACATGTTATAAAATAATTGAAGTTAATATGGTATGATATATATATGATTTTTTTCTATAATATATGTATAATAAACATAAATTTATAATATAATAGGTCTATAAATTTTTGAAGGAAACTGAAAAAGTGGTAATGGTCTCCTGTCTCACTTTTACTTTCATGAGAAATGTACCATATTCACCACTTATTCATTTGTATGGTGTATCTATTTCCCCTTTTATATCTTATATAATAATATTTTTTTCTTCATGGTATTGAAATTTTCATTTTATTTTATTCCATTCTTATGTCTTATGATTCAAAAGTTATCAAAGTGGTAAGAGATTTATGTTTCAATCTCATTTTAATCAAGGTTTTTATACATGAATTTGTATTGAAGGAAATTATTTGATAATTGAATAATATACACATTGAATTTTATTATACTTTGTGCATTTATATTTTTTTTAAATTAAATTACCCTATTTTTATCTTTGGTACTTAAAATTGTTGAGAAATTATTTTTAATAAAATATGACATCATTTCTCTCATTGGTCGAAAATCCATTTTCCTCTAGATACATGTTTAAAAAAATGTTTTTAACATTAAATAAATTGTGTATTAATGAAAATTTAAAACATGTTTTAAATTCTAACAAATTTTTTGAATGTAATATTCATGTCATTTTTCATAAATTTCCTTTTTGGATTTTACAAAAAATGTAAAATGAATCATTGTTTTAACATGTATGGAATGTAAAAGATTTCCACTATTATAAAAAATCATCATTTTAAAGATTAATTTATAAGTTTGAAAGGTTATTTTAAAATAAAAATATTTTAAAAATATTTTTTGAACTTTTATTTTGATTAATATTTACAAAGTTCTAGTTTATTTTCCACAAGAATTTTTTAATGACATTTTTATGGTATTCCTATTTGTAAACAACTTAAACCCTTTATTTTACTTGCAATTCACTGGGGATATGTTGTAATGATATCATCCATATTATTTCTCCATATGGTTTATGATTATTTTCACTAGGAATATACCAAATTGAAACCACTCATATTAATCTGAATGGTTAATGATTATGTTTATTAATTGGGGAATTTATTATCATTTAGTATAGTAGTTTTAAATGCTAGTGTTCATGTTGATTATGTTTCAGCATTTTCATTTTTGGAATGAATTTTATTTTTTATGCGATGGGTGTATCCTACTGTAGCACCTTGATGCAATGATAGGTCTTGTGAGACAAACTATCATGGGTTTTTGGGCAGAGAACATACCCATTTTTGTAATATGTCTTGAAATGATGCCATTATGGTATAGTACTGATGTTTGGAATTATTAATTACCTCATTATGAGATTAATCATTTATTTCAATTTTATTATTTTATTAGTAATAAAATTCATGGAAACATTTCAAGATCATGTAATTACGGATATAGTATTATTTGATCATTATTTATTATTCGGTAATATACTCAAGTTACTGATTAAATGTAAATTGTTTCAATTATTTACTTTTTCGTATTTATTATTATTTATTTATTCATAGTTTTCTATATACTAATACAATTACTAAGTGTTTATCTCACCCATTTTAGTGGTTTTATTTTCTCCCTCATAGTTTTTAGAGTAGGACAATGTGATTCCCTCAAATTAATGTTGGCTTATTCTTGTTCTGAGATGTTATGATAGGTAATGTTTCCATAGAGGTGATTTAATTTTTTATGACTAACTACATGGTGAAGTGTTGATACGTATTAGAGGTTACACCTATAATGCACATTATAATCAATGTTTATCTTGGGGGATTTAGTTTTTGGGAAGATTAAGTCTTGTGGAATTGGCCATGGTGGGTTATATTGAGTTGGTGGTGTGATTTGCTCCTACAAAGTGATAAGTAAAAGTATATCCTACCTTGTATTTTAGAATATGATAATTATTATTTGTTTTTTGTTATTATTGACCATACAATGAAAATATAGTTAAGGCATAACCCAATGTGTGTGGGTGGTGGTATGTGTCATGATATGGGATATGGTATGAGAACTCACCTTGTGTAAGAGAGTGTTGGTATGGGACCTAGAATGTGATTCAATATGATAACCGACCCTAACTAATATGGTGGTGTTATAAGATAGGTTTTTGGATTGGGACTTTATATAAGACCTTACTCAAAGTAATAAATTAATATTCAAGACTCAATTGTGGGTCCTTTCCTTGGGAGATGGGGAATGTGAGGGTTTATGTTTAGGATATGACTCTTCCCAACCATATTGGTCAAATCATGTGAGGCTAGGTGTTATGGTGGCTTGGTTAGAACACAATGACCTGGATAAATTTCTGGCATGTACATTCTGTTTTATGCTTTTATGTGGGTTAGTTTCACTAATCATGACATGAAATATCCTACTATATTCATACACATTAACTTGATCATAGTTAGTGTGTTGAGGCAATGAAGGGAATCATACAAGGTAGTTGGACTTACCCCTACTTGTGTACACAACCTGAGTTTCTATGTGTGTGGGTAGACCTTTATATTTCATTTTAGGATGAGGTATTGTTTGGAGCTAGAAACATTATTCATGACTAGAAGGTTATGGGGCCTATGATTAAAAAAGGATGATTATATGAGTTTAATCAGTGGCTGTTGTAAATTTCTTAGTTATTTTTCTATATATGTAATTTTCAATGTCGATATTGTTGTATTTTCATATGATGATTTTGGTTATGAATTTTATTTGTTTCTACTAAACAGTTTTATTTTTTTGTGTCATGTAGATTTTTTTCTAATTTATATTCTTGATCATATGGGGTCCTTGTATCTCTGATTATGTATATAGTTTTTTTCTGATGTTTTTATACAAATGATTTAAATTTCTATTTCAGACGATTCAGTCATAACTATTAGGATTTACTTTTAAGAGAATAGTATCTATAGGACTGCTTTAGGCCCTCACCAATAGTAAGTAACCTCTATCGCATCATGAGTTGAACCTAAGGTCATATGGCCACCCCACTCAGATTTTATTCATGTGATATGGTTTTGGAGTTACAATATATTGTAATTTATATTGTTATATGTACAATTTAATAATCAATAAATAATTTAGTCAATGGGGTTTCTCATGGGAGTGAAGTGCTCCAGGGAAGTTGTCCTAGGGATGCAATCATGTTTAATAAATATGAGTATCTTAGTAATCAATATTGATATTGGTGCTTGAAATCATTCCATGAGATCATCTCAGGGCTCTACCAAGTATTGATTTCTAGTATTAAGCTTGACTCAGGCATGATCGACCTGCTCACTAAGGCTTGACTTGGTTCGATTAGCATAATTTTCCAAAATTGTAATTACCAAATATAGTTCAAATTTGTGGTTAATATCACTTAACATAAAAATTAAATACATATATATAAAATAAAATTATTATATTAAAAAATTATATTCTAGATTAAGCCCATGAGATACTCAATTTGGTTGTTATAATTCTCAAACTCAGATCGAGTACTAGAAAAATTTAACTGATTTGATCCCATAATGAGTACCTCATATGTCCAAGAGCATTTTTACAACCCTATATAATGGAAATTAATTCACTTATATTGTGTAAAGGTGAAAATTATTTCTTTTATTATACATTATATAGTTTTACCTTCCCTTATATCCCTTCGATGGCCCCCATTGAGGTTTCCCCACCTTCTATGTTCTCTAGTTTTCCCTTATATTATGGAAGAGTGATCCTCAAAATGGATCCAATGATTGTATTGAAGATGATTTATTCACCCTCATAGTGTTAAAAGGAAGATAGTTATTTTCCCTCCTAGTTATGTTTCCTTATTAAAATTTTGATATGAATTGATAGGGCACATAGCTGAAGAGGTTGTTTAATTTTCTCTTACTAACCTCTTGGTGGATTTTTAATACAAATGAGTGGTGACATCAAAGATAGCCTTTGGAATAAATTTAATATTGGGGGTCTTGAGTTGTTGGGATGATTATGTATGGTTTAGTTGGTTACAGATTGTTATGATAAGTTTCAAGTGTTTTTTCCTCCAACAGTGGGATGGGAATGAATCAATTCTAGATGGGAGTTGGGCAGTGGTCGAAACATAGAAGTGGGTCCTTGACCTAATAATATTGCATGGGTAGGGGTGTATTTGCAAGATAACTCATTCCATTGGAATTGCTGATGTAGGAGGGTAAGGGCTCATGGTGGTTTAATTATCACATAATGACATAACGTGTCTGGTTACATGTGTATTCAGTGTTATGCTTTTGGGTGCGTTAGTTTCACATATCACAAATTGCACTCTTTTATGATTTTTAAGGACAACCACTTGATCGCAATTAAACTCAATTTTTCTAGGTGAGTAGTGGAATCCTATAGGTTATTTGGTCTCACCCCTTATATGCATGCATATCGGGAGTTTCTATGTACATGGATTGACCATTATATTGAATTTAAGGATCATATATATATGGGAGATGGACACATTTTTCAGGTATAAATGATTGTGGAGGCCTAGGATTCAGCAAGTATGATTTCATAGATTGTGTCGAATGTCCTTTTTATTTAGTTTTCATCTATTATTCTATATATGTAAAAGTGAGTGTGCCTATTGGAATATTTTTATATGATGATTTCCTTTATGCATTTTATTTGTGGATTATGGTCTATTTAATATGATTCATCATATATATTTTTTACTATTTTATATTCTAGACTGTAGGGTCTCTTTGTCACCATGTTTATTTCGTAAGTTTTTTTGGATGGTTGTTATATGAACATGTTGTGATTGTAATTTTGTAGATTCGGGTATGAGCCTTGGGTTTTAAATTGGATATGATAGTCTCTTCACAATTATTTTAAACCCATGTCTCAAGTCAGCACTAAACTTCATAGTTCCCTTACATTTATTTGTGTTCTTCAAATTAATTTTTATAAACATCTTAATACATTTACAGGGTGTGAGTTAGAAAACCACCTAATATATTATGAATCTATTTTGGAATATCATATTCAAACCCAAGTTCTCTTTTAAAAAAGAATGTTAAATTGGAAATAACACATTATAAATACCTTTTTTCTAAATAAAAAACTTTTCAAATCATTGAAAACAATGCTCAAACGAAATGAAAAAGAGACATGGCATAAACATGATCTAAAAGAAAAAAAAATTCATAAACATAGGATTAAGTTCCAAACTTGATATGTTTTTATATTACAAATTAAAACATTTATTTTTTTATTTTTTTATTTTATAAATAATATCATATTTTCTTATTTTTCACCCTTTTATTGTGTCTTTATAGATGTATGGATTATTTTTTCTTTTACGTAATGTTTTCTCTACTCTTACACAAGGTATTTTTTGTCCTTAAATGACTTTTTTCCTTTTTCTAACCATTTCATAAATGGTTTTGTAACTTTATGTAAGTTTATATATCCAGGATTTACCATTACATATGGATTTTTATACCCTTACATAATGATTGTAATATGTGAGATAATTTTATATATTATCATGGTTTCCTTTATGTTTCAGTTGTTAGGATCTGACTACCTTTATATAGGGTCTATGTTGATAGGATTCAGCCCTTGGAAGTTCCCAATTTTGAGATAAGATAGTTTTTCAATTTGATATATCATTTATTCTATCAAAAAAATTGAAAATTCATGTGTTACATGGGAGGTATAAATTTTATATATTTTTAGATAAGAAAATATTTTGATTCTTAAACATGGTGCATAAATAACGTTTTTTGGAAATTAAAGATGTAATATTTTATATCCTATCTATATTTGAAAAAAAACATTGAATGCATTAAAATGAGAAACAACTAGTGGTGATCATAGAGCGATAGCTTCTCAATATGTAGTCTATTGAGATCAATAGAAAATGGGTTGCTGAATTTGTGTTATCCCATGTTTCTCAGCAATAATTAAGAACCATGCATCCACATGGGAACTATGATGTGATGGGATACCATGTTTACAGTATCATGTGTAATGCATCAACATGGAACAAGTTTGAAGCAGTAGTGAAGAAATCGATTATTGAGATCATGTATCGAATATATTCTTAATTTGAGTTGACCAGAGGTCATTTCATGGTTGATGATCAGTGGTACATCATGATGTAGATATCAGGAGAGAGAGTAAAATCCATTAGGTGGAATATGATGGTGTGAGAGGCAAACTCATGTTCGAATAAATATCCCTAAGGTTGTGAATGGTTTTCAACATAATGGTGAAAAGTTTTCATAAATGGATATCTAAGAATTTCATTTTGATCAATATAAATTTTAGATAGAATCCAAAGGTGTATTGGGGTGTGGTTTTCACATACGTTTTTCTATTCACTCGTTATAATTCAAGATCAATCATTACATTAATTTTGTACTCTTTGATTCCTCTTGGATATTTGGGAAGGACCTTGTGTTTTTTTATTCTCTACATTGTGGGATTTTTTCAATTTAAAAAATTATGTGTGGTAATTCCTTTTATCTGGCCTAGCATAATATTTCACTTCCATTATTTCATTATATTTTTCACAAATGTTTTTTAAGTGATGTTTGTCCTGGGATCCAGATTTCCCACCAACATGTATTACCATTACATAACCAATGGAATGTAATATGAACCCTTATACAAGTTGGATTGGAGGAATAACTTTACATAAGGATCTTGATGCCCTTAAAAGTCTACAGTTTTAGTAGAGGGACCATTATGTAGTTGGTGTTGACCCTTACGTAGTCATATGCTGACCCTTTTATATCTCGAATTTACCCTTACAAAAACGTTAGTGACCCATACATAGGGATAAAGGGTGACCTTTAACTTGGATCATCCTACCAGGACCATTTTGTAGAGGCATCCATCTGTTATTTTATAATAACATCTCCTCGATGCTTCTTGATATAACACATATCCTGATGTTTTTGAAGTTTGTTTGAGGGTTTTTTTCTTAATTTTTAAGCACATGAGATCCCTTATTGTGCTAAGAGATATAGAATTAAAAATATTAAGGATGGTTTAAGCTATGATATATTGGGAGAGAGGGTAAGGAGATGATCAATAGTGACGAGGGCTCATTTTAAGGCTTAGGGGAGATGATGCTCACAGTTGTCTTTGGGAAGCTACATCTATTAGAGATTTTTTGGTTGTGCGTGTTTTGAGGAGGAAAGTGGCCACAACATTTTATATGGTGTCTTAAATAGGTGAAGTCAAACCCTGGTAATGGGGATTTTACATAGTCTTTATTTTTCTTGTCTAACATTTTTCCCCTATGTGTTTATTTAGTTTCTATATTCCTATATCAGTGTGTGTCATTTCATTTGATTCCTATGGTTTAGTATATTATTATTGGGTTTTTCCATGTCATGAATTTATGTTGTAATTGGTCATTACATATTTAAGTAATAATAATAATGGGTTATGGTGGTGTACATTCAATAGAATAAGTCTAATGGTGTCTAAACATTGTAAATTTATGTTTTCCTTCTTTCCTATATTTTTTTATTATTCTCATTGTGGTGTTTGTAATGCATTTATTTCCATCAAGTATTTCATCTAGATTTTTTATTTATTTTATTTTTTGAAGAATATATCTTTTAATTGGATCCTATTTTTAATTTTTTACTAGGTTGTCTGATACAACCTCTTTCCTTGGGATATTAGTGTGTTGCTAAGGTTTCCCCATCCTACAACAATTGGTATTATAGGGGAGTTCATCGAGTCTAAATATGTTTTCAAATAGATTATAATTTTAGAATTTCGATGGATAAAATGATTTTAATTTGTTGAGTGTGACAATGTGTGATATTCTTGTCCATAATGGGCTCGATGAATCATTATCATGAGCTAGGATAAAGATCAACATTGTCTATACTACTAGAGAGACCTTGACCTATTTTGAGGATATTAACCAAAATAATTTATAAAAAGACTATTTTATGTGGTTGTTGACCCTAGCTGACATGTTTTTCTGCGAACTGTTCAATGAAACTTATTCTCGTGTAATATTGTTGAATCGTGAGAATCTATACATGACTATATGTCTTTTGGGATGGTTACAAAAGAAAGTCAATATTTATAATTTCAAAATGGTCCTAATAACTTCTGTGGGGACTCATTTAGATAGTTTTAATAAGGTGTTCATTGACATATCCAATGTATATTTTTATATTGTAGATGTGAACCAGGTTTTATTGTTGTTGAATTCCATGGATAAATCATTCAAAATGGTTAGATATTCTATGATGTATGGTAGGTATCCCATTGCTTTATAGAATTAAAAATTAGCTGCCTTGCCTAGGGATCATCAAATTTATGACTTAAAGGTAGAGGGTAGTGGGATAAATTCTAGTATTATGTTTTTCAGTGTTAATGGTAAAACTGATAGTAAAAAACAAATATAACAATGATGGAAGTTGGTTTAAGAAGGTAAAGAGAAATCAGTGTGGAAAATTTGACCACATTAAGAGGTACTTCTCTAAGGATCCATCTGAGGATAGAATGGCCCATAACATTATTGTATACCCAGGTTCTGATAGTTTTGAAGTTCTATAAGTCTATCTATAAACCATTAGTGTAGAATAGGTGTATCTCTAGGTTGTATTTCTTCTACATTCCTAGGACTATCTCTACATATAATTTGAAGTGGAACATAGTTGGAAGAGTGGGTGTGGGTTGGGCTAGTTTTCTGAGCTGTTTGGGCTCAGGTGGATAATTTTCTCCTGTCATATTTCTATTTTTCTTCTTGTGTTTACTATTTTCCATTTCATTAAATTTAAAATTATTTCACTTTTTGAATTATTTATACATAGAATTTATTTTTTTTATATTTATTTCTGTTCGTTGAATCTGGTACTACTTTAGTTTCTTTGGGTTTCCTACAGAAATATGAGAGATGACGAATACATAAGATAGTATGTGTGCAGATGGTTACAAGTATGTGATGTGGAAACTTAGTTTGGTGAAGGTATGAGTTATGGTTAGTGAAAATTATAATATTTTTTTTCTAATAATGTTTTAGTATGTTATATTAGTTGATCTGTTTGTATGGAGAGAGATGTTCCACTATGGTACATTTTTGGATGTTGTTCAATCTGCTCTAATCTAGTTTGATCTTCTGATAATTTGTTAGTGAAGGCTCTCTAGACTAGCTAATGGGTTAGGTAGGTATAGGACTTCAAGAACGTGAGCCCTGTATTTCTATCTTTTATTTTAAAAGTTGTAGATTTAATAAATTCGAAAATTTTTATGATAAATATAAAAATATTTAGATTTTATTTTTTTTATTCCATGAATAATCTCATATTTCACATTTTGTTTATTTTTATTTTGGGTTGTAAGTCATCTAGATTGTTTATTTTAACATTATGTGAGGGTATGTTACCCTTATGTGTGGTAGTTATTACCCTTATGATGCTTTGTTTTTTCTTGGCTAACCCATTTTTAAGTGGTTTTGTACCCCTTTGTAAGTTTTCATATGTATGGTTTACCTTCACATATGGGTTGTTGTAACATAATGTAGCCAGATTAATTTGTGGTCTACATTTATGTATGCTCGAGAGTACATTTACAGGACAATGGTCTGGATCTAGATACCCTTATGTGATAATGAGGTACCATTATGCAAGGTATGTGTTACCTTAACATAACCATCAGAATAGAGCAGGTACCCTTACACAAGCTGGAGTGCTGGAGGCTTACCTTTACTCAAGGACCATGATACCCTTACATGAATATGATTCTGGTTGAGTGAAACTTATGTAGCTAGATTCAAACCTAATGTAGTAGTCAACTAACCCATATGTAACATTGGATTACCCTTACGAAATGGGTGAAGACCCTTACATTGAATTATAGGGTGACATTTAATGCAAAACAACCTATAAAGACCCTTATTTGGATGGATCTGTTTAGGTTTGTTTTAAAATATTCTCCTCGAAGACCATCAAATAACCACATGTCTTGATGTCATTGGACTTTTCTCAAGGGTTTTGTTTCTTAATTTTTTGGTTCTCGAGATATCTTATTATGCAATGAGAGTCCGAATTAAAAATATTAGGGAATTTTTAAGATAGTAGATATCGAGAGATAGGGGAAGAAGTTGATCCAAAGTGAGGGATCTGTTTTTTATTTTTTTTAGTGATGTATCCCATAGTTTGAAGTTCCCTAGTCCATATTGACCACTGAGAGGACAGGGGTGATTCATTAGTTTAGTTTTACAAATTCCTTTTCTTTTCAATTCAACCTCTTGAAACTTTTTATATCTCTTGATCCACTCAATATTATCTATCAAACTCTACTCTTGTGAAATAATAATAACATAGAGAGAAACACATAGTATTTACAAGGTTCGGTATAAATACCTACTCATTTCCATGTTGGTTATTCCCCCCCAACATTGATTCTCCATTATAATTCACTATCAAAAGAGTGATTACAATGGATAACTCTAACTGAAAAAACTTCTACTCCATCTCTAACCATGAAAGTCCATTACATTTGGCTATAACCAAAATAATTCTTTCTTTGGTTTAAACCGAGAGACTTTGTTTCCACTTGGATCATACTAGAGGACCTCACCTACTCACAGTACCAACTAGAGGACTTCATCACTATCCAAGCCTTGATCCACTATAGGATGACAATCTAACAATCCTTCACAAGCCTTAGGATCCAACTTTCTCATGTACTCTTCAAGTATCTTCAACATCCTATGGTTAGGTCTATTGGCCTTGCACAATAATTCTAGTTACTTGTAATTACCGGTTTCCATAGTGTAGCAATGCTTAGAAAATGCTTCCTTCTCTCTGATGTCCTGACCATAACTTTATGTGTGAATGTAGTGAAAACAGTCTTTTGTATTATTTTACAAAACAATAATATTTTCACAATATTAAACTGATTATTCTGGAATTCTGATCTCAAGTCATTCACAATTCATGCATGTATTTCATGGTATTCAAATGTGACTTATTTTGGGTATCTCAATTTTGATATGTATTCATGTATATGAATGTACCACATTCACCTTATTCATTCAATATTATCACACTTCACTTATATCTGATGCATGTATGTTATCATATGCATGTGTATCGTGTACCATGCATGTCCTTCATGCAAGGGGTGTGTATACATTGTTCGACTTGTGTCATGAACACCTTGAATGAACACACACATTATCCAACTTATGTTTCTTCACACTCACCCTATAAGAACACACACTATACACTTTGTTTCTAAATGTATGTAAACCCATGCACCATATGTTTTCACTACATTCATGCAGGAAAACATAAAAAGGTGTTATCTATATTTATGAACACAAGATCTTCTTCTTCATGGACATAATATAACGATACATTGTCTTTATATTTTCTCATAATTCCTCACAAAATATATGAAATCTTATTCATCCAATACTTTACACAGACACTGGTTCATAGTTTTATTTGGGAAAACCCTGGAGACACATTTTTACATTATCTCTATTTGTTCTCTGAACATTATACCTAATGAAGCTCCATCGAGAGTATTAAACTCTAAGGCCATCCATATTCTTCTTCTATTTCACATAAGGATTATCATGAGGAGGGATTCACTTCATGTACCAAAAGGATCCTGGTGTTCTATTTCTTTTGAAATGAGATACTCTCACAAATTCAGCTGCATCTCATCAACTACGAACTCCTCCTTTTATAAGAAACGATCATTGATCCTTGCACCTTCTATATCTAGTTTTTATGTCATGTTGAAGACTCCTCTATTCTCTAAAAATAATTTCAAATCCCATCTCATCTTTGAACACATAATTTATTTGGGTTAATTCAAACATACACTGAATTTCATGGTGTCTTCACATAAATATTCATTAATTCCTCACATGTATGTGATGAGGATTCTATGCTCCTCATTTTCTAAAGATTGAACTCCTCCATAGTGATTGGTTATTCAGGAGACCTCATGTAACTATGTTTTTAGTTCATTCTTAGTTCATTACTCAAGTTCTATGCCTGACCACAAGTCCATAGATTACATGAATGTATTTAGTTAGATCAAATTACCCTCATGTTCTCATCAAGATCTTCAAAGATGATCAAATATCAATCATCATGTTTTGGATGAGGTTACTATGTATTTGAAATCCTTGAAAATCCAATGTAAGAACAAAATCACCAGACATTGATCAGACAACTCAGATCGGCCACATCTTGTGTCTTGTGTTCTATAAATCATTTTTATAGTATAGGAATAATATCTAATGCCTCAAATATCCACATTTATTATTTAATGTAATTACCATTCAGTTTATCAATCAAGGAGTGATCTCTACACCTTCAATTTGGCACTAAGGTTTTCACCCAGATTCACTATACCTCACCCCCACATGGTTCGTGACACATAGAGGTACATGAGAATCCCTACTGGATTCTATCTCAATTAATGGATTATTTCATGTTTTCAATCTTTTATCCCTAAACACGGGCCTTATCAGAGGTTATACATGTCTCTAGTACCTTCTGGATTCCTCGAACTGGCTTCCACTGGGCATGGTAAACTCTTGTCCCACATGATCCTTTTATTGAGACTTGGCCCTGGTTAGCCAGTTGGTTGGTCATTTTTTTACAATGGAGAGAATAAATTTATTAGAGAATTTATAGGTATCAAATATATTCAAATCCATCCAAAATTGTGAATTCTGGGCCTGCTCAAAAAATCATTCACTTCCTCATGCAATTATCATTTTTCCACATATACTTCTCAATATTTTTTACTACACGAAATATAAAATTCATTTTTTAATTACTTCTTTTTAATCCTTAAACAATTATTGAAAACAAGGTTTCCTTATTAAAACTTGTCTTATACATTGAAGATCAACTTCAAAAATCATCATATTTAGTCCAAGGAAAAATTTCCAAACAAGAAATCCACTTCCATTAGATTATTCCATAACAATTCTCTAAGAATCACCACTTCATTAAAACTCATCAAACACATATTGAAGCATCATAGAAAATAAATTTAAAAATGATCCCAACAATCTCCCTCATTTTATTTTGATTCCAATGCATATATTTCATTCTTTTTATGAGTCAATATGTGTGCTCAAAATTTTATCCCCTTATTGGAAATAAAATTCAAAGGAATAACAGTGATTTTATGAAAACATGTTCTCCTCCCTTTAAATATAATTTATTGAATACTTCATATAGGGGGATGATACCACATGGTTTTCTTTTCAAAGATACTTTAGTTAATCAACTCTAAGTCAACATGGAATAACATAATTTATAAATCAAGAGAGACATCAAAAAGTTTTTTTTAATGTTGTCTGTAAACAACAATGCATGTGAAACCTTGCTCAGAATATCTCAATTCTCATCCAAGTGGTTATAAATTGTCATATTTATCAATAAAATTCTAAATCTTTCACACAATTCAAAAAAAAATTAGAAAGTTCAAGTGAGAATGATATAACTCAAACTTTGTATCATTTTTTCATCAACCAAGAACTCCCCCTTTAATTGATATTTTTATGAAAAATTAATACTGATGGATAAAGGTGTGATTGCAATAACTCATCTTCAAATTTTATAATGTTGTTTTTAAGTTCCACATTCACCATATAGTGAAGATTTAACTTCTTCATCAATCCAATGCCCCCACTTAAAGTATTTGAAAATATAATTCACTTCCCTATATGTTATTAAAAAATTATTCATATATAAATGAATAAGGAGTAACCTTACTCATTCTCCAATGTGAACAGAAAGGTTGAAATGTTTTTATCAACCAAATTTTTCTGATTTCTCGAGTCTTCAGGCTTCCACATCTAATTTTCAAATATAATTTATACTTTAGTAACATGGACCTTGTTACTTATACCACTTCATAATGTATGATAGTTCTTATTTATTTATCCATCATATAATATTCATCTTCTTGTGAAGTATTCATTTTCATGAAGGATTCTTATTATGATGGAAACATGGATAAACATCCTCTTACACTATGTTTCGATTTATTTCATCTCTCACAAAGAACATATTCAATACACGAGTTTTCATTTGTTGAGAACCACTCATTAAATTTTTATTATTTATATGGATTGTTCATTTTTTTCTTTTTTCACTACCTTTTTCTTTTGATTCTTATTAATTTACGGATTTCTCCAAATCAGCTGAAAAATCACAAAAATGTATTTTGGAAAGTTGACAACAGGCTTGGAGTTTCCACATGGATTATCATTTCTTTATACATTTGATATAGGATAGTATCTATCATTATTATTCTTAGTGACTATTGGTTTTATAGTTTTCTTGTGTTTTTCACATACCAAGGATGACTTGTCGCCAATATTTTTCTTTGGATTTCACTTTTTCGGTGTAGGAATTTTTTCTTTATCTTTTATCCACCAAATAAGGGCCTTATATTATTTCCATAAATAGTAATTTTATTCCATAATTCCAATGAATCTCTCCCCAATCCCTATAAATACTAAAAATATCTTATGAGACTACTTCTCTTTATTTGTATTGACATTAGCCTAAAATTCATATATTGTAAAGATAATACTTTTGAGTTGAATTTCATATCTTTTGGAAACCTTTTGGTGAAACTATTTTCACCCATAATTACTCAACCACCAATGATGTGGTGGGATCATCAAAAATTTTTATCATCCATACATTCGAGTGGTCTTATTTAAAACTTATACCATTCCTTGAAACAACATTAGTACACAATATTGTTTCAAGGTTAATGGATAACTAATTCTTGTAAGATGTTTCCATTGAATTAGAGGTTAATATTATACTAAATTGGTAATTATTATAATCAATGAAAAATTTAGGGGAATAATAGATTCATAAATCTATTTGGAAGGTTCCATCTTGGGGTGATTCTTGATTCTTTAAATTCACCTCCCAGCCCAAACACTTCATGTTGAGGGAGTTTTAATCATCCACAACTGATCTCATCTTAGATTCCAAATCCTCTTTCAGTTTCTTAATTTATTCTTCATTAGTATTTATTGAATCTTGCAAATAATTATCAATATCCTTTAACAGAGTGGCTTTGAAATCCATGGAAACGTTGTGAAATCATTCAAGTGAATTAAAATATTCTTCAACAACCTTCTCAAAATCATACCTATTTAGTTATTCTTCAGCAAACCTAATGGATTTATCCCTTACCTATACTACGTATATTAGAGTTATAAACTTTCAAAACTTCTTACCAAGTAAATATTCTTGTTCTTATAATTTTTCTTGCATTTTTTATTAAAAAGAAACCCATTTATGCCTCTAAATATATGTTTTAAAATTTCTCTGGGAACCTTCTTTAGATATAATTTTAATAAATCATATATATAACTATGTCATGTATCATTATCACATCTTGAAAATTCTTCATCAGGAGAATAATATTAGAAATAATTATTTCAGGATGTTCCTTTCAGATTACCTAAAATTTCATATGACTTTCCACTTATAATGAGTTTCCTCTTCAGAATCCTTGCCTATTTTCTCTTCCTATTATTATTATTATGGGAGTACATATCCATCTAATATATCTGAATAATTTTCTAAAATATTAACTTAATGAAGACTCAGTTGGGTCTTTAGAGTAGATTCATGCTCTAATACCACTTGAAGTGCCCCAGACCGGATTGACCACTAAGAGGGGATGGGTAAATCAATGGTTTCATTTTAAAAATTCATTTTATTTTAAATTCAACCTCATGAAATTTTTTAGGTTCTATATCCACTAAATACTCTCTCTTAAACCCACCTTGTGTATAGTAATAACAACAGAGATATCCTCACAAGGTAATTTAATGGTTCGGTATAAAGGTATACTCCTTTACATGTGGTTTATTCCCCCAACAAAGATTATAACTTATACTTCACTATAAAAAAAGATATTACAATGGATTTCAACTCAAAAAATAGAGTTTTTATGGCTATATCCAAGAGAAAATATTTATTTTGGATTCAACCAAAATAATTCTTGCTTCACCTCCAACATAGGGACTCTGGTTTCTCTTAGATCCTCCAATAAGACATTACCTACTCCCAACACCAACTAGAAGATTTTACCTCTATTATAGGATTGATACCCTATAAGATGACACTTGAATCTAACTCTACATGATTTTAGGGTCTGACTTTCTAATTACTCTTCAAGCTTCTTCAACAGCCTCTGATCTATTCTATTGTTCTTGCACCATAATTATGATAGCATATAATGACTAGTTTCCTTAGAGAAATAATATTGGGAAATTATTTCTTCTTCATCATGTCCCAACCTCAATTACATGTGTGGTAGTTTTTTACACAATATTCTATATTATTTTATGTATTAAGAATCCTTTCATATTCTCAAACTACTTATTCTTGAATTCCATACTCAATTCATTTTCACATCATGAATGGATTCCATGGCATCCAAAAGTGTCTTATTTCAAGTATCTCAATGCTGATACGTGTGAATATATATACATGCACCATATTCACCTTCTTATTTCAATTTTAACATGCTCCACGTATATCTCATACATGTATGTTATCATATGAATATGTATCGTGTATAATTAGAATATTTTATGCAAGGGGTGTGTATACACTCTCCATGTTATGTCACTCAAACCTTTAATGCACACATACATTTTCCACCCTGTGTTTCTTCATTCTCAACTGTATGCACACACACACACACTGTCAACTTTTTTATCAGTTCATGTAAACACATAAACCATATTGTTTTACTACCTTCTAGTGAGAAAGCATGAATATGTATTAACTATATTTATGCATGAAAATTCTTATATTCCATGAAAACATTTTTAGGATACATTGTCTCTCTATTGTTTCATAATTCTCTCTGTAAGATAGGAAATCTTCTTCATGCAATCCATTTTAAAAACAATCATTGTTAGTGTTCATTTCATAATATAGGGATACACATTATTTTTTTGTCCCTATTGATTTTATGAACTCTATTATTTTTAAATATACTTCAACATTTTTAAACACTTACTAAAGGCTCACAAGATTCCTATTATCTCTCTTTTAAGGGTTATCGTATGGATGGATTCTATTCACAAACCAGAAGGATCATGATGCTTTGTTTCATTTGAAATAAGAGCCTCTAGAAAATTCAGAAATATCCCATCAACTATAGACTCATCCTTTTATAGCCAAGGATCACAGTTCCATGAACCACCTAGATACAATTTTTATACAGTGTTGAAGTCTCTCTCAAATCATCTAGAATAATGTTATATCTTGGATCATCTTCAAACACTCGAATAATTTGGGGTACTTCAAACATATACTAAATTTCATGATGTCACCATGTTACTATTTGCAAAGTCCTCACGTGCATGCGATGAGTATTTCAAGCTCCAAATTTTCTAAATATTTAAAACTTTTATGATGATCGATTATTCAGGTGTCCTTTTAAAACTACATTTTCTGTTCGGCTATACATAATTCCTCAAGCTCTATGCATGGATGAAAGAATTGAGATTAAACAAAAGAATTTTATTTGACCAATTGATCCTCATATGGATGTAAAGATATTCAAAGATGTGAAAATATATGTCATGGTGTTTCATTTAATGTTTTAATGTATTGGAAATTCTCAAAAAGGTGAAGGAAAAAAGATGATTTCCCGACCTCAATCAGATGGATCAGATCAACTGTGTCGTGCATCCCATGTTATATTTATCATTTTAGTGATAGAGGAACATTATATTGTGCCTAATATATCCAAAATCACTTCATTATAGAATTTTCCATTAGGTTTATCTATCAAGTTGTGAGCATTTTACCTTTGAGCTGACACCGGGGTTGGCACTCGGATTCACTGCACATCACACCCACACGGGATGTGACATACCATAGTCCATAGGAGCCCCTATGGATTTCTATCCTAATTCATGAATGGAATTGGGAATTCACTTTATCTTCCATATTAAGGGGATTTTTATGGATTATAAAAGGATCTTATGCCTTCTGGTGGGCTCGGAATGGCAACCACTGGGTGTGGTAGACTCTTGTCCCGCATAAGATTGTTGATGAGACTTGGCCTTTGCTAGAAAATAGGTTTGAAAATATTTTAATAAGGCTCATAATAAAATAAATAGATAATTTAAAAGTAAAAAATATGTTCAAATTCATCCTCAAATGTAAATGGTAAACCCACCCAAAAATCATTCGCTTCCTCATGCAATGATCATTTCATTTTTGTGTGGAAACTTTTCAGTATTTTTCACTTCATGAAGCATGATATTCATATTTCAAGACCTTATTTTAATCTTACAAACATTATTTTAATCATTTTTTCCTTCTTACCATAAGTATTATACATTGAAGAACATATTTAACAACTGTCACAATTATTCCAGGTAGATTTATCTACTCATGACATCTTATGTCATTAGATTAATACATAACAATTATCCAAGAATTACCACTTCATTAAAAATCACCGAACATATATTATCATGTAATTGAAAGAAATCTAACATTGGGCCCAACACAATTGAATATAAGAATATGATTTCAATGGATAGATTGTAGTTTGGCATGTTTTGATGAGGAGGAAAGTAGTCATAATTGTTTGGAGGGTTTCTTTGATAGGTGAGATTGAACCCTGGTAATGGGTTTTCATCCTGGTATTTCTTTCTCTTCTCGGTCATTTCTTATTGTATTTTTCTTGAACTTATTTGTTCCTTCTTGGGTGATTTTCATTGTATTTGATTCATACAGTTCAATATTATTATCAATTTTCTTGAATCTACGTTGCAAGATACCATTATTTATTTCATTATTAATAATAATTAGTACAGGAGGAAATTTTTCCATTGAGTTTTACCAAAGGGGTCTTAACCGTATAAATTTACGCATTCTTTCTCTCCTGTTTTTTTTATTTTTCTCACTATGGTTTTTTTCCAATTATTATACCCATATGGGTTTTTTCTTGTATTTATTTTCTTTTGTGACGCATATTTCTTTTACTCATATCTCGATTGTTTTGATTTTTTGGGTTGGATTCTGTGTTAATTTTTCCTACTTTGGAGGGTTGTTTTTTCTCCAATGCTTCCCCCTCCCACAAAAACAGGTATAGAATCATTATATAATAAAATATTTAAAACATAATAAACATAATGTATCAAAACCAAACAATGCATTAACATCATGCATAAAACATATAAAACCAACTGCGAACAAGTAGTACACACCGTGAGATATAACCAATAGTTTCTAGTGTTATTAGCCCAAAATAATGTTTTTCCTTATCGATAATGAAGATATAACATATTTTTAATCTCTCTCGATCCTCCTCAGTCCCAACCATAATTCCATGGTCACTCTCAGTATGCATTATTATTGTTTTTAGAAACCCCCTCAATCTACCTCCCCATGGGTCCCTCAGTCTCTTCGATAAATTTCCCATGATATTTTAAGATGTAGTCTAATGTTATATTTATCTAATCAATGGAAAAACACTCTCTCATGTTTTCCTATGTACTACCTAATTAAAAACATATAAACATAAACAAAAATGATGAACATTTGGTTTAAGTGAAACGTTCTTTCAAGTGAATCAACTCAGAACAATGGTGTAAGATGAGTCTCAAACTAGTCAGGGGAAGAGAATTAAATTCCAATCTACTGAAGTGACATTCATGTCATTAATGTGAGTAATACTTCAACCAAAGTACTGATCTAGAGGGAGTCAACAGAAGTGATTTGAGTGAGGAATTGTGATTTCTCAAAAATCATGAAAATGTGGTGTTCTTGGAATAGAGTAACTTCATATGATGTTTTGTGTTACAAAACTAGTGAAGAATAGTGAATTGAGATATGACTAAAACACTATAGGTTTATTTTCCTTGGACCATCCCTTAATGTTCTACCAATTAAAAATAGTGTTCTGTCTCCCTATGTGTGAATGTTTGGTTATTGCATGATTCCATTAGATAGGATTAACATGTTCCTACCAACATGGGAACATGATCTGTTACTTTAAAAGAAAAATTTTACACCCTCATTCATCCATCCCATCATAGGGTGTTTTAGGTCCTATAATTTGTATCATAGATAGGTTGTTGTAGTTCATATTTCCCACTATTGTTTTCAAGTAAAATTACGTGAATTTCATGGGAGTCCCACTCTTTAATTAAAGAAAAATCCAAATTTAGAAAAATATGGTGGGATCTAGTCTGAGATACCTTGGGATGGAAGTTGTTTTTTACATTTATTAGGGAATTTAGGTCAGTGATATGACTGGTTAGTCTATGACTGAAACAGACAAGAAAATTATTGATATGTATTCCAAGGAAAAAATGATCATACTACAACTCTATCGGATCAAATTTGTTAGAATGTGATTAATTTCTCTTTAGCCAAGTATTTGTGGACAAATTAGAAAATATATATAAAGTTGATAAAAAGGTGAAGGAGGAAAAAATCCATGTGTTTCAAAATATTTTTGATGATCTAAAAATTCATCATGATGAAAATAAAGATACCTTTTTTAATCAAATTATTAAATTTTTTGGAAAAATTGTAGGACTTAGTGAAAAAATTAAAGATATTATGATTGTGAATACAATATTGAGAAGAATTACAACTATGTACAGTCCAAAAGTACCAATCCTCATGGAATGGAATTTTTATAAAGTTTATCTTTATAATCTATTAAGTAGTCTAGTGGACTATGAAATGAGAGTCAAACTAGAAGATTCAACAACTCAAGAAATCAAGGATATGAGATTCAAATCCATGGAAAATCTTCTAATTTCCAGATATATTATGATGATGATAATGAAATAGTTGAACTTATTTCACATTTTTCTAAGACATTCAAGAGTGGAAAAGGTATATTTGAAGGAAATATTCATCTGTCCTATTTTTAATGTTTTAGAGTTGGACACATTTCTTCTTATTTCTCAAGTAAGTTGAATGACGATGAAAGTGAAGAATTAATCATGAAGAATCCTGATAAATGGTTTCCCCAAATAGGATAATTAAAATCGTGAAATAAATTACAAATAAATATTTAATTCATCAAATAATAACGACATGATAATGAGTTTTCAGAGGATGAATAACCAGTGTTTAAATATGAAACCTAATCATCTATATTGGCTGCTACTGAAAAGCCATCACCTCTAAAAGATAGAGGTAATCAGTTGATTGGTGTTTTTGATCTCAAGGTGGAACATAAGGATTCTTTTTATATTCTTGAAATTCAATTAAATTTACATATAAATATGAGATCCATTTTAGAAGATTCATCAGAGTATACTGATCATCTTGAAGAAAAAAATGGTCAACTAGAAGTAGTGGAAGAAGAATATTTATCAACTCTTGAAATTTCATAATATGTTGTGGAATTTATTATATGGATTGATGAGTAGGAAAAAGTCATCAATTACCTAACATCCAGACTGGAAGATATGGATAAAATAGTTCAGGGACTAGTTGAAGGATTTATTAATCTAAGGAGTAAATAGGATACAAAATCATAATCAAGGGAAAAAAAGAAGAAAATATAGTTTAGAAAATTCTAATAAGTGTAGATTTTATAGAGAGATTTACATGGTTTTGAAGTAGTATAGAAGGCATTGAATGATCATAGATCGACAAGAATGGGAAATGGTGGAATTGTCTACGATTTAGAAACATCAAAGGATAGAAATGGAATGATCTAACATAAAGGTAAGAAAAAAGTTGAACATATAAAAAAGGTGCCATGTGTCCCAATAAAAAGTCTTCAAACCAAACATTAAAGGGAGATGAAAATAATCCTCATGTAACAAAAAAATATTGGTTGTTAAGAATCATTATATGAGAATGGGACATGTGAATGAATGGAAGTGAGATGATTTTTCTTTTTATGAAGTGTTAATTCGGTTGCATTCTAGGCCATACCATATCCTTCAATGAAGATGAAATGAGTTATCTAAATGGGGAACCATATAGAAGTCATTAAGGAAGAATGAGACCATATCCTTTATCATATAAAATATGTATATTCTATGGATATTTTTTCACTTTTCTAACTATGACCATAATTTTATCATTATAGGTAGAGGATAGGTGGGAATATTACCTATAGAACTCTGAGATGAGTCAATACTCGCCAACCAAGAAATGTCACTCTTGAAAATAGGTATAGTCCTATGGAATATTATTATGAGTATAGTGAACCCGTGACTATTGGAAATAGATTATAAATTTCATTTTTATCCTGTATGACATCATGTATCTCATGGAAGGAAAAGAAGAAAATCAAGAAATCCAACCTTACAGAAATAGCTCTCAAAGATACAAAGAACAGTTATATCAGAATTATTGATAGTGGATTATCATCCCTTGTAAATGGAAAGGACTATTTTTTGAATAATGTTAATAAAAATATTTATGGAACAGTGAGATTTAAAGATGATAGTGCTTTAAAAATCAATGGAAGTGGAATTATAAAAAAATAAAATAACGTTCTATGGAAAGCTGAAGTTTTCTATATAGATGGTTTTCATCACAATCTCCTGGTTGTGAATAAAATCTATAGATCGGGACGAATAGTGACATTTATCAAAATGGGTGAACTATTAAAGGAAATAAAGGTAATTATATCACGAAACTATGAAGAATAGATCACAATTTATAGTAGGTTGATAGAAAAGGGAAGCTATGTTACTTAAAATTTGAAGAAGAGAACAACTTGTGGCATCGAAGGATGGGTCACATCAATCAATGGAGAGTGGAAAATATATATAGGCTAATGATATTCATCGATATTCCGAATATGAAGCATGAACAATAAAATAAATGCGCTAGTTTCATGTGAGGAAAGTTGATTGGGAGTTCCTCTCAGCTGAAGAATAAAAGGGCATGAAATTTGATTGATCTCATCCACATAGATGTATGTGGTCCAATAAAAGTGGTTGTCACATGTGGGGAGAGGGATTTTATTTTTTTTTGTTTATTATATTAGAATGGCCTATTTAATGGTTATATAGAAAAAAAAGTGTTTGATTTCATGAATAATTATCATAAAATTGCTGAGAGTGAAAATGGACAGATAATAAATATTCTATGATCTGACATTGGAGGAGAATACATATCCACTGAATTTAAAAATTTCATAGAAAAAAATCAAATAAATCATGAGGTGGGTGTAGTGAAAACCCCATAAAAATTGGAGTTTTTGAAAAAATAATTTGATTGGTGAACAATATGGAAATAACTATACTTGTTGGGAGTCAGATTTCTATTCATTACTTGAAAGAGTATGTTCAACAAGAAATGTACACTCAGAATAAAATAGGGATTTTATGGAAGAAACCAAGACACCAAAAGGTTTATGGTATGGAAGGAATCCCCATTTGAAGTATTTTTGTGTTTTTGGAAGTAAGTATTTCATCTGAACCAAAGAATGCTGTAACACCCGATATTTTTATGAGAAATATTTTGTTTTTATGATATATAAATCATCAAAGGAATCTTTTACAACACACAACACTAGCTTGGCTTTCTTTACACGCAACTGAGGCCTTCCTCTATAGCTTGCATTGTACACAATATCGAGTTTCACTAAACAACGATATGTTATTAAAATATTATATAAACTAGTAGTTATGAATAGTAATACCACTTTTTTGAAATTTTATAAATTTTATCTTTGAAAATGGACTTCATTTTTGGATTCGGAATATCGATATTAGCCTAGGGTGTAATTTTGGTATTTTTCTGAAAACTTTCAATTTTTTATGAATAGTGAAAACACTAGATTACTATTTTAAAACCGACTTTTTATTTAAATAATTATTTATTTTATTTAAATTTATTTTTGGTCAAAATTGATACATAATACCTATATAATTTCAATGTAATTCATTGCAGTCATTTTATAATAATTTTAGATATATAAATATTTTATTGATCTTTTCACTGCCTTTTACCCACCTCCTAAGAGAATTTGGAAATTCACATAAAACATAATTTTACCACTTCTATGAGTGGAATTTTGAAAATCTGAGAGACACAGTTAATATCAAGGACTAAAATTTGGTTCAATGAGATGAAAATAATTTTTAGTGAATAGTAACGTTTTACTTTTATTTACCTTGGTTAAAAGTAAATAGGGTAATTAAGGGTAAAAATGATATAATTATTATCCTAACCCATGTAAAAATTCTATTGGATAAGATTAATTCTACCAAAAACAACCTTAGGAATAAAATATGACTATTTAGGTCCACTTGGACTAGATTAGGACATTTATTATTAATTTATTTAATGAAGGGTAAAAATAGTTAAAATCAATGTTTAATAACTAAATAATTTTTAATATAGGGTTATACATAAGTTAAATTCGACTATAAATATTCATTAGAAATATAAGAAGATTTCATACTTAATGGTATTTTATTTATAATTTTTAGACATTAAATAATTTATGTTATTTATGACACAATAGTGATGCAGTAATTGCCTAAATAATGAAATATTAACACAATTGATGTTATAAATACCCAAATAAATGTAATTTAAGACTTTTTATGAGTTAAACTATTTTTATAGGTTAATATGACATATTAGTATTGATTTAGTTAACTGTTCTAGAACTAATGATGCTGTTATGATTTTCACAAAAATCAATTTCCAAATAGTTTCAAACTTGACATAAAATAGTTTTTAAAACAACTATTATATTATTAATTGTTATTATGTTCCTAAAAATCTAAGGTTCGGCCAAGATACTTCTATCATCATAGGTGTACCATTAATGGACCACTTGGGGGTCTCTGAAATGTATATGGTATGTTTATTAACTATATAATATAAAAATTAAAGTGACATGGTAAATGTCAATCTAATTAACAAAGAGTTAAATCTAAATGATAAGGTTAAAATAGTAACCAAAACTTATCTAAAATATATTTCATGCTAGTATTTTGACCCATCCCCACGTTATATTCGAAATAAATCAATTTCTAGCTATTAGAAACCGAATATGACTTTATAATAAAATAATATGTTTCGTTTTTCAAAAGATGCCCCTCTCCTCCTTTATAAAAGGGCACCTCCTTCATCTCTTCCTCACACCACATTGAGCCTTCATGCTCAGCCAACACCTGCCAATTTCTCTTCTCCACTTCCCAAGAAACATCCTAGAGGTCTTGGTCTTCTTCAAAGACCATCTTTAGTGCCCTAAGAGGAGGGTAAGAAGAGGAGCTTCAAAGAAGAGGTAATGTCCGTTACCGATTCTTTCAACTTTATTTCTTCTTCTACTTCTTCTACTTTAGTTTTTTCATTATTAGGTAATAACATAAGTATCACTCATATAATTTTATGTTATTATATGTATGAAACAGCTCTATTTCACCATTTATCCATCCTACGGTAAACGAAATCACCGTGCGTGCGTACATACGGAATACCATCTCCACGTCGTGGTGTAATATGTTTTTCCACCACCACCATACTTGGATGGGTATAATGGTGTAAAGAATACCTATATATAATTATTATAACATCATACTGATTATGATATATTATATCATCCACTCCATTTATATTCATTAATTATGGGAATGATATAATCAATCGTGCGTATGTACGGACTACCGTCTCCACGAAGGCGATGACATTCATTCTCAATTTTAACTATTCAAGAATGACTATAAATTATATATAATGAATAATAATGAAATATATGACATGATAAAGCTACTGGATTTATGTATGTCATCTAATTACTTCCATTGAAGTATATAAGGAAGTGAAAACAACGTTTATGTGTACGTACGACCCACCGTCTCCATGAACGGTGAATTTCATTTAATTTATCTATCTATTATATATATATACTCAATATATATGATATATAAATCATTAATTACATTTTGAAAGTAAGTAAATCATGATATAATTAATAATAATATCAATAACGACAAGTCCAAACATGTACTATAAATAAAACAATTTTACCCAAAACATTGCTTTAACATGGATTTCACAAAAGAACGGCTAATATAAAGTAATAAGTGAACCATATATGATATCATAACAATGAATATGATTATGTAATAATTCAATTCCATTATTTAAATCATTATACAGGATGTTTGGATACGTATGAAGCATATCGGGCCTATGGTAAGGTATAATGTTGCAATCTCAGTTGTTTTCTATCTGAGATTTCTTATACGTAAGTATTTACAGGGGTTATATTTATCATCAATGTACAAGTTTTATAAAAATGTTTTCATGTATGTTTAAAGTCATTTTTTAACATTTTTTTTTACTACATGGTATGTAAGGAATCATTTTTTTTACCATACGATATACTTTTTGACTTTTCTGACAAAAGTACGAGAAGAATGTTATTTTTAACTCATACAACGTGAACGGATTTTTACGGTGTCATAATGCCTCGTTTTCATGAATCTTATATAAAAGATTGCAGGAATATTTTCAACAAAACCCTTTTCATTTAAAATTGCATGGTATTTTGTGAAAATAAAATGATTTTGAAGAAGAAAGGATATTTTCCTCAAGATTTCATTTCACGTGTTTTATCAAAAATATTTTCCATCTAAAATGGCATTATTTAATATATTTATGTTTCAAGTATAATGTCTCCATTATTTACATGGTTTGATTATTCTTATGATGAAATGATATCCATTTTTTTATATTTGGATTATGTTATGATGGCAGGATGTTTAAGAATCCCATTCTATTTCATGGGTTATGCTATGATGTATGGTTTATGATTTTATGGCACACGAAAGAATGATTTCATTATGAGATGGGTGGGACCTATTTATCCTTCCAATGAATTGGGTAAAGATTTATATCTAATGATATAGACATGGCTGGAATGGTAAGTTAATCTGGTTCAGTGTTACAGGACTGAAACAAGGAGTGATCTCGATTTATAAAGGGACTTTGTCCACTAAGGTGGCCATGGAATCAATGCCTTGGATACTATGGAAATCATATCATGTGCTTAATGGTTTCCAAAATCACATGATTTATTCCCATGATATTGTATCATGATTAATGTTTCTTTATTATCTATGCCTTATTTACTACAATGTTTTATGTCATTTCCCATGATTTTGATGTTTAAACAGTGTGTTCATGTTTTTAAGTTCAAATGTATATGATTTGTTTTATTTTATCCATGCTTACACTTACTGAGCATTTGAGCTCACATTTTATATGTTTTCTTTTACCCGAGATATAAATTAAGGTTTTAGGTAATAAAACCAAAAAGGGAAATATCTTTATGGGAGATGATGAAGATCTTTCACCATGATTAGAAGATTATGTTTCGAGTTTCCAAAGACACTAAAATATTACGGTCCTTGTGTGTCTATTTTCGTTATGTATGAAGTATTCCGAAAAAGTAATGTAATATCCATGTACGTCAAGATTTGAGTCTCTACAGCTAGTTTAAGAGGAAAGGTTTCGTTAACCTTTGGAAGCTAGGATGCGAAAACATTAGTGAGATCCCTAGAGATATTTCTAAGTTATGTCTAGGGATGTCCCTAAGAATAAGTATACGTATAGTATATATTCCTAGAACTACGGTAACGATCTTAGAATTTAACATGAGATGTCAGATATTGACGGTACTCCCCCTTTACTATGTTTTTTTTCTATATCATGTTTTTTGACTCTCACACTATTCTTTTTGGGTTTTAGAAAATGGATGGAAACGGGAAGATTCACGATAATGGAGGATATGATGGGAAATGAAATGATATTATTTATTATCAAACAAATGAAACGGGATTTGGATGTCCAAACATCGTTATTATGCCAAATCCGAAATCTCATAATATGATCAATAATCTCAACTTTGGTAAGTTTCACGAATCAGGTAATAAGAGAAAGATGGAGTTTCTTGATGATCATAGAGGAAAGAATGTTCAAATTTTCCCTCATGTAAATCATGTGGGAAGAGGCATCAGGGATATTGTTTCAAATGAACTGGAAGATGTTTTGGGTGTGGAAAAGAAGGACACAAATCCAGTTAGTGTAAAGGAAAAGGTTCAGTTAACACCATGGACAAGGATAATGGTATTGCTACGACATCAACAATGATTTGATGTTTTAAATGTGGTATGTATGGGCATTATGCAAACCAATGACCTAAGGTAAAATCTCATGAATAGAATCATCATGGTCATATGGGTAGTATTTATGTGGATGTTGATGAAGATACTACAGATGAAATATGAGATGAAATAAATGATGAAGCTCAGTCAATGGTTTAAGAAGTTAGTGGAATTATTGTATATTTATCAAGAATAATGTACGGTACTATGGAATAAAGAATCATCTAAGTATTGTTACACTATTTTTTTTCCTAAAGTATTTAAAAGTATATGTTGAATGGTACTAGTAACCATGAAAGGTTATTCAGATATTTTTGGGAAGCAGGTGATATGCACATAACGAATGGATAATGAAAAAAAATGTAATGAGCTCATGATTGAAATAAGGACTATGTGATATCATGGTTTGAGTATATAGAATTTTTGGGATTTTGGTATGTGGAATTAATTAACTTTTGACAGCATTCATGTTTTCATTAAGGTTCAATGTGTATTCATTTTTCAAGAGAATACATGATTAAGGTATTCACATGTTCGGAATGTGACCAACAAGATATAACTTATATGGGGGATAAATGATGGTATTCACATGCTTTGTTGATGACATTTCAAGTAATTTGTTTTTTTATACTATAATATTAGACAAAAGTATTTTCGATAATCATAAAGGTTGGAATGTATTAAGTTGGACATCAGATATTATTGTTAAAGGATGGAGCTTTTTGATATTATGATCGTATAGTTTCAGAAAAAAGGACAACTTGCAGGACGGGCGACAACCCGTCGTGTCGAACAAGGTTGCGGGAATCGAACCCACAAATGAAGTGCGACATGCCTTTATTACAAAACACTGGCCTATAGGAAGTCCCTGGTTAGTAGAAACTAGTTTTATTTTATTAAGTGGTACAATAGATGTTTTATAATTCCATTTTTGGAACCATATATGATTAATCTCACAATAAGATGGACTTATAACTTTTGCTATAATTTTGTTTGAGACAGATAGAATGACCAATCATTCAATCACATGATCTACTAAGACTTCAAGAATGAAAAATTCAACATCATTTCTTTATGAGATGAAGTGGAAATAGTACAATGCACGAACAACGGTGAGATTGTACCAAAATAATGTATGTATTTCTTCTAATTCTTCAACTTTAGGGAAATGATCCTGAAAACCAAAACTTTTGTCCAAGTTTCCTCATATACAATGAATCATATGATACCTTAGATCATCACAAATTTATGGCATTGTGAATTTTGTTTTTTTCATAGCCATGTTCTCTACCACTCTCCATCAGAACTTGATTGTTAGATTTCTCTTCCATATGCATATTTTCACCCATGCTCTCATATGTGGAAACTCAGTGATTAGTTAATTTGGGTAAATGTTACATTTCATAATTTATTTTTTAAAGTTATGTTTTGGTATTCCTTTTTACGATGTGGGTTTCTATTAAAGAAACTTTCAAGTAGTAAACCATTTATAACCCCGACGAATTTCGAGGGAGAAATTCATTTTTCGGGGGGTAGAATGTAACTCCCGAGATTTTTATGGGAAATATTTTGTTTTTATGTTATAAAAATCATCAATGGAATCTTTAACTACACAAAACACTAGCTTGGATTTCTTTACACGCAACCACGGCCTTCCCCAATAGCTTGCATTGTACGCACTATTGAGTTTCACTAAACAACGATATGTTATTAAAATATTATATAAACTAGATGTTATGAATAGTAATACAACCTTTTTGAAATTTTATAAATTTTATCATTCAAAATGGACTTGATTTTTGGATTCGGAATATCGAAATTAGACTAGGTTGAAATTTTGTTATTTTTCTGAAAACATTCAATTTTTGATGAATAGTGAAAACACTAGATTACTATTTAAAACCTGACTTTTTATTTAAATATTTATTTATTTTATTTAAATTTAGTTTTGGTAAAAATTGATACATAATACCTATATCACTTCAATTTAATTGATTGGAGTCATTTTCTCATAATTTTAGATATATAAAAATTTTATTGAACTTTTCACCATCTTTTACCCACCTCCTAGGAGAATTTAGAAATTCACATAAAACATAATTTTACCTCTTCTGTGAGTGGAATTTCAAAAATCCAAGAGACATGGTTAATATCAAGGACTAAAATGTGGTTTAGTGAGATGAAAACAATTTCTGGTCAATAGTAACTTTTTACATTTATTTTCCACGGTTAAAAGTAAATAGGGTAATTAAAGGTAAAAATGATATTATTATTACCATAACACATGTTCTAATTCTATTTGAGAAGTTTAATTCGACCAAAAACAACCTTAAGAATATAGTTTTACCATTTAGGTCGAATTGGATTAGATTAGGACATTTATTATTAATTTATTTAATGAAGGGCTAAAATAGTTAAAATCAATGATTAATAAATAAATCATTTTTAATATAGGGTAATACATAAGATAAATTCGACTATAAATATTCATAATACATATAAGAGGATTTACCATCTAATGGTATTTTATTTAAAATTTTTAGACATTATATAATTTAAGTAATTTATGACACAATGGTGATGTAGTAATTACCTAAAAAATGTAATATTAACATAATTGATCTTATAAATACCCAAATAAATGTAATTTGATAATTTTTATGAATTAAACTATTTTTTTGGTTAATATGGCATATTAGTATTGCTTTAATTAACGTTTTTCGAACTAATCATGCATTTATGATTTTCACAAAAATAAATTACCAAATAGTGTAAAAATTGACATAAAATAATTTTAAAACAAGTATTATATTATTAATTGTTATTATATTCCTAAAAATCTAAGTCTCAGCCAAGATACTTATATCATGATAGGTGTATCATTAATGGACCACTTGGGGGTTCATTGGCTGTATATGATAAGTTTATTAACTATATAATATAAATATACAATGTGACATGGTAAATTTCAATCTAATTAACTTTGAATTAAATCTAAATGATAAGTTTAAAATAGTAACCTTAACTTTTATAACATCTATTTGATGAGATTATTTCGACACATCCCCACTTTAGCTTCAAAATAAATCAATTTTGGGCTATTAAAACCCAAAAATGACTTTATAATAAAATCATATTTTTTGTTTTTCCAAAGGTGCCTCTCTCCTCCTTTATAAAAGGGCGCATCGTCTCTCTCTTCCTCACACAACATTGAGCCTTCAAGATCATACAACCCCTGCTAATTTCTTTTATCCACTTCCGTAGAAACATCCTAGAGTTCCCGGTCTTCTTCAAGACCATCTTCAGTGCCCTAAGAGGAGGTTAAGAAGAGGCGCTTCGAAGAAGGGGTAATGTCCGTTACCGATTCTTTCAACTTTAATTCTTCTTATAATTATTCTTCTTTAGTTGTTTAATTATGAGGTAATAACATAAGTATCAATAATATAATTATATTTTATTATAAGTACAAAACAACCCTATTTCCTCATCTATCCATCCTACGGAAAACAAAATCACCGTGCGTGCGTACGTACGGAATACCGTCTCCACGCCGTGGTGTAATCTGTTTTTCCACCACCACCTTACTTGGATGAGTATAATGGTGTAAAGAATAAATATATGTTGTTATTATAACATCAAACTGATTATGATATATTATATCATCCACTCCAATTCAATTCATTAATTATGAGAATGATATCATCGCTCGTGCGTACGTACCGAGTACCGTATCCACGAATGTGATGAGATTCATTATCCATTTTAACTATTAAAGAATGACTATAAAGTATATATAATGAATAATAATGAAATATATGACATTATAAAGTGATTTTAATTATGTATGTAATCTACTTACTTCCATTCAAGTCTATAAGGAAAGGAATACAGTGTTCAAGCGTATGTACGACCTACTGTCTCCATTAACGGTGTATTTCATTTCATTTATCTATCTATTATACATATATATACTCAATATATATGATATATAAATAGTGAATTACATTCTGGAAGTAAGTAAATCATGTTATAATTAATAATAATATCAATAACGTCAAGTCCAAACACGTACGATAAATAAAACGATTTCACCCAAAATGTTGCTTTAACATGGAATTAACAATAAAATGGGCAATATAAAGTCATAAGTGAACCGTATATGATATCATATAAATGAATATGATTCTGTAATAATTCAATGACATTATTTAAATCATTATACATGAGGTTCTGATACATACAAGGCATATCGGACCAAGGTAAGGAATAATGTTGCAATCTCATTTGTTTTCTATCCGAGATTGCTTATACGTAATTATTTACTGGGGTTATATTTATCATCCATGTCCATGTTTTATAAAAATGTTTTCTTGTATGTTTAAAGTTATTTTTAACCATTTTTTACTTTTACTACATGGTATGTAAGGAATCGTTCTTTTTTTACCATACGAGGTACTTTTTGACTTTTCTGACAAAAGTACGAGGAGAATGTTATTTTAAACTTATACGGAATGAACAAATTTTTATAGTGTCATAACGCCTCGTTTTCATGAAACATCATATACAAGATTGGATGATTATTTTCAAAAAAACCCTTTTCTTTTAAAATTTAATGACATTTTGTGAATAGAAAATGATTTTGAAGAAGAAAAGTTATTTTCCTCAAGATTTCATTTCATGTGTTTTTTCAAAAATATTTTCCATCTAAAATGACATTATTTAATATGTTTATACTTCAGGTATAATGTCTCCATTATTTAGATGTTTCATTCATCTTATGATGAAATGATATACATTTTTTTATATATGGATTATGTTATGATGGCATGATGTTTAAGAATCCCATTCGGTTACATTGGTTATGCTATGATGTATGATTTATGATTTTGTGGCACACGAACGAATGATTTCATTATGAGATGGGTGGGACCTATATCTCCCACCAATGCATTGGGTAAAGATTTATATCTCATGAGATATACATTTATGGAAGGGTATGTTAATCTCGTTCAGTGTTGCAGGACTAAAACGAGGAGTGAACTCGATTCAAAAAGAGACTTTGTCCACTAAGATGGCCATGGAAGCAATTCCTTGGCTACTATGGAAATCATATCATGTGATTAATTGTTTCCAAATTCACATGTTTTATTCCCATAATATTTTATCATGATTAGTGTTCCTTATGATCTATGCCTTATGTACTAACATGTTTAATGTCATTTCCAAATATTTTGATGTTTAAAAATTATGTTCATGTTTTTAATTTCAAATGTATATGATTTGTTTTATTTTATTCATTCTTACCCTTACTGAGCATTTGAGATCACCCTTTATATGTTTCCTATTCCCCAGGATTTAAAGAAATGTTTTAGGTAAGAAAACCAAAAGGGGGAAGATCTTTATGGGAGATGTTGAATATCTTTCACCATGATTAGAAGATTACGTTCCATGTTTCCAAAGACACTAAACTATTACGGTTCTTGTGTGTATGTTTTTGATATGTATTAAGTATTCTGAAAAAGTAATGTAATGTCCATGTACGTCATGATTCGGGTCTCTACAAAGGAAATCAAGGAAAATATGGTCATGTTGTAGATTATGAAATATTCCTTGGATATTTAATGAATATTAAAGCCTACAAATTTTACAATAATCATCTGGGAAGCAGAATTTTTAAAAGGGACATATTCAAATGAATAAATATGAGATTGATCGAAAAAAATCAGGGATCACAAAATGATGATGATTCAGAAGAAGAATCAGAATAGATAACCATGGTCAAAGAAACATCATCAGAAACCCACAGGGGGAAGAGAACAGATGAAATTCATCAATCCAACATAATTATGGATTTGACTGCACCCACATAGACAAGTATAATGAGGAATGAAGCACATTCTGTCATCCTATCAATTTTGGAAACAACCTTGTTTGAATAAGAAGTGATTGATTATTCATGGGTTAAGGCCATGAATGAAGAATTGGATCCAATTGAAAAGAACTGGACATGAGATCTTCTTATGAGACTCGAAAATAAAAATTTCATTAGAGCAAAGTGGATCTTTAAAACAAAATTTCATGAGCATGGAAATATAATTATAAACAAGGCACTCTTGGTGTGTCATGTTTATACATAGATTTAATGTGTTTATGATGATGAAATATTTTCTCCAGTGACTAGAATGGAGTCGATCAGGATCTTTAATTAAATGTAAATTTTAATAGGGTAAACATTTTATAGAATGGAGGTCAAAATGGTATTATTAAATGGTTTTCACCAAGCATAATTCTATATTTAAAACTAGTGGGTTTTCTAATTGTTATAGATGGAATGAAGGTTTTTATATTAAATAAAGAACACTATGGTATAAATTAGGAACCAAGAGTATGGTATTCTCAACTGTATTTTTATTTGTAGAATATCAAATTTAATAGAGGGTGTGTCGGCCATAATACCTTTGTGAATAAAATCTCCTAAATATAAATTTATAGTGATTTATTTTCTGTGGATGATATTGTTTTTGGTGGAAGAATTTCGGGATCTAGGGAAGAATTTTCTGATCAGATGATATCAGAATTAGAAAAGTCTATTATTAGTGAACCCACATTCTTCTAGGGGATTCATGTAATGAAAAATATGTATTACACCTTAATTTATTAAAAAAATATGCAAGATAGCTTCTAAATAAATTCAACATTCATGAGTCCAAACCAATGCTGAATTCGATTTTGGTTTGGAAAGAACATGGAAAGCCTGAGGATGGGACTTCTATGGATCCCACCGTATAAATATTAATCATTAGAAGATTTTTATACTTCACTACAAAATGGATAGATATTGACTTTGAAACATGCTTAGCATCCTTATTTTGAAGTAATATGAAGGAAGATCATTTGTTGAAGTTTAAATAATCATGAGATATGTTCAAGGTATGCTCAATTTTTCCTTATACATTTCTGAATAAAAAGATAATGAATTACCTGTATATTCTAATGATTATTAGGTGAGATATGTGGTGGATAGAGAGTCCAATGGTGTTGGAGTATCCTTCATTGGAATAAATGTGTGGGATGGTTGAGAAAGAAATAAGAAATCACTTATCTTAATAAGGATGAGTAAGGTTATATCTTTTCTACAAAGTATTGCACCTAGATATTGTGTATGATGAATCAAATAAATGATAATAGTGATGAGGTGAGACAATTGATTGTGATTCAATATGAAAACAATAGCATGATCGGTCTTACAAAAAATAACGTTCAAATCTATAATAGAACAAATATTAAATTTTTATATCAATTCATCATGTAAAAAGATTTACATTTTATGATTAAAATTGAGAATATTGGAATTGATGATCAACTGGATGACATTCTGACTAAGTTGTTGGAAACATATATGTTCATGAAACATTGATTGAACCTCATAGTTCATCCACCTCCTAGTGCATGAGGAGGTTATGATTGGTCCACTATCCCCATTTTTGTTAACCGTTTTTATTTGTTTGTGGAAGTGATGCAGGTTAATGTGGTTGATACGATCGAGGGGGAGTCTGTTATGAGCACTACAAGTTCAGATGGAAGTTCTTTGGGTTTATTGACAAAGGGTTATAATGTAAAAATTCATTGTTATAAAAGTTTTCTAGTTTTAATTTTTGAAAACCCATGAAGTGATTTAGTGACATGATGAGAATTATGTGTAATGAGGAAAAAATATGCATTGCTTCTATGAAATGATGCAAGTTTGGTGTCATTAGGAAATAAAATTCAATGTTTCTATGACACGATGATAATTTGGTGTTATGAGGAAACCATTGATATTTTTAGAGCATATATTGGAAATTAATATGAATTAAAAAGTACAAGAACCCAATTCATGCTTCCCCTATTGATTACTACACTGATATTTTCTTATATAGACATAGAGTATTTTATGAGTTATTTATTTCCTTTAAGGTTTTTATAGCAGCCTGTGATTTATTTAATTTATCTACAAATTTCCAAAAAACCAAAAGGGGGGATTGTTGGAACCATGGATTTTTATTACTAGATAGGGAGTCTAGTTGTTGTTTATTTTAAACCAACACCAGTTTGATCATGGAGTTTTCAAGGAAAGTGATCTTACAGTACAAGTTATCTATAGTGTTGAAGGTGGCATCATTTCGTAGTGTTTTCCAAATTGTTCTGGTCAAAATCTGGAAAAAGTAAAAATCTTCATCAATGATGATTTTCTAGGATTGAATATTCTCAAATATGGTAAAGGGATGAGTTTAGTAAACATTGGGTTTCGCAAAGATTGAGCTTCGTGAATATATGGAGCCTCAAGAACCTGATTCATGAATATGTTATCGAATGATAATGATTATTTTCTACTATGAAAAAGCATCGTGTGTGTGAGATGAGTTCATGGTGATTCATTTTTACTACATGAATTTTCATGAATGGGTGAAATTTCACTAGAGCATCATGAATTAAGGATCATTTGGATCTTAAATTTTGAGGTCTATGAATAATCCACTGGAGGTAGGGGATCTTTACGAAAGGAAGTTCCTATAAATAAGAAAATACCCCCACATCCTTTTACAAGAAAATAATGGGATAAAAGTTTGAATTGCTCTAAATTTTTTATGGCTAAGAGAATCATGAAGCAAGTATTCATTGATTTATTGAGAATCATTTAAATACTTTCATTGTCTTGACCAATGCATAGGTATCTCAGAAAAATGAGTCTTTGATGACTGGTTATTCCAAAGTGACTTAGTGTTCTCTAATGGTAGCTTACTTCATGAAGGAGATTCACAAATGTTCATCATGAATATCAGTGATGAACATCTTGTTTAAGTGAACAATGATTTCATGTGCATCAAATTAGGACTATGGTGCAACCAGAGTCTCATGATAGTCTGGGAAAAAAATTAAATATCAATCTATTGAAGTGACCTTCATGTAATTAGCTGTTAATGACTTCACCCAAAGTAGTGATCTAGGGGGATTCGATGGAAGTGTTCAATGGGGGTACTATTCTTTCCAAAAAAATACTTTATATTTAATATTTCTATCATAGATTAACTATGTTTGAACTTATATATTACATAAATAGTGAATATTAGTGGATTTAGTAATAACTGACACAATATCAATATATTCTACATGGAATATCCCTTATTGGTGGACCAAGTTGTTGAGTCAATAAATTTTTCCTTATTACTTTTCCATTCCTTCATACATGGGGAGATTGTTGAGTCATTAAGTTTTCCTTATGCTTTACCATTCCTCTTGTTTTGAAAACCAAAAACACCTTATCTCAAGGAAAATATCTCTTTACCCTATGTTTTACTTCTATAAGGAAAAATTTCCTTCCCTAATGAAATTTATCCTTACCATGTTCATTGTTCATATCATAATTTTTTTATGTGTAAAATTAGGTTTGAAACCAAAATCTCAGAATCCTATATTTACCTAGATATAATGTATTCTGTTTTAGGATCTGAATTTTCAGAATTATGATTACAAATTCTTGTTATGAAATTCTCTACTTTCTGATGCTGAATTCTGATTGAAAATTTTGGTAACAAACTTCTCTGAGTTCTGACTACGAATTCCTAATACGAATTTTGGTTACAAACTCTTCTGAGTTCTGACTCTGTGTTCTCTGAATTTAGAATCTGAACTCTTTTGTGTTCTGACTCCGAATTCCGATGAACTCTGACTTCAAACTTTGTGAGTTCATGTTCTGAATTCTTGTGAATCCAGATTCCAAATTTCAATGAAATTCAGAATCTGAAATTCAATATAATATATGTTCTGAATTCCTAGAAAAAAAGAATCCGAATATCCTTGTATTAATGACTCCCAATTCAATTTTGGTTAGACTCTAAACTTTCATATTTACTTACATTTTGAATATTGAATTTTGGTTACATAATCATATTCTTTCTTACACTTGTTCTGTTATTAAATGATGTTTTTCATTATGTTACTAACTAACCTTTGATTTAATGACACATGTATATCTCCCACATAAATTCAAAGAATAATATGACCGTTGGAGAAGGGAGCTAACCGTTGGTGTTGGGCCTATAAATTAGAGCTCATTTGAAAAGAGCTCAAAAATGATCTATAACTCTAGATATTACATGCTATTGAAGTGATTTCTAGAGAGATAGTCTCATGCTAATGCGTACTAAACGTCTTGTTCATATTTTCTTTGTGCGACTTAGATTGTTGTTGTGTACAATCGAGGGCTTCTAGGGATAGGAAGAAAGTGGATCGAACTACATTTAAGATGACGGCTTCATAGCCGAGGAAGAGATAGGTGCCGACTACCTTGAAGTTGAGGGATTGCGGGGATAGCTAGATAGACTCTGATCTTCATATCGAGGGCTTACCCTGGTATGGGTTAGATAGAAATTATTCAAAGTATAAATCAACGAACCTTTATCATAGGTTGTGGGGTACCCTTCTCTTTGGGTTAAAACATTTACTACATGTTACTTCTTTTGTTACAAATTTTCCGCTGCAATTTGTTTTGTTGAGAATAGTATAACTATCTTATATTTCTTTATACGTGTACTCTGATTTAGTAAGATTCTATATGCATTAAGGTAAAATATTTGTTTTTGTAAAAATTCATTAAGTTTCACTTTCCAGAACCATCTTTTTAGAATAACTTTCTCGGAATCATATTTTCATATTCAAGCAAGTTTCTAGAACTCGAGGTTTTCTGAATTATCTTGTTTAACCTTGGTAAAAATAACCATCTTTAAAATTTCCAAATAAAATTTTAAAGGTATAAAATTCACCCCTCTTGTATTTTTAGTATCATTAGATACTACATATAGTAACTCTATTATTTTGATCCTATATTTGGTATTATAGAGTATATCATACTCGTATACCATCTCAAAAATTGGTATATGTAGTATCTAATGATAATCTAAATACTAGAGGGGGTGAGTTTTATACTTTTAAAAATTAATTTTGACCTTTTATTGATGGATATGTTTAACAAGGTTAAACAAAGTAATTCCCAAGACGTATAGTTCAACACACTTTCTTGAATCCATATATTTGATTCCGAGAATGCGATTCTGAAAAGATTGTTCCGAAAAGTGAAACTTAATGAATGTTTATAACAACAAAAATTCTACCTTAAAGCATATAGAATCTTACTAAATCAGATTACAAGTATAAGGAATTATATGATAATCATATTGTCCTCAACAAAACAAATTTCAGCAAAAAACTTGTAACAAAACAAGTAACTAGTAGTAAATATTTTAACCCAAAGAGAAGGGTATCCAAAAACCATGGATAAAGGTCCCTTGATTTATACATTGAAGAATGTATGTGTTACTAACCCCAGGGTAAGCCCTCAATACAAATATCAGCATCTATCTTGGTATCCCCACAAGCCATCAACTTCAAGGTAGTCAGCACCTTTGTCTTCCTCAGCAAGGAAGCCCTCAACATCCAGGTAGTAAGCACCTCTGTCTTCCTTTCCCTGAAATCCCTCGATTGTACACAGTAACCATCAGAGTCGCACAATGAAAATCTGAATAAGATGTTCAGTACACAATATGCATGAGTTTCTCTCTCTAGAAATCACTTCAACTGCTTGTAATCTCTAGAGTCATAGAATAGTGTGTAGATCTTTTCAAATGAGCTCCTATTTATAGGCATAGCACCAATGGACGACTATCTCCTCCAACCGTCATATTTTACCTTGAATTTTAGAGGGACATGTACATGTGTCACTCATGAAATGATTAGTTTGTAACTGAATGTATGAAATCATTTAATAACAATTCAAGTGTAAGAAAAAATATGATTATGTAACCATATCCAATTTTTGTAATGTAAGGAAATAAAAGTTTGGAGTCTAACCAAAAATGAATATAGGGTCTATAATACTTGAATATTCGGATTCTGTTTTCTAGGAATTTAGAACCTGAATTCTATATAATTCTAGATTCTGAATTTCAAAGAAATTTGGAATCTACATTCACTAGAATTCGGAACCCGAACTTACAAAGTTCGGAGTAAGAGTTAATGAGAATTCAGAGTCATAACTCATAAGATTTCAGAGTTTGTATTCATAGAACTCAGAGTCAGAACTCAGAGGAATTTGTAACAAGAATTTGTAATCAGAATTTGGAGTCATATCTTAGAGAAGTTCATAACCAGATTTCGTAATCATAAATTGGAGTCAGAACTCAGAAGAGCTCGTAACCGAAATACGTAATAAGAATTCTGAGCATTTGGATCCTAAAATAGAATTCTTCATATCTAGGTACTTATAGGATTCCAACCATTCCATTTTAAAACTAATTTTATACTTATAAGAATTATGATATGAAAAATGAACGTGGTAATTATAAATTTCCTAGGGGATGTAAATTTTTTTATAGAAGTAAAACATCGTGTAAGAAGAGATTTGCCTTGAGATAAGGTGTTTCTGATATTCAAAACAATAGGAATGGTAATGTCATAAGGAAACCTTAATAACTCAACAATCTCCCTAAGTATGAAGGAATAGAAAAAATATAAGGAAAACATTATTGAATCAACAATATACCCTATTTTGGAAAGCACAAACATCCTTACGAAAAAGAATATAAGGACTTGGAAAAATAATTTCTTTAATTTGAAATTAAAATTATCTCCCTTTTCACATTGAAAAATATGAATATTAATAACTCCCCCTTATGATTTGGAACACTAAGGATTGCATTATAGATTTCCAGAATGATATTTTTCATTATCTTGAATATGAAAATCTCTATAATGAAAACTCCCACTTAGATAAACTCCCCCATACATAGGGCTATTTCTTCTTTACTTAGCATTCTTTTTCCTTTCTCCCCCTTTGTGATTTTCAAAAAGTGTTTTATGGAATGGAAATGAAATTTCAATACCTGAAATATTATTACAAAGCATGAAAAGAGAAATGAGAAACCAAAACTTCATTTAAGATTCGAAAAATTTATACAAGGATGAAAATACAACAAAAGATTGGATTGGATTTATTTTCCTTCTTTCTACTTGGGTATTAAATTCTTCACAATTCTTTTAGATTCTTTAGCTCCTTGTGATCTTCCTCTTAATGTTTCTCTAAGGCTTTGATCCTATCATCTTGAGCCTTCAGAGCCTCTACCTGAGCCTTCAACAAGTCATCTTGCTTCACTAGATTTTCTTAAATATCGATCCAGATATCCCTTTCTCTTTTCTATATTTGAGCAACTGAGTTCACCTTCCCATTCAGATCCTTGACCTTTTGAATCCGAGTATTCTGCTAAAGGATTATCTTTTCCTCAAATCCATTGGTGAGATCCTTGATTTTGATATCTTCTGTATCAAAAGCTTCCTTAATATCATCTTGAAATTCATCAAGCTGTCTCATATCATCAACTATACTCTTTGACCTGCACACCATTTTCCTACATGATAATTTTATGGGCATCATAGTTGATACTGTTGTTCTTGTAATTAGACTCAATCATCATGCACCTATCTATCACCATGGATACAGAATCTGATGATTGATTCAAAGTATGTTGAAGCATCTAGAATTTTGAATCTATGCTTGGAAAAATTAGAATTGTCCCAACAAGCTTCTTCAATGATTGGACTATGAAATCATGTCCCAATGAAGATTTTTCTTAATCCAAGGCTTTTATGGGTGAATTTTATTTCTATCTCGACAAGCTTACTCTTATAAGATCCACCGGCTTCATTCTTCCTTAAAACAACATTGGTTGATGTGTCAATAACCACTTCTTTCCCTTTTCCAGTTTCTGATCTTAGGAGCCAAGATCTACATTGTCTAATTGAAATAGAAGATCATTCTTGGTTATGGAATAAAAGGATAAGTCACTATAACCTTGGGAACATATGAAAACATTCTAAGAAAATATTAGTTAAGGATCTTCCAGAGCTTAGATTGGATTCTTCAAATGTTTGTGACCCTTATCAATATGACAAGAAACATAAATCATGTTTTAAATTAGTTGGTGAAGTCACAACTACTGATGCAATACAGTTAGTGCATATGGATTTCTTTGGTCCGACATAAACTAGTAGCATTGGAGGCAAGTATTATTTATTTTTCTTGGTTGATAATTACACTAAATTTACGTAGGACTATTTTATAGAAAAGAATTCTGAAGCGTTTTGTTATTTTAAAAGATTTAGAGCCCATGATAAAAATGAGAAAAACCTTCAATTGAAAACTATTCATAGTTATCATGGAGGAGAATTTCAAAAATTTTATTTTGAAACTTTTTGTAGAAAAAAAGGAATTACTCACAATTTCTCAGCACCGAGAGCTCCTCAACCGAATGGTGTTGTTGAAGGAAGAAATAGAATTATTATAGAGATATCAGGAACCATGTTGAGTGAATATTCATTATCCAAACATATTTGTGCTGAAGCTGTAAGTACTTCTTGTTATAATATAAATCTAGTTTTTATTAGACCTTTTCTTAATAAAACCCCCTATGAGTTATGGAATGGTAGAAAACCGAGACTTTCCTACTTAAAGGTTTTTTGTTTCAAGGTATTAATTCTGAATACTATAGATACTCTACACAAATTCGTACCAAAATCTGATGAGGGGATTTTATTAAGCTACTCCACAACTCCTATGGATTACAGAGTTTTCAATAAAAACACACTTACTATTGAAGAGATCGTGCATGTGAAATTTGATGAAACTGATCCTTTTGTTTTTAAACAACCCCAACCTAAATATTTGGATGTGTTTTCATAAACTGAATATCAAACCTTGTTAGAATATCCTTCTAATAAGGAAAATTCCAAATAAAATGTTTCTGAAACAATTACCCTAGAAGATTTTCTACCCTATGTTGATGAATAGGTTTTACAAAAACCAAATAAGTGGTTTCTGAAGAATAATCCTAGTGATAGCATCATAGGTGATGTGAATCAACCTATAAGGACTAGAAGTTCCTTACAAAATGAAGTAGAACATATAGCATTTCGTTCCCAATTAGAACAAAAAAGCACTGATAATTCTTTAGGTGATAATGATTGGATTAAATACATGCAAGATGAGCTAAATGAATTTGAAGGGAATAAAGACTTGACCATGGTTGAAAGACCTAAGGAAACATATGTTATTAGAGTAAAATGGGTTTTTAGAAATAAGTGTTATAAAATGGAATCATTGTTATAAATAACGCTAGATTGGTTGCTAAGGCTGTAATCAACAAGAGGTAATATACTATAAAGAAATCTATGCTCTAGTAGCTAACTAGAATATATTCGTATCTTACATTCCGTTTCAGAATTCCTTATATTAAAACTTTTTCAAATGGATGTGAAATGTTCTTTCCATAATGGTTATGTTCAATAATATGTTTTTGTTAAAAAACCTCCTGGTTTTGAAGATTCAAAACTTCCTGATCATGTTTTTAGACTTACAAAAGAATTTTATGGACTTAAGCAAGACCCTCGAGCTTGGTATGATATTCTTACAAGATTTTTGCTTCAAAATAATTATGTTAAGGGAAATAAAGATCCAACCCTTTTTATAAATAAAGATATGAAAAACATTTTGATTGTTCAAATGTATGATGATGATATTATATTTGGTTCAACTCAGCAATCTCTAACTGATTCCTTTGTGAATCTAAGGAAATATGATTTTGAAATGAGTATGATGGTGGAGTTAACATTTTTCCTTTGATTTCAAATCTCTCAAAATCCAGAAGGAATCTATATATCCCAACATAATTATATTAAAGATCTTCTTAAAATGTATGGATATGACAACACTAAGAGTATAAGTACTCCCAATGGTACTTGAAACACACTTGATCTTGATGAAGATGGAAAACTAGTGGATCAAACATCTTTTAGAGGTATGATTGAAAGTTTTCTTTACTTGACAGCTAGTTTTCCAGACTTAATGATTTCAGTATACTTATGTGGAAGATATCAATCTAATCCTAAGGAATCTCATTTGAAGGCAGTTAAAGTAATTTTTCACTACTTAAAGGGTACCATTGATTTTGGACTCTTTTATTCTTCTGGAAATGATTTTGTTTTAAAAAGTTTTTCAGATTCTGAATTTAGTGGATGTATAATGAATATAAAGAGTACATCCAAAACTTGTCATTTCATAGGAGATTATTTAGTTTCCTGTTCATGCATGAAGCAATACTCAGTAGCACTTTCCACTGCTAAAGCTGAATATGTAGCAGCTGGAAGTTGTTGTGCCCAATTGTTGTGGATGCAACACAAACTCAGAGACTATGGTATGAGTTTTATCATAACACAAATTTTGTTTGATAATAAAAGTTTCATTTCCCTTATTAAAAACCCTGCATATCACTCTCATGAAAAACACAAAGATATCAGTCATTACTTTCTTAGGAATCACACATAAAAATGAGACATCATTCGTTAATTTATCAGAACGCAAGATCACCTTGCTGACATTTTTACAAACTATTTACCCTTCGATAGGGTTTAATTTATTAAACAAAAGATATAGATGATAAAATTAATGTAGTATTCCATATAAATTTTTGTTTAAAGAAATCTCTTTATAGTAATAAACTCCTTTTCATAGGGGGAGTACATTTGATTTTTAGTTTTCAAAAAAATTCGTAATGAATTTTGAAAAAAAATTCATAATGATGTTTTTGAAAATCATTCATAACGAGGTTTTAAAAATCATTCATAATTTGGTTTTCAAAATCTTTTGTAATGAGGTTTTCCAACTTTTTCATAATGATGTTTTCAAAAAAAAAATTTAATGAAAACATTCATAATGAGGATTTTCCTAATGAAGATTTTCGTACTCAAATCTTCTTTTTCAAAATAGAGTTTTTTTCGTAGTCATGTTTTTTGGGTTTCTATAGTTTTTCAAGAATATTATTATCTATTACGAATAATCTTCCAGGTAATTTGAACGCCATGATTATTTTCATGAGTTTTCGTAATAAAATTTTACTTGATGGTTGATTTTTTTGGTTCTTTTAAAGTTTCTCGGACACTGTTTTCCTTAAATCCAAATGTTGTATTTTAAAAACCTCAAAAGATCGGATACTACAAAATTTTTCCATGAAGCTACCATTTAAACCATCATATCTAATTAGAAGAATTCCTATCCATTCAATTGAGATGGGAAGTTGATCCGTCTATTCACACACATATAAAAGGGAACCCCCGATGGTTTTCCCACCTCAGTTTTCATTCTTTTGTGTGTCGAAGTTCTACACCAGTTCGAAATCTCGTTCCATATTTGCAAAGGATTCTTAATCCCAAATGTCTGGTGAAGTTCCTTCTCAAGATATGTCTTCTGTCAAGCCGATTTAAGAGTGAAAAGTTTATAGAGAGATGTTGGTGCATCCCAATTTCTTTTCAAAGTATGATTCTATAATCTCAAAGAATATCAAACTCAATGGATGGGAATGAATTTGTGTTTAAAATCCTGGAGCTCAAGAAATGGTGTATCCAGATCTACTCATTGATTTTTATGAGTTATTTTGATTCGTTAAAGAAGAATGGAGAGATAAGTTTACATTCAAGAGTTATGGAAAAACATATTCCCTTTCATACCCCAAGGATGATTTCGTGGTGGGGCTGACATATGAAGGGGAAGCCGAGTTTTTTTCCACAAGATACCAGATGTTCAAGGATGTTTTGTAAAGGTGAAGGCTATAGAGTGTCTTGCACTTTTATATGTCAAGACTACAATGATTTCTCACTTTTCTACCAACAATCAAATCCTCGAGTTATCGGTTCAGGGTTTTATCATACCAAGTAATGGTGACAAGGACACACTGAAGAAAAGTGATATGTATATCTTGGATTTTTTGGTAAACCTATTGTAGATCAATCTGATGAATCATTTTCTCATTATGATAGAGAATATCAAGAATGGTAATTTGAGAGAAAAGATAATCATGTATCCTGCCCTAATCACAACGTTTATTGTTCGATGTCTTGAGTCCTTCAAAATTCCATGGAGTTCTAAGATGAGGAATTGAAAATTTATGTTAGTAAGCGATGATACTTTTAAAATAATTAATATCAGATTTTTTAATGTTTCCGAAGAATTTTATGATCTACATCTGGAAGATGTATAAGGCATTCCATTTAATGAATAAGAGGTTGAACCGTCTAAGAAGGCTGGAAAAAAGTGGAAACTAAAGGAAGTGGAAGAAATAGAAAAACCCCATAAGTACAAGGAAACAAAATCCACACCTCCAAATCCCAAGAAGTAGAAATCCTATCCGGATGAGGTGGTTGACAAATGGAGAGAAGGAAAAACGAATTGGAAGGAAGGAGAGGCATATTTTAGCTTGGATCCTACAGAGGTCAATGCTTTAAAAGAGAAGGCAGTCGATGGGATCGAGAAACAAAACAAAGATATGAAGCTTACAAAGAAAATATCTTAGGAAAAAATTGTCCAAACTCTTTTGAGGGACACTGAAAAAGTAACTGAGAGCATTCCTGTTCTGAAATCTTTCTTGGTTGAACCCCTACCTGAGAATCCAGGGAAGAATTTCATGACTCCGGAAAAAGTACTTGAAAAGGTTGTTGATGAAAATGAAGTTGCGGAAGAAGTACAAGAAGCTAAAAGTACTGATGATACAGCAGATCTCATAAAGCATGTTGAAGACATTCACGAGAAGGAATGTGCATCTGAAAAATTACCAATCCGGACTTCTCAAGTTGGATCTTTGAAACTTGCTACTCCTAAAATTGATGAGAAGGGTGAAGAGGAAGTGAACAAGTTATCTGAGGAAGAGAGTCATAATCATGACTTAATTTTCTGGGAAGATATTGTGGAAAGTGCCGAGAAAGAAAAAATTTATTAAGATAGAATTGTTCATTTGTCTGAAGGTGAGCATGAGTCTCCAGATGAGGAAGCTATTCCGAAAACTGATAAAGGGAATCATTTTTTTGACCCACCAACCAAAGTTGTTATAATGAATAATGAAGCTGGTGGATCTTCTAAGAGGAATCTTGTAGATATAGACAAAGAACCTCCACCATGAAAAGTCTTGGATTCACAATCATCTTCATTGAGACATGATTTCGTAGTCCAATCCTCGAAGAAACCTGTTCGGATTATTATTATTTTACCAAGCATAGATTCTAGATTCCAAATGCTTAAACATAATTTTAATCAAAAACCGGATTACTTATCCATGGTGATTGTTAGGTGTATAAATATTGAGGCTGATTACAAGAACTTCCTTATCAACAATGAATCCCACAAAAGATCTTATAATAAAATGGTGACCTGGTCAAAGATTATAGTTGAATATATGAGAGAGCTTGAAGAGTTTCTAGATGATGTTAAGGAAGCTTCTGATACAGAATATAGGAAAATCAATGATCACACAAATATCATTAAGGAAAAGATAAATCTTGAGTAGAATACTTGGATTTAGGAGGTCAAGGATATAAATGGGAAGATGAACTCTATTGCTCAATGCTGGAAGAGAGAAAGGGATCTCCGGATCAAGATTGAAGAAAAGATAGTTAATCAAGATGACTTGATAAAGGCTCAGGTAGAGGCTCTGAAGGCTGAGGATGATAGGATAAAAGCCTTGGAGAATCAAATAGAGGAAGATCAAAAGGAGCTAAAGATGTAGAAAACCATTGTGACGAAATTGATACCAAGGGAAAAGGAAGGAAAATAGATCCAATCCAATCTTTGGTTGTGTTTTCATCATTGTACAAATTCTTCCTTTTATAATGAAATTTGGGTTGCTCGGTTTTGTTTTTATGCTTGGTACTAATATTTTAGGTACGATAATATCTTTTCCATTCACTCAAATTATTTTTGAAAATCAAAAAGGAGGAGAAAGGAAAAAATAATGCTAAGTAATGAATAGATATCCCTATGTAAGGGGGAGTTTATCTAAGGGCTAATTTTCATTACAGAGATTATCATAGTCATGATAATGGACAATATCATTCTAAAAATCATGAATATGATACTTAGTATTAAAAAGCCTAAGGGGGAGTTAATCATATTCATATTTTCCAATATGAAAAGTGAGATAAGTTTTATTTCAAAGTCTACAAATTTTTTTCTAAGTCCTTATATTATTTTTCGTAAGGATGTTTGCACTTTAAAAACTATTTTCAACGTATCAATAATGAAAATAAAGTATATTCATTATTATATACAAAAAATAATTTACATGAACATAGTACTAGCTATTTGTTACATAACCCCTTAAAACAGCCGCATAAGACCTAAGGGTTAGGTGTGCGATGGTGACAGACTCTTGGGGTGGCTCGGATAACATCACTCGAGTGGTAATTTCTATCAACTTCCAATTTTCCCATAGACGGTCATGTTCGAGCTTGGCATGATGAAGCTCATCTTTGGATTGGTCAAGAGCGAAACCCAAAGATTCCACCTCTTTTCTGATCTCCAACAAATTGGCTTCATATGGAGCAATTGTACTGGAAGAGGCCATCGCTTCTTTTATCTGAGTAAATTGGATTTGTTAAAGACCTATATTTATACTAATCATCCAATCACTATTCAATGGCTATAAAAGAAACGGTCATAATAAAACCAATGAAGTTGAAATTTTATATAAACATTTTACATAAAGAGACATTTAACTAGATCAAGAGGTATTTCCATTAGTGAAACTGTGGGTCGTTAGAGTTTTTTCTAACGCTGAAAAGGGGGGTCGTTAAAATTTCTTTTATCAAGCGCGGTTAAATATATAGAATTGGATAAATTTAGTTTTTTATTATTGCACCCTAAGTAAGTGTGTGGGCATATGAGATGGGTTTTGGGATCGGTAATTATTATAAGACTATACTTAGAGTGATAATGTAATAGTCGAGACTCAATAATGGGTCCTTACCTTGAGCGATGGGGCATGGATGGGGTTGTGTTTTTGAGACATGTATTCCCACTGATATTGGTCAAACTACATGAGGCTAGGTGTCATGGTGGTTTGGTTAGCACATAATGTCCTAAAATAATTTCTTTCATGTAAATTCAATGTTATTCTTCTATTTGGGTTAGTTTCACAAAGAATGACTTGAACTCTCCTAATATTTGTATACACATTCACATGATCATAGTAACACTCAGTGTGTTTAGGAAAGAAAGGATGTATGTAATGGATCAAAGTTTTCCAGTCCATTAAATTATGGGAAATATGGTGTTTCATGTGTCCTGGGAGGTCAAGATGGCCCATTTCAACACTTTTAAAAAATTACCAGTTTTACATGTTTTCCCATAGTATTTCATCCCAACAATGTATCGCGGTAACACTATCTCACCCTGGTGGTAGATCACCCTGACAATGTCACCGTGGAGGTCATTCACCGATGGTGCCTCGTTTGGCAGTCGGTCCCTGGCGGTGCCTCGTTTGGTGGTCTCTCAACGACAGTGCCTTGTCTGAGGGTTGCTGGTAGGAGATTCCTTTTCCTACGGTGTCTCACTGGCAGTCCATTGTCTGTAGGTGTCTCATTTGAGGTGCCTTGTGCCTAGTGATAGGTCACCATGGAAGTGTCTCATCTATCGATGCCTCATCTGGTGGTGTCTCACCAAGTGGTGTCTCACTAACAGTGGGAGGCAGTTCATCCTGACGGTGTCCCACTGCCAACAGTTCCTCTTTCCAATAGTTAGCCCTTTCTTCTACCAATGACGATTTTTTCCAGTTTTATAAATTTTATAAGGAAAATTAGTATTAATGACCAAATTTATGGATTTTAGAGTTTTTTCAAAATATTTTAATTATATAATTATTTCATTAAGGGTCTGGAATTTTTGATGTGGTCGAACTGTGTGATATTGGTCAGCTTTACCTTTAATGGAATATTAAAACCTTATCTAATTCATGACTCAGATCAGTTATTACAAAAGAAGAAATATCTTCCCCTTTTTTATTCCTTCTTTCAGTCCCTTTCTAAAATAATTTCCAAATAAACATTTCCATAAGAGTCTTGTGTCCATGCTATGTAAATTAGTTCGTGTTCCCTGGAGAGTCACATGTCATATGCGCCCCCCTATTTTTTATGCAATTGATAAGTGTCGATTGTTTTTATTCCAGGTAGGTTTTCCTCCATAATTCTTAATTTTTCATCATGTGGTGTGGGTATATAGATTATTCCCTTATTATGATAGTTGATTCTAGTTTAATAAATATAATTCAATTGGTTTAAAATCAATATATTGGGTGGTCGTGCTAAGTGTTACTAGCTCACCCTATGTATATAACACTCTATTCAGGTTTCCATGAGGATTTCAAGGACCGTTCTGGGTGTTACTAGATTAGATACAAGACTATTTTGTGGTTCTTCCTATTTTTACTTGTTTTATTTACTTTGGATTTTTTTTATTTTTTATCATTTCTATTTATACATGCTTGTGTAATGGTTTGGGTTTCAATTTTATATAATTGTTAGAGTTGTTTTGGATGATTCTTCTTATCTCCTGATCTTGATTCTTAAAAAGTATATTGTCATCCACATTGTGATATTTTTACACCCTTGGTTCTAGTATCCAACATGTGGCCTATTAGAGGTGGGACTCGGGGGTTATTATATCTGTTTCTCTATTTTAATCATATGAGGGGTATATTTCAATGGATGGGGTCATAAAAATATTATACAGGGTATTTAGACTCACCCATTCCTATGTACACAACATGATATTCTATATATGTGGATATACCTTTATATTTCATTTCATACATAGGAACTATTGGGATGTAGACACATTGTTTAGGTCTAGAAGGTTGTGGAGGCCTATGATTAGGAAAGGAGGAATATGTGAGTTCGGTCCGAGACCATTGTTATTTTTTTCAGTTGTTATTATCTATATATACTATCTAGTATAGTTTTATTGTAGATAATGATGAATTTAATTCATTTTATTGGTTGTTCCTAATCTATTTTATATGATGCATTATATTTTTTTACTGGTTTATAATATAGATCATAGGGCGAATCTTATTTCCATACTTATTTCTATTGATTTTTGGGAAGTTTATTTTGAAAACAAGTTATGGTGACCTTTTAGTAGATTCAGTTATAACTCTTAGGTTTAACTTTTGAAATCATGGTCTCTCCAAGATAGATTTAGGCCCTCACCAATTTTGGGAAACCTCTATCGCATAATGAGTTGTTCCTATGGTCATATGGCCACACCGCTCACATGTTGTTTAGATGATCTGGTGTGGGTGTTACAAGATATTGTAATGTTTTTTATTATGTTTGAATTTTAATAATCAATAAACATGGTAGTTTTGGGGTTTCTATTGGGAGTGAAGTGATCCTGGGAGGCCATCATAGGGATGTAATCGAGTCGAAAAAAGTTTAGTATCTTAGTAATAAAGCTTGAGTTTGGTACTTAGACTCAATGTTTGAGATCATCTAGGTTTTCAACCAATTATCAATTTCATGGATCAAGATTGACTCAATCTTGATTGAGCTACCTAATGAGGCTTGACTCATTTCGATTAGTATTATTTTCTAAAATTTTAATTTGAAAATATAGGTCAAATTTTATCTCCATATTTGTCAAATTTGAAGTTAAATTTATATATATTAAATAAAAAATTATATTAAAAAAATATATTTTTGACTAGGGTCGTGAGATACATGATTAGGTTATTAAAATACTCAAACTTGGCATGAGTTCTATAAAAACTGATTCTGAGTTGTGGCCATAATGATTACCTCACAAGTCCTCATGCTCATTTGTATCCCTTGTCCCATAAAGAGTCCCTCAGTATAACCATTGATGTGGCCCACCATTTCCATTGTCTTTTACATTCCTCAATTTTCTCTTTTCTTGCGTCCCTTTGGTGTCCCCTGTTGTGTTTTCACCACATTCTACATTCTCTAGTTTTCCATTACCTTGTGTCATAATTATCCTCAACGTGGATCCAAGGATGATATAGAAGACGAGTGATTCCCCTGGACGATGTTCAAAGGACGATAGTGGATTTACCTCCTAGTGATGTTGCCTTATGAAAATTTCTAGACAATGTGATAGGGAACATAAACAAAGAGGCGGTTTAATTATTTATTACTAATCTCCTGGTGGATTGTCAATACCATTGAGATGTGGAATCTAACATGGCCTTTGGAATTAATGTTCTACATAGAGGGATTGAGTCATTATGATGATTAGGTATGGTGGCATTGGTTAGGTTGGGTTATGTTGAGCTGTTAGCACTACTACATATATGTCCTTTAATAGAACGCAATTCTTCTTTTAACAATAATAAAGAACAATTGTTAATCGCACCGACTATAATGGAGGTCCTTTATCCATGCTAAAAATCCTTGATAAAGGACCCCCTTTATTAGTGGTGATAAATGATTCCTTTAACAGTGTTATTTTTAGAATAAATAAAGTACTTCCTTTATCAATGCTTTTTAGCACTTATAACGGCCAAGCCACTTGCAATCACCTATTGATATAACAGCACACGTTGAAGGAAAACTTACAGTTTCAAATTCTATATAAAATCTATAGTTTCAAAACATGCTATAATTTTTAACAATGATATATAAATTTAATTGACATCAAGAATAAAAAAATTTCCACCCATGGTATATACAAAAAAACCTTTTTAATTATATTTCTATTGTTTCTTATTTTAAATTTACAATTATCAAAAAAACATTCTAAAACATTAATATTTCATATTTTGTGCCAGTCATACCATCTCAAAAATTTCTTCCCAATGTATTGGTTGCTGATAAATCTCTTGAACCCAATAAAAATAATATACCTGTATAAGTAAAAAAAATATTATGTTAGTAATACTATAAAGAAATAAATTAAACATTAAGATAATAGAATACATTAATAAGATGTCACTATTTAATAAAAATAAAATATTTGGAATTATACTGGTCATACCAAATGTATTATTGAGGTGGGGTTGATTCTTACACATCACAAATGAGTTATGGATAGTTTTACTAAAATATCAAAACAATATGAATGTGTTTTCTTGGTTTTGAGTATGTTAATTATTCTTTTACTAAAATTAATGTCAATTCAAAATAATGAAACATTTGTAGTTATATCGGTCACACCTTTCATTGGATCAAGGTGTAGCTAATTATTACATATCAAAAATTAACGATGGATTGTTTTATTTATGTATCAAAACAATCCGAATGTGTTTCCTTAGTTTTCAGTTTTTCAGTTGTGCTTTTTTACTAAAATGTAATTTCAAACTGAAAACACGAATTATGAGTCATATCAATTTCATTGGGCATCATTTTGATGTGATAATTCTTAAATCACATTAAAATTTAATTATGAATCATTGTCCTAATTTAGATTGATAATAAGAGTGAAATTTCATGGTTGTTAGTAACATATTTTGAACTAAAATGTTAATTTTAAACTCATAACAAATACTTTGAGTCATACCAGTCACATTGTGCATCAGATTGACATTCTATTGACTCATACATGTAAAAAATGAATCATGGATCATTTTACAAAAGTATCAATACAATATAAATTAATTTTCATGGTTTTCAGTATGTCACCTGTTGTTTTTACTTAAATTAATGTGACTTTTAAATAAAAAAGAGATACTTTGAGTCATACCGGTCACACCGGGAAAAATATTTTAGTGTGGTTGACTAATAAATATAAAAAATAACCCATTTATCTTTTTTATAATGTTTGAAATCAATCCAAAATCATTTTCATGGTTTTCAGTATGTCACTTGTTGTGTTTACTGATATTGATGCCAATTTTAAATAAAAATATAAAATTTGAGTCATAACTGCTTCAACCTATATCAAATTAAGGTGATTCTAATTCCAAAATCTCAAAAATGAATAATAGATCTTTTAACTAAAATCTAAAAATAATCCGAATGTGTTTTCCTAGTTTTCAGTTTTTCACTTTTTTGTTCTTACTTAAATTAATGTCAATTTTAAATAAAAATAGACACTGTGATTCATACCAGTAACAATGTGCATAAAATTAAGGTTTTTATGACTCATAGACATCAAAAATTACTCATGTATAATTATAATAATGTTTCAAAACAATATGAATGTGTTTTATTAGTTTTCAGTATGTCACTAGTAGCTTTTACTTAAATTAATGTCAATTTTAAATAAGTAGTGACACTTTGAGTCATAACAGCCACAACATACATCGTATTGAGGTACAGATGATTAATAAACATAAAAAATGATTAATACATCTTTTTCATACAATATCAAATCAATTAAAATTTGTTTTTTCTAGTTTTTAGCATGCTAGTTGTGTTTTTTTAGTAAAATGTCATTGCAAACCGGAATCATACATTTTGAGTCATACATGTCACATAGTGTTTAAGTTTGATGTGAGACTACATCATAAATGTGAAAAATGAAATATGAATCACTTATATAAATTATAAACAGAATCAGAAAGTTCTTCCTTGGTTTTAAGTGAGTGACACATTTTGAACTAAAATGTCGATTTCAAACTGATAACAAACACTTTTAGTTATACCGGCCACATTTTGCATGGAATTGAGGTTTGGTTGATTCCTGTATGACAAAAATGACTCATGGATTATTTTCTTAATGTATCAAAACAATCTATGTGTGTTTTCTTCGTTTTCAGTATGTCACTTATTATTTTAACTTCGGTTAATGTCAATTTAAAAAAAAGACACTATGAGGCATATCGGCCACACCATGCATCAGTTTGAGGTGTTTCCAATTACAACATGTCAAAAAGGACTAATAGATCATTTTACTAATATATCAAAAAATCAAAATAAATTTTCTTAGTTTTTAGTATGTTATTTTTATTTTTTTTATTAGAATGTAATTTAAAACTAGAAAGACACATTCTAAGTCATACCCATCCAATTGTGTGTTGGGATGGATGTGTGACTGCTTCATACATGTCAAAAATTAATTACGAATCATTTCCCAAAATTATCAAGACAATCCGAACATCTTTTCTTGGATTTCAGGGAGTGACACATTTTGAACTAAAATGTTGATTTTAAACTGTTAATGAACCATTTTAGTCATACCGACCACTTAGTGTGTCTAATTGAGGTTTGGTTGATTACTACATGTCAAAAATGACTGATGGATAATTTTACTAAAGTATCAAAACAATATTAATTCATTTTTTCTATTTTCAGTATGTCACTTGATCTTTATTACTTAAATTAATGCTAATTTTAAATAAAAATACACACATGGAGTCATACCGGCCACAATGTGCATCGTATTGAGGTACATTTCACTCCTACATGTAAAAAATGATTCATGAATCGTTTTCATAAAATATAAAAACAATATTGATGTCTTTTATTAGTTTTTAGTATCTTAATTGTTGTTTTTTAATTAAATTATTGTCAATTTTAATTAAAAATAGACACTTTTAGTTATACCGGACAAATTGTGCATCATATTGAGGAGAATTTGATTCCGACAAATCAAAAATGACTTATAAATTATTTTCCTATAGTATCAAAACAGTCCAATGTGTTTGAATGATTTCCAGTATGTCGGGCATGTTTCATTACTAAAATGTCATTTCAAGTTGGAAACGTGCATTTTGAGTCATACTGATCGCATCGCGAGTGAGTTTGATGTGTGAATATTTCATACACACTACTAATAATTTATGAATATATACCTAGATTTTGAATAAAATCATAGTACATTTTCTTGGTTTTTAGTGAGTGACACGTTTTGAGATAAATAATTATTTGATAAAAATGTTAAGGAAATTAACTTACAAATAGTAGATAAAATGATGACAAAATTAATTAATTAAATAAAAAAGGCACACTTTGAGTCATACCGACAACATCGTGCATTACCATGCTTTCTATTTTCATTATTTATTGAAATGGAAACACTTCATTGTCAACATTTATCACTTTCAATCAAGTTCTATCTAGTAACCTTGATGGAAAGTGATAATTGCTGACAATTCAGGGGTGACAAGTTTTTTAGGGTGAATAAGTCTGTGAAAGACATTGTCTGTATGTGTAGTCCAACATTTAATATTGATTATTTCCATAGAGTAGAAAAAATATAATATTATGAGGAAAACATATTATATTTAAAAAACATTACCTTTTCATTAAATTCTGAGTTGTACCCTCAAAGTCTAATATCTCATGTGAATGATCAATTTTGAACAAACCACCCATACATGAACAATGAAATCCACCTATATAAGAAAAAAATTATAATGTGAGTAATACTAAAAAGAATTAAATTAAATATAAATATGAAACAATCCTCCACTTCTATGGAAGCCACATATTCATGCTACTTGTGTACATTCTTCTATCAAATATTTTTCCCATGCATTTTTGAGCATATCTATATCATCTTATGAATATGATTCTTTTTGAAATTCATCGTAGAATTAAAAAAATATAAATACAAAAAGGATTAATAAATAATTTAAATTAAATAGTAATTATCCTCAAAAATACCTTTTTAATGTGGGATACCATGTTCTACTTGATGCTCGAATCAAGTACTACACAAGTTTGATCCTTCCAATATAGTACATTAGAAAACATATCCCCTTTTTGAGGATATAATTTAGGTCAAATTTAATGTAAAATAGGTACCCAAACCTTCTCCGCTATCATTTTTTCATTTAACTTTGTGATTAAATATATTTCAAACACTTATTTAGTGTATTCCAAAAATATATCACCCTAAAGATAATACTAATAACAACTCATGGAAAGAACCACTATTTTAAAATGTGTGAAAGGATTTGGGAAGTTTCTCTCTTGTGTCCTTAACTGCAGGGACCCATAAGCAACCACATGACCATCATGGACGAGAACTGTTCAAATCATGATTGCTGATACATCAAAATATAATCCATAGTCATAACCCAACTCATTTGTGGTTATGATTGGTGTTTTCATCAATCTCCCATTAAGATCTTAGAAGGATCTCTCATGAACATATAATCAAAAGAACCATACCATATTCTTAGTTAAGTCCTTCATAGCAATTCCAATTAGGAAAAATCCTAGTTGACCCTCTGTTAATAACAAAAAATACTTCCATGAACTTTTCAATTTTAATAATACACACTGACTGATGTTTCTCGCTATCCTCCATAATTATTCTAGAAAAATGGGCTACGATTCTACCTAGCTATATGAATATTGGTCATTCATCACTAGTTTTTATATCCAAAACTCTAATATAGACATAATAATCACCCTCAAAAAATAATATTCCACCCATAGATGAAAAAAATTGATATAGTACACATACCACTACACATGGGTTTTTAATTGTAGTCACAAACTAGAATCATAGTTTTCATGTCACTAGAACATTCCCTTTTCATTTTTGTGTATATATTAAGTGAGAATTAATGAGTTTAAAGGTAAAACTATCAAATAGTTGTGAGACATTTTATGCATCCATATTTTATAAATTTGAAATTTTTTATCTCTCTATTGTATTTACCACCAACGTTCAATCAAATTATGCATGACTAGAGGTGAGTAGGGAGTGTTTGGGTCACCAAAAAGGTGGTATTCACCTCATCCTTAATAGTCTGAGTATATGTGATCACCATCCTCTCCTAGTACTTATGCAATACATCACAATAGGTTGGTGGATGAATCCATTGATTTTTGACTAAATTGCATCCCATGTAGTATTATCCACTTCATTCAGATATGTGATTTTTATACTTTTATTTTATCTTCCATAATATATTTTCATAGTATGTATGGAATTACCTTGAAAATCCTATTTATCCTTGAAAAATCCTCAAATTGGAAACCCCTAGAATGGAATTACTTGAACAATTGTCAATTGTTTTCAATTTCTACCCCTTGGAAATTAGTAAAGATAATCCTCTTTATTAACATGATGATAATAAACCATTTTGTCATTAAGAAAAGATTAGTTGATTGGTCAAAATAATTATCTACAATTTCTTAACCACAGAGGTTTGGGTTTGTCTATCTCTGTAAGAGATCAACCAGGTTCAACCCATAAATGTAACGTGTATATAGAAACTAAAAGGCCTGAATCAGTCCCCTTATCTCAATGGGATAGATACAAGCACTAGCGTATTATACTATGAAACATGGGAATGATTTCACCTTCTACAAACATGTGATATGATAAGAACAATCACAGTATCACATCAAATATTCACAACACATAACATCTCAAAATAACCAAACCATAAGGGTAACATCCAATGACTGAATAATAATGTCAAAATATCAAATTAAAAGACTGTCAACATGGATCTGGAATCATGGAGAACAGAAGAATTTAATGGCTCATGGTGGTAGCACCTAAGGAGTTGGTTTTGCGGTGGAGGAGGGTTCATAGGGGAGAAGGGATTTAGAGTATAGGTGGTCTTCAGCAGTAGTGTACGTGGAGGAGGTAGGATCGCAATAGATAGGGTTTGGTGGGGGAGGTGATGTTCACAGCAGAGGGATTTATGGTGGGGGCGACAGAGGAGGAGGAGGTGGTGGCAGCAAAGGAGGAGGAGACAGTAGTAGAGGTAGAGGAGGAGGAGGCGGCGGTCGTGGGGGGGGGGGAGGAGGTGGTAGGGTTCGGTTTCTTTGAGAGTTTGAGGTGTGCGAGAGGAGGAGATTGTTATGATTTATTTATAATAGTGGGTAAAAATTTTATCAGCTCTTTTTAAGAGCAGATAAAACTATAATGATAATAAATTATTTATATTGTTATACATATTTATAAAATTATATGTATAATATATATATATATATAATAATAAATGTAAATAAATAAATATTTATTTATATTTATATATATAATAAATATATATATATTTATAAATATAAATTTATAATTAATATATTTATTATATTTATAATTTTATATAATTAATATCTTTATTAATTTTTATAATTACTTAAATATATCTGTATTTATTTTTTATTATAATTGTAAATATTTATAAATATTTATTATAATTTTATAATTATTTAAAAACTATAAATTTATAAATTTTTATTTATTTTTATAATAAATATATATTTATTTATATTTACAATCACACACACACACACACACACGCATATGTATATTTCTTAATATTTATAAAAGTATAACAAATATATTTATTACATTTATAATCTTACAAATATATATAATTAATATATTTATTATAATTTATTAATTATTTAAATATATATATATTATGTAGAATTCTAATTATAAATATTTTTATTTATTTATAAATATTATTTTTATATTTATAAGTATATTTATTTAATTATATATATTTATTTACTTATAAATATTTATTTAATTAATATATTTATTAAAATTTTATTATTATTAAAATATGAATATTTGTTTATTTATAACATTATCAAATAATTATGGAATAAATATATATTTATTATAGATATATATTTATTAAATATATATTTTAATTATAGTCATAAATATAAATATATATATATATATATTTAAATACATATGAAATAAAATTAAACATATTAATTATATATAGTCATAAATATAAAAAAGTATTTAAATACTTATGAAATTAAAATATATATATTAATTATATATATATACATATACAGATATTTTATAGTTTCACAATTACTTAAATAAATATATTTATTTATTTTAATTTCTAAAGTATTTAAATATATATATATATATATATATATTTAAAAATATATATAATTAATATATTTATTTTAATTTCATAAATATTTAAATATATATATAAATTTATTTATATTTATGACATATTAAAATATATATTTATTTATAATTATAATTATAAATATAATAAATATGTTTGTTCTAATATTATAATTATTTATATACAGATATATTATTTATAATTATAAATATAAATATCTCATTATATGTATAAATATTTGTATATATTTATAAATATATTTCTATAATTATATATATTTATAAAATTATAGTTATTATAAATATATTTATAATTATTTTCTAATTATTTAAATAAATATATTTATAAATATTTGTTTAATATTATAAATATATATATTATTATAATAAATGTATTTATTGCAATTATATAAAAAATGTTTATATATAATTATAAATATAATAAATATATTTATCATTTAAAAAAATTATTGTGATTTTATAATTAATTATATATATATATATATAGTTATATATAATTATAATTATATAATTATATTTCAAAATTTATTTACATATAAGTAAATATTTTTATTTATTAATATAATAAATATATTTATTATTTAAATACATTTATTGTGATTTTAAGTATTTATGTGAACATAATAGCTTCATGGAAGAATGAATGAACCATATACACCGAGTAAAGTATAGATCATAAAGGAGTCATCATATATATGAACAACTTGAATAGTATGAGGATGTAATATATAATTGAACATTCATGATGAATACATAACATATGAACGTCAATTATATTCAAACATCAATTTACCAAATTCATTACAAACATAAGCATATTTATAATTATGCGTATAAGTATGCATATTTAAAATGTATTTATATAAAATTAAAAATTTAAAAATTTAAAAATTATTTATATATAATTATAAATATTTAAATATATTAATATAATATATATATAAATATATTTATTATTTAATGAATTTTATTATATATATTTGAATTATTAAAAAATATATATTAATTATAAACATTGGGATTTTATTTAATTTATATGAATAAACAATATTTTTTGAATATAAATATAATAATTTTATATAAATTAATAAAATTTTTATTAAAAACATTTATCAGTGCTACAAATAGCACCAACGAAGGGTATATTTATCAAGGATTTCTTCTTAGCATCGATAAAAGTCGGTACATCACTCGAAACTGAGTAGTTATGATGCACTTTTAAAGTCCTTCACTTAGGCCATTGATGTGGCCAATGGCTCAGGCGTCTAGGATTCTCCTCATTTAGCTTTTACCTAATCCAAATCTATGCACATAGTTTCTACATTAGCTCTTATTTACGAGCTATGCCTTTTATTTTGGTGCGCTAGGTCGTCTTGTCTGTTGGACACCAGCACCTCTTCTACTGGCCTTGTCTATTGCAGCGGTCTGTCGTGTCCTCGTCAGCTTAGAAGGCGGTGCAACATTGCTTCCATGTTTGATCTGGTGGTGTTCTCATCGTGGCTCTATATCCATCTTCATCCACCCCTTTGGCAGCTTCATCCGACCTTTTCTTGGTGCGCATGACATGTTGATGGTTCAGGGCTAGGGCTCCGCTGCTCTCTTTTTGTCTTTATCTATTTTCATTGTTGGAGGTAGGTGTGCTCTGTGTGCGTTGATGGTGCTCCCATTGTGGGTTCTAATGCCTTCTAGCTCCTTCATTATCTTTACTGAAGGTTTTTGTTTCTGGCAATTGAACCATATCAAGGTGTTGTTGTGTCTATTTGACCGGTTTTACAAATTTTGAAATTAGATCTGTATGTTTCTCTATATTGGATTGAGGATGAAGCAACTTAATATACAAAAGTTGGAAGTAGCCCATGTTTTTGACTTTCCTTGACATTGATGTAGGATCTCGTGGTGGTAAAATCAACCGCGCGGACACAGATCAATGGTGGTGATGTCAACAAGACACATGCACTCAGTAACACAAACTGGTATTTATTTCCTCTCATTAGAATTCATATTACAATACAAAAATTACTTCCTATTAATTGGGTTACAATCACACAACAAAAAACTATGATCAAAACAGATGAAATACAAGTCTACAAATCTGGTGTGGTAGGTGTTGCCCAAGCATCACAATCCAAACACATTAAGCATTCTTCATTGAACATCTTCAAGCCTACATAGCAATAGTATAGGTTGGTGTTGTCCATTTAGAAAGAGTTTATTATCCAAAAAAATTGAATTGAAGATGAACCAGCTAATAGTATTGTTGAGTTTTTTCTCTCCACAAGATTATTGAAAGATAAAGTAGCTTAAGGTGAGTTTTATTCCTAAAACGAATAACTATTTTAAAAAAAGTTGAGTGATGGGATGGAGAACACGGGTGTTGTGGCTATGTATAACATGAATGTGGTGTAATCGATACAAAATCTCAAAAACTACCTCACGAGTCTCTCTAACCATCAAATATCCAATGACGACTATAATCAATAAGAGTCACTAAAATGAACGGTTCCCTTAGATTTGTCTATTTGGGGAAAAAACTATGCATATGTTCAAAGTCATTTACAGGGTGTGAGTCAGAAAACCTCGTAGGATACCATGAATCTAGTTTGAAATCTAATTTCCAATACCTAGTTCACATTAAAATGGAATGTTTACTTGAAAACAATACTTCATAAATCCAATTGATTTTTCTAAATATTTTATTTTCAATACATGTAAAATGCTCAAATGAATAGGTACATTGACTCGATATCACTACTACATATCGACCATTTAACAACATGAAAAAGGTCATTTACACTGCTTAAAAATGTCATTTTCCTAAGTGCTTTTAAAATATTTTCCCTTTTATCATCGCTAAAGGAACGTAACCATAAAAGACAAAAAATAATTTTTTTTGAAAATCGTAGGATGGACCCACCCCTCTTTAACAACACTCTTTCCCCCCTTTCAACCGCACTAGCACCCCCCCCCCACCTTAACAGCGCTAGATGTATTTCACCTGCCCACGCGCGCCATTTCCTTTGCTGTGATTCGAACATGATACCCCCTCGTCATACTCTCGCACCTTTTCCACACCCATATATTATTTCCTTCTATATTTTATGATATGTCTATATATATATATATTGTGACATTGATTATCCGTATATATATATATATATATATTTGAATACATATATAAAATATTTTGCAGGTGTGGTTGTTTATAAATATATACATATATATATATATATATGTGTGTGTGTGTCGGCATCTATAAATACAATTATACATATTTATATTTATTTACATATATTTTATATTAATATTTGTATACATATATTAAAATATATAGAAAAATATATATTTGTTTATCAATACAGACACAAAAATATTTAAATATTTAAATATTATATATACAATAATTGTATATTTATTTAAATATTCATGGATTTTTATTGTAAATAAAAAGGATATTATTTTTTATTCAGATAACGTTTATATATTTACAAATATAATTTACATTTAAATATGTTTACATATATATTTATAAAATTAAATTTCTATGCATGAATATATACAAAATATGTATATATTTTAATACATATGATTATAAATAATACTAAATCATAAAAAATGATAAAATTTCAAAACAATAATATGAATATGAATGTAAACCTTGTGAATAAATCAATTCCCTACTGAAAATGGGAAATAGACCCTCTTAAATGAGGCTGAACATCCATTGAATGTTAAAAAAATGGGATATCCTACCCACCCCCACCCGCAAGCGGCTGGGGTGACATGGTTGGTGGGGTGTGGGTAACAGGTCATGGGGTCGAGTCCTTGATCCATTTTCATCGTTGTCGGTGTACATAATGGAATCCACCTTTTAAAAAATTTTGATACCCAGACTACAAACTAAGATTCGGAGTCATTTTGGGGATTTTTGGCCTGAAAAAATGTGATATGGGTTTCACACATGTTACCAGTGTATAGAGATCGTCACAAGCTTATATTATCTATGTGGTTGAGCTCAAACGAAAACCTGGATCAAAAGTTATGATTATTTGAATTTCGAGTCACGTTTTCAACAAATTTTAGAGTGTTTATTAATTTTTATTTTCAATCTTTAAATTGTTATTAAATGACTATTTCTCAATAATAATGAGAAAATGACTAATTAATATTATTTTTTAATAATTTTATAATCCAATTTTGAATAAATATATTATATATTTAGTTAAAATGTGTGTTTAGTCTTAAATAAATCATACTTAATAAAATAATATATTTATATATATCAATATAAATATTTTCTTATGTTAATATATTATATTTAATGATTTACAATTTTTTTTGAAATTTAACCTTTATCAACACTATTAAAATAGCACTAATAAAGACTCCCATTTATCAGTGATAATAACAAAGTGTTGATAAAGGCACCACCTTTAAGAGTAGTTTTTTTTACACTATTGAAGGGTGGTTTCATGTAAAACTGTTTTTGTGGTACTGTATAAACAATCTTAACACACTGAACCATTTAAAAATGAAGCATGAGCTAAATTTAGCACGTTTTTATGTAATAAATTAAGATTTTTAGTTTTTTATTTGTTGATTCCATCAACCAATTGTGTGTTTTTACCCTTTTATTTTGGTTTGGTATTTTCCTAGTTTATTTTTTTTACCTTTAAATAAGTTTTTTTTACTCTTGCATGAGGTAGTTGTTACCCTTATATGACTTTGTTTTCCCTTCTCTAACCCTAATGTAATTGGTTTTTTACCCTTACATGAGTTTTGATATGTAGGGATTACCTTTACATATGGGTTTTATACCATTACATAGTCAGTTTAATATACAGGCTACCTTATATATGTTTGTGATCAGCTTTATGTGAAAAAGGTTCAGATCTAGAAACCCTTACATGGGAGCATGACACCTTTATGAAATGTATGTGTTGATAGAATTAAAGTCATAAGAGTTTCCAAATATGAGATAAGAGTGTTTTTAAATTTGAGATATATTTCATTGCATCACAAATATAAGGCTGCATATTTTTCTCATAAGGATTTATATCTTTTATATCTATTTAGATGAGATAAGAGTTTGATTCTCAAACATGGAAGATATAGGGTTTTTTTAAATTTATGAAATAATATTTTATTTGTAATCCATATTTGAAAAATGATACCGTGAATTCTTTAAAAGTAGAAACAACTAGTTCAAATCAAAGAGAGATGGATTATCAAGATGCATTCCATCAAGATCAAGAGGAAAAGGGCCACCATATTTGTGATATCCCATTTTACCATAAAAAAATGGTGAACAAGACTTCGTCGTGGGAACTACGATGTGATGGGATACCACATATGTAGTAGCATGTGTGACACATCAACAAGAAACATGTACAACACAACAGTGATGAGATTGATTATCATTATCATGTATCAAAATTCTTCTTGATTATGGTGATCAGGTGGCGTGTCCAAATTGAAGATCGAAGATACATCCCAATAGAGAGATCATGAAAGAGAAAAAAATATTTCAAGTGTCAAAATATAGAGAGAGAGGGTTACATGTCTTCAAATAAAAGTCCTTGAGGTAGTGTAATTTCATCAAAATAAGGGGGACATTTTTTAACAAATGGATCTTTGAGCATTGTGCTTTGATTGATATGGTTTTTAGAGAGAATTAAGATTAATGTTAGAGTGTGGTTTTCATATAAGTTTTTCTATTATCTCATTATAATTATTTTTCAGGGATTAGATGAATTTTTTAACTCTCTAATTCATTGTTTATATTTGAAAAATTCCCCATGGTTTTTTGATCCTCGGCATTAGAGGGATTTTCAGTATTGAAAAAATCACGTGTGATGATTCCTTTTATTTTTTCTTCCATAAGATTTAACTTCCCTTGTTTCATCATATTTCTCGCAAATTTTTCACAAACTATGATTAACATAGGATCAAGAATATCCCCAACATGTATTAACATTTCATAACTAATGGAATTTATTTGGTACCCTTACACAAGCTATAATACATGCTTGACTTTATGATAGGGTCACCGTACCCTTACATAACCATGGTTTCAACTGAGTGACCCTTGTGTGGTTAGTGATGACCCTTATGTAGTAGTCAGTTGACCCTTACATATCATCAATTTACCCTTACACAATAGGTGAACACCCTTACATACTTATCAAGGGTGACCTTTTACATGTAGCATATTTTATATATTTTTACATAGATGTGGCTATTTGGGTTTGTTATAACAACATATACCCAATGCTCCTCGACCGACCACATATCTCAACACCGTTAGAGTTTGTTCGAGGGGTTTTTTCATCATTTTTAATAAAATTATATTCTTTCTTGTGACAAGAGATATCGGGTTAAAAAGATAATTTATGGTTGAAACTGTAATAGATTGAGAGAGAGGGTATGGAGATGATCCAAAGTGACAAGTGATATTTTCAAGGCATGTTGGTGATGATGCACATGAATGACTTTGGTATGATTGTTCTGGTGGATAGATTTCAGTTGTGTGAGTTTTGGGTAGGAAATTGACTGAAACATTTTTGAGGTTTTCTTCGATATGTGAGGTCAAAACATGGTAAGGGAGTTTCAATCTAATCTTTCTTTTTCTTGTCGATCATTTTTACAGGAGTTTTTATTATGCATCTTTATTCATACTTGGTTGAGTGTCATAAAATTTGATTCTTTTGGTTCTATTTATTATCATTTTGTTTTCCCATTTCTTGTATCCATGTTTTATGGTGTCATTATTTCTTTTATTAATAATAATAAGGGGTGTGGGTCATTTTCTTTTCATAGAATAAGTCTAAAGTGGTCTGAACCACATAAATTTGTATTTTTTTTCTTCAATTTTAGAGTTATTCTAATTGTGGGGTTTTTCATGCTACTATACCCATCAGGTTTTTATTTTTTTAATTATATTTATTTTCATTTACAAACCATATTTCTTTTACTCAGATCATGTTTGATTGGTTGTTGTGGGTTGGGTTGTGTGATACAACCTCATGCCTTGGGAGATTATTGTGTTTTCAGGGATTCCCCCTACAAAAAATGGTATCAAAGTGGAGTTCATTGAACATAAAGATTTAATTGACTAGATTATATGTTGTGATTTGTGATGGGTAGAATGATTTGAATTTGTGGAGTGTGACAATGCAAGTTCTTATGTTCCATAATGGGCGTGATGAAGCTTTCTCAGGCTCTAGGAGAAATATCAAAATTGTCTCTACAATAGAAGATACCTTGAAATTTTTTGAGGATATAAACCGTAATATTTTAAATAAATTCCATTCTATGTGATTGTAGACCATAGGTGATAAGGTTTTATGAGAAGTGGTCCATGAAATTTCTACCAATGTAATCTGGTTGAAGCTTGAGAAACATTACATGACTTGATAACTTTTTGTAAGGTAACAAAATAAAATGAAATTTTATAATTTCAAAATGGCCCAGGAAGGTTTGTAGGGACTCATTTAGATACTCTTAATAAGACGATCATTAACTAAGCTGATGTAAATGTTGAAGTTGTTAATAAAGACCAGGATTTCTTGTTGTTGAATTGCATGGATGGAACTTTCAATCTGATTAGATATTCTATATTATAATATAGTGACTCCATCATCTTAGAGTAAGTAAAATAAGATGTCTTATCTAGGGATCATCAAATTCATGGTTTGAAGGTGGACGGAAGAGGGCTGATGTCTAGGCCTAATTTTCTCAGTTTCAAGGGTAAACCTAAAGGTAAAAGAAAAAATAACCAGGTTGGTAGTTGGTTCATGGAGGTAAAGTTATATCAGTGTGGAAAATCCAACCACAAAAGAGATAATTCTCTAAGGATCCATCTAGGGATCGCATGTCCTAGAATAATATGGTCTAACCCTGTTTGGATAATTTTGTTCTTATCTCAGATTTTATAGAATCCCTTAGTATAGATTAAGTGTATCTCTATGTTGTATTTCTTATTTTCTGCAATTAACTATCCCTGTATATAATTGTTAGTGGCCCCAATTGGAAGACAGGGTGTGAGCAGGGCTGGATTTATGAGCTGTTTGGGCTCAGATGGAGAATCGCCATCAATTTTCTTGTTGTTTTTTATTATCTTATGATGTTTTCCTTATCTTTGAATCTAAAATAGTTTCACTTTGGAGTTGTTTATACTTATAATTTTTTCACGTTTCTTTGAATTTGAGGAATTGGGTACTACTTTCGTTTCTATGGGTGTTCTATATGCACATAAGAGATGAAAAAGAACATTGATGTCATGTATCTATTTTGTTACTGGTATGTGAAGTGGATGCTCTGGTAAGTGAAGGTATGATTCATGGTTAATGTAGTTTATTATATTTTTTTTATTTTTTAGAAGTTATTTTTATTAGATATTTTAGTTTTGTAGTCATGTTACACTATGGTACATGTTAGGCAGTTGGTCAATTAGGGATGATCAAGATTGATCTTATGGTCTTTTGTTAGTAAAGACTGTCTGGAGCAGTTGGGATGTTAGTCTAGTATAGGTCTTCAAGAACATCAACCTTGTATTTTTACATTTTATTTTTTATGGAGGAGATTTATTAAATTTGGAATGTTTTTATGTTACAAATTAAAATGTTTAGTTTTTGATTTTTTGATACCATGAATAATCTCATATTTCATGTTTTCTTATTTTATTTTGTATTGGCATCTAGCTATAATTTTTAGTTTACCATTTTGTATTTTTTGTTTTACCCTTATGTGAGGGTAGGTTACATTTATACGTGGTATTTATTACACTTATATGGCATTTTTCCTTATCTATCCTATACATAAGTGGTTTTTTACACTTAAATATGTAATGCTAAGAATAGTTTGCCTTTACATAAGGGTTTTTCATCCATTAGGTATCCAGGGTAATATGTGGGATACCTCTACATATGATTAAGTTTACCTTTACAAGGTAGTGGTTTGGAATTGGCTATCCCTATGTGAGAGTGTGGTACCTTTATGAAAGGTATGTGTAACATTTACTCAATAACTGGAATGGACAATATACCCTTACCAAAGCTAGTGCGATGGAGGATTACCTTTATGAAAGGGTTGTAGTACCCTTATATAAATATGGTTTCAATTGAGGAACATTTACATAGACGATGCCAACCCATGTAGTGGACAAATTTCCATTACATATCATTTTACTACCCTTATTCAATGGGTTAAGGCCCTTATGTAGCTTTATATGGTGACATATTACGCAAAAAAAACCTATGAAGACCCTTATGTGGAGGAGGCCATTTGGGTTTGTTACAACAACTTCCCTCCTGAGCTCCTCGACTGACCACGTGTCTCAATGTCATTAGAGTTTGATAAAATGTTTTTTTCCTAATTTTTATGTTCCCATGTTCTATTATTGTTCTAAGAGATACATAATTAAAAATCTTAGGGAATGTTGAAGCCAAGATAGATCAAGATAGATGGGAAGTAGATGTTCCAAAGTGAGTGGGGCTCTTTGAAAGGACTGTTGGAAATGACACCCACGGTCGACTACATGAAGTTGATTTTGGAGGATATGTTTGGGCTTTGTGAGTTATAAGGAGGAATAAAGGTATCAAAATAGTTTGGAATGATTCTTTGATAAGTGATGTTGAACCCTAGTAATGGATTTTTGACCAGGTCTTTCTCTTTCTTGTTGACTATTTTTCTATGGTGTGTTTCCTGTGCTTTTTTTCCCCCTAAGTTGAGTGTCATTTTATTTTATTCCTCTTGTTCTTTATCTTTTTATTGTGTTTTTTCATTTTCTTCTGTCTCTTTTAAAATCTACAATTAATTATTTTCATAAAAATATATGATGTGTGAGGGTTTTTATTACCCTGAAGTAGGGCCAAAGGGGTCGAAACCACCTAAATTTATTGATTTTTTCATTCATATTTTTTTTATTTTTACTATGGTGGATTTCATTCAATTGGTCCCATCTGGTTTTGATTTTTGTTATTGTATTTATTTTATTTTTTAAAGAATACTTTTTTTACTTAGATCTTGTTTGTCTTTGTGTTGTGGGTTGGGTTGTGTGATATTGCCTCCTGTCTTTGGTGATTAGTGTGTCACAAATGCTACCCCCTCACAATAATAATCATAGTATCATTATATAGACAAATAATTAACATGGAATAATCAAAATGTGTCTTATCCAAAAATCCCTAGCATCATGTATAAAAAATATAAAAACCAATCAGGCACAAGTAGTACACACCATGGGATCTAACTAATAGGGTCTAGTTTGACTTAGTCCAAAATAAGGTTTTTCTAGCTTTTTATGAATGATATAACATGTTTGGAATCTTTCTATGTCTTCCTCAGGATTAACCATAATTCCATGGGCACTCTCAGTCTTCATAGGTGATGTTTTTTGGATGTCCACTTGATCTCCATCACAAAGGCTCCCTTGGTCCCTTGGATAAATTTCCTTACTAGTCCAAGATGTATTCTAAGGTTCAATTTTCTTAATTCAAGAAAACACACACACCCGAGGTGTCCCATGTACTATCCAATGGAAAATAAAAAATCATCAACAAATGGAAATGACATAATCCATTAGAAATCCATTCTTATAATCCTTTCATACCCCAAACAAGTCATGAATTTTACACCATACAATCACTATCAGAAACCCTCTTTAAAAACCTATTTGAAAGTATAATAACACTAGAAACCAGTTTGACAAACACATGGAGTGCATCAAATCCAAATCCATTTGAAAAAATCCTTAAATAATTAAATTTCCAGCCCATTCCAAGAATCACAAAAATAACGTATAAACCATCAATAATAATTAAAATCATGTTAGGTTTAACAATAAAAAATCAAGGTAAATCAAGAATCAATTGAAATACATTGAAACAATAACTTATAAATAGACACCAATAGTGATACGAAACCAAATCTTACCACATTTTATGATGACCACAAGATTGGTGAAGAATAGTGTAAGATCCCAGCCTTTTGTGGAGTCATCATGGGTGATTTTTCAAGAAATTTTGAGGTTTTTATGTACCGTTGTTTTTGAGTAGTGGATTGGGTGAGTTTTATTTTTTTTAAGAAAAGATAAAGGATACTGGGTTGTGCACTGATTGCGCACGGTTAGACAAACTATGTGATCAAACCATGTAAACCATGAAAAAATGGAAAGAGTGGTCTGCGTTATTTGTGCACGATTTGTCTAACCGTGTGACCAAACCGTGCCAATCGTGAAAACATAGATAGAGATTTCTGTATGTTTGGTGAATGATTTTCCATAATCATGCACCCTTCCTAGAAAACTGTGCATGTGGATTAAAATATCCAAAATTCGTTTTTCAAACCACCCAAACCTCCCTAGAATCCCATATAATGACATTTTCCTGCGCATGAAAAATTATAAGTGAACCCAGAGCCTCCCTAGAGGGATTACAAGGTGATTTTTACATCGTTCTCTGAGATCAAAATCACATATTTAATATCTGATTTCTTCCTGGTAACTGGATTTCAACCTGTTACTTATCTCATTCTTTCCTCTATCATTCCTTGATATTTTCATGGAAGATCTCCACCATTTCCATGGATCCAAACCTATTAGTTGAGATATAGATCTTGTATTATGGATCTAGATGATGTTTTTCAAGATATTGATGGCTTTGATCTTAATTTTGTTTTAGGGATTTAGATCTGATGCTTGATTAACAATGTTGTGCCATATGATTTTGGGATCTTCCATTAGGCTAATTTACATCAATAAACTGAGGGAGGATGTCTAAATATAAATCCCATAGTTGTGAATTTTATATGTGAATGCGTGTTTATAAATTTTCTAGATTCATTTGAGGATTGATTTCCTATATTGTAGTAATTATGAATGAGTAATTGACTTGTGATTTCCTTGGTGATTAATTGATAATTGAACCACATAACAAATGAAGGGGGGTTTCCCAAATAGATGTTTGTTTTGGATATTGGTTGTAGTTTTATATATTGTAATTATGATATTGAATTTTTCATGTTAAGATAATTAAATGTCTGAAATTAATTATGAAATGATGTCTGGATATGTAAGATAATTAATTATCAGAATTATTTATGTTCCATGATGTTTGATAAAAGTTAATTAATTGTGATAATTAATTATGACATGTTGATATTTGATATGGATAGTTAATTGTGAAGAATTAATTATGGAAAGATAATTGTGATCATTGATTAGTTAATTGATTTATTAATTAACAGGTTATGTTCCTAGTTAGTTTTTGACTTAACTAATGGACTTTGAAATGTTTAACTAATAATTGTATTAGTAATATAATGATGAGGTTACTTTTTTTGAATTTACGAATGATTTAATGGATGATATTTTGGGGTTCTAGGAATGATGACCTACACTGAATGAGATATGAGGTACCAGACATGGCATTCTAGAATGATTAGATGTTGGGACTTGGGCATGGCTTTCATCTCCAATAGATATCCAAGCGTGATATTTTGGGGTGGTAGGCATGTCGACCTACACCGGATGAGATATGTAATGTTAGGCATGATGACCTATGATGAATGAGATTTGGAGTGCTTAACATGATGTTCAATACTAAATGAACGATAATAATGGATGATGATTTAAATGGGAAACATGAATTGAAACTGGGCATAATGTGATGATTAAAGATTAAATGACAATGTGATAACTGTTTAATTATAAATTGTATTTATTTCTTCATAGAACTGCATAGACTATGTTTTGACTGGACTTGTTTTTGACATCGTTGGTGGTGGCATATTGATTCATACGCTCACCCTATTCGGGCTACCTGGTCAGCGCCTGAGTAGACTTTGTTATTTCCGGAAAATACAAGGGAAAGGCCATGTGATAGGATGCTATTTAGGAATGGATCATGGGTGAGGGAACTGGTTATCATTCGGGACCATCTTGGAGTTTTTGTGTCTTTACATTGAGATTCATTATAGTCATGTGACACTTGAATTGTCATAGATGGTTTTAACATTCCATTTATTATTATATTTCTTTGTTTTAAATATCAAATGACATTTCGGTTATTTATACCCTTCCATAATTGGTAATTGAACTTTGATTCGATTAGAGTTTTACTCTGATAAAATAGTGTATAGTCTCCCCAAGAATGACTTACCGGACCCACACTGCTAGTTGGCACCCTCTGGCATATATGGAGGCACGCTTGAGGGAATGTTGCCAACCGTCTCGTGGCACTTTTTCGTGGCACTCGGGTCGATACATCACAATGTGGTATAACTGGAGTTTTCTTTTCATTCTTATTCTTTTGTATTACTATTTTGGTAAAGGTAGACAAGATAATAAGAAAAGTCACATCTTGGTAATGATCTCTTTCATGGGAGTTTCAAACCCATGTATGGGGAAAAATCTGAGTAATTAGGGTGGGATTGTTGTGATTGTGGTGTTTTGTTATATTTGGATATTATTTCACATTGGGTGACACACTTGTGGTGTGATGTGATATTTGTTTTACAGTTATTGAATTTTGATTTGTGGCCTAAATAGGCACAATACATGAGTTTGTATGCATCATTCTAGGAACATAGGGTTGTTGTGACATGAATCATTCAAGGCACTCATAGGAAAATGGGTCATGGGTAAGTGGTTGTACTTGAGCTGTTTTTCATTGTCGTGATATTGAAATAATGATTCAAAATGATAATAGATGGGTGTCTAATGAGAACCTTGAGTGATGTAATGAATCTGATTAATTAATTAATTGTTGAATTAATTAATTTGAGATACTGTGATTAATTAATGGTTGAATTAAATAATAATATTGTATGTACTCTTGTTTACCAAGACCTAGGATTGGGATGGTTAAAGGTAGTGATAAGGCCTCGGTGTTGACTATGTGGTGGGAAAAATAGGAAAAGGACATGATTAAACTTATTGTGTAAGTTTATCCTCTTACGTAAATGTTATAATATTGAATTATGAGACTTAAGACATGTGTTTGGATTTGTAGAGATATTCCTCCATGATTCTTCCTAAGGAAGAGATCAAGAGGTATGGACCAAAACAAACTTCCTGAAAATGAATGTGAGGCACCATTGGTGAAAAGTGAGGATGAACATGAATAGTTTCAATATAAATGTGCACGTTTTATGTAATTCATGGAGACAGACCCAGGGATGGTTCTGAAAAGAAAGTCTGAGTTGACATGGGAGTTTCATCTAGAGCACCCTCCTACTTTTACTGGCAAGGGTGCACAAGAGAGAGCTGAATTCTTGATTGAATCCATAGAGATGATAATTGACCATTTGGAGACTCCAGTTTAGAGGTGGGTCAAGTTGGATTTTTATATGCTACGGGGGTCAGCAAAATGTTGGTGGGGCATTTAGGTATGATTTGAATAGACTGATTATATATTATGGATGGACATTATGGAGAAATTCTTGGATCAATTCTATCAAGAGATGGTGATACAAGAGAAGGGTTCATGTTTTATTACTTTAAATTAAGGAAACATTTATCTAATCAATTATTCTAGATGCTTCAAAGATTTACAACATTTTTCCCCACCTTTGGTGGATGATGGGGATTCTTCACAAAAACCATATTAGTATATAATTTTTTGTGAAATTAATTCCTAGGTAATTATATTTAGGCTGAATAAATTCTAATAAGAGATTAATCATGCTCTCAATTTGGGGGGTAACCTATATGAGGGTTCTAGTTCTAGACATGTATCTATTACTGGTTGATTATGGAGTGTGCCTTCTGAGAGAGGGAATAACTGTTACAAGAACCTTAGTCAAGATAGTTGAAAGAAAGAAGGAAATACAAGAAGAAAAGTTGCGCCATGTCTTAATCATGTGCTTTTCCTTAGTGTGGTAAGAAGGGACACTATCTTACACATAATCCACAACTACCAGTGGAGTGTCAATTTTGTGGCGAGATGTGGAACCTACAAAAAGTTTTACTGAATACAGCGACAAGCTGTTACTGAGGGAGAAGCTGATCAGAGTTAGAGTGTGGGATGAGGGTCTTTTACACCATATAGGACTGGAAGATGGAATTTTTTTGGAAGAAGCAGTAGAGGAAGTGGATTTGGTGCTTTAGCATATGAGCGCCTATATCAGCAGATTGGTGCTACATAAGGGAGTTAGATGACACCACATGGATGAGGGGAAGGAAACTTATATGCAGTGAAACCTAGACTTATGGAGAGTGAGTCTTGTCCATCGATAATGAGAGGTATTATTCTAGTTTCTTCTAATTTAGCTACTAACTTATTTGATACTAGTGCCTCTCATTCCTTTATATATGAAAATATTGTTAATGGATTTAGCTTGGAGGTGGGGTCCATAAGTTGGGTGATGAATATTGATACACCACTGGGAACATGTACTTGGGATATCTATTTATGTATGGTATGTTCTCTAGAGATTAGAGAGTATCGTTTTCTTTGAGATATCTATGGCCTCGATATAACTAGATATGACCTAATTATGGGTATAGACTGGATAGTCGCATACTGAGCACATATAGATTGTTACCGCAAAAGAGTAATCTTTTTGTCACCTAAGGGTGACCAGTATGTTGATCGTGTAGAATGGGATATCCATACAAGCTTAGTTGGGCCAATTACTCATCAACTAGGAGAGATCACATCCCATGTAGCTAGTATTTTACTGGTTGATGGGATTGGTAGTCAAGATGCTCTTCCACTAGTTGTAGAACTATTTCAGGATGTATTTATTGAAGTCTTTCTAGGGTTTCCACTAGAGAGATGTGGAATTCACTATTGATATCATGTTGGGGTCTGAGCCAGTATCTGTTGCACTTTACAGAATGTCACTGACTAAGCTTCAAGAGCTCAAATACCAATTGGAGGAGTTGGAGGATAAATGGTTTATCCATCCAACTAAATAGGCTTGCAGATCACCTGTTATTTTTAAAATAAGGCTGATGGGATTTTATGCTTGTGTTTTGATTACCGAAAGTTTAATAAATTGACTATGAAGAACTGATATCCTATTTCGCATATCGATTATATGTTTGACTAGCTAAGGGGGGCTTGTGTTTTCATAAAGATAGATATGAGATTATATTATCATCAGATGAGAGTTTGGACTTCTGATATACCAAGAACATCTTTCAGAAGCAGGAATGAACTTTATTAGTTTGTTGTAATACCATTTGGGTTGACAAATTATCCAATAGTATTCATGTCCTTAATGAAAATGATCTTTCATCCATAAATAGATCAGTTTGTGGTAGTGTTTGTGGAATACATCTTGGTGTACTCTAAGACTCATGATAATCATGAACAACATCTTAACATCATCCTGGGTACACCGAGAGAGAAAAAATTATAAACCAAAATATCAAAATTTCAGTTTAGGATTGATTGGGTACACTTTTTGGGGGACATCATCTCAGAAGGAGGTGTGTTAGTGGAACCCAAAAAATTGTAGGCAGTGGTTTCTTAGGGGAATACCTAGAATGTTTTTGATATCCAATGATTTTAGGGATTATTTAATTAGTATAGGAGGTTCATCCATGACATTTCCTATTTGGATACACCACTTTCTAGTTTTTCAAAGGGGTAATGATTTATTAGACAGAAGCATGCGAGAATACTTTCTAGGAGTTAAAGAAATGGTTGACATTAGCACCAATTTTGATCTTACTTGAATCAAGTGAAGAGTACGCAATGTATTGTGATGGTTCTGTGATCAGAATCAGAGTTGTGTTGATGCAAGGGGGTCGAGTCATTACTTTTGGGTCTTGGTAGATGAGTCCACATTAATGGAGTTACCCAACACATGAACTCGAGTTGTCAGTAGTGGTTTATGCTCTAATTTTTTGGAAACACTATATTTGGGTGAAAATATTATAGTTTTTACATATCGAAAAATCTTGATGTATGTCTTTTCACTACACAACTTGAATCTTCGACAGCGAAGATGGGTGTAGTATATGCAGTCCTTTGATTTTGAACTAGAATATACACCTGGGAAGGGGAATAGTGTGGCTGATTCTTTGAGAAGGAAAACTCAGACTCAGATGGTATATGAGTCGAGTCCAGAGAGGAAGATGAAGACTTTTCTTGTGGAAATTCATGTGGTAGTTCGAGAGAGTCAGGAAAGGATGACTCTGTTTTATGTAGCAGTGGAGTATGCACTAATGAGATGGATCTGGAATAGGAAGTATGAGAATAAATAGTGTTTAGACTTAAGGGAAGGCCCTGACGGTTGAGAGACACCTTCAGACTGCATAATATATTAGGATGAGATAATCTATGTTAAAAATCCAGTTATTTTTCCTATAAGTATGTGAGTGGAAATCATTAGAAAAGTTCATTCCCCAATGTGGGAAGTACATCTTGGAGTGAAAAAAAATGTAGTGTGTCCTAAAAAGATAGTTTTGGTGTCTAGGCATGAAAAAAGGAGATAGTAGTGTTTATAACGAGAGGTTTCACCTATCAATTGGTGAAGGCATATCATTAATGACCTGGAGACCTATTGCAGTCGTTGTCTATTCTGAAAAGGAAGTGGGTTGAAGTGACTATGTATATAATGGCAGGACATCAAAATAATCCTAGGAATAATGATTCTATTTGGTTCATTGTGGATCAAATAATTAAGGTATAACATTTCTTAACTTCAGGGAAACCTTTATAATAGAACAACTAGGAGAACTATATGAACATGAGATAATCCATTTTCATGGGGGTTCCACGGAATATAGTTTCATATCATGATTTGCATTTTACTTCACGCTTTTGGCTAGTTTTACATAAGGCGCTTAGTACACACGTTTTGATAAGTACGACCCTCCACCCACAGATAGATGGGATGTTAGAGTGTACCGTATAGGTGTTAGAGGATATGCTACGACCATTCGTGCTTGAGTTTGGTGGTTCCTAAGAGAAGCTATTGGATTTAATGGAGTTCTCCTATAATAAATTTTATCAGGAAACTATACAAATGGAACAATATGAGGCACTTTAAGGTAGACCATGTTGATCACCACTATGTTGGTGAGAGGTGGGTGATTCAGAGTTTTTGGGATCAATTCTCATTCAAGATACATTGAAGCAAGTGCAATTGATTCAGAAATGTATGAAAATGGTTCATAGTAGGTAAATGTCATATAAAGATATTTGTATAAGAACTATAGAGATTATATAATGAAATCATGTATTTGTTCAGGTTTCACCTATATTGGGTCACCACATGATACAGAGTCTAGGAAAGTTGATGCTTAGGTTTGTAGGATCGTTTGAGGTGTTAGAGAGAATCGGGCCAGTGGCATACCGATTAACTGTTCCATATAAATTAAGCGCTATGAATGACATTTTCCATGTGCCAAAACTATGGCGTTATTAGTCCAATACTTCTCATGATATTTATGTTGATGAGTTTTTCCTCAAGATAGATTCTTCCTTCGAGGAGCATCTGATACACGTGTTGGGTCGCAGTGAGAAAGTGTTGTGGGAAAAGACCGTGTTGTTAGTTCATGTGTTATGGAAACATGAAAGTGTTCAAGAGGAAACATGGGAATGGAAAGAAGATATCAGGGCTCAATGGACGAATCTTTTTTCCTCATAATCTTATAGAAGTTTGGGAGTGCATCTTGAGGATGAGTTGTTATAAGGTGGGGATATAGTATGATCCTGACCTTTTTTGGAGTCTTATTAGGAACTTTTTTTGGTACTTTTGATGTTTTTAAATACCTCTATTTTGGAGTAGTGTTTTTGTGTGAGTTTGGGGGATTTTTTTAAGAAATACTGAGGGAAATTGGGTTGTGCATGGTTCGCGTACGGTTAAACAAACCATATGACCAAATTGTGCCAAGCATGGGAAACTAGACAGAGAGGTCCAGACAGTTTTCATATAGTTTTTCAAACCATGAAACAAAACTATGCCAACTATGAAAAAATATATAGAGAGGCCTACAAGGTTGTGGAACGATTTTCCCTAACCATGAGCCCCTTCCTATGAAACCGTGCGCATGGATCAAATTATCCAAGAATCCTTTTTAAACCCAGCCAAACCCCCCAAGACTCCCATATTTTGACCCTGGCTCAGGCTTGAAAATTTTTAGGTGATCCTTGAGACTCATAGATGGATTCCAATGTGATATGAACATTGTTCTTTGAGATCAAAATCCTAGATTGAAGATCCCTTCTCTTCCCGGTAAGTGGATTTCATCTGATTCCATCTCTTATTATTTCCACTATTTTTCATTCATCTTTTCATGGAATATATCTTCCATTTCCATGGATATAAACCTATGATTTGATATCTATATCTAAGACTATGGATATATGTCTATTTCTTCATGACAGTGATGCCTTTGATCTTAATTTTGGATTAGGGATTTAGATATGAAGCTTGATCGACGACGTTGTGCTTCTCAGATTTTCAGGTTTTCTGTTGGGAAAACTTCTATCAATAAACCAAGGTATGAGGTCTTAATTGAAATCCCAGAGTCATGAATTTGATATGTGAATGCGATTTTATGAATTTTCTATATTCTATTGATGATTGATTTCCAAAATTTGAGTAATTAGGAATGTGTAATTGACTTATGATTGCCTTGGTGAATAATAGATATTTGAACCACAAAACAAATGAAGGGGGTCTACCCACATAGATATTTTTTTGGAGATTGGTTATGGGTTGAGATATTTATATTGAGATATTGAATTTATGGTGTTAAGATAAATGATTGGGGGAAACTAATTATGAAATGATGTTTGACTATGTAAGACAATTAATTGTGAGAATTAATTATGTTCCATGATATTGATCAAAGATAATTAATTGTGACAATTAATTCGGATAAGTTGATATTTGAAATGGATAATTAATTGTGATGAATTGATTATGGAAATAGCATTATGATGATGGAATAATTAATTGATGAATTAATTAAGGGTTTATGTGCTTAGTTAATTATTGAATTAACTAATGGCCTTTGAAATGTTTAACTATTCATTGGAATAGTAATGGAATGATGTGGTTAATTCTTATGAATTAAATAATGATTTAGTGTATAATATTTTGGGGTTCTAGGAAAGATGACAAACACCGATTGAGATATGTGTTTCTAGAAATGACGTTCTAGACAGATTAGATGTTGGGACTTTGACATGTCGTTCCTCCCCAACAGTTATCCCAGCTTGAGTTTTTTGGGTGCTAGGCATGAATACTTACACTGAATTAGATATGTAGTTTTAGTCATGGTTACCTACAGAAAATTATATTTGGGGTTCTTGACATTCAGTTCAACCCCAAATGAATGATAATAATGAACGATGATTCAAAATGGAATCATGAATTGAAACTGGGCCTAATGTGATGATTAAATATTAAATTTCAATGTGATAACTACTTAATTATGTATTGTATTTATTTCTTCATATAACTGAATGTACTATCTTTTTAATGGACTTGTTTCAGACGCCATTGGTGGTGGCCTACTTAGATTCACTCCCACCCTATTCGGGACGCCTTATTGGCACCCGATTAGACTTTGTTGTTATAGGACCAGAAAAGGGAAAGGTTATGGGATAGGTTTTGGTTTAGGATTGGAGCATGGGTGAGAGAAACAGACGTGATTTAGGACCTGGATGGAGTTTTTGTGTCTTTACAATTAGTTTCATTATAGACACTTAACACTTGAATTTTCATAGCATGTTTTACCTTTCCGTTGAGTATTGTATTTTCTTGTTTTTAATATAATATGACACGGTATTGTTATAGTTATTTATATGATTTTGTACATAGTTTTTTTTCTTCCATTGGTGTTGTATTCTAATAAAAGAGGGTATAGTCTCCCCATGATTGACTTACCAAACCGTCGCAGCTAGTCAGCACCCTCTGGCATATGGGGAGGCACGCTTGAGAGCATGTGTCCAACCAGATTGAGGAACCATTTAGTGGAACCCATGTAATGAAATCATAGAGAGGTCATCACACACCTATGAAAAATATAAGCTACACAATTCCCCCCATCCACAACACTAGATTTGAAAAAAATAAAATTTAAGGTTCCCACCTTCTATGGAAAATAAAGAACAATGTTTGATAAGGGGAAATGGTGGCTAAATTAAAAATATATGAATCATACCATGAAATAAATCAGAAAATGATGTAATCAATCCTCCAAATACCAAGTGAGGAGATTTCCAAGGCCAAATGAGAGGGTTTTTCAGGGGTGGGGGAAGAAATGAGTCCATGAGGAGATAATATCGACAAGGGAAAATTATCCAAAAGCATCTTTTTAATCAAATGGATAAAATAAATGGTCTGGACACATAGTTTGTAGAAATCTGAACGAACTGTGCGGGATCCACTATCTCCCTGAAAATTACCCACCTGGTTTTTCGAAAATCCACTCATGATAAGACAGATTGTGTCCAAGATTTGAAAACCCTCATTATCAACCAAACACCCCTCTCAAATGGTTAGTCTCACGGTTTAAATAAATGTGCACTAACTGTGTGTTAGGTCATGTTTTCTCTAAAATCGAGGTTCTCAACCTACACATCATGGTAACTCCCATAATAAATAAATAAGAAAATAATGCTCAAAATAAAACATAATTGTGACTCAATGGGTGGCACAATTCTCCCCACTATACTTCTTTCTATCCTTAGTATGTTCCCAAGGCACTTTAAAAGAAAACAACTAAGGCCACCACTTTATAACAAAAACTCACAACTTCCATGTCTCATAGCTATCTCCACCACACATCAAAATCAAAATAAATAACATGATTGACATACCATAGAGTACCTTGTTATAATAGTTTAGTATACAAATAGGCTACTCCACTATGGTGGTGTCTGGATCTAACTCAAAATATTCACAATCTATCACATGATATGGGTTTGTACCACACTTTGTTATCTTTGATACATGGAAGGCATGAGGGATCAAGGTTATTTGTGGAGGTAAGTCTAAAATATAGGCCTAACTACTAGGATACTCCAAAATCTAAATTGGATAACATAAGGTGACATAAACCTCCACTACTTTTCTATGAGATGATTTCCCATTCGAAAAGATACCCAGAAGAACACCTGATCACCAACCTCAAACTCAATATGGTGACAATGAAAATCAACATATGATTTCTAGTGACTGAGAAATCCCAAACCTATTAAAGATAATTTTCAATTTATTTTATATCTCCCAGATGAGACTCTGTCCTTATAAGGAATGCTCATCTAGTTCATCCCAACATTACAGGGGCTGACATTCCCCCCAATGAAATACCACAAAAGGGGACTTCTTGATTGAGCCTTGGTTATTTTTATTTTATGAAAACTAAACCAAATATAGATACCTATCCCACAAACCCTTGAAGTCAAGAACACATGCACAAAGAACATCCTTAAAAATATGGATTCCCTACTCAGTCTAACTATCCTTCTATGGGTGGTAAGATATACATAACTTTAATTGGACTCCCATGTACCCCTAGATAGTATTATAAAATTGATAAGTAAACAGGTATCCAAATTAGAAACTATTGTTTAGGGAACACCCTGATACCTAACAACATATCATACATACATGTGCCTGAGCTCCTCTACAATCATTGACTATTTAATTGGAAAAAATGGGCTAGCTTGGTCATCCAATTTTTAATTACCCAAATAGAGTCTTTCCCACTATGAGTAAATGTTAGAAAGATAAAAATTTTCATAGGGATGTCATCCCACTTAAACATTACAATGGGAAGATGTGGAATCAACCATGATATCCAATGATTCTCCTCATGGATCCTATGGTATATAAGATATCATGATACAAAATATACAACTGAACATATCATCCCAACAATCCATTACTTGCTCCTCAGAGTATTTAACATCTTGGTATCACCTACATGAAAAACCTATCTAGAATAATTATCCTCTTGCATCACCTCCGATATCAAGGTAAAAAGAACCAAAAGAAGTTTCCTAAATAAGGTGGCACCATCCAGAGACAGAGACTAATCACAGAAGGTCTTCTCCCATTTTAGAATTATTTTAACGAACTTGTATTTAGGGTTGTATGTCCCATCGCACCAAACCTGATCAACAAGAGTGTGCATGGCCTAAACACTGGTAATGGAAATCCACTCTCCATCTACCATCATCTCCATACACAGATTAACAAATAAACCCATTGAATTTTAATCGTCCCCTGATACTTTAATTCCATGGGTCAATAAATTCAAACTCAAGGTTCTAATGACCAAATTCCCATTCATAGGGGTATAAGTGATATCGATGTCAAAGGTTTGAATATACTAAACCCAATGTCTATACCTTTGGTTCAAGTACCTATGGGTGATGTTTTATTTTAGGCTCTTATGATTCAAGTAAACTATAAATCATTCCCTAAAGAGGAAATGATGCCAAATATTAAATGCATGTTTCAAAAATTACAACTCGAAGCCTTTTGTGGGGTATGTACTCTCTTGTGGGTGTAGCTAATGAGATCCATAAGACACCACATTATTGTCCTTCATTACCACACACTCTAAACAATAATTTGATACATAACAATACACCATATATACCTTCTTAGGCTCTAATAGAATAAAAATTGGAGTCGATGTTAATGAAACTTGTAACTCCTCAAAAGAAAACTGGGAATTTTCACTCCCTCAAACTTCACCCCTTTATAGGTTAATGCCTAATAAGGGAGAATCTAGATTGGAGATGTCCTAAAAAAAGTTACTGTAATATCTGACCAACCCTAAATATATCATGATCTAAAACATGTTTTTGGGATGCCCCTAAGACATAACCATTTGGATCTTCATAGGATCCATAAAACCCCTTTATCAAAAATTACATGGCCAAAAAACATTACCTACTAGATCCAAAATAATATTTTGGAAAGAATAGAATACCAATGATGCTATATAAATATTCAAAAAACAGTATTCAAATTATCTTCATGTACCACCTCCATATTAGTATAAACTATGATTTAATTAAATAACCACTTTAAAAGAGTCCTACAATCAATGAAATATCTAATTCATCAACACTATAAATAAAAAAAGAGCATTGGTAAGGCAAAATGGAATAATAAGATGCTCAAAATGTTCATATCACTCCCTAAAGGTAGTTTAAAGAATATCCTTATCCTGATCCATCTATTGGTGGTACCCCAACTTTATGGTGATTTTTGAAAACCATCAGTCTCCCCCCGAGTTGGTCAAAAATATCATCAATTCGAGAAAATGAGTATTTTTTCTTAATGGTCAATTAATTTATCTTATAATAGTATATGAAAATTTGAAGACTCCCATATGACTCCATTTAAAAAACACACTGGTGACATCCACAATCATACCATTGGAAAAATTAACAACTTGATTTTAAGCTCTTACAAATGAACATTTACAAATCTCATCTTGGATAGATCTATCTGGTATGTTGAAAATAAGACGTGGGTCATCTAAGGGAGTTGATCAATAGTGAATTTGACCTGTTTTTAGGGAGGGAACCAATAATTATCATCCAAAAACACATCAAGGGTATTAGTCCAAAACCACGATAAGACAACCATCTGAACCCTTCTACACAACATCAAATAACAATAAGGATTACTGACATGAAATCTATACCACATCCAATGAAACTATTCCTTCCCTCCCCAACCTCAGATCCCACTCACCAATGAATATGTGAGTTCTCCCATCAGGAGATTGGAATTAAAACATATAACAATTTTATTGAATATGTTCTTTTAAACTAACCATCTAATCCATACAAATTATGAGATCAATAATTTCTATGTATAACTCAAGAAAGTCCCACGCCACCTCTATATCAATAATCAAAACATGACACTCTATGAACATAAAAAACTTACTCATTCATTCCCAATAGGGTAAGTAAACCCATAAAAAATGGCATCAACTCCACTCATATACCCAAATTGTGACACCACAATCATCCACGATACACTTCTCCTTGAATAATACAATAGCTTGTGTTGTACGCAACATCGAGTTCCAACACACCACAACCAATCAAAATAGGTGTCATGAATAGTAATTACCACTTTTTAAAATTTTATAAAATTTATTTATCAAAATGGACTTCATTTTTGGATTCAGAATATCAAAAATATATTAGGGTGAATTTATGGTATTTTTCTAAAAATATACAATTATTGATGAATAGTGAAAAACACTGCATTATTGTTTAAAACCGACTATTTATTTAAATATTTATTTATTTTATTTAAATGAATTTTACATAAAAATAGATACATAATACCTATATATGTTCAATATAATTCCTTTCAGTCATTTTATAATAATAGTATATATATATAATTTTATTGAACATTTTACCGTCTTTTACCCACCTTCTAAGAGCATTTATAATTTTTAATGAAACGTCGTTTTACCTCATTGGTGAATTTAATTTAAAAAAATCCATGAGGCCCAATTGAAATCATTAAGTAAAATGTGGTTTAATATGATAAAAATAATTTTTTCTTAATAGTAACTTTTTACTTTTATATACCATGGTTAAAAGGAAATGGGGAAATTAAACGTAAAAATGATATTATTCTTACACTAAAACATATCGTTATTCTATTTGATAAGATTATTTAGACCAAAATAAACCTTAGGAATAAAATTTTAACCTTTTGGTCTACTTGGATTAGATTAGGACATTTATTATTATTGAATTTAAAGAAGAGTTAAAAGTGTTAAATTTAATGTTTAATAACTAAAACCATTTTTAATATAGGGTTATACATAAGATAAATTAGACTATAAATATTAATTATAAAGATAAAAATATTTCATAAATTATAGTATTTTATTTATAATTTTTAGAGATTATATAATTAAATTTAATTATGGCATAATGAAGATGCAGTAATGACCTTATTAATGAATGAATAAAATAATAGATATTATAAATATCCAAAAAAAATTAAATTGAGACTTATGATGATTTCCAATAATTTTATGTATGAATATGACATGTTAGGGTTTATTAAATAATTTTTTTGATGGTATATTGTTTTTATGACTTTCACAAAAAAAAATACCAAATAGTATCAAAATTGACATAAATGAGTTTTTAAAATAAATACTATATTATTAATTGATATAATATTCATAAAAATATATGTCTTAGAAAAATGACTTCTATAATTTTATATATATCAAAAATTAACCACTCGGGTTTCTATTGTATTTTTATAATAATTGTATTAACCATTTATTATAATAATACAAGAATTCATGGTAAAAGATAAACAATTTAACTAAGAGTAAAATCTAAAAGATAAGGTTAATATGGTGACCTAAACCTGTCTAAAACATATTGGATGAGATTTTTTTGACCCATCCCCACCTAATCCTAGAAATAAATAATTTTTTTGCCATTATAAACAAAATTTGACTGAATAATAAAATAAAATTTCCCACTTTTCCTAAAGTGACCCTCACCTCTTTTATAAAAGCGTATTTCCCATTCTCAAAAAATCACACCTCCAAAGTGATTTGGCATGACCATAACCTACTCATATATCCTTCCAACAACATCAAAATATCTTATAATCCTTAATTTGATCAGGAATCCGTAATTTATATCCCTTTTTATTAAATCAAAAGGAAGAACCCGAAGAAGAGGTAATAATTTCATCACCTCATTGAAAGTTATTTTCTTCTTCCACTTCCTCTTTCTTGGTTGTATCCCTACCAAAAGAATAACTCCAGTACCTTATACATACTGTAATTTTATTATAAATATGGTATAACCATATTAATTACTCTGTCCATCCTATGAATTACAATGTCACCATACGTGCGTACATACGGCATACCGTCTCCACGTCGTGGTGTAGTTTTTTATAAAACACAATCGTTATTTGGATGGGAATAATAATGATTATAATTTATGTAAATAATAAATATAACATGTTAATGATTTTGTATATATTATATTCCATAAGATTACATACTATTACACCATAAATATAATGTTATTTTCACTTGTACGTACATATGGATTACCGTCTCCTTGAACACAATGAGATTCAATCCCCATCATAACCATTACAGAATAATTTTCATTAGATGATTATAAATAATGTGTAAGAACTTAATATAATTATATATATGAATCAAATACATCATATCCATGACAAATAGGAATTATGTTACAAATCATTTAAAGGAATACGAATTAGTTAACAACCGAAATAATGATACTGTTGAAATATTATTAACAAAGCAATACTAGAAGATCATATATGATATAACATTTATATATGTGGTTTTTGTATAATTTGACAACAATTATTTAACTATTATACAGGTAGTTAAAATTACCTCTATCAAGGAAAAGTACAAGGTAATGGTTAATTGAACAATCTATTCATTATCTGAGGTTGTTTATACATGAGTATCTACTAGGACCTCTTTATCATCCAAATCCATGTTTCTTAAAAATGTATTTAAATAAATTTTTACTATTTACTAGACTATGGTTTTATGTAATTTATACCATTTTTTTACTTTTTATAAAAATTTTATAAAGTAATCTTGCCTTCATTTTCCAAACAAGGTCCTTTACGACATTTTCAACAAAATTATGGAAAGAATGTTTTTTTAACTTATACGGCGGGTGCAGATATTTCCGGTCATTATAACACCTTCAATTCTTCCCTTACAATATTATAAGAGTCTTTTCAAAAATAAATGTTTTCTTTTATAATTAAAATACTTTTAAATTTTTTAAAAATAGAAAGAGATAACACTCTGAAAGAGTTTTGACTTTATCTATGTCAACATACATGGATGGATTTTACACTTCTTTGAAGTTGATTTATTATTATAAAATCTTCCAAATTGTATTGAAGGGTTTGTGATATGTTTGAATATCGATTTGTTATTTTTATACCATTCATGGTTTATGGTTAAAGTATTAACATTTCGTATTCTAGTTTTAATAAAAAAAATTTGTTATGTTTCAACCTTTTCATATGAGGAATGCATTGGAATTATTAAGTGATGGGTGGAGCCCACTATAGCTCCTTGATGAATATGTTGTTCTCATGAGACAAACTAGTGTCTCGGCCCAAGGACTTGACAAATTACTATTTCTATTATTGGCATGAGGCCTTGAATATGTGGTTATGATGTCCGACATTATGCATTTCATCATTATGAATTTTCCTATAGATATTACATGTGAGGATTCGACTAGTAGAATATCCATGTGAATAACTAAATTTCATTATTTGATTTATATTTTCAATATAATGTTGATGTTTAAGTTTAATAAGGATTTTTTTGTCTTATACATTTCCATAAATGATTATTCTTATTTATGAATGATTCTGCTATATTTGTATCCTTACAGAGCATCTGATCTCACCCCTTTCTGTGTTTTATTTTTCTCAGGATTTGAAGAAGTATTTTATAGTTGACCCATAGAGATAGGCTAAGGATTATTAGTGTGTTCACAGGGGGGAAAATGTTTTTGATGTTTTTATTTCATTATGTAATGAAAAACTTATGTATGTGTCTAGTTCTTTCAAGGCTACTAAACTCATCAGTCATTTGGGACATGATTCCTTGTATCATTGGAATGTTATGTAATAATGCACCAACTCTGGGAAACTGTGGTTGGGGAATTATAGTTGGTATCATAGGGAGGTTTAATATAAACCTTGGAATCTATATTTAGAAAAAGATTTATTAGGGAACATTACCCTAAGATGGACATTGGGGATTAATATATAAGAATTTCCTAGTATTTTTGTAATGTAGAGATTTTGGGTATTTTCCAAGCAATACATCCCTTTCTGGATACTAGCAGGTGGAGGCAGCTCTGGTATAGATGTACCTTGTAGTGAAAACTCTAACAAGTAGTTTCAGCCTTGACCTGAGGTATCCTGGTATATGACAATGGTCCTTACTACACTCTTAATTAAGACACTCCTAGGGGATTTGCTTAGGATAATTCACATTTTCATTACAAACTATTATGAAGGATTTATTAGTAAATACTACCTCAATGAAATTTATTATTATTATTATATATTATATGCATAAATATTTCAATTTATGTTAGATATTTTACTAGTTTGGAATTATGTATTGTGATTCCAAAAACTAATCTTATGTATGCCATTATTTAGAAATGGGGCTTATTGGAAGGAATGGAAACCATATCAATGCACGTAATACATGTAGGGATTTCTCTCCTACTTAAGATAATTATAGTGTAGCTAGTGATGCAACCGGTGCTGAAAAACTTATAACTAGACTGGGACAACTCACTCAGGTTATGAATAATAACTATACCCGTATAGAGACCCCTGATCCAAAACACAGAGGACCAATTTTAGACCGCTTCGTTAGGAAAAAACCACTGACATTCAATGAGGCTGAAAATTAATTTGTAGATGAAAAATGTATAATTTTGTTAGATAAAATATTTCATGATTTGGGGATTAGTGAATGGGAAAAAGTATTCATGGAATTTTATCGACTCATGGGAGATGCCGATCAATGGTGGTTAGTAATTCGAAACATATAGGAGGGTGAAAAAGTATCAAATTTAGAATATAGGGAGTATAAAGTAATTTTCATAGAAAAATACATTCCTTTTGACTATTGAGCGGATATGGAAAGACAATTTCAAAGTCTGAGTGAAAATGCGGATGAGAATGTCTCAAATTATGAGGCTAACATTACAAGGATTGCAAGAATGCTGCAGATTATATATGTAACCCAATGAGTAAGATTGATGGATTCTTTGATGGGTTAAAACAGTTTCTCTATTGAGCATTAATCTCACAATAATTATCATCATACAAATTTATTGTCTCATGTGCTATCAAGATAGAAAATTAATTATCTTTCTCTTATGAAATTAAAGAAAATCAAGAGAAGAAGAGAACTATTGAACACTCTGGAAATAGAAATAAGGGGAAGAAGAGGAAAGTTGAATTTCCATCCTGTGATAAATGTGGGAAGACACACCCTGGTACTAGCATGAGGGGAATGGGATTCTGTTACAAGTGTGGTGAAAAAGGCCACCATGCTTGTAATTTCAAGGGAATGAAAGTGTCTGTCATTGTTGAATGCTATAATTGTTGAGAATTGATGCATTATGCAAATTAATGTCCTATGCACCATGAAAACATACCTTATAAAAGGACAAGGGAGAAAGGAAAAGCTTGTGTGATCAATAATTCTGAGGTTGGAGCTCTAAAAGACGTAGTGGCAGGTAATTTAATGGTTTCTTAAAATTTATCCAATGATTTATTTGATTCTGGATCATCACATTGTTTCATGTCTTCCCAATTTGCTATGAAAAATAGATATTTGCAATTTGATTTAACATGGAATATCACAGTCAAAAATCCTAGGGATGTATCATTGCAACAATGTTTTCTGAATAAGACCCCATTAGGGAATATAAATGTTCTTTATCTGTTGATCTCATTATCATACCCATGATTGAATTTGATATAATCCTCGGAATGGATTGGATTTCGGACCATGATGCGAAACATTATTGTAAGAAGAAGGAGGTGAAATTTTTTTATGATGATAAGGATTATCTTATCTTTAGAAACGAAACATCACCACCTGAATCTTATTAAGATCCACCTCAAGAAGCTCTACTAAATTCAATTATTTTGGAGGAATGGAATGAAATATCTATGGGTTTGGAAAAGAATGTTCAAATAGGGTACGTACATATTGTGCAAGAGTATGATGATATGTTTCCAGAGGATTTACCTGGACATCCTCCAGAATAGGAAATTGAGTTTTCAATTGATTTAATTCCTAGTTCCAGGCCAATATCGAAGACCCCTTATAGAATAGCCACTATGGAATTAGTGGAACTAAATGAACAACTAGAGGAATTGAGTAACAAAGGATTTATTTTCCCTACTGTTTCTCCATGGGGATCCCCTGTTCTTTTTGTTATGAAGAAATATGGAATCTTTTTTGATCCTTCAAAGACAAGAGCAATATAGGAATGGTCATCACCGATGTGTATAACTAATGTATGATGTTTTATTGGTTTATCAGGTTATTATCGGGGTTTCTTCCATGATTTTTCCAGAATGACAAACCCATTAACCAAGATCACATGTAAAGTGGTTAAATTGTTTTGACAAAAGAGTGTAAATAATGTATTAACGAACTGAAGAGAATATTAGTCAATTCTTCTATCTTGACACTACCACCTGAGGAAGTTAAATAAGGTGGAAGATGCTTTGAGAAGAAAGGATCATGGAGATCTGAACAACATGAAAGTTGAAAGGGATCCTATGTACATGGATCTAGTAAAAACTGAAAGGGGAATAATCATGGAAGGTGAAACATAGATACATTTCCAAATGGTTTCCAATCCATCTTTACTGGAAAGGATAGTTAGTTCTCAGGATGATGATCAGGGGTTTCAAAAGAAAATTAATGTTGAGAATGATGGTAGATTGCTTGACTTCGTATATGAAAAAGTGATTTTGAAATTTTGGAAAAACATTGTATTCCAGACATACTTGATCTAAAAAGGGAAATGTTGGCTAATACTCATAGCTCTTATTTCTCTATACACCTTGGAAGGACTACGATGTATAGAGATTTGAAGGAACATTTCTGGTGGGACAACATGAAGAGGGAGGTTGCTGATTTTGTGTCAATATATATGGTATGTCAAAAGGTGAAGGCTGGAAGACAACATCCTAGTGGAGTAATGAAACCAATTCCCATATATGAGTGGAAATGGGATGATATTATGATGGAATGTTTCATGTGGCTACCATAGACTCCATTAAGGAATCATACAATATGGTTCATTGTTGACCGTCTTACCAAGTTAGCACATTTTATTTATATAAGAGAAGATTTACCACTTGAACTTCTAGAAAGACTATATATTAATGATGTTTTAAGACTTCATGTAGTACCCCTATTGATTGTTTCTGATCATGATCCCCATTTTACATAAAGATTCTGGAAATGTATTTAGAAGTCCCGAGACACTAATCTTCGTTTGAGCACTCCCTACCAACCTCAAAAAGATGGAAAATTATAACGAACTATTAAATCCTTAGAAGAGATTTTGAGATCTTGCTCACTTGACATTCAAGGCATGTGGGATCCGTATTTACCTCTGGTAGAATTTATCTATAAGAAAAGCATTCATTCATGTATTCAGATTGCACCATATAAAGTGTTATATAGAAAGAGATGTCACACACCATGTTTTTGGGATGATGTTGGTGAAAGAATACTTGTAGGCCCAGAACTTGTTGAGGAAACAATGATAATGTAAATATTATCCAAACCCATATCAATGCAGCTCAAAGTAGGTAAAAGAACTATGTCGATAACTAAAGGAAGGATTTGGAATTTCAAGTAGGATATCATTTTTTGTAAGGTATGTTCATGGAAGGTAGTTATATGATTCGTTAAGAAGGGAAAATTGAGTCACAATTATATCAGACCTTTCAAAATTATATAACTAATTGGAGTTGTGTCTTATCATTTAGAAATGCCGCTATGTCTCTCTAGAGTTCAAGATGTGTTCCACGTATCACTGTTGAGAAAATACATGCCTGACCCAACGCATGTACTCACATATGAAGAAATAGAACTAGAACCCGACCAATCTTATTGTGAATAGCCTATCAGAATTATTGATACCAGAGAACAAGTGTTGAGAAAATAAATGACTCGTCTGGTGAAAGTTCATTAGAGAAACCATAAGATGGAAGAGGCATCATGGGAACCCAAGAAACATATAATGTAGAAATACCAGAATATTTTTACATAGTAGTACTCTAGAAATTTCAAGGACGAAATTATTTGATGGAAAGAAGAATGTAACACCGCAAGCATCCATAGTACGCTTCTCTATGAATAATACAATAGCTTGCATTGTATGCAACTTCGAGTTCTAACACACCACGACCAATCAAACTAGCCATTATGAATAGTAATACCCACTTTTTGAAATTTTATAAATTTTATTTTTCAAAAAGGACTTAATTTATGGATTTTGAATAACAAAATTAGCTTAATGTGAATTTTTGGTATTTTTCTGAAAACATTCAATTTTTGATGAATAGTTAAAAACAATACATTAATTTTTAAAACTAACAATTTATTTAAAGAATTAGTAGTTTTACATAAATTTATTTTAGGTAAAAATAGATACATAATACCTATATATGTTCAATGTAATTAAATGGATTCATTTTATAATGATATTATATATAAATAATTTTATTAAACTTTTTACCATCTTTAACCACCTTCTAGACGCATTTGAAAATTTTCATAAAATGTAATTTTAGCACTTCTTTGAATTGAATTTTAAAAATTCGAGAGACATGGTTAACATCATTAAGTAAAATTTAGTTCAATAAGATGAAAATAATTTTTGGTTAATAGTAACTTTTGACTTTTATTTACCATAGTTATAAGTAACTAGGGTAATTAATAGAAAAAATGATATTATTATTATCATAAAACATATCATAATTCTATTAGATAAGTTTATTTTGGCCAAAATGAACCTTAGGAATAAAATATGATCCTTTTGGTCCACTTAGATTGAATTCGGAAATTTATTATTAATTTATTTAAAGAAGAGTTAAAAGTGTTAAATTCAATGTTTAATAACTAAACCATTTTTTATTTTTGAATATACATAAGATATAATATACTAGAAATATACATTAGAAATATAAAAATATTTTCTACATAATGGTATTTTATTTATAATTTTTAGAAATTAAATAATTAAATTTATATAGGACACAATGATGATACGATAATTACCTTATTAATGAATGTTTAAAATAATTGATATTATAAATATCCAAAAAAATGTAAATTGAGACTTATGATGAATTCCAATAATTTTCTAAGATAATATGAAATGTTAGAGTTTATTAAATTATTTTTTTGAAGTAATATAGTTGTTATGACTTTCACAAAAACAAAATACCAAATAGTGTCAAATCTGTCATAAATGAATTTTTAAAACAAATACTATATTATTAATTGTTATAATATTCCTAAAAATATAGGGATCATCCAAAGGACATAGATAAGGTTATATATATCAATAATGAACCAATAGTGGTTCTCTTGTATTTTAATAGTATGTTTATTAACCATTTATTTTAATAAAACAAGAATACATGGGAAAATTAAAATTGTTTAATTAAGAGTTAAATATAACATATAAGGATAATATGGTGACCTAAACATGTCTAAAACCTATTTTTTGAGAGATTATATACCCAAATCTTCCTTATCCATGACAAAAATAATTTTGGAGCCATTATAAATAAAATATGATTGTATAATAAAATAATATTTCAACCTTTTTCTAAAGTGACCCTCACCTCTCTTATATAAGGGAACTTCCCCTTCTCTTAAAATCACACCTCCAAATCCATTTTTCACATCCAAAACCTTCTCAAATATCCTCCCAAATACCCCGAATTAATATTATAATCCTTACTTTGATCATGAAGCAAACCTAAGGATCTCTTTTGATCAAATCAAAAAGAAGCACCTGAAGAAGAGGTAATAATTTTGTCACCTCTTTCAAAATTCTTTTCTTCACCACTTCCTATTTATTTTTTGTATCCATACAATAATAATAACTCTAGTACATTCTACATACTGAAATTTTATATAAAATATTTTACAACCATATTCATTATTCTATCCATCCTATGAATGACAAAGTCACCATACGTGCGTACGTATGACTTACCATCTCCACTTCGCGGTTTAGTTTGTTATTCAACACATCATTATTTGTATGGGTATATTAATAAGTATAATGTTTTTAAATAATAAATATATCGTTATAATGATTCTTTATATATGATATAACATCCAATTACATACTATTCCACCATCAATAGAATGGTATTTTCTCTCGTGCGTATGTACATATTACGGTCTCCATAAACGAGATGAGATTCATTCCCCATCATAACAATTAAATAATAACTTTAATTTGATGATTAAACATAATTTATAAGAACATAATATAATTATAAATATGAATCGAATACATACTATCCATAACAAAGAGGACTTAAGTGACCAAACATATAATGGAAAATGAATCAATTAACACCTGAAACAATGGTACTACTAAAATATTATTAACAAAGAAATATTAGAAGATCATATATGATATCATATTTAGGTATGTGGTTCTTTTATAACTAAAAAAATTATTTAACTACTATATAGAAGGTTAATGTACCCTCGATCAAGGAAAATTACATGGTAAGGGTTAATTCAACAATCTCTTCATTATCGAAGGTTGGTTATAAATGAGTATCTACCGGGACCTCTTTATCATCCAAATCCATGTTTCTTAAAAATGTATTTTGAAACATTTTTAATATCTCCTAGACTATGAGTTAAAGTCATTTATAACCTGTTCTAAATTTTTATAAAATGTTTATAAATAAATCTTTCTGTCACATTCCAATGAAATTCCTTCATGAACTTTTATAAAAAATTAAGGAAAGATTTTTTTCTTAAATTATACGGAGGGTGAGGCTATTTTCCGCCATTAAAACACATTAAAAGAATAAATTAAAATATTATAATAATATTTTCAAATTAAAATTTATTTATAATTACATGACTTTTAAATGATTTGAAAATATAATGAGATAATTCTCTTAAAGTGTTTTGAATTCATCTATGTCAACATCCTATGATGGATTTTAAACTTGTTTGAAGTTGATTTATTATTATAAAATCTTCTAAATTGTATTGATGGTTTTTGATATGTTTGAATGTGGATGTGTTATTTTTATACCATTCACGGTTTATGGTTAAAGTAGTAAAATTTTGTATGCTAGTTTTAATATGAATGTTTATCTTATGATTCTAACTTTTCATATGAGGAATATATTGGCACATGAGCCTCATCCCAGTTAGTGAAGACTCTTAAGTGCATCCAGGTGACCCATGATCAAATCTAGGCAGAGGCACAATTTTATTGTTGGGTACTGTAGCAGTTGATGTAGCGGGGACTAGGTTGTATTGTAGCAGGTACTATAGCGAGAACTGTAGATGGCACTATTTGGCACTATAGTAGCCGAAAATTTGCCACTGTTTGGTCCTTCAAGCCACCGATTTGGTCCATGAGACCTTTATAGACTTTGGGACACCCAATCCTTTAGGCCAGTAAGGCCTTTGAGCCACCTCAATGTCATCGGGCCACTTTTAGTGGAGATGTAAACCAAGAAACCTATAGGAATATGAGAAAGGAGCTTTAACCACAGCATAAGCTAAACAGATTGCAAGAATGAGAGGGTGTGGCACCTTCCATCGGGATAATCATGTGAGTGCATGGGATAGCCTAGCTGAACAGCCATGTGAAGGTGGAGAGATGATTTCACGATGATGATGTTGGGAGGAGTAGTGCCATTTAGTTAGTTTGGGCTGTATGTAATGTTTGAAGACTACGAGTAATGAATTACTCTAAGGACTACAAGGCCATGTAATACTTACACCTATAGGCATTTTAAGGGTTCCACCTCACCTCTTTAAAGGTGGATTATAAAAAATAAATAAAAATGAAGGCCTTCGGACCATTGGATGGATATGAGTAATGCAATGTACTTAGTAAGTGATGGGTGAAGACCACTATAGTTCATCAATTCATCCGTAGGTCTCATTAGAAAAACTAGTGTCTTGGCATAAAACCTTGACAAAATCTTATTTATAATCTTGGCACAAGTCCTTGACTATGTGGTTATGATGTACGACATTATGCATTTCATCATTATGAATTTGGATATTGATATTATAGGTGATTATTCGACTAGTAGAAAATCCATGTTAATAATTAAATGGAATTATTTGATTTTTATTTTCCATTTTTTTCTGATTTTTATGTTTAAAAAGGATTTTGTTTTGGTCTTTTACATTTCCGTAAATGTTTATGCTTATTTATGAATTTTTCCACTATATTGTTATCCTTCCTGAGAGTCGGAGCTCACCGCTATCAATGTTTTATTTTTCTCAGGATGAGAAGAAGTATTTTATGGTTGACCTGTAGGGATAGGCTATGGAGTATATGTGTGTTCAAGGGGGACCGAGTTTTTTTGTTGTTTTTATTTCATGATGTTATGTAAAACATTTTTATGTTTCTAGTACTTGAAAGGATACTTAATTGATTAGTCTTTCAGGACATGATTACTTGTATCATGCAAATGTTATTAAATAATGCACTAACTCTAGGTAATTGGGGTCGGGGTGATAGAAAAATCATCAATAAAATTAAATGATAAAAACGAATGGGAAGAAACAATAAAAAAAATAATTCCATAGAAGAAGAAAAAACACCCTACATCTCACGGTGGGATGAAAATATTTAGAGTTCTAAGGTGAGGTATCTAATTTATAGATTTATACAGACTTAGACGTCCCCATACCTTCTTAGTTGGCGTAGAATTCCCTCTGCACTAGGGGAAAGATCCCACATCTTTAGAATCACCTAATCGCACCTACGAACCCTTATACAAATAAGAACCAACTATGCTCCCCTGAATGAAGGGATTGATGAAGAGTTGATGATGACTAGGATTCCCAAACTGGTTTCAAATCATTAGATCCCATGAGGAATTAGTTTTGGTATGGGAATACTTCCCACTCTAAAAATTGTTCAATAAATTGTGCCTAAAAGAAACGATTGCTTCCAAACCAGATGAATATATAGGATCCTTGACATGGCTTTGATGAGGTTCATCCAACTTAATTTTCTGACCATATGATGAACTATATCTGCTATACATTAGTAAAGTAACCCCACTGAGGAATATCATTACTTCTTTATTTTCCTCAACCATATCCTCTTTATGCACCACCTCAATATAAGTCGGTAAGAAAAGGATAATAAGAATCAATCTGATATCTATGTTCAATCCTATTTCAGAGTGCCTCACCTTAAGATAGATGTTCTTGAGGATATTATAAGATAAATTAAATAACTCAGAAAAACATGAAGTGTACTACATTACTAAACAGTCTCCATACTCCAATATCAGGAACTCGTGGGGTTTTTATACCTTTAGTGTATCAGGATAAAACTATTGATTACAATTATTTTTAAAGAATCACAACAATCATGGATAAACATTAAACAAATAAATTTACAAACTATTCCAATAATCATAATAATCATGCATAAATAATCAATAATAATTCAAATTTGGGTCAATTTAATAAAAAATGTAGGGAAATTAGGAATCCATGGAAGGCCGTGGAAAAGAACACATAGATTCGGAGACCTAACATGATATTAAACCAATTTTTATCACCTTTTATAAAAATCAAAAAATTTGAGTTAGAGGGGTACTCACACACCTACTACACAAAAAAACACCATACAATCCCCATCATTAATTATATATTCATCCAAAACACAATCTAGGTGTTCTACCTTCAATTGGGAATGAAGAAAAAGGTGAGATAAGGGGAAATGATTAAAATATCATGAATAAATCAAGTTTACATGAAGGGGATCACCAAAGGAAGCACGTAATCCACCAAAACACAAGGGAGTGTAGCTCCAAGGCCAATAGATAGGGATACATACACGTATGGGAAGAAATGAGGCCATGAGGAAATAAAATTGCCAAGGGAAATTAGTCAAAAGACATTTTTTAAGGATCTGGAAACAACACATGGTTTGACTGCATGGTTATTCAAAACATGGAAAACATTAGGGATACACTATGTCCCTAAACATAACCAACATGATGTCTAGATTTCTTAACATTGCTAGAAAAATGATGATAAAGCTGTGAAAAACCACACTTTCCCCCAAACATCACTCTCATGCAGTTATCTGCATGTGTTAACTAACCATATAACAGCCATGTTCCAGGTTCTACATTCCCTAAAACTGAGGTTCTAAACCTCCAACTATTACAAACTCCCATAATAACTAAATAAGTCAGACAACAAAAAAATAAAACATACATGGGACATGAAGGGTTTCAAAGCATGTGTGTGAAGCTTATAGTGGATCAACTATATAGTCTATATATTCCCCTTATATTTCAACCTTAGTAAATATGCATACATTATTTATAATGATACATGTAAAAAGAATATTTCTTGTATCTACAGTAGTGAATTTTGATTTTGTGTTCCTTAGTGGATGAATATTGTAGACAGTTAAGTGTTGGAGTCTGGATTAGTTCCACCTTGTTATTCAAGTATTGTTATATTTAGGATTTTATTTATACACTACATTTTATATTCATATTCTATTATTTTTATTATCCTCTTGTTATGATATATAGTTTACTCTAGTTTTATATCATGAATCATTTTAATTTATCTATACCGTGTATATTGTTTGTTATGTGTATTTGTTTTTTTGATTATGGGGAAAACATCCCACACATTTTATTAAAATTTTTGCCTTTATTTTCATTATTCTGTGTCTAGGGGGAATCACCTAATGTTAGTGGTATTTTTATTCTTCCCAAGTCAATGATTCGAGTCTAGATGTTACAAATTGTATAATTTTGTTACTGTTTATCAATAGAGATGTTAGAAAGGATATAAACTATGTTTTAACATGAAATGTATAACATAAAATGATGTTTTCAACCTTTTTATGTTGAACATAAAATTATAAGGGCGGTCTGTGTATAAACTTTTTGTTAAGTACTTCCAGGTATATCTCCATGTTTTCATGATGGGTTTAACCAATTAGATATGGATACCATTCTTTTGTAAAGAGACATACAACTAGTACTAAATCATCCATGTGTTATTTTAAATAATTTCTTTTGAAATTATGTTACTATGAACTTTCTTTTTGTTCTATAAAATACAATAAAACTAATGATTTATTAAAAAGTTGATAACTAAATAAATACTATTATTGTGGCCATAGAAAGATTCCACCAGTCACGAGACATAGATACCTGTAAGAGGGTGCGATTAAGATCATGGTTCCACCTAGACCACAGTTGAACTGATAACTTGATTAGAGTATCGTGCAAGTATTACATAATATTTACATGGGAAAATGATCTAAGGTACCACATCAGGATGATCAATCAATAGATTTATAGAGATAAACCCACCATTGTTTTATAGTGATTACAGACCTTATAAAATAGAAACATGGAACGATTGGATGAATAAAATAATTTACATCCTTATAACTCTCGTAGAAAATAAGGTAAATCTAGAAATGTACATTCTTGAATAAGGAACATGAAATTAATTGGGATTAACAATCCAATATTTGTTTGATCAATTCATTAATTGGGAATGATTTTATTAATTTTTTAACAAAAAATTATACCCTCATACCTTTCAGGTGTCTCAAACAAATGACTTATTATATCTCAAACCAGTAAGCATGTTAGATGTGCATTATTCATATCTAATCATTTACATGTATCAATTTTCACAAGATGATTCTATTAGTGGATATCATAAGGAGAGCATATTTGAGTGAATTATGTGGCCACATTTTTCTCCATGGTTTTCATGTTCTGTATTGAGAACAACACTGATATGGTGAACATGGAACATGAAGAATAAAAATATATCATTGGGAACCATATGTGAGTAAAAAACTATTTCTAGCTAGAAAATTTTGGGATACCAAGTGTTATAAATAATTAAAAAATGGATATATAATCATAGGGTAGCAGAAAACCAAAAAAACAAGTCTATAGGTTCATTCTCTTTCCCTTCAACACTAAAGTGATGAGTTTAAAATATATATATGGATATTACTCATATATTTCAATTACTTTAATTTCATTTAGATCAAATTATATTATTTTATTTTTTTATATCATAAAAATATGTTTAATTGAGTGCATTGCTCTTTTTTTGTTTTGAGGTGAAAACAGAAAGAATCTGGGAAAAGTAGATGATGTTGAAAAAATCTGGAATTGGTGCAAAATTTGGAAAACACTAGAGATGAGTGCCATGGATGATGTATGAACCATATTCCATTGTATTATATCATGGGGTGAATGTGCATGAATAATTATATTCTATAAGAAGTGTCCTATGTTGTGGAAACCTAAGGAAGATTCAATAATGAGAGATTATGACATTTAGGGGTTCATTGCTTCATGTAGGTCTTACATTTGATAAAAATAAGGCAGTGATAACTCAATGAGGAACTACGGAAAGAGGAATTGATTTAAACATATAAATAGTGATGAATCACACATGACTTGGTTATGGTGTGGGGATACTGATACTGCATGGAATGTATCGAAATAAATATGACATGGAATGAGATTGTAGTTTGTTTGTAATTTTCACCATGGAGCATCTGTAGTTGGATAAAGATTAGTTTTTCTTGCATGATTTGTGGTGTATTGATTCACATGAAATTGGGAGGGCCTGAATTTACCATAATCTAGGTTTTTTTTGGCTACATCAATCTACACTGTAGGAATTCATCCATATCATTGCCACAACATGAGAAATATAAAATTAAAGAGAGAATTATGGTCAAGAATCATGGATCTTGATATATAATCAATTTTAGGGAGCTAAAAATATAGTTATTTTGGATATTTTTAGACTATTTTTTGTGAAACAATTGTTGGATATACAAGCCAGGAAAAAGAGAGGAATAAAAATGAAAGATAAGACAAATGATCTTTCAAGCATGTATTGAATATTTTTTTAGACTATAAGTGCCAATTTTTCTTCATTTACAATAAAACAAAACTGGAACATTAAATAAATGATACAACCAAATTAAATAGACACATTAAAGGAATAAAACAAGCACATTAAACAGACACAATAAAGAAATGAAATCATCACATCAAATAGATACATTAAAGAAATCCATTGGCCTCATTGGGAAGACCCATTGAAATTTCCACTGGATATATTTATTTTTTAATTCCAACACTCCTCTTTAAACCAAAACAAGATTGATTTTGAGAATCGTACTTAGCTGCTTGAATGAATCTGTCAGTAATTCCTTTGTAAAAATACTGTCAACAAGTTCCATAGTATGGCAACACACAAATTTTATCATTTTCTACATCACATGATCAATTAGAAAATGATATCAGGTATCAATGTTATTTCTTCTTCCATATTGCACTAGATTTTTTGATAGTTATATTCCCAACTTATTGTCCACATAAATGATTTTGGATCCATCCTTCAGATTCATCAACTCCTTTAATGGATTTTCAACCAAATTCGATCACAAATAGTGGACGATGATCTTATGTACTCCTCATTACATGTGGATAGGAAAACCACATTATACATTCATGAATTCCTTGTGAATGAAGTATTTACAAGAAAGAATACATAATCTGTAGTTCTTTTTCATTCATATTGATCACCTCCCCAATCACTATCTAAATATCTATGTAGCTTTTCTTCATCATTGTATGGGTAGAAAAGACCAAATTCCATTATTACTTTTTTATAACTAAGAATTATTTTTATGGATAGACAATGTCATTTATTTGGTGAATCCATGTACTTTCATAGAAGTCCAACATTGTAGATAATATATGTCCTTGTGATTGTGAGGCACCTTAGGATTGTAATCAGACTCTTGAACAATGTCGGGTCAATGCTTCTTAATTATCTGTATTTTTTCCATTTTAATATTGTTACTACTGAAGTTTTTACAGTGTTGCAATTTTCCATCTTGAAATTTTCAAACAATTACTTGGCATACTTCTTCTAAGATATGTTGATTCTTCCATGTTGTTGTTTTACTTCTATGCCCATAAAAAAGGAAATGAGACCCCCATCAGGCATTTGGAACCCCTTGAACATTCCCCCTTTGAATTCACAGAACATAGGCCGACTATTCCCTATAAATAACAAATCATTAAGATACAAGCTTGCTATAAGTATATCACCATGATAATTCTTTTTGATGTAAACTAAATGTTCATATGGACATTGGGAGAATAAATTCTCTTGATGATAGTTATCAATGCTTTCATTTCAAGCACATAGATCTTGCTTCAACCCATATTGATATTGATTAAGTTGAGGAACCTTTTCTTCCTCCCCTTACATAACAAAGCCTTTAGGTTGGTCAACAAAGACCTATTCTTAATAAATTCCATTTAGGAACATATATTTCACATTCAGTTGGTAGATCATACAATTGTTATGGATAACAAGAGATATATTCATTCTCACTAAATTAAGGTTAGTCATTGGAGTGAATAATTTTTCATTGTCCACACCATAATTTTTTATACCCCTTTTCTATGAGCCTTTCCTTGAATTAATAAATCTCACCATCATCATTTCCCTTGATCTTTTACACCCATTTGACGCCAATGGTTGTATTTCTATAGGTAGTGTTGGCATCTCCCATGTGTCATTTTTCTCTGTGGCACAAGTTTCTTTTTCAATAGAAATTTTCCAACATTCTTCCCTGATGGCTTCCTATAACTTCATAGGATCATGATCTACAAACAAGAAAAAAAATATTTACCTTTTTAGTTTTCTCATAGATATATCTAATGTTTTTAATCTTTATTGGTGCCATATTTGAGGATGATCTGGCCAAATTTTGACTTGATGGAGTGCTTTCAAGAGTGATGGAATGTACTCCTGGACTCATATGTATTGAAAAATCTACCAATGAAGGTGTTTCAGGTGTTTTCTCAAGACGATCATTCCTTTATTCAAGATCTTCTATTCCGACTGAAACATATTTTTTGATTCCCCATCCATCCATTTCCACACTTCTTCCTCACTAAATTCAACATCTCTACTCACCATAATTTTATTGGTTAGAAGATTGTATATATTTTATGATTTAGATTCTTTACTGTGGCCGATAAATATTCACTTCTCAGCAAAATCATCAAGACTCTTTCTTCTTTCTTCTAGAACTTCAGTAGAGAAAGCACACCCAAATATTCTTAGGTGCACTATTCATGGTTTTTAACCAGTCCACACCTATTATGGTGTCAAATTTCTAACGCACTTGGTAGGACACTGATTGTGCAGATAGGTAGTACATGCAATTGTCACTACCCAGAAGCTCTTTGGAAGCCCTTACTCCTTCATCGCGGTCCTCTTCATGCCGAGGATGTTGCAGTTCTTTTTTTACGCAGTGGAATTCTACTATGGCATGTAGGGTGTAGTGTATCATTGTTTGATTCTTGTTTCCATCAAAAAAATCATGAAAATTATTTGATGAATATTCTCCACCTTTTGTCAGATCTGAGTACATTGATTTTGTGACCACTTTCAATATGAATAAGGGATTTGAAAATTTAAAATATATTAAAATAAGATTATTTTTTTTGATTCATTACACACAACGTTCTATTCTGAAATAAAAAATGAGGGTAGTAATGTACCTATTACCTCCATGTGAGGGTGTTTCAAGTGGTCCACAAATATCAGTCTGAACCATCTAAAGTGGTTCCTTTTCTCTTATAGACACAATACTTGGGAAGAAGATCCTTTGTTTCTTATTGAGTGTATACACCTCACACACATCATTTGTAACTTCAATCACTGGAAAACCATGTACCACTCTTGATGAGGGTTAAATTTTAAGGCTGTTGAAATGGAGATGCCCAAAATGAAGATGCTTCTCTATGAGTAATTATTCATGAGTCCAAATAGACACTCCTCGGCCTTTGTGTAGATATACAGTGGAAACATGAAATTATTTTCCATTTTCACTTGAATAAAATGTCTCTTATGAAAATATATTACAGAAAAATTAGATTTTTACATGTGTATAATGTATTTCTTCTCATGGAGTTGGGTGATACCGATGCTATTATTTTTCATTTTTTGCATGTAACATAAATTACATATGTAATTTGACTCACCATTCTTATGATAGATTTTGATTTTACCTTTTCCAATCATGGGTACCATTGATGAGTCTCCAAAACTCATATTTCCATGAATATCTTCTATGAGTTACTATAATAATTCTCTGTTACCACTCATATGGTTTCTTAGACCTGTGTCAAGATACCATACATATGGTCATTCACATGACTTTTCTTCTATTAGAAGGAATTTGGTGATTTATTATTCATGGCGAGATGATTCCGCATAGTTGGATCATTCTTCATGATCCATTTTTCTCAAACAATCAGAGTCATAATGGCCAAATTTTATGAAATTGTGGCATTGAACATTCTTTTAGTTTCTAATAACTCATGTGAATTGGACCACATCATTTAATCTTCCACAGAAGTTGGTAATTTGTTTATTTTGTTGATGTATTGGATGAGATCCACACCTTATGCCTCTTACTAGATGACTGCCTCATTTCTTTTTCCCATTATTTTGTTCATGTTGAGTAAAATTAGACTCTAAGGCATGCTCAATTGTTGAAACTGTATTCTTTTGAATTCATTACACATGTACTTGCAATGATCCCATCAGTTATTCAATTGAAGATTTTTTCAAATCCATTGATTCATCAATTTCCACAACCACATGATAAAACATTTTTTGTAATAGTTTGATGTTATTTTTTCATTGATATGAATGTATTACACCTTTTCACTATTTATTTTCAAATTGTTAATTATAATAATTAAACATGAGAAATAATCAGAGATATTCTCACCTTATTTTATACGAGTCACTTAGAACTCGGCACTATGTGTTTGAAGATGAACCCACTTCACTCGATCAATACCCCTTAAAGATGGTGATAAGAGTATCTCAAGCTTGATTTATCGATGTTTCTTCAGTAATATTTTCAATGGTCAATTCATCCAACCCTTGACAGTGGAGGAATAATGACATGTTTTTCTTTAATCCCTTATATTTTGAGAGAATTCTTTTCTTCATTTGTGAAGGAAGATTCTTCCACTGTTGTGGGATCTATATACCCATAAGTGATGATATCCCATAATTATTGTGACTCAAACAAGACCTTCATCTTGATGCACCACCATTCATAGTTGTCCTTAGACAACATGGGAACATGCAGGATTGTAGTGGACATTTTTAAAAAAGTAAAGGCACAAAAAATGGAGGATTAATTAGAACCTAGATTTGATACTAGTTTTTTTGGCTATAAAATCTGGGAAAAGGAGAGGAAGAAAAATGAAAGATAACACAAAGGAGAATTCATGCTTGTGTTGAACATTTTTTTTTCAGTTAACAATTTCAAACAATTTATTTGAATTTACAAAGAATTGAAATAGACATATTAAAAAAATGAATGAATCAAAATAAATTGACGCATTAAAAAAACATCCATAATTAATGGACACATTAATGAAATGAAAAAGCTACATTAAATAGACACATTAAAGAAATCAAACAACCACATTGGGAGGACTCATAGAAATTTCCACTAGATGTATTTGGTTTGAAATTCCAAAAACAATGACCTATCAAATGTCATGGATAATCTCTCCCAAGAAGACAATTTCGCATGATAAGCTTGCCAACACCATCGTACAGGTGATCCCAAACATATATTAAAAGTGATGCATTAATATTATAGGAGTTAAAAAAGGATATATTCTAGGTGAATTATTTGAAGGGATTGAATAATATGGAATGTTCTAATTTACCTAAAAGGAGAGAGGAAAAAATAAGAGAAGAAAAAGACAGTAATTAAATACACCTGATGAAGTGTAAAATGAGGGTTCGACTACCAAGGGAATAGGGAGGACTCATCCCTAAGAGGAATTGATGAGGTATTTTGATGGTAGATTAATGTACAACTATAAAATACATTTTATAGTGATTATGATCAAAAATTAAACCAAAAGATATTTTAAGTTATTTTTTATTTTTATTTGTATCTTTTCATTATGAAACATTGGAATTCGGAAATTAATTGGGAATGAAAATCAAAATAATTATTTATTTATTATTTAAGATATTTATTCTCATTTATTGTATTTTATTTTCTCTCTTGAAATTTAATGTTTTTCCATGTCCAATGAACCATCAACTATGGGTGGATAACCTCCAATGGGAGGGTGGAGTTGGTTGATAGTGATGGAATCACATGTTGTTTAAATTCTCCTTCTAATAACAATAATTCATATTAATTGTATTTAAATGCACCTTAAATAAATCATATCTTTTATTGACCTTGAAATATTGATGATTGTTAGGATATGAGACCTAGAGTAATAAAGGTGAGTGGGGGAGTGAAACCTGACTCAATATCAATCCTTTCTTTTGAGATAAATTTCATTCCACTTGGGCTAGTTATTGGTCATATCGAGAGAGGGTGTAAAACCCCAAGATTTTATGAGATATATTATTTTTAATTTCATGGATGTATTCTTTTATAAACTACACCAAGATTAGCTTTTACTATATGCAACACCGTATTAGCTTGCAGTATACGCAACCCTATTCTTGGCTCTTGTTACACACAGTTTCATGTTTGTTTTGTGGAAATTATTCTACGCAACATTAAGTATAGATATTGTTTAATGTATAAATGAAATAAGTTTCTATACACAACACCAAATGGATCTTTCACTATATGAATCCCTGAGTTGGCTTTCATTACACACAATCAAGACCTTCTTCGATAGCATGTGTAATTTGCAATACCGAGTTTCACTAAACGAGATATTATTATTATGAACTAGCCGTTATGAAATGTAATACACACTTTTTGATATTTCATAAATTTTATCTTTCAAAATGGACTTAATTATTGGATTTGGAATATCTAAATTAGCCATGGGTTATGTTTTGGTGTTTTTATGAAAACATTCAATTTATAATTAAAAGTGAAAACAATGGGTTACTATTTAAAAAATGACTTTTTATTTAAATAATTATTTATTTTATTTGAAATTATTTTAGGTAAAAATTGATACATAATACCTATATAAGTTTAATGTAATTCATTTGAGTCATTTTTTAATAATTTTATATATATATAAATTTTATTGAACTTTTCACCCTCTTTTACCCACCTCCAGGAAATTTTTTGAAAATTTACATGAAACTTAATTTTACCACTTCTATGAGTGGAATTTTGAAAATCCAATAGACCGAGTTAATATCAAGGAGTAAAATTTGGTTTAATAAGATAGAAATATTTTTTTGGGTGAATAGTAACTTTTTCCTTTTATTTACCACGGTTAAAAGTCAATAGGGTAATTAAGGGTAAAAATGATATTAATACTACCCTAAAACATGTCCTAATTCTATTGGATAAGTGTAATTATTCCAAAAAGATCTTAGAAAAAATATATAACCCTTTAGGTCCACTTGGATTGGATTAGGACATTTATTAATATTTTATTTAAAGAAGAGTTAGAATAGTTAGAATCAAAGTTTAATAACTAAAAAATTTTTAATATAGGTTTATGCATAAGATAAATTCCCCTATAAATATTAGTTAGAAAGATAAAAAAATTTCCCACCTAATGGTATTTTATTTACAATTTTTAGACATTAAATAATTAATTTATTTATGACACAATGGTGATGAAGTAATTACCTAAATAATGAAATATTAAAATAATTAATATTATAAATACCCAAATAAATGTAATTTGAGAATTTTTATGAATTAAACCTATTTTCTAGGTTAATATGACATTTTTTTATTGAGTTAATTTATTTGTTTCGAACTTACCCTGCTGTTATGAGTTTCAAAAAAACCAATTACCAAATAGTTTAAAAAATGACATAAAATAGTTTTTAAAACCAATATTATATTATTAATTGTTATTATATTCCTAAAAATATATGGTTCTGCCAAATGGAATATATATGGTTATATATATTAATAATTAACCACTTGGGGTTCGTTTGTCTTGTTATAGTAAGCTTATAAACCATATAGTGTAAGAAAACAAGAAGACACGGTAACAGATAAATTATTTAACTTAGAGTTAAATCTAAATGATAAGGTTAAAATAGTAACCTAAAATTTTCTAAAACCTATTGGTTGAGAGGCTTTCGACCCATACACACTTTATCTTCGAATGAAATCAATTTTGAGCTATTATAAACCGAATATTACATTGTTATAAAATAATATTTTAAGTTTTTCTAAAGGTTCCCCTCTCCTCCATTATAAAAAGGGAACCCCTTCCCTCTTCTATTCACATCCTTTTGAGCCTTCACTATCAGCCAATCCCTGATAAGTACTCTTCTAAAACTCTCTAGTTATATCATAGAGGTTCTGGTCTTCTCAAAAGACCATCTCTAGTGCCTTAAGAAGAAGTTTAAAGGAGGTGTGTTGAGGAAGAGGTAATCTCTTCTACTGACTCTTACAAGTTTCGTTCTTCTTCTACATCCTCTTATTTAGTTATATACTTAGAAAGTAATAACATAATTATTACTTATATACTGATATTTTATTATAAATATGAAACAACCCTATTTCAACCTCTATCCATCCTACGGAAAATGAAATCACCGCGCATGCGTACATACGAAATACCGTCTCCATGCCGTGGTGTAATCAGTTTTTTCCACCACCACCATACCTGGATGTGTATAATGGTGTAAATAATAACTATATATGAATATTATAACATCATACCGATTCTATGATATTATATCATCCGTTCCAATTCAATTCAGTAAATACGAGAATGATATTATCCCTTGTGTGTACGTACGGATTACCATCTCCACGAACGCGATGAGACTCATTTTCAATGATTAGCCATTCAAGTATGATTATAAATTATATATATTAAATAATTATGAAATATATGAAATATTAATGATACTGGACATATTTATATGTTATTTACTTAATTCTATTCAATTTAATAAGTAAATGAAAATAGTGTTCATGCGTACATACGACCTACCGTCTCCCTGAACGGTGTATTTCTTTCCATTTATAGATCTATTATATATATATGTATATTATGAATATATATTATACATAAATAATATTTTATATTCTGTAATTAAGTAATCCTGATCTACGTAATCACATTAATAATTACTAGTCAAAACACGGACGATAAATGAAACGATTTTACCCAAAATGATGCTTTAACAAGGAATTGACAAATGAACGGATAATATAAAGCCATAAGTGAATCATATATGATATAATTAATATTATTATGGTTCTATTAAAAGTTAATAATATGTTTAAACCCACTATACATGAGTCTTGGATATATACATAAGAAATTGGACATAAGGTAAGGGATAATATTTCAATCTCATTTTTATCCGAGATTGCTTATACGTACGTATTTAATGGGGTTATATTTTTCATCCATGCCCATAAAATGTTTTTCATAAAGTGTTTAATATTATTACATGTATTTTTAATGGAATTTTTAGCCCAATTTTACTTTTACATTGTGTTATGGAAAGAATCATTCTTTTGTTTACCATACGTGGTACTTTTTGACTTTTCCTGCAAACGTACGAGAAAAATGTTTTTTACTTATACTGCATGAATAGATTTTTATGGTTTTATAATGATTTATTTTCATGAATCTTACTCTATAAGATTTCATGGCTATTTTAAAAAAAATATTTTCTTTTAAAATTGCATGGCATTTTGTGAAAATAAAATTATTTTGAAGAAGAAAGGATATTTTCATCAAGAATTCATTTCAAGTGTTTTATCAAAACCATTGTCCATATAAGATGACATTACATTACATGTTTATGTTTCAAGTATAATTTCACTATGATTTACAATGTTTTACTTTTCTTATGAAGAAATGATATCCATTTGTTTTATATCAATTTTGTTATGATGGGATGATATTTGTGAAACCCATTTTATTCTTTTGATTACGATGAATGTTTAAGTTTATTTTGTGGAACAAGTAAGAATGATTTCATTATGAGATGGGTGGGACCTATATTTCCCTCTAATGCATTGGATAAAGATTTATATCTCATTAGATAGACATGGCTGAAATAGTAAGTTAATCTGGTTCAGTGATACAGGACTGGAACGAGGAGTGAACTCGATTCAGAAAGGGACTTTGTCAACTAAGATGGTCATGGCAGAAATGCCTTGGATACTATGGAAATCATAACATGTGCTGAATATTTTTACACAATTAAATTTTTTGATCGTAGGTTATTTTATCATTATTGATGTTCCTTTATGATCTATTCCTTACATACTTGAAATATTTATATCACAACTCATGATTTTAATGTTTAAACGTTATGTTCATTTTTTGAAGTTCAAATGCATATGTTTTATTTTATTTTTTTCCATGCTTACCCTTACTGATCATTTGAGTTTAACCTTTATATGTTTTATTTTCCCCAGGATATAAAGAAAGGTTTTAGGTAAGAAAAAAGGGGAAGATATTTATGGGAGATGTTGAAGATCATTACCAAGATTAGATTATTATGTTCCAAGTTCCCAGAGAAACTAAACTATTACGGTCCTTTGGTGTCTGTTTTTGTTATGTATTAAGTATTCAGAAAAAGTAATGTAATTTCCATGTACGTCATGCTTTGGGTATCTACAGTTGGTATCAGAGAAAAGCTTTAGTTAACCTTTGGAAACTAGGATGCAAAAAATTTATTGAGATCGTTAGAGATATTTCTACTGTATTTCTAGATATGTCCCTACGGTTAAGTATAACTATATGTTATAGTCCTAGAATTATGGTTAAATTATTATAATTAACCCCAAGATTTTATATATTGAAGGTACTCCCCCTTTATTATGTATTTTTCTCTAGCATGATTGTTTCCTATCACACTATTCTTTTTGGTTTTTAGATGATGGCTAGAACACGAAGGAACAGTGTTGATCAATGTAATGGAAAATGCAATGATTGTCCTCCTGAACAACCAAATGTGGTGAGAGATGGAGTGGAAAATCTTATTTCTATAATTACACAAGCTATGAATCATTATGGATTTCCAAATGATCAGAGAAGGGAACAATATTCTATTGAGTCCTTCATGTGGCAACATCCACCATCATTCAATGGGTATTCTGATCCACTTGTTGCTTAATAATTGATCCAGTACCATTGAAAATATATTTTCCATACTTCGATGTTCAGAACATGATAAAGTCATTCTAGCTATTTACCGTTTATAAGGTGAAGCAGACCAGTGGTGGAATCTAATTAAGAATACAAGGCCCCAAGATGATATTAAATTTATGGAATAAGACGAGTTCAAGAACGTGTTTTTCAATAAGTAATTCCCTCATATTCTTTGAAAAGAGACGGAAAAAGAGTTCATTGAGCTTAAGCAGAAGGATGTTGAATCTGTTGGTATATACAAAGATAATTTTACAATAATTGCAAGGTATGAATTTGGTTTAATCATCCAACCTGAAATTAATGTTGATCGATTTTTCAGTGGCTTAAAACCAAGTATTCGAAGGGAATTAGCTATAAGAGACTTCAATAGCTATGAAGAAATTGTTCGTTGTGCTATCAAGGTAGAATGGGAAGTTGGTGTAACATATCCATCTCATGGTTCTGACAAGAAACAAAATATGGAGTTCAAGGAGAAATCTCAGAATAATGCTGAAAACAAGATGAATGTTTCTTTATGCTCAAAGTGTGGAAAGAAGCATGGTGGATATTGTCTTAAAGGGACTAGAAAATGTTTTAAGTGTGGAAAAGAAGGCCATTGAGCAGCTGAGTGTCGAAGTAATAGAAAAAGGGTTGCTAACGATGTGAATAAAGAAAAGACTACATAGAACGCACCACCAACCCTTCAATTCTTCATGTGCAAGGAAATGGGGCATTATTCTAATCAATACCCTAACCCAAGGGTTAATGATGATCAACATGAGCAGCCACTTAAGGCAAAGGATAAAGGGAAGTCACATGCAATCACTATTTGTGACGTTGAGTATGAAAATGATGTTGTGTAATGATTAAGTGTTTATGTAATGGGATTTTAAAATAGTATCATGGAATCTCATTTATGGAATCATGGAATTTTGGAATATCTATGTATTGGTTTTCAATAATTATATGGTATCCGTAACCATGAAAAGTGATTGTAATATTTTTTATAAAGTAGATGATATGTGGATAATGAAGGGATAAGGAGAAATGAGATGTTTGATAGTATTATTGAGATCATGAATGCTGTAAGGACAATGTGATATCATGGTTTGAGTATATTGAATTTTTTGGATTTTTGTATGTGGAAAGAGTTAACTTTTGATAGCATTCATGTATTCCCAAAATTTCTATGGTAATTTATGTTTCAAGAGAATTCATGATTAAGGTATTCACATGTTTTGAATTTGACCAACAAGATATATCGTATGATATATGGGGGATAAATGATGGTATTCATATGCTTAGCAGTTGACATTTCTAGTAATTATTTTCATTATACTATGATCTTGGACAAAAGTATTTTGGATAAGCCTAAAAAGTTGAATGGAATATGTTGGACATAATTCAGTATTATTTAAGGCTAGAACTTTTTTCAATATTATTTATGTAATATTATAATAATTTAGTTTTAGAAAAAGGACAACCTACAGGACGAGTGACAACATGTCGCGTCGGACAAGGCTGTGGGAATCGAACCCACAACCGAAGTGTGACATGCCTTTATCACCTACCACTGGCCTACAGGAAGTACCTAGTTAGTATAAACTATTTTGATTATATTATGCAGTATGATATATGAAGTATAAGTCAATTTTAGGAACCATATATGATTAATCTCACTATAGATGGACTTATGTATATTTAATAACTCTTGTTATCCTTTTGTTTGAGATAGATTGAATTACCTATCATTTTATCAAATGATCTGCTAACAATTCATGGAAGACAAATTAAACATCATTTCATTAAGAGATGAAGTAAAATTGTTCAAGTACAAAAAAACAGTAAGATTGTACCAAAATCAAGTAAGTATTTCTTTTAATTCAACTATTATTCAAATTTAGGGAAATTCATTTGAAAAAAAAAATGTTGTCCCAGTGTCCTTATGTCGGATGAATTAGATGGTACCTTAAATCATTACAAATTTATGTTCTGCACCACTCTGTATCAAAACATTATGGTTAGACTTCTCTTCCATATCCATATTTTCACCTACGTTGTCATATGTGGAAACCCAGTGCTGAGTTACTTTGGGTGACTGTAATGATTCAAACAACCCGTTTTGAAATGAATTTTTAGTATTCCTTTTTAAGATGTGGGTTTCTAGGAAAGAAACATTCATGTAGTAAAACATTTATAACCCCTGAAAAATTTCATGGTGAAATTCATTTTAAGGGGGGTAGAATGTAACACCCCGAGATTTGATGAGATATATTATTTTTAATTTATTTTATGTATTCTATTATACACTACACCATGATTAGCTTTTACTATATGCAACACCAAATTATATTGCAGTACATGCAACACTATTCTTGGGTCGTGTTACACACAATTTCAAGTTAGTTTTGTGGAAATTATTCTACGAAACATTATGTATAGATTTTGTTTAATGTATAAATGAAATAAATTTTGATGCACAACACCAAACAGAGCTTTCACTATACGCATCCCTGAGTTGGCTTGCATTACACACAATCAAGACCTTCTTCAATAGCGTGTGTAGTACGCAATACCGAGTTTCACTAAACGAGATATTATTATTATGAACTAGCTGTTATAAATAGTAATACCCACTTTTTGAACTTTTATAAATTTTATCTTTCAAAATGAACTTAATTTTTGGATTCGGAATATCGAAATTATCCTTGGGTGAATTTTTGGTATTTTTATGAAATCTTTCAATTTTTGATGAATAGTGAAAACATTGGGATACATTTTTAAAACCGAATTATATTTAAATAATTATTTATTTTATTTAAATTTTTTAGGTCCAAATATATATATAATATATATATAAGTTCAATGTAATTCATTTGAGTGATTTTATAAAATTTTTGGATATATAAAAATTTTATGGAACTTTTCAATGTCTTTTACCCACTGCCTAGGAGAATTTGAAAATTTACATAAAACATAATTTTACCACTTTTGTGAGTGGAATTTAAAAAATCCAAGAGACACAGTTAGTATCAAGGAGTAAAATGTGGTTCAATAAGATAAAAATATTTATTTGGTGAATAGTAACTTTTTACTTTTATTTACTGTGGTTAAAAGTAAATAGGGTAATTCAGGGTTAAAATGATATTACTATTACCATAAAACGTGTTTTAATTCTATTTTATAAATTTAATTCAACAAAAAACAGAATTAGGAATAAAATATTACCCTTGAGGTCCACTTGGATTGGATTAGGACATTTATTAATATTTTATTTAAAGAAGAGTTAAAGTGGTTAAAATCAAAGTTTAATAACTAAATCATTTTTAATATAGGGTTATACATAAGATAAAATAGACTATAAATATTTATTAGAAATATAAAACGCTTTACTACTTAATGGTAGTTAATTTATAATTTTTATACATTACATAATTTAATTTATTTATGACACAATGGTGATGTAGTAATTACCTATATTATGAAATATTAAAATAATTTATAATATAAATACCCAAATAAATGTAATTTGAGACTTTTTATGAATTACACCAATTTAATAGGTTAATATGACATGTTATTATTGATGTAATTAATTGTTTTCGAACTAACCATGATATTACAATTTTCACAAAAATCAATTATCAAATAGTGTCAAAAATGACATAAAATAGTTTTTATAACAAATATTATATTATTAATTTATATTCTGTTCCTAAAAATCTAAGGTTCGGATAAATGTCTTATATAAAGTTATATATATTAATAATGAACCACTTGGGGTTCTTTTGGCTTGTTATTGTAAGTTTATTAACCATATAATGTAAGAAAACAAGAAGACACTATAAAAGTTAAATTATTTAACTTAGAGTTAAATCCAAATTATAAGGTACAAATAGTAACATAAACTTGTCTAAAACCTATTGGTTGGGAGTATTTCGACCCATCCCAACTTCAGTTTCGAGAAAATCAATTTTGAGCTATTATAAACCGAAGATTACCTTTTTATAAAATAATATGTTATGTTTTTTCAAAGGTGCCCCTCTCCTCCCTTATAAAAAGGGAACCCCTTTCCTCTTCTCGTCACATCCTTTTGAGCCTTCATGTTCGGCCAAACCCTGAAAATTAATCTTCTCAACCTCTATAGTTATATCATTGAGGTTCTGGTCTTCTCAGAAGACCATCTCTAGTGCCCTAAGAAGAAGTTTAAAGGAGGTGTATTGAGGAAGAGGTAATCTCTTCTACCGACTCTTTCATGTTTCTTTCTTATTCTACTTATTCTTATTTAGATGTCTCATTAGAAAGTAATAACATAAGTATTACTTATATATTAATATGTTTTTATAAATATGAAAAAAACCTATTTCAACTTATATCCATCCTACGTAAAACGAAATCACCGCGCGTGCGTACGTACGGAATACCGTCTCCACGCCGTGGTGTAATCAGGTTTTCCACCACCACCTTACTTGGATGGGTATAATGGTGTAAAGAATAAATATTTATGACTATTAGAAAATCATACCAATTATAAGATATTATATCATCCACTCCAATTCCATTCAATAATTATGTGAATGATATCATCGCTCGAGCGTACGTACAGATTATCGTCTCCACGAACACGATGAGATTCATTTTCCATGATTAACCATTCAAGTATGATTATAAAGTATATATATTAAATAATCATGAAATATATGACATATTAATGATAATGGACTTATTTATATGTTATTTACTTAATTCCATTCCATTTAATAAGGAAATGAAAACTACGTACGACCTACCGTCTCCCTGAACGGTGTATTTCTTTCCATTTATTGATCTATTATATATATATGTATAATATGAATATATATTATATATAAATCATGTTTTATATTATGTAATTAAATAATCATGATCTATGTAATCATATTAAAAATTAATTTTCAAAACACGGATTATAAATGAAACGATTTTACCCAAAACGTTGCTTTAACATGGAATTGAAAAATGAACGGATAATATAAAGTCTTAAGTGAATCATATATGATTTCATAAATACAATTATGGTTCTGTTACAAGTAAATAATATGTCAAACCCAATATAAAAGAGTCTTGGACACATACAGAAGAAATTGGACATAAGGTAAGGGATAATTTTGTAATCACATTTCTATCTGAGATTGCTTATACGTAAGTATTTACTGGGGTTATATTTTTCTTCTATGAAAATAAAATGTTTTAAATAAAGTTTTTAATATTATTCCATGTATGTATAATGTCATGTTTACCCCTCTTTTACTTTTACTTTCTGTTATCGAATGAATCATTCTTCTGTTTACCATACGTGGTACTTTTTGACTTTTTCCTGCAAAAGTACGAGAAAAATGTTTTTTACTTATACTGGGTGAATGGATTTTTATGGTTTTATAATTATTTATTTTTATGAAGCTTACTCTACAATACTTCAGGGATATTTTCATCAAAATCCATTTCTTCTAAAATTTCATGGCATTTTGTGAAAAGAAAATGATTTGGAAGAAGAAAGGATATTTTCATAAAGAATTCATTTCAAGTGTTTTATCAAAAACATTTTCCATATAAGATGACATTAATTCACTGTGTATTATTCAAGTACAATGACACTATGATTTACATGGTTTCACTTTTCTTATGATGAAATGATATACATTTGTTTTATATCGACTATTTTATGATGGGATGATGATTGTGAAACCCATTTTATTCTTTGGGTTATAATGAATGTTTTATGTTTATTTTGTGGAACAAGAATGATTTCATTATGAGATTGGTGGGACCTATATCTCCCTCCAATGAATTGCGTAAATATTTATATCTCTTGAGATAGACATGGCTGAAATGGTAAGTTAATCTGGTTCAGTGATACAGGACTGGAACGAGGAGTAAACTCGATTCAGAATGGGACTTTGTCCACTAAGATGGTCATGGCAGCAATGCCTTGGCCACTATGTAAATAATATCATTTTATTAATGTTTTTCCATAACTAAATTTTTTATTCAAATTTTATTTTATCATGATTGATGTTCCTTTATGATCTATTCCTTACGTACTGCTAAGAATTATTTCATAACTCAACATTTTGCTGTTTAAACTTTATGTTCGTGTTTTGAAGTTCAAATGTATATGGTTTGTTTTATTTTATTCCATGATTACCCTTACTGAGCATTTTATCTAATCCTTTATATGTTTTCTTGTCCCCAAGATAAAAAATTAAGATTTTATGTAATAAAAAAAGGGGAATATCTTTGTGGGAGATGTTGAAGATCTTTCACCAAGATTAGAAGATTATGTTCCAAGTTTCCAAAGACACTAAACTATTACGGTCCTTTGGGGCCTTTTTTGTTATCTATTAAGTATTCCGAAAATGTAATGTAATGTCCTTTTATGTCAATCTTTGGGTCTTTACAGAGGGGATTACGAGCTTGGGTTGTTCTAGCTTGATCGCAACTGGCAGTGATACATTCCATAATAATTCTCATGAAAATTAATTTGATTAATTTCATGAATTGATATGAGTAGTTATATATTAGAAATAACCATCCTCATAATACAATCTACAATCTCCTGATCCAAAAAAACATAGTTTAAGTATCAATTAATATTATTCTATTCATACCTTAATATATTTATAGAATTTGGGTTTAGTTTCACAACATTTTGACAAAATTAATATGGCCTAAAAATTTTGTATGTATTATTTCAAGGATTCCTTGATTCCCTATAGAATATAAATCATACTTTCTTTTTTCTAAATCTTAGTAGTGAGTGTTAGTTTTAGGAAAAAAATGAATTATAAACTCTGACAACCCCATTGAATTAATGATAACCTTGGGTGAATTATATTATTGGGGTTTTTTTAGGGAAAACAATGGAAATACGTGCAAGTGGATGACCCAATTGATTAGGTTAAGTCTCCCCTTTCCTCATATATATTTTATGATTCAAGTTTTTATTTTTATTAAATTTTTATTATCATTGTTATTGTTTATGATTAACATGCTTGATTTGTTTGTGGTGATTTTAGATAAATTACCAACTTTATCTGTACGTTTCTGCACCAGTGATTTATTAAATTTATTAAGAAGAGTCTATAGTATGGATTTTACAAACGTTTTTAGGGTGAAAAAATAAGGATGAATTAATTATAACACATATGGGTATTATGACATCCAAATCTGTAATTAGAGTGAAACTTAATACTCACCATATGGAGGGGCTCCATATTTTAAAAAATTACATGTTGAACAATAGAAGGAGTAGATTTGTGGAATTCATGACCCTCAAGACTAGAGTTTAAATGAAGATATGATAGAAAGTGTCTTACAATACACTTTGATCAATGTCGTGAAAATATTGAGAATTAACTAAAACATAAAGAGTATGAGGAGATAGTTGAGATAATAATAAGATTCTATAATAGTATTGAATTATCTATTAAAAACATCTTTTCATGACATGATATTGGGAATTATGTCTCCACATAAACATTAATGAGGTTGGAAGTGCACATGGTTGAAGAAATGATAGAGGAGGAAAATTAGAAAACATTTTTTCACTCACTAACATTCTAGAGGATGATGATGAATTGGAATCCCTCAATTAGATAAAAGAAGAATTGGAAATGACCCTGATGGATCTCATTAAAGAAATGGTTGATTAAAGAGAGGAAATACTGAGGTAAACCATCTTTTAGGGGTTCACTAATGTGAATAGGTAAAAGAGGATGACTAGAAGGTTACTAAAATTTTTCAAGAACATTAACACATGAAATAGAGTTCAAATAGGAAAAGTGTTTTGATATTATTATGAAATTCAAGAATGTGTACCCTCTTACAAGAGTATAAGTGTAAGATGAGGTTAATTTAAATGAATTTTCTACATGGTTTGAAGAGGAAAAAGCACCTACAACACCTGAGAAAAAGGTTATTCTTATGGAAAGGCTAACATCCTTCATTTAATTTGAGGATGAAGGAACTACTGGAATTTCTATATATAGTATAAATATTTGAAAGGAAAATAAAGATTAAGTGTTACAATAATAGTCCATAAAGCATGATACTAAAATTCATAGGATATTTTCCAAATTTATGGAGGTGTAAAAAAATGAAATGATATTGGAAGATGGACTTCATCTCACTTGAAATATTTATGCAAAAAAAAATTTCACACATAGTGAAGATGAAAAATGATGTACCCATATTCTTTCATATAAAAAGAGGGTTTATAAAACATTTAAAGGAGGAAAAGGCTACTAAAATTTCCATATCCATCACAAAAAAAAGAATAAATTAAATATGGTGTGATAAAACTAATTAGGAATGTTGATATTGTATAAATTATCATGTAAAAAAACATATAATACCTAAAAATAATGAAATAATTTCGGGAATACCCAAGTTGATAAAAAAGTACAAATAAGTGGAAAAAAGATAATGTGTTAGAGGAAGACCTTGGTTTCCATACTAGAATTCTTATTGTAGTACAAACCCCACCACCTAGAATAATGGAGACTGTTACTAAAATTTCCAATCTCATCATAAAAGTAAATATGGAAGAACAAAAATAAATAATGAATAAAGAATTTTGTGAACATGATGTAATTTTTGAAGGAAAAGGACAGTTGACAATAAAAAATAATTGAATAAGAACATCTCATAAATTTAAAAATAAGTCATCGAACATGAACAAATACAACATGGGGTGTTGAGGAGTGATAATTTTATTGAGTTTGTAGAAGAATAGATTCCAATAGGGGCTGAGAATGTCAAAAATCCAACACATAAATAGGAAGAGGATGTTGAATTTCAATGTCTATGATAGAATTCAACAAGAAGAAGGAAAGTAAATTAGGGAAAAAGTAAAAGTTGTATATTACTAAAATTGTTAAGGAAAAAACACCCCCACATTGGAGGAAAATTCTGAGGATGGGGATAAGGGTAATGGAACTCATAAATTTTCGATATCTTGTAATGAAAATAAGAATAAAGATGTGTTGAAGGTGGAGTGAATGATACTTGGTAGATTTTTTAAAAAATACCTTTGGGAACTTGGATATGATAAGGAGTATTTTTTGTGATTCAAAGAATAATCATAGACCTCGATCAAATTAATATAGTTGCTATAGAATTTAATGAGTGCATTGAAATATTTAAATCCACGAAGAAGAAAGAATAGGAGGTGCATGAAGAGTTTTAAATGTTTTGGTCTATTCCATGATTACATGTTCACCCTTTTAGACATTATACATCCTAGATCTACACTTATGTAGGTGTTAAGTTTCTAAAACTAGTAAAAAAGATGAAATTCAGTCTGAATGTGAAATAATTAAATATATTATTATATTTAGATTGGTTAACATTATTTAACACTCTAATTATCTGACACATGTGGTAAAGGTACAACATAAAGACCTGAAAAAATGTGCTTCCGAGAGGTAACTTGCGTTTTAATACATTATAAGATTTATTTTGAATTTGAATATTAGTTTGAAATTTAATTTTCATTTTTGTTTTGGGAATTCTTGTGGCAGTTGATTTTTACTTTCAATTATTTTAGAACACAAATGAAATCAATATTTTCACATTACCTACTTAGTATGTGTTTGTATGTTGATAGATGATAAAATCCATAAAAACAAAACATAAAATTCCATATAAGATATAGAAAGGAGAGACAAAAGAAAAGAACATTAATGAAAAATAAATGCATCAAATGATCGAAGAGAAAGAAGATTCTTTAATAGGGTATATTTTTGGTTTTTATCATTTATTTTTGTTCCATTCTTATGATACACATCAACTGAATTTTTTTCCACGCGCTAATTGTGGTCGAACATCGAGGAAAATGTTCATTATGTGTTGGGGATGAATCCTTGAATACCCCACATTTGGATTTTTTTCATTGTTATCTAATATAGGTAGAATGGATATATTTTTCTATATGTTGATATTTTTTGAATTTTTCATTTCCATAATGTGAAAAGATATAGAGTGTATTTATGAAATTAAAATGATTATTAAAATTTTAAGTAGAAATAAAATAATTGCTGATATGATTTTAATTATTGACATTAATTATTAATTGGTTACATTCATTAGACCAATTATTCATGTTTATTCCATGTAGTGATTGTCCAAAAAATTTAATTCTCATTCCTAAATGGGTTATGAGATATTTCTGACATATCATTTCTTATAATATATTTCTTGAGAGAACATTGTATGTGTTCCACTACTATAAAATTCTTATTTTTATGATAATCTATATCTTTTATACATATTATTTCATGATTTATGATATTTGGATAAAAAGAACACAATAAAAAATAATTGAGAGCCATAGTTTCATTGGGTGATTAGGTAGATATCACAATAAATTGAAACATAGATATAAAAATATTATTTAAAAACTCAATTTCATGCCCTTATATTTCATTAAAATTTTAATAATGCAAGGGATAACACGATGATGTGTGTAAGAAAGGGATGAGTTATAAATCCCAGTATGGGAATAATAAATGAAAAGAATGAAGTAAATAAGTACATGTGAGTAAAGGTATATAACATGGTGACATAAAATAGTGTGAATACTAAAAACAAAAATAATATCATGACATACGATGATGACATCAAGGTAACATAAGAATATAGAAACAACATAAAACATGACATTATAAGCATATGTCAAGGATAACTAGAAAGGTATCATAACATTGTGTGCTTAGGCTAACCTCTCATACACCATACTGGGTATCTCCTGAGATAAAAATAGTACCCTATACATTGAAGGATCATATAATTTCAACTCCACCCATAATATTCATATTATGTACATGAATTTTTGTGCCACATAGATCATACATCATAAGAACATATTTCACCACTTCTAAACTCATGATTAAGGAATTTTGTTTAAATATATGGAAGTCCCAAATAAATTATGGATAGGTACAAATAGTTTAATACCCTTGATTGTAAATGGGGATGTGTATTCACAACACCTACTTTTGGCGAGAGAAATCATGGAATAATTATGGCAGCATAAATTGTGTACATAAAGTTGCATGGATGGGATTAATGAGATGGAAGGTGGCCTCTTATTAATGGAGACTCATATGTAAAGTGATGATATGTGAAAAATATTACATCTACATGAATATTTGGAAGTAAAATGACTAAAAACAAAGATAATACTTCTATAAAGCATAGAAGGAAGGGAATCCCTTACTTGAGAAGATACTTCTAAAAACATTGAAACAGATTCATAACATCTTGGGAACACCTTGGGAGATATTTATATAGGGATATTAAGAGGAAATAATTTCTTAATAGGTTTTTTAAAGAAGATGAGTGGGAGGTTGGGTGGGTATTTTTAGCAAAAGATAGGATAATTATTTATTAAATTCTAAACATTGGATTTGAACACTACGTGATAAAATAATCAAAACTATAAACAATACTAGGGGTTTTTTACAAAGTTTCTCCCAAGTAGGATAGGTTTACATTATTTTATTAGGTTAATAACTGAAACCATTAAAATAATACCTTTCATGATGTGGAATTGATTTATGTTAACAATGAAATGTTTTTAAAATATTAAAATATAATATAGGTTTTGAGGATTCATTATAGGTTTTTAAAATTAATAAATTAAATTTAAAACAAATTAATTTAAAGGGAAAAACTATTTTTGGTCTCATATTTATTTTATATTATTTATTAAATCACTTTTTTGATATTAAGATGTCATAATACATAACGTAAATTTAGTCTATATTAAAATTATAGTGAAAAAATTAATTTTCTTAAAACATTATGAAAATACCATCATTTGATAATTTATATGTGCTGATTTAAAAATAAAATATTTATTTTAAGAAATTAATTTAATAAATATTATAATTTTTTACTTTTAAATAAAAATCCTTTTTTATTGGAAAATTCTAATTTTTACAACACTAACAACTTTCTCAGCCTTACGAAAATTACATTGAACTTCATAAAATTAGATTATGATTTATTAATAAATAAATATTATTTCATAATTATATTTTTCAAAAAATAAAACATATTTCTAAATTCATGAATTTATCCCAAAGTGTTTTTAATTGAAAGTATATATTTTCCAAAAGTATAATTTCTATTTATTTATATCAAAATCCAATTTTCATCAACTAATATATAATCATACAAATATATATCAAATAATAATGAAATGGAATCAACATGAACATTATTTTATTAAAAGTAAAAAATATTAAAATTCACACTACATGGGTGCATTACCCTTTCTTACAGTAATGTACACCATAAGGGTAAGATATGCAATGGTGGAACTCTCTTGGGGTGGTTCGATAAACATGGTTGGAAAGATCATATCTATGAACTTGAACTTATCCCTTAAACAGTTTTACAAATGTTTTATTTAATAAATAGCATCTTGGGATTGGTCATGAGAAACTTTTTGTGATTTCACCTCTCTCAGAATCATTGATAAATGGGATTCATTGGGTATGATCCTATTGGTTGAGGTAACCATTTATTCTTTCAGTGTTAATTATATTTATTATCACACTTAATATATAATAATCTTAATGATCACTATATAAATCTATATTTGAAATAATTATGTTTATTAATAGTATTTTGAGACTAATAGTTAAATTAATGATATAGTTCAAAACAATTCAAAATATAGTGCATGTGTTTTCTATAATTACATTACATAAAAATTCATTTACTAAAAAGGTAATTTTATTTATGAATGTTTTGTTCATTAAATTATTCCACCGTTATAAATTTCATCCTTGAAATTTGAATTCATATGCTAAAATAGATAAGGTTACTTCTATTTTATCACCTCTTATGGTTCCCATATTACCTCCACACACATATAGTTATACTAGAGTACTTTGACCTCATGAGTTGTATTGTTTCATAAGACTATGTGACTACAATATTATATCTTCAAAATTACTCCACATTTGAGATATTTCTCTCCAAAGGAACTACCACTAGATTTAGTACACGTGAGGGGTCTAGTATGTACTTCCTTAATATGGATACATGGAACACATAATTTTCTTGAGATAAGTTAGGTGGGAGTTCCAGTAGATAGGAAAAACTACAATGTGATCTATAATTTCAAAGGGTATGATGTATCTAGGATAAAGGTTAACCTTATTCCAAAACCCAATAACTTTATTCCATTGTAATATAAGAAGTATCACCTTAACACCTAATTCAAACTCATAGTATTAGAATTGATTGTCTAGGTAGATTTTATGTCAACTTTGTGTGGATTTCATATGATGATGAATCATTTGATCATTATCTATTATCTATTAGATAAGATCATCCCCCATTATATTCAACTCTCTAACATCATCCCAACATGTTTGTGTCTGAAACCTATTCATATAAAAATCCTCATATATTGAAATTTGATTTCTATAATGAAAAAAATTATTATATGAGAACTCTACTAGGGGAATGTGTTGATCCTGACATCCTTGGAAATCAGTGGAAAATGATCTAAACTTATCCTCTATACTATGAATGGTTATCGTAGAATGGACATATTTCTGAGGGTCATAAGAAGTACTAAAACTCATCTATGTTTCCAACACTTAGTTAAGGATTCTCCAAAACCTCATGGAAATCCTAAAATCTTGATTAGATATAATAGAGAGTGGTAATCCATATTTTCTTACAACTTATCATATATATATATATATTAGTCACCTTGTCAACAAATAAATACTCTATATTTCTTATCATGGATATTTAATTGGTAGGAGGCATAGTCTATCACTTTGTCACTTTTAATGAGTACACAGACCAAGAATGTTTTGGATGCATCACAGTAGACAACTAATCCTTACCCACAGGTGGGTAATATGAGAATAGGTATCATAATTAACATTTTATTTAACTCTTTTAATATCTCTTTACATTCATCAATCTATGAAAAAATCTTCTCACATATGAGTTATATAGGTTAATGTTTTTAAAATTATGATATGTTTGTCACGAATCAATTATTGCACTCAGTTAATCCAAGGAAAATATGGATCTATATTATATATGTTGATATCGTTCATCCTTTAATTACCTATATCTTTTGAGGATCTATAGATAACACTTTTATAGTGATATCATTCCCCATGAATTTAAATTCTTTATAAAAAAATCTCATTTACTATACTTCACATATAATGTTTTTTCATAAGGAATTCATCATAGTAATCAAATACTCGATATATTACTCCTTACTTTTGGATTAAATAATAATATCATCTATAAAGACATTTAATTTTTTTTGTGTTAATCCCTAAAAACACTATTAATTATTTCCATGAAGATATTTATGGTATCATTGAGTCCAAATGGAATCAATATAAAATTGAAGTTCCCATACCTTATACAAAAATCAGTATTGAGTACATCCTCTTTCATCAAATTAACATGAAAATATCATAACCAAAGATCTTATATAAAGAAGTAATGGGCTCCACATAGTTGATCAGAAAATTCATCAATCCAAGACATATCATAATTTTTATTTAACATGATCTCAATGAGCTCATGATAATTAATAAAAATGAATATTCATACATCCTTCTTCTTATTGAAGAGGACCAGTGCACCCCATGTTGAACCATGTGTGTGTATAAACCCTTTATCTATATTCTCTTGTAGTTTCATCTTTATCTATTAAATTTCAATAATGGCCATTATGTATGGTTTATTGGTTATCATAAAATAATTTTATATGAATTAGATCGATAACCCAACCTATTAATTTTTAGGAAGGTCAATAAATTCCTCTGGGAACACATAAACATATTCCCTTACAATGTGTATGTCATTGAAGATGATATTTTCCTTAGTATTAGTCATTTGAGAAAGACATAGATGGTAATAGGACAATAATATCTAGTTTTGAGATGGTAATTCTAAAATTTATCCATCCCTCTCCTTACAAATGTATAGAATCAGAGGGTGATTTATGATATGAATGGTGATTTCCATTTCCCAACAATTTATGTTGGATTTATATAAGGAAATCCAATCCATAACCAGAATTGCATTGAATTTTTTAAATGGAGTATCATAATTTCCATAGGCGAATTCAACCCACAAATATTTATAGGGTATAATTTAAATTCTTTTTATGAAATAATTGATCCATTTCCTTTTTTCACTATAAATCAACATCCATGTTTTGATGTTTTTCTTGAATATTTTTACTAAACTTGTGTGATATGAAAGAAATCCTAGATCTAGAATCAAATAATACATTTTCTATTACTAAATGAATAATTTTCATACCCGTCACCACTTTTTTTAGGATACACCTTGATAGTTTTTATGGGATATATTAATAATTTCCCTATAGGCCTTGGAGGTTTTTATCACATGTTACCTGTGAAAATACTTAGCATATTTCATTTTATCACATATTTTTCTTTATCATTATAGTAGAAATAATATACAATTTGATGAATGTTTAGTTGAAATTTTCGTTCTTCTACCACATTTGTGGGATTTTCCTGATGACATATGCTATCTAGGAACCCCTCTTTACCACACCTAATGAATTTCCTTTTCCCCCTCAGAATATTATTCAGATGCTTCTTCCCACACTTTTTAAAAGTGGGATATTGGTATTTTCTTACCACTATGATATTTATATATTAATTCATAATACTTAAACTACATTATTTTCTTCATATATTCAGTCCCATTACTCCCTTTAGTGTCACCCATATCTATTTCAACTTAGATAGAATATATGATAATAACTTCATAAATATCAGTGTCTCAAATCACCAATGATTTGTTTGGTCCATCTTTAGTCCACCAAAGAAGTACTCAGCTTAAATTTGGGTTCAATGATAATTATAGAGTCATATCATAAATATATTTTGAGGTTTACCTTATAAATACTTGTTTATTCATCATCATTTTATGTGAGGCTATAGAATTCTCTCTATATATTGTGTTTGAGAGTGTAAGAGAAATATTTATCGGAAAAAATTTCATAAATTCTTTCAAGTACATATCTTAAATCTCTTCCATGGGATTTGTGTACTTGATCAAATCCCAACATTGTTCTACTTAACCCTCCATGTGATAAAAACCCAACATGAAAATCTCGTTCCTATATCATTAAAGTATAGAGAATTTATTTTCAATGGATTTGATCCATTGTTTCCTGATTAATGGATTAGAATACCGACTAAAAGATATAAACCTTTATCACATAAAGGTATCAATTACACGTTTCTCATTCTTAGGGGGTATGTGTGTTTCTCTTGATCAAGATTATCTTCAAAACATAATTTAATTGAGTAAGTATTATCATAATGTTCCCAGCTCTAGTTCCCATGAGGTTGGGAATCTCATTTGGGTAGTCCTCGCATTTCCCATCACATTGGTTGTTGAGTCACTTCCCCTAATTTCTATCCATTATCTAAAATAAATGAATATTAAGGATTATAATTTTCAACCTATTACACATTTAAAGGAGAAAATATAAACATTGAAGGGATAATCAATAAATTACACATATTCCTTAACCTATTAACATCCAAGGGTTAAATCTATGTTATCCTCAACTTATTTCATAACATTAAATTCTATACGAATTTTAGTTCCACTCATAGTGGTTTGTAAAAATCGCATGATTAACCAAATAATATCCTCAAAAGTTCTTGTCCAGTTATGTAGTATTATAAATTATTTTAATGTACTAGGTAATTTTAATACTAAATAATCACTTTTATAGTTATTCCCCTAGTAACATCTATTCTATAGTCATATCCACTCTTTGGTACCCAATCATGGATTCATTTTCTTAAAAACTTAATAAATTTATAATTTTAAAAAAAAATATTAGGGATCTTTTACTATGTTTAGTATTATATGTAAGTTTTTTTTAATTATAATCCACAAAAATAACTGGACCTTACTCTGATACCAATTATGACTAACCATATATTTTATATAAATTATTTCATGATTTTCGCATTAGGATACACAAAAAAAATCTAAAACATCAAGAGGCCTAATGTCATTGGTTAACTAGGTACAAATAGAAAAACTTGAAACATGAATACACCAACATTATTTAAAAACACCAAGAAATTACCTTATATTCCATTGGTCTTCTAATACTACATGGGATAACATGGGGACATATATATGAATGGGGTGATATCTAGGTATTATAAATGGAATATTCCAAGAACAACATGATTAAAATCATTACATGTGATTCAAGGAAAATTACATGGTGACATAAAATAGTGAGAATCATAATCATGAACATTGATGTATGACATAATATGATAACATCACTGTTGTATCATAATGGGGAAACAACATAAAATACAACAGTATAAGTGTAATTCAAGGTAACCACTAATACATCATAGTATAATGTGATTAGGATAACTACCCCTGAACCATAAGTGGTATCTCATGAGATAAAAACATTAACTGATACATTGGAGGGAAATATAAATCTAGGACCACCCATCCCATTTATATTATTTATATGTATTTGTGTGTCCTGTAGAGCATACATCATAAGAGTAATTTTCAGGAATTTTAACCTCTTTATTAATGAGTTTTTTTATATAAAAAGACTTTCAAAATCAATTATGTGTATGCAGGACTAGGTGAATACCCTTGAGTGGAAATGAGGATGGATATTTACAACAACATAGTTTAGCAAGGGAAATCTTGGGATAATTTATGCAGTATATCAGGTGTACATAATTTTTCATAGAGAAGATTAATGAGTCTGAAAGATATTATATCATTCCCTTGGAATCATGTGGATAGTAAAAAGATGTTAAAAAACATATGTAAATAAGAGAAATTATAATTCAAAAGGATTAAAACAATGACAGTACTTGAATAAAGAGGAGAATGAAGATAACCCCTTACATGAGAGGTTTCTTTTAAAATCATTGGATGAACATATTATGATCTTGGGAACACCTTGGGAGGGATTTAGAGAGGAACAAGGGGTTTAAATTCTTCATTTATGGGTTTTTAGTGAATTTGAGTGGGTGGTGTTGTGGAAATTTATAGTGAAAGAGAAGAATTTGTCATTTATTTCTAAACATTTATTTTGGGATCTAAGTCATAAAATAATAAAATCCACAAAAGGTACCATGGTTTTGAACATGTTTTTTTACCAGAAAGGAGTGGTTTAAAATATTTTATTTGGTCAATACCTAAAATCATAAAAATAATTCCACTCATGATGTGGAAGTGAGTCATGTTCATAAAGAATTGATTTTAAAATAACAAAATATAATATATGTTTTGGAGGATTCATTATAGGGTTGTAAAATTAATAAAAGAAATTTTAAAAAATGTTATTGTATAAGGATTTTTTTTGTCTTCGATAACTTTTATAGTTTTTATTGAATAACGTTTTATCTATTATGAAGTCATAATACATACCGTATATTTACAACATGTTTAATTTTTACCTAAAATTTCAAATTTCTTAAAAATATTATGAAAAATTCACAATTCGTTAATTTTTAAATGATGATTTATAAAATAATATATAATTTACCAAAATAAATTTATAAATAATACAATTTAAACTTTTAAATAAATTTTTCAGAAAATACTTGTTTTTACGACAATAACAACTCTACAACCATTATAAAAATTACAATGTACATAATTAAAATATATTATAATTTATATATATATAAATATTATTTAAAGAGAATATTTTATGAAAATAATATTTATTTCAAAAAATTTGAATTCATCAAAAATATTGTTTAAATAGATACTATATATTTCCGAAAATAACAATTTTGATTTCTTTGTATTAAAATCTAACTTTCATCAACTCATATTTAATCATATATATATATATATATAGTTATTATGAAATGAGATCAATATATTCATAATTTTGTTAAAAAAATACTCAAATTAATACTACTAGGGTCTTGATACATAACCCCTTATTAGACCAGCATATGCCATAAGGGTAAGGTGTGTCATGGTGATACTCTCTTGGGGTGGATTGATAAACATAGTTTGGGAGATGATCCCTATAGGCATGAAATTCTCATAAAAATAGTTTTTATCTTGTTTGAGTTGTGTATTATTGGAGTGGGCTTGTTCAAGTAAAAATACCATTGATTCCATCTCCATCATAGGCTTTGATAAATGGAATTTATAGGGCCTGATCTTATTGGTCGAGGTCCTTGATTATTCCTTTTGTGTCAAATATATTAATTATAAAAAATAATATATACTAATATTAATTTTCAATATAGGAAGAATATATTATTAATTGTAATTATTCATAATGGTCTTTTGATCCCGATTGTCAAATTATGACTATAATTTAAAATAGTCCAAAATATAGTGCATGAGGTTTCTAAAACTACATTACATAAAAATGAATGTATTCTGAAGTGATCATTATTTATAAAATTATGTCTCATTCCTATTTTATTATTGAAACAAGATGATTTTCACCTAAATTAAAACCAATTTATGGTGTTGAATGATCTTATTTGAACCGATTTTTACTTGATTCCTACACAATATTCATCCTTTATAAAACCCATAGAAACCATGAAATTCATTTATAGGAAGCAATATTACAATATAATTTATCCTTCTTTCCATATTTCCTTGATTTAAAATGAATGATCCGTCATCTTATATTAAAATGTGAGTTGGTTATTTTCATGGAGTTTCTAAAATTATGGTGCTAAAATGTGAAATGGGGTTTGGTTCTCTTGAGTTATTGGAAAAAGGTTTCTTAAATTTCCTATTGTGATTTATCTCATACCCTACTTTTTAGTAGTTCAGAAAACGTTTTTTATGGAGGTTATATTATGTTTTTTTACGTCGGCTTTTGGCCGACGTTATTACAGGAGAAATTATAAACAATGTTTTTTAAATCAGTTGTTTTACAACCGACATATAAAACACAAATCCGATGTGTTTTTCATGTCGGTTGATAAAAAGAAGACGTGGAAAACGCTTTAGAGTCATGGTTTATTACGTCATTTATTTAATAACTGATGTGGTATACACCATATCATGTCATTTATTATATAAACGAAATCATAAATCACTCCTCCGAAGTGTTTATCACTTCGGTTATTTTTATAACCGACATGATAAACCTATATGCTATGCGGTTTCCAACGTCGGTTATATAATAACCTACATGAAAACATATCTATCACATCGGTTACCTTTTAACCGGCATAAAAAAATATCCATTTCCATTTATTATGTCGGTTATGAAATAACCAACATAAAAACCATTTCTCGTGAATTTATTACATTCATTTCCAAATAAATGACGTTAACACTAATCCTAGTGCATGTTTTACATCAGTTATAAAATAAATTACTTGAAGAACAATTTTTTTTAAATATAAATGATCATCCACTGCTATGCCCAGCCAAAATACTTGAAACAGACCAAAACATTACAAAAAATAGACAAACAATATACAATACCCACCCACCCCAATAGACATCCACCACCACCGATCAACCAATGGTATGCCCTGACAAAAGACATGAAATAGACCAAAACATACCAAAAACAGACCAAAACTTGACCAAAAACAGACCAGAACCCCCCCCCCCCCAACCCACTTTATAGCCCCCACCACACCCCTGTACACCCACCCCACTAGACACCCCCAGACCAAAAACAAAACCAAACCCAACCAGAACCCTGCCACCCCACTAAACAGTCCCCACCACACCCTTGGACACCCACAGAACCCTAGAATGCCCCCACCCCCTGGATGGCCCCCCATTCCCCTGGACACCCCCACCCTCTTGGACACTCAACCACAACCCTGGACTGCCCGCCACCCCTGGACATCCTCCCACACCTTGGACAACCCCCACCCCTCTTGGACACCCTCACCCCCTGGACAGCACTCCCACACCCCTAGATATCCCTCCCATACCCCTAGAACCCCCCACTAGATAACCCCCACCACACCCCTGGACACCCCCACACCCATGGACTACCCCACCCCCGGGATTGCCCCCACCCCCTGGATAACCCCCACCCCCACCATCCTAGACACCCCACCCCTGGGTATCCTAAAATACACCCCTCGACACCCCCACACCCCTGGACTTCCCCCCACCGGTAGGAAACCCCCCCTCCCCCACACACACACCCACTGACAACCCCCCACCCCCTGGAAAGCACTCTGACACCCCTAAGAACCTCCACCCACCTAGACAACCCCACCCCACTGGAGAGCACTCCCCGGGATAGCCCTCTCACACCCCTAGAACCCCCACCCCACTGGATTGGCCCCACACCCCTAGAAATATCCCCACTAGCCCGAACATCCCTCCCACCCTCCTGGACAACCTCCCACCCTCCAACCCCACCAAAAAGCCCCGACCACACCCCTGGAAAACCCCACCTCCCTAGAAACCTCCTGACCAAAAAAAATCAAAACCTGACCAAAACTAGACCATACCCCCCCCCCCCACACACACACCCCTGTACTGCCCCACCCCCTGGACAACCCCCACACCCCGAACAACCCCCCATACTTCAGGACACCCCCACCCCCTGGACAGCACTCCCACACCTCTAGAGAGCCCTCCCAAACCCCTCAAAACCCCCACCCCACCCTCCTGGACACCCCCACCCCACTGGACAACACTCCCATAGACAACCCTCCTACACCCCTGGAACCCCCCCACCCCCGGACTACCATCCCCCACCCCTAGAGACCCCCTGGACATCCCCCACTTGCATAAACATCCCTCTCACCCTCCTGGACATCCTCCCACCCTCCCACCCCACTGGTGATCCCCCACCACATCTCTGGAAACCCACCGCCACCTCACTGGACACCCCCAGACCAAAAACATACCAAAACCTGACCAAACCCAAACCAGAACCCCCCATCCCACTAGAAATCCCCCACCACACCAATGGACACCCCCACACCCCAGGACTGCTCCCCCACATTATATCCCCCACACCCCAAGAAAACCCCCACCCTCCTAGACACCCCCACCCCTAGAAATCACTCCCACACCACTGTACATCCATCCAAAAACACAAGAAACTACACTCCCTCCTGGACATCCCCACCCTAGTGGGCAAAACCCCCCTATACTACCCTCCCACAAGCCTAGAACCCCCCACCCCACCCCCACCCCCCTGGACCACACCCCACACCCATGGACACCACCTGGACATCTCTACCACTTTCCTGGACATCCCTCCCACCCTCCTGGAGACCCTATAACCCCACTAGATAGCCCCCAACACATCCCTGGACACCCCCACCTCACTGGACACCCCCAAACAAAAAATAGACCAATACACAACCAAAGTCAAACCAGAACCCCCCCCCCCCACTAGACAGCCCCTATGACACCCCTGGACTCCCCCCCTCCACCCCCAGGACAGCCCCTAGACAGCTAGTGTCAGGGGAGGAGGGGCGCCCCCATCCCTCGGAGGGCTGAACGTAGCTTGAAGGTACTCATTACTCTCACATGTGAAGGTTGAGATATCAGAAAATTTCACCAATGATTTCTTACACTATAAACATAATTTATTCAATCACTTTTATGCCAGTATAACCAAGGGGAAACACTGTCATGTGTGACTAAAATACATGGATTTTGGATTCTTCAATCTCGCGGATAATGCGGGACTAGAAATTATGATCCCAAGGCATCCCATGAGATTCCTGAATTGACGTTAACAAAAATACCTATGGTGGGAAGAGGGAGACGGTTCAGTTGGCGGAGAGGGACACAGAGAAGATGACTGCGATGATCTGAAATATACCCAAGATGTATATGTAAGTGACTCTTTAGATTCCCAAATTAGATCATTGAACAAATATAGGGATGTTTGTGTGTTTTTTTTGGTGACAAAATGGATATGCTGGTAATGTTCCTGGACCAAAATTTCATGGAGGATACCAAAACAATATAGAAACAACCCATTATTTGTTCAAGCATCTAATTTGGGGAACTAAAAAGTCACTTACGTGTACTTTTTGGGTATATTTCAGATCATCACAGTCATCTTCTCTATGTCCCTCTCCACCAACTAAACCGGTGCCCTCTTCCCACCATCGGGATTGTTGTCAACATCATTTTAGGTCTGTCATGGGTAGCCTTGGGAGCATCATTTCTAGTCCCGCAAGATCCACAAGATTGCCACCGCCAAGATCTTGGTATTTTAGTCACACATGACGGCGTGTCCCTCTGGTTATACTAGAATAAAATTGATTGAATGATTGATTTTTAAAGGGTATGAAAGCATTGGTGATACATTTTGAGAGCTGAAGCTTCACATGTGAGAGTGATGAGTACCTTCCAGTGGCGTTCAACCCCCCGAGGGATGTCGGGTCCTCATCTCCCACACCCCTGGACTACCCCCCCCCCATCCCCATGGACACCATGGACACCCCCCACCCCACTGGACAGCCATCCCACACCCCTGGATACCCCCCACCCCACTGGACACCACCCCCACTCCCTTGGAACCCCTCCCCCTAGACCAGAATACATACTAGAAAGAGCCATCATAAGTACACCAAAATAAGAAGTAGATAAAAATTAAACATTCACATATATAACATTAAAAACAAAAAATGTCAATGTAAAAAAAATAAATCCAACCTAAACAACTACCAAATACACAATTAAAATGAAAATATTCAAAATTACCTTTTACACTACAGACAACTAAAATTCAATCAAACCTATAAAATAATTTGACCATTCAACTTTTAAGTGTTTGATATCTTGAGAACGATAGGTTTGAGGGTTATCAAATAGATAGAAATTTAAAATATAGTAGTTAAAATGTATAATTAATATATCAAATAAAATATTATAACAAAATTTGAAAGGAAATATTACCAGTCAAAATTAAAAAATGTTCCAGTTGTTATTATTTCATACATAAATCTTAATATATAATATCTGCATTCGATGATGTCTTGTTTTTCATTAAAATTCTGTTTGAATGAGTGTAAATTCAATATATTATTTTTATGTAATAAATCAAAAAATACAAATAATAAATGGATATTTACCTTTACATTTACATATTTGATCTTCGCACTCCTTTTCTTTGTGTTTTTTTTCAAATTAGACCCATCCCCTTTTAGAAAATAATATTAATGGGATAAATTTAGAATTTTTTTAATATATAAAAACTCTGAGAAATTCAAACTGGAATTTCCAAAAAAAAATTAAAACATTCTCGCACATCTCTATAGATAGATCATGTCCAATAAAGTGTTTTCTCCCTTGGGAAAAAACCCCTAACATCCAATGATCACTGATAAAAGAAAATTTAAGGTTAGAGATTTTATATGTTAAAAGATAATGAACTCCTTGAGAGAGAAGTCTTTCATACCTCTCACAAAAAGGCTTCATACAACATTGTGTGACTATATTATGTTCAAGTATTTCAGCAATATTGTTTCTGATCCTTTTGCCGGGGCGCGTGCATCCGTCTGTGGGGAGGACGCGCTACTTGTCACACCGCATTCCCGCTTTCCAAAGGTGGCATGCATCCGTTCCTTGTTCAGGTACATCTGCTCCATGATCGAAACCGGGATGATGGAATGTGAGTTCTCCCTTCCGTGGATTCCCCCTCGGAGCTCATTACCTAGTCCCGGTCTCCCTCATAGATTTAAGATGGGTTCGTGAAGCTCATTACCGGTGCCATATCTACATGGAAGCCAGTTAATTACACTTCTTCCGTCAAGACGCTCCAAGGGGTCTTGTCGGGGCAGCATCCTTTAGTGAGGAGAATGGTCACATTGGGGCGTTGTTGGCATTTCTGTCTTCAATCCCTCATCACAGGGCTTCTCGAGGGTACGAAAGCCCGAGGCATCCCACATCGAACACGGGGAATGTGTACCATCTGAGGTTTTCCTCATCTTCCCATGTTTAACACATGGTATGCCACGAGTTTAACATCTTGCGTAGACGGATCGGGTTAAAGGGACCCTAGGGGGGAATACCGATGTTGGGGCCAACACGTGGGCGGCTTCCCGGATTCCATGGAGTGGGATGGGGTGGCATGATCTCACCGGGATGTGGCGGCCTGGGTAAGGATCCGAATGGGTGGTGGAGTGAGACATGGGGCTTACGTTCTGAGATGACCCAAGAGGGAGAATACATTTTAACGTCATGCAGGACAAGATACAGTTTAACGTCATGCGGGACGGGATATAGTTTCACATCATGCGGGACGAGATACAGTTTAACGTCATACGGGATGAGGGGTTCGGGGCTTACACTCTGAGGCGGCCCAAGGTGGGCAGGGAACCGATATGGAGAGGTCGAGATGACCTGGTGGTGGGATTGAACCTCATGGAGGCTTCTTACGTACCGTGCGTTAGCATAGATCAAAGTCCACGTAGTTCGTTGGGATGGGGCTCACGCTCTGGGGCGGCCCAAGGTGGTCAGGGAACCAACATGGAGTGGTCGGGATGACCGGGTGGTGGGCTTGAACCTCGTGGAGGCTTCCTACATAGCGTGCGTTAGCACGGATCAAAGTCCGCATAGTTCGTTGGGATGGGGCTTACGCTCTAGGGCGGCCAAAAGAGGAAACAGGGGCTTACGCGTGGTTAGTGGCCCTTGGTGACGGGGATTACTCCAGGGTGGAGGCCCGTTGTGTGACAAAGTGTAGTGGGAAAAGGACTCCACTGGCCTTGGTAGGGGGGAAGTACGGAGATGAATGGGTGCAGTCATCCGTAATAAAGGCTAGGGGCTTACGCTCTGAGGCGGCCCTTCCCCCGCGGACAAACGCCGCTCCGACAAGGAGGATCTCATTCCATGTGAGGAAGAGTCCATTCCCGTGGAGACGAGTGGCGTAAAAAATGTCTGAGATGGGGGGACCCTACATGCGAAGAATGGGGTCAGACCACAGTTTAACATCTTGTGTTAAGGACGTGGTGCTTAGCAGTTTAACGTCATGCAGCTTGGACGAGGTGGGTTTGCTCCACACCCCTAGGGCTTACATGCCCAACGCCCTCTACCCCTTGTGGGAGGGAAGGCATCGGAAATGCCATAGTGAAGGGGGGCCAGAGGGAAAACCATAGGGGGGTCCATGTTAGCGTGGCTATGCGAAGAAAAAATAGTTGTTAGCGTGCCTATGCCGAGAAGAATAAGGCAAAGCAACGCAATGGGAAACACAGCCCAAGGGACTTTGAGGTTACTTCGCATGAGCGTGGAAGGCCGTACGGGAAAACAACGCATGGCGCGCATGACCGGAAGGGGAGATATCAGGTTCCATTGCAGGGGGAAGCCAAGGGGCATCAAGGTGAAGGGTCCTGGGCTTTGCGCGCAAAAGGGAAGGTTTGCGGGAAAAACACCGGGACGGCGTGCAATTAGAGAAAGGGAATTGTGCGCGGAGAGGGAACTACACGCAGGGTTTTGCACGCACGGCAGGGTATTGTGTACACGAGACATGGATTGCGCACAAAGGTTAAATCCCTGGGGAGGGGGCAAATTCACTAATGCCTGTGGAGTTGCGCGCAGAGGTGAACTCCGGGGCAAAGTTGCGCGAAATGAGGGATTACCTGGAAGACATATTGCGCGCGGGGGGAGCCAAATTGTGCGCACGAGAGTTGATTAGGATTCCTCAACCCCCAAACCGTTGGGGGTCACCTTCTATTTATAGGCGACCTCCGGCGCGGAATCCAGGCGGCACACGCAATGATTGCGCGACAGGGGCGACGGCGCGAAATTATCAACCGCGTGGGACGCGGGCGCGAAATTATTTCGCGCCGGCGCCGGGACTTTCTGCACATCCCTGGTTGCCTTTCGCGTGGACATTTCTTCCATGAACTTCACCCAATTTTTCACGCACCACTTCCCAGGCCTCCGGATCGGGCCTCAGATTCCGAATATGACTTCGCTTTGTCATTTCTAAACTTCCTCAGAGAGTTACAGTCTTTTTTCGGCATCAACAAATATAAAGCATTCTTTATTCCTCATCCAATGCATGTGCTTCAGGGGAAATAAATTACGGGTCCATGAATCCATATACATCTGTTTTCTCTTTCTTCTCATAAATTTTATAAGGATAGATAATTCAAAATCGACAAAAGTATACATTTTTAATAAATATAACGCAGGGAAAAGGTGTTAAGACTTACATGGAAAAGAATTTCACCACGTTGATGCCCAACTTATCTCCAGTAAAAATCTCCATGATATTAGTTTTCACATTCCCCATAGTTATTGCACATCCCCAAAAATGATCTTCCATTGGAAACTCATAATGATCTAACAACAAATTTGAATATCATGTCAATCTATCAAGACTACTATAATATGTATATGATGACATAACCATTTTTCTTTGTTGTTGTCTATGCAGTAATTCATTACCTTTGAATTATTCCTGTAAATATAAATAGAAAAATGTATTTTATTTCAAATTATAAAGAATCTTTAATAAAAAATATTAATATAGAAGATATAACATACATAACTCTATGGTAATGAGTCGCAGAAGTCAGGATGGCCAAATTAAAAAATGGTTGATACTATGTCCCACTGTCGTTGCCTCATCTGTATGTAATGGTACTCAAGCTGATCTATCTATAATATCCTATACTGTGACCCTATAATTCTATACCTTTAATTTTTTATGATGAAAAGTATCTCTTTTATAATATACCAACCCATATGAAACTATGTGATGCTGAGGATCATCCACATACAACTTGCAATAAGTAAGAAGTTGTGGCGAAGGAGTATGATAAAAAATGGGGTCCACGGGTTGAGGTTGGGGATTGGGAACTACTGGCGGAGGTGGAGGATAAATAATGGGGTCTCCAGGGGGAGGTGGAGGTGTGGGATATGTAGTCTGAAATTTTATTTTCATGTATACAAACATAGACTATACTGGCGCTCTAATATTTTCCTCCATCGCTGCATCAATATTATGAACTTCAGCCTCCGAGGATGCTATTTTTTTATAAACACCCTCAACATAAGAAGTTTAAGAATGTGGAAACACATTTCTTACTGATACACATACCAGATATCCTCGTACATGAACAGTATGTTTGCGCTTTCCCAATGCTGCGGATGAAATATCTTGCCTCCCAGTAGCTGTAAATACCCCCTTTGAGATCTTCTCCTCAAGAGAGTCTTATATTATTAATTGAACATTCTTATTATGATTGAAATTATATGATGAAAATAGTTAACTTAAATAAATAAAATAGATATATTACAATCCACTCAACTATGATTCCTGAATCATCTGAAATATATTTCCCTTTTTTTCCCATCCGAGCTCACTTCTATTTTTCATGTCTAGATGGAGGGGATGGAGGGGCCACCTATCCAGAGCATTAATACACAGCTCAAAGTTTTTGTAATATTTACTCCATCATTTTTTCTTCCCATAATGTATACCCTCCCCAAGATAAACTATGAGGGTATACATTTTTAGATTGGATCTCCGGATGATATTTCCTTGTTTGCTATAAATTAAGAATAATAAATAATTAACAAAACATTAAGAAAATAATTTATATAAGAAATATTATTAAAGTCTACATTTCCATTGTTAAAAATGAATATTTTATTCTACTTTCAACAAATTTTGTCCATGTGTCTTCATCTATGAAAGTATATATATGAAATGGATTTTCATGACTCCAATGACCAAAAATGAAATCAAATTAGAGGGTTGATTTGAAATCCCTCCATCTCCTGGCAGCCATCGATAAACATTTCTTCCTGACTCCTCCAGTGTCAGGAATATAAAATTTCATCTGATAAAGAACAGGTTAAACAAATTATATATATGAGAAACATTTAACGAATATGCAGACAATAGAAAAACATATTACCAAAATCGTCTCCCACAACTGAGATATTATCGCTTTTTACACACTTCTACAGTCATCATACAAAATGCATACTTTTCTCTTACCCAGAGTTGATACAAAACTCTTAAAATATTTTACATTTGGACCTCTAGGAATATCATTCTCATCATACTCAATGTGTATCCTCTGATCTTGCGTATGAGCAAGTGATAATTTTGGTAAACGTGTGCACCCACGTTTACCAACTCTTTAACTCTTTTTCGTAATGGGAACACATGAGGAAGATTGGGGAACATCAATAGGAGCATGTGAATGTTCCAACCTAGAGGTATGACCAACATGTTCATCTCCAGAATCATGTGGTTGATCAATTGATTGATATGTCATTCTCCTTCAAATAAAAAAAAACAAATCTTAGTTCACAAATATACAAATTCAAATTTTACAGTACTAATGTACACAAAAAATAGAAAATTGTACTAAGTTACATAATAGTAAACATGGTTAATATGGTAAGAATGTTAAACAATGGTAAAGATGGTAACGATATTACACGTGGTAAACATGGTAAACATGGTAAACCTGGTAAACATGGTAAACATGGAAAACATGGTAAAGTAATTTTCATTGAACAAAAATAATATATATATAATTTATGTAATGGTAAACATGATAAAGTAATCAAAACAAAATTAAAACAAAAAAAAACTTATACTTATTAGTTTTAATACATGTTCTAATAAATAAAATACATATAATATCAACCATTTTATTAAAATAATACATGTAAACAAGAAATAAACAAATGTTACCTGTAATTTTAGGAATGTAAAAATGAATTGTTTTCCTAAATTCATTCGTCATGTTCAGTCCTTATAGCACAAACCATGTCTTCAACATGGTAATCATTCTGTTCTGTTAATCCTTTCATGGATGCAGGGATCACACATAAATCAGCATCTTCATCAAGTTCATCCTCCTTAAAAAATTGTTTTTCCCTCGTAAAAAACAACCCAGTGCATATATAATTGATCTACTGAATAAAAAATTTTTTTTTCATGTGTTTCCATTATAAAAGAACGAGGTCTGTCTTCCCATCTATTCAGAGTAACAACTGTCATTCCAAATTCATCGTGTCTAACACTATTGTTACAAATATACCATTTACAGTTAAAAACATGAACTTTAATTTTAATGTAACCAACCTCCCATAAATCTTCAATCACTCAATAATATGCACTAGATGTAGAAATTAGGTTTTTGTCATTAGCAAGTGGAAAATTCATTTCTTCTACAAACACCAATGCATCGCTATTCTGAACTTCACTTCTATTTTCCTGAGGTTTCGTATGAAATGTACAGCCATTAATGTCATAACCGGACCATGTTATCACAATTAAACATGGACCACCCACTACCCATTTTAATGTCTCTAATATATCTGATTTACCATGTAATGTCTATTTAAACCATGAAAAAATGTTTCGTTGTGATCATTCGAAATCCACATTTCTTTCTTCTTTGGATGACATTGTTTCAACTCATTTATATGAAATGTGATATACGGTTGAGCATCATTTGTGTTATTCAAGATGTATAACTCTAACTTCTTTATCCATTTAGCTGACAACGATTTGACTATCAATCCAAAAAACCCCTTTCCCTCATTATTAACTCGTTCATGGCGAGATGGAGGCTAACCTATGTGCTGTGTTGTATCCAAGTAGCTCGTACGAAACTCTGCAACCTCCTCCGAAATATACTTTTCCACAATGGAGGCCTCATGTTGATATAGATTCATAACATAACCCTTCAATATTTTCATCTACCTTTGAAAAGGATACATACAATGAAGATATATAGGTCCACAGAGCTTAATTTCTCAAACCAGATGAATCATTAAATGCACCATTATATCAAAAAATGTTGGAGGAAAATACATTTCTTATTTACAAAGTATACAAATTGCATCCTTTTCCAAAATGTTCAATGCATTCACATCAATCACCTTATTACAAATTGAATTGAAAAAATAACACAACTTCATTATAGTCTTTCTAACATGGATGGTCAATATTCCATTCAATGCAAATGGTAGAGGTTGTTTCATCATGACTTGACAATCATGATATTCCTTACCTATCAATTTCAAGTCCTTCAATGAGAAATTTTTTTTACATTTTACGAATAACCTTGAGGCACTTTGATATCTTAAAGAAAGTGAAAAAAGATAATTTTTCCCTCTTGGATAATGAAAGAAATGTCGGGGGAAGAAATGTTAGTCTTCCATTAGGAGTTGGAGCTAACTCCAAACATATTCCCATTTATAGTAAGTCTTATATTGCATTCAAACCATATTTTTTCTTTCATTTAATATCTAACAATGTTCCAATAAAACCATCATATATATTATTCTCCACGTGCATGACATCATTATTGTGTCTAACATCATGATATCTACAATATGGTATCTGAAAAAATATGTACCTTTTCTTCCAAATATATCTATCATTACCACATTTTTTAGTCTTTCCCAATGTCACGTCAAGGTTTTCCACCCTCTCAAAATACAGATTAGGGGATAACAGTTTGGGAGAAATATCAAATTATTGTGAGCCATTGAATGCCCTTTGTAGTCATATATAAGAGTGACCCATAGGCAAAAAAATTCGATGACCAATGTACACTGTTTTCCTCCCATGATGCAATTGAAAATATAAAGTCTGTTGTTTGAAAATAGGACATGATTTATTCCCATTAACACTATATCCAGACAAATTTCCATATGCTGGGAAGTCATTTATAGTGAACATAAGTACCGCGTGCAGTTGAAAATATTCCATTTTATAAGAATCATACAACCTAATACCATCCTCCCATTAAAGTTTCAAATCTTAAATCAATGGTGATAAGAAAATGTCAATATCATTGTCGGGTTGCTTTGAAACAGATATCATTATACTCAACATGACATATTTTCTCTTCATATAAACATTAGAAGAGAGGTTGTAAATTACCAACAAAACTTGCCATGAAATATTTGTGATACTGAAGGATTGGTATGGATTCATTCCATCAGTGTACAACCCGAGTCTAAGATTTCTAATTTCATTATCAAATGTAGGATACAGCTCATCAAATTTTCTTCCATTGTTGACAATCAGCTGGATAACATATTTTTCCATCACATATCTGCTCATCAGCATCCCATCTTTACCTTTTTGCATCTTGTGAATTAGAAAATAAACGTTTGAAATAATGAATTATAGGAAGATACCAAAATACATTTGAAGGGTTCTTTGTAATCTATACATCAGCCTTTGATTTATATTTCAACTTATACAGTGATGTCCCACATTTAGGACACTCTGATAGAAATTAATATTCTTTTATATATATCATACAATCATTTAGACATGCATTAATTTTCATGTATCCCAATCCCATTGGGTATAATATGTTCATGGCCTTATAATGTGAATCTAGAAGATCGTTATTTTTTGGAAGAATGCCTTTCATCAATTGTAGTATCTCTGTAAAACTTCTGTCACTCCATCCATGGTTCTCCTTCATGTTAATTAATCATAACAACACTGAAAAACTGTAAAATATGTACAACTGGGATACAATGGATTTTCCACATTACCATATAGACGCAAAATTTTTAGTTCTATCTCAATTTATTCTACTTTAATATCGTGAATCAATTCTTAAATTCCATCAAAGTTACCATCTTGCGAATCATCATCATCAGAAGATCTGACATTCCTTCCAGTTTCGCCATGAAAAATCCAAGGGCATTAACTCGGATTTAAACCATGACAAATCAGATGATCTTTTATCTCTCTACTTTTCAACATCTTCATATTCAAACATTTCAGTCATGGACAGAAAAAAAATATCACTACTTGGAACATTTCATTTAGAAAATTCCAAAAAGGCATCAATACCTTCCTAATAATCATTACTCATTCGATGTGTCGTAATCCAACTTTGAATCATTATTACCTATGACAAATATCAATATTATCAATCTTTTTAAGATAAGACAAATATATTTTTATATGAAAAATATCATAATTTGAATGTAAAATAATTTTGAAATATAAAACAAATCTATACATATTTAAAAAAAATATTCTTGAATATGATTTTAAATAGAAAATATAGTTAGATATAACAGGTCTAAATTCATCTTGGATCCTTTCTTCTTATGGTTCACAAAGAATACATCCTGGTGTAACTGGATACCAAATTCAACCTTCTGTAAAAAAGAAATATGAAGTATAAATATGAAAATATGTATACATTAACTATTGAAAAATACACAGATCCTAACGATTTGAAACCTCTGGACAGCCCCCACCCCTGGACATCCCCCCACCCCTTGGACACCACCCCACCCCCTTAGACTCCACCCCCAACCCTGGACACCCCACCCCCTTGGACAACCCCCCCACCACTATGGACACAACCCCCACCCCCTTGGACACCACTGGAAACCCCCACCCCTGTGAACACCCCCCCCCCCCAACCCATCTAGACAGCCGCCCCCACCCCCTGGACAGCCCCCACCCTTCTTAATACCCCCTAGACACCCCACCCCTCCTAGACACCACCCCCACCCCTACCCCCTTGGACATCCCATAGAAACCCCTACCCCTGGACAGCCCAGCTTCTTAGACACCCCCCCCCCCCCCCGTGGACACCCTGGGACACCACCACCCCCTTGGAAAAAACCCCCACCCCTCTAGACTACCCCCCCCCCTTGACAGCCCCCACCCCTCTAGGCATCCCCCCACCCCCTTGGACACCCCCACCCTCCTAATAACCCAAGATAACATCGATTACAATAAAACTATCAATTTATAAATGAAAAAACATCCCTAAAAATAAAGGAATGGAGGAGAAGAAGAAGTGGATGAGGAATAAAAAAAGAATCAAAAAAGAAAGGAATAAGAACATGGAATAAGTAACTTATTCAAACAAATAAAATTTTAATATATGGAAAGAATCAAACACCATAGAAGAGGAAATTTCATGGAATCCAAGAAAAACATGGGACCTCCAATGTTTGATAGAATGTTCGAGAAAATGGAGTAAACCATTTAAAATAAAAACTCCGATGGAGAAAATCACAGTGTAAAGCCTATCATCATGGCACAATGCGGTCATGATACGTGCATGTTTGAAAACCAAGACATGGTCTTCCCCATGACCCATAATTTTCTCATAGTAAATGACTGGTTAAAATATATATAACCAAATAGGATCATATTTCAACACCCCTCATCTTTTCATAATTCATGAATCCCTAAAATCATAATGGAAACCTCAAGACTGTAAATATCCACAAATGCCCCCCCCCCCTTGGACACCCCCTGGACACCACCACCCCCTTGGATAGCCCTCCACCAACTAGACCCAACCCCCCAAACCCTTGGACACCCCCTAGACACCACCAAACCCTTGGACAGCTCCCACCCCTCTAGACAGCCCCACACCACTCCTGGACAGCCCCCACCCCTCTTGACCCCCACCCCCTTGGACACCCCCACCCCTCCTGGACACCACCCATACCCCCACCCACTTGGACACCCCCATACATCTGGACATCCCCTCCCATTCTACCCGCCCCCCCCCCCCCCAAACTCTCTGGATAGGCGCCCCACAGACATGGACAGGCCCCCACACCCTTGGACATCCCCCATCCCACCCCCTTCGACACCCCAACCCCCTTGGACCCCCCCCCCCCCCCACACCCCTGGACTGCCCCCCCCCCCCCCCCCCCCCGCCACCATTGACACCCTGGAAACCCCTCAACACTATAGAAATCCCCCCAATCCCTCTACACATCCCCCACCCCCTCGGACAGTCCTCACACCCCCTAGACACCACCCCACCCCCTTTGACATCCCCCTCACCCCTAGGACACCCCCATCCCCTTGAACATCCCCCTAACCCCCTAGACACCAACCCCACCCCCTTTAACACCCCCTGGATACCCCCACCCCATTAAAAGCCCACCCATCCCCCTGGACAACCACACCCACTTGCACACCTCCCACCTCCCGGGAAACCCCCTGTACGGGCACACAAACATGATAGAACACACATAAATCATAAAATTTCATGATACACCTTCCATGGGTTTATTTTCCCAGAAAATAATTTAACATGGTATATATGAACACTATGAAACATACGATGATATCAAGAACAAAGGAGAATAACGTCTGAAAAAAAATTGTTTTGGGCATCACAGAAAATAAAAACTGAAATGGAGTCCTGTGAGGATTACTTGAGTGTTGTGAGTTCATATGATAGATCTGATGATAATAAATATGATTAATGATGTTGGAAAAATGAGGTTGGAGGGCATGACTTCGACAAATCGTTTCTAGGTTTTCCATGTGAGAGAGAGGTGTCACAGGTCGCCTGATGGAAGAAAACATAATGACTGAATACGGGGTGTGATAAATCATTTAAATGATTTATCACATCTTTTTTTTCATAACCGATGTGGTAGACTATTTTTTAAATGTTTACAAAATTGGTTATTTAAAAACTGATGTAGAAAACACTTTATCACATCGTTTATAAAATAAACGATGGGATATATATCACTTTATACCGACATGATAAATTGATGAGATTAGCTTTATCACGTCGGTTTTTTTATAACCAACAAGGTATAGCACCAAGATAACCTTTATCACGTCACTTATAAAATAACTGACATGATAAAGCACACCAAATTCTATTTTCACATCGGTTATATAATTACCGATGTAAAAAATCTAATCTTCGTATATTTCACGTCGGTTATAATATAACCGATGTAAAAAATGGATCCTGATCGATATATCACATTGGTTATAAAATAACTGACATGATATATCGATTATTAATGCTTTGAACGTCGATTATATAGAATAGACGAGAAAAGGTCTGACGTGTTAAACAATTTTTCTACTAGTGTTTTCAAAAATAAAAAAAACAAAAAATAGGTTTTGTCTTTTTAGGTTAAAAAATTAGGCTTTTGTGGCCATTAATTATACTCATTTGGTGTTGGGTGGTGTTTGTGAGACTATTACTAAGAATAAAGTTTGAAAAAAAAATTAAAGTGAAATAGGGTATTATTTAGTGTTTTCATGGTGTTGTAGGCCTTACTTTATGTTTGGCGAGTGAGTTTTCATTTTTTTTAAATGAGTTTAAGGAGAATCATATTATATTGAGTATTCATCTAAATTAATGCATTTTAATTTTATAATTAAAACCTCTATTTCAATATCTGGATTTTATTTTATAAAATTTTTCTAACCCACCTTAATCATCAGAGACATTAGACCCAAAATGAAAATACATAACGATTTTTGAGATTTTATTTCTAAGTGGATATTTAGTTGAATTGAAATCTTATGGATAGAGTGAATTTATGTGATATTTAGTGTAACTCCATATAAAATATTCTTGAGTGGTGAGTGATTTGTATTTAGGAGAGGTAAATCATAACTACCATGGATATTTATACAAGGTTGAATGATTTGAGTGAAAAAGAAAAACATGCAAATAATTTTAAATTCCATAGGAATAATGATTTTGATGCTTGATTTTGGTTATGTTAGTTCCCATAAAAGTTTTCAATTAAAATTTATTTATGATAATTATCTTTTAAAAATTTCCCATACAAATGTTTGGACCATTGGCGAGTTTAATATTGAGGTTCTTCTCGATGATGACAAATGAGTTAAGTGTGAGGATATTGGATGAGTTTAATGTATATATATATTTTCCTTAAAAATCACTAATTTCAGATTTATTTAAGTTAAAATATACTACATTAATTATTTAAGGAAAAAATATATATTTAATTTAGTGTATTAGAGTTTTGGTTATTATATTTGAAAATTGGAGGAATTTGGGAAATACAATTGAAGTTAAAAAAGTCTAGAATTGTAGATAAATTTGAAAACACTATATTCAAGTTCCATGGATGATGTCTATACAATATTTTTGGAGGTTTGTGTCATGGATTACATGTAAATGAATGAAAATTTTCCATAGAATGTGTCCTTCACTAAGGACCCCTACAGTAGATACGACGATGAGAGTTTGGGGTGTTTTGGGCTTACTTACACTTTGGTGGTCCTTTATTTGGTAAAGACAATGCGGTGATGAATCTAAGAGGAACTGCGGTGTGGGGATATTTCATACAATGTATAAATATTTAATAATCCTGAATGAGTCATCTAAAACATGAGGGGACTCATGAGGCATGTAGTGTATCTAAATGGAAGTGATAAGAAATGATACTATAGTGTGATATGACATTTAAACTATAGAGTATCTACAAATAGATGGATATTTGTTTTTATTTCTTGATGTTGTGGAATAGAAATTCCCATACGATGTAGAGGGCCTATATTTAGTAGTGGATAAGTTTTGATAGCTATAGGCAGAAACATCGTAGGTATTCAGCCGCCCTAGAGCTAGATTTTGAGGAAGATAAAATTATAGAATGAATTGTGGTCAAATATCATGTAATTATATCTATGAAATATTTAAAGGAGTTTACAATCATGATACTTTAGATCTTTTTTGACTATATTTTATACTGCAATTACATTTCATACTCTATGGGTAGTCTCTTAGAAAAATCCACTATGTCGTAGTGAACTTTCCTACTACATCATACAAGCCTGCTTGAGAATAATTTAAATGTGACACTCCTATATTATACGTGTTAAAAAATGGAATATCCTAGGTTGATTCCTGAAAGGGATTTAATAATATGGAATTGAATAATTTACCTCATTATAGAGAGTAAAGTATATGATAAGAAAAACTGACTAAATAGGGACAATTTAGGAGGAGACTAATGGGGGATCAACAACCAAAGGAACCTAGAGGACTCATCTCTCCGAGGGACCAATTAGTTATTCTGATGGAATATTGAGATCCGACTACAAAATCAACAGTTGAGCATGGAGGATCAAATAACTATTTCTACATTATTAAATAAAACTATTCTAGTTTTGTGTATTCTATTCTATATCGCACGATGGGAAGTTCTTAAAAGGTTGATGAACTATTGGATATGAGTGGATAACCTCATAGGAGAGGGTTGAGTTGGTTGATAATTATGAATATCATATATTCATGACATTCTTATTCTATTTTGAATCATTATTACTAATTATATTACACAATACCTTAAATAAATTATTTCTTTTAATCACCTAATGAGAGTGATGATGATTAAGAGATAATACATAGTGTAATATAGGGGAATAGGCTTGAGAAATATGATTCAACTATACCTTTCACCTTAAAGATCAATATTTTTTTACATAGGATGATTATATGCCACCTTGATAGAGGGTACAATAAGACTATGAAATTCAATCTTAATACAAACCAATATAGTCATATTCTCTAAGAATCCTTGGAACTATTAATTTGATTAATTTCGGAAGTAGATATGAATGGTTACATATTTGGACTTACTAACCCTAGAAACCAATATATCTTATCTATATACATAATAACTTATTTAAGGTCTATTTTAAGATTATTTTATGATTATTTTATTTTAATTTATTTATTTTACTATAATTTCTTAATTCAGATTCAACAATAAGAAGACCTAACAACGTTTTTAGGCATTGTTACTAGTATTCCATATTTACTTATGGGAACATCCCTATAATGAAATTAGGGTATATCTTATTATTAAGTGTTTGTTTCAGGAAAAATTCAAATTCTAAACCCAAAAATCATGGGAGAATTAATGATTCTCTGGAGCACATCACAAAGATAAAAACCCATTTTCTTATAATGGGGTTCACTATAGAATAGGAAAAGGGAATGTATGATGCAATCTCTTGGGTAAATTTTTTTAAAAAACCATAACATCATATAAATTATTACACAAATCCCCCAAATTCAATAACTGGGGATATATAAAATTAGTTACATGTCTCTCATGCTCAACTAGGATGATATTTTCAGAATAGTTCTCACCATTGGAGTTTAGACTCCCAAGATGATTCTAGAAACAATTGATAGTCCAACTGGAACCACCTCAATAGGGGAAGAATGGTTACCTAGTTTGTATTTATAGAAAAAAATATGTATATTATATGTAAATCAAATTTGAGAAACTAGGCCCTTTGATGGTGTGGGGTACTATTTTACTTTTATCCATTCTGTGATTCCAACAATTTGGTTGTCCAACTATAACCAAAAGATTCTATTTTTATCCATGACTTTATTTGTCCTATGGATAGACAAGAATAGATCCCAATAGTAAGATGAATATCTTTGGTATATGTATTATAGAAGCATGGCCAAATTCAAGAGGAAAATTGGGAATGAGAAAATTTTATACTGGAGGAATGGTTAGAAATGTTCTAAGACATTATAAATCTCCAACATTCAAAGCATGTAAAACCCTATGGTGGGGAAAAATAAACACCACCGGTTTGATGTATGTATCTATTTTATGATATTTCTTTTTAGTTATGGAATTTTGTTTTTGAACACTAGTAATTATTATAGGAGGAAGAAGTGAAAAAATATGAATCTGTCTATAGGAGTTGATTCATGACATAAATAGTTATTCACAGCGTAAATAAATTTTGGGTAGGTTCTATGAATTATATTCAAGGTGTGGAAATGTTTCCAATATTATAAGTTAAGTTACATGGATTTTGGTGTATGTGACTATCCTGAAGGATCACAGGGTGAAATCATAATTTGCATCTTCAATTTTGGTAGTTTTAGTCAACCCTTTTAATTCTAATACCCTTTTATACTAATTAGTCTCCAACTCTTTCACCTTGGACATCGGTATCTCTCTAGATGATTTTTGAGATCATATTATTTTTAGAGATCAATTTCAATAGATCATATAGGTTTAGAGCAAGATAATCCAATATTGGAATTCCAAATATTTTTATCCTTTGAATTTATATTATTTTTATTTTGGAGAAACCCTATACTAGGGATATCATTTCATGACCTATGGTCCATGGACAGTTTTAATATAACTTCATTGGGTTTTTCTGAAGTAATGGAAAGTCGAAACTAGATCTTACTAGTTACATTGTTATTATTTAGAACCAATGTGTTATGGTTTGTCGATTCTCTCTCATTAAAAACATATCATGAAATTTATGGTTTTTCATCTAATGTTGATTTTTTTTTTTTCATGTAGAAACACATTGAAAAAAACCCTTTATAATACCCCCATAATTGTTTTTTATTTTAATTTGATGGGGTATGGGTGTTGCCTAAATTTTTTTGACTCAATGTTTAAATGAGGATTTTGAAATAAAGAATAAATTATGTTGTGAGAACACAAAATGTTCATTTAATGAAAACGTTCATACTATATTGGATGGTATCCTTATTGGTTTAGACTTAATTATCATGCCAACTGAGGATCGCTGGATTTTACTACAAAGAGATATCTTAGGTCTAGAGGGATGGGTACAACTTGTGAGTGGGACTAGTTGGAGGGACCACTGTGATGAGAGATGTATTGTATTGTGTGATTCAAGGGATCATGGATTCATTCATTTGGAGTACATTTACTGTGGTTTATTTCACTTTTTATATTCCTTATAATTGATAACATGGTTTATACACTATATTTGTTTTATATAAATTGTGTTAACTTGTTTTTGTCTAAATAGCATGTGTTGGAAGCTTCTGGTGGATTTCTTACCAAGTCAATATAATCAACCCTACATACCCACCTTGGTGTCTATGTAGAAATAATTTATCATGATATAACAAAATGAAAAATTTATTATTTCCCTAGAGGAGTATCATGATGTTGTGGTCATTAGTGGATGGATCTTGTTGATAGTTGAGTTTCAGAGTCTAGATTAGTGACACCATGTAATTGGGACTTGTTTTCTTTGGGGGTTTTTGGAAGTTACACTGCATTTTCTTCTATTGTTACTTTTATTATCTTCTTATTTAGAAAATATATTTTTTTCTATTCTATATCATGAATCATTATTATTTATGAGTACTATGTAGACTTTTTGTTGCAGCATTCATGTTGATTGTTTAAGGAACAAATACCCCTCACAATTTAGTAAAGACATTATAATTTATTATAAACATTTAGGGGCTCAGGGAATTCACATAGGTTTAGTGGATTTTTTATTATTCCAAATCCAATGGGCTAGTTTAGGATGTTACATATTTTATGGATTATAAAATTCATTTAAAATTTTTAACTTAATTTAGTGACATGGTAGTATTTTATATTATATGAAGTAAAATTTTAATTTTCATATCTATTTTATTGTTGGAAACCCAAATATATTGTAAATATAGGTTGGATGGATTTCAAATTATATTGAAAATGATTTATATCTTAATAATAAATCTACTATATTTCTTTTTTTATATAATGTTTTCACTGGACATCATAAAAATATTTATACTCCATATATTATTGAAAAAATGGTTTATTAAGACCCTAATAATTATTTTCAACACTATTATATATCTATTATTGGTTAAGTTTTTAACATAGAATTATAATGGACATAACTACTCCTATGGGATTTATTTAAAGCACATGGTGATTTTTTTTCTCATGGATTTTTATTGAAAATGTAATCTCTTCTTTTTAAGTGAATTTATTCAGGAATGAAATTATAATTGTTTTTTCATCAATAGAAAAAAAAATATTATTTCATAATCATTATAATATTATTTATTTTTATGATAAAATTATTAAAAAATAAGTAGTATTGTTTTATTAAAAAACAATAGTATTTTAGAATAAATCCACTTAAATAAATGTTTTTAGATATTTTATGAATTTAGAGCTCTATCTTGAATGATTTATTAGATGTTTTGAATGTTTTTATACAATAATTACTACATTAAATAATATGTGTATAGTTTTCTTATAATTTAATACATTAAAATTTATGTTTTACCTATATTCCCCCACATGTTTATGAATTCCTAGATGTTTTTGTGGATATTTTTCATATTGTGGATGATAAAGCTACTGTTACCATTGTGGCTGCCTCTAAGGAGGATGAGAAGAAGGAAGAGTCTATTGAAGAGTCTTAGGATGATATGAGATTCAATTTTTTCTAGTATGGGAGAACTATGTATTTTTCAGTAACCTTGTGAATACATCACTAACATCAATGATTTTTTATTAAAAAATAATAGAAAACAATGTTCCTTTAAGAATTCTATCTTATCTATAAAATATTAAAATGTCATTGTTTCTACTCTGATAAAATAATTCTAATTGATAGTATTTATAAATCTATAAATAATTAATATTTTATACATAATTTTTGTTATATCCATGTATTATTATATTTTTATAATAAATTAATAGGTGTTGTGGCGATATTTTGTTTTAAAAAAATTGTATGTTAATACTTTTGATATGTAATATTTTATATAGTTCTTATTTCTAATTTTATTTTTTTTGATATCAAACGATTTATATTTATTTATTTTTTGGTTTTTGTGCTATGGTGGGATGGTGAAAATTGAGTGGATATTTTAGTTTCTGTTTTTTCTATTCTTATATCATATATGTGTTTAGATTTATTAAGTAATTTCTTATTTTAATGATCTCCAATCATGGTTATTTTATAAATAATGAATTATATGTTTTGTTTTAGTGATGTTCATTTTTTGGTCTACATGGAAATAATCATTACTACTATATTGATCATGTTTCCAAATGATCGATCATGATGCCAAACATATGACTGTGATTATGATGAGAAAAAGGTATCTAAGTGCTCTTATGATTATAAGAGTAATCGATTGTCGGTAAGATGGATTACATTGATATTATAAAGAAACATGGAACTCAGCTAAATTTTTAAAATGGAATAAAATGGTCTCAGGACAAATGGATTTAGAATATTCGATTTTGACATACCCTAGATAATTTCTCGCACTCCTCAACCAACTATAAGAGTAACTGAGTGACCATAAGGACATGTGAAGCAACTACATGGTATATCCAACTATCAACGAACTCTCTAAGTATTAGAGTGAATATAAGATTCTTATGAATGAATATGTGAAGAAATAAATTCATCGTATGATAGTGTTTTGATTTTTAAAAAATGATGAACTGACCATATGGATTTTGAGTGACTACATGTTTTGATGAAGAAACCACACATTCTATAGATCGACTACATGACTTATTATGGCTTTTTATACCAGTTTATTTCTATGTGTTGGAGTTTCCATGGATTATCTATCATGGAACAATTTAATACATTTTTAATGTGGGGTTATATTTTAATAATGAATTTTTTAACCACTGTATTTTTAGATTTAAATTCTGAGTCATAACCATTTAATGTTACCAGATTTCATGTTGAATACAAGGATTTAGATTGATTATTCTCCAAAAGATATTTTGGAAGAACAATTTTTTTAATTTATACCAATTTTATAGAATTTACATGTGTGAAAAAACATAAAAATTAATCTATTTCAAGAAAACATGACACTTTATTTTCATTTAAGCATCATCCAAAGATTTGAGACCTTTTTCAAGTATTAACATCTAATGCTTAAACTAAAGGAAGATATAAAGAATGAAATATAATTCATCCAAACAACTGGACTCCGATATATTGTTTTATAAAAAATTCTCTCTCTCTCAATTTTTCTATTATATTTGAGTTTTTCATGAACTTATATGTAAATCCATTTTATCATATACTATTCTAGATAATAAAAGAGTACTCATATACTCTTTCTTTATTTCCTTCGTATTTTAACTCCCATGAAAATTTTGGAAGAGGTTATGTAGTAGCCCAAATAATCCTATGTGTTGTTGTTACATATACCAAATCTAGATTTAGGATCATCAATTTATATTTATAAGCATTATTGATAGTGGGATACTATCTTGTATAGTGGACTAGGTCTCATCTTGAGACTGAACCAATTGTATTTTTGTTTCTATTGTGTGTTTTGATTTATTTTTTACTCTGTTATTAAAACATTTTAAAAACCACAAGGAAAAAGTTTACATTGATAATTAGCCTTTATATTTTATATATCTAAGGTTTAATTTAATTAGAATATTCTCAAAATATTATAATAATCTCATGTTATTCTAACACCGTTTTTATCATGATTTTTCAAGGTAATTTCATGACATTAAATTGGATATACCAAATATATTTGTTAAGTGGTTGATTTCTAAATTGAGGGATTATTTTTGAAATATTTTTCGAATAGTTTTTTTAAATAATCAATTAACCCCCTATTGAGTACTCCAATCCAAAAAAATTGGCATCGAATGTTTTTTATATTTTTTATTTTTATTTATCTTTCTTTTACTATGATCAAGTAACTGTCCAAAAGATCTTAATTTATATTTATTCAAAATTTCAAATATTATGGATAATACTATACTTTATGAAACTGATACTAAAATACCTCCGTATTTTAATGGCCAAAATTATGATCAGTGGATGATTAAAGTGAACATTTCTCTTAAAATATGTGGTTTGATGTATAGAAAATAATAGAAGACCAATATGGAAAACTAAAAACTTATAGATTTTGTAAGTTTGATTCCAATAAGGCTTATTTTGAATTTAATAGTATATAAATTAATAATTTATATCGGGTTCTAGGATTAGATTAATTTAACAATATATGTTCTAATGTTTCGGCTTATTAAATTTGTGATGCCTTATCTGTGTCTCATGATGGAATATCTAATGAAAAATAAATGTGTTTAAATACCTAAACTATTAAGTATGATACATTTAAGATTAATCTTGATGAGTCTATATATAATATGTATATCACGATTAATGGGATTACAAACATGATGCATGCACTACGGAATAATATTTATGAAAATTCTCATGAATTTAGGATTCTATGATGTTTATTGGGAATATAGATACGCATTATCATATCCATTTATGAATCATGTGATGTGATTAAGCTACAAATAAAGGAGTTTATATGATATATAATGATTTAAAATGAATATATTGAAGTAAATGATGGAGATACTGAACCTAAGAATACAATTCCAATTAAATCATCTCTTTCAAAAGATAAAAAGTAATTGAGGAAGAGAGAACCAGTGGATGTGTCGGTGACTCCAATAATGATGATGAAATGACCCATTAGGAAATAAGATACAAGAAATTTTATGAAAAGTTGATTGTATTTAAAAAAAATTAATGTAAAATATGAAAAGTAATGATATTAGAAGATGGATGGTATCTTTGGAGAATTTATCCATTATGAGTGTAATAGAAATAGACACATCAGAACAGATTTTCCAAAATGGAAATATAAGAAGAAGTATGAGTACTGAGGAATGAAAAACAAATCCATGAGGGCCACTTAGAACACATATGTGGACATAACAAGTGACTTAGACTCATCCAATTATTATTATATTGGGAAATCAAATCTATGATTTATAGTAATTACTGCTGAGGTAGCCAATATTATTTATATTCTCTTAGAAATTGTAAATCTTTATGAAAATTATACATATAGTGAATATATATTTCAATAATTTAACATTCCAGAAGAACTATTTAAATAGATAAAGGATAGATATAAATATTTAAATAAACAAAATACTTTATCTACTAATGGTAAAATTGATCTAGATATTGAAAAGGAGATGAATAAAATGAATCTCAAGGAAAATAATGACATAATTCTACTGAATGAGATTATCAATAAAGATTACAAAGAATTCACTACAAGAACTAAAACTATCAATAAAATTTTTGTAATTCATATTATACCTAAAACAAAAGGTTTTTTTGTTAACATCCTGGATAGAAAATAAAACTATATAAAACTATTTTATTTCATGTTGAAATAGTTTTAAAATATATGTAGTAAAAAACAGATCTAGAATATCTAAATATGGAACAATACAACATGGGCCAAAAAGATCTTATTTTTTAATTAATTCATAAATGTTCATAAATATGGAAAAAATTTGTTAAATAGATGTGGGTCTCTAAATATTTAATTAGTTACTTTTATAGACCCATATTGACCTAGATACCAAAATTAGTTTATATTCGATTGATTAGAGGATACCTTCTTGAGAAGTTCATATACGATGTTATGTTATTTGGATAGTGTTTATTCCATACCTATGATAGGGTACATATCAAGATTCCATTGTTTGACCAAATTATAGGGTGGAAATATACATTTTGGTGACAATGAAAAATGAAATATTATTGGATCTGGTCAATTTGGTAATTCTGAAACCTGTTCAATTTGAAAATTATTGTATATTGATGGATTAGAATATAATCTGACAAGAATATATCAATTTTATAATATTATTTCTCATTCCACCTTTGATAATAATGCATGTCATATTTATGATTTTATGTTTAATTTGGTATTTATTGATTTAATTATTGAAAATGTTTACACAGTTGATTTGAATTCAATATTTATTTAAAAATTATTTTCAATTGTCTTTTATCATGAATATTGGTTATAGAGTAGGATATTAGGACATTGTAGTATTAACTCTCTTAAAAATTTAGTGAAAAAGGGTTTAGTAAAATATCAACCTAAACCATATTTCCCAAAAAATAGAGTGTGCAATCCTTGTCAAAATGGAAAAAACATAATGTTTCTTTCATTCAAAAGAAAGAGTTTTCTACCACTCAACTACTAGAAACGGTTCACATTGACTTATTTAAACTATATAGAGTTTGAATTAAATCCGTCATACATTATGATTATGTAATTTTTTATTATTATTCTAGGTTTACATGAGTATACATTCTGGCTCATAAAATTGAGGCTTCAAGTTTCTTTGAAAATTAATAAAAATCTCTAGTGAATCTTAATAGAATTACCATTTAGAGTGTGATAATTTATCATTATCATGAAGCCAGTAGGATAATTCTTTCTTATACAATGAATCAAAATATCAAATTATATCAAATTGAGGTCAAGAGTATTTTTATAAATGGTTAATTTATTGAGGATGTGTTTTTTGAACAACCCCTAGATTTTCAAATCCTCATTTTAAAAATCATGTTTTAAATTGATTAATTGATTTATGGTTTCAAACAATTACCCATATCATGGTGTGATAAACTCAAGACATCTCTTATTTCAAATTGTTTTATAAAAGGTGTTTAAGATCCTATATTATTTATAAAAATAACTTCATAAGATATTTTTATTTTATAAATAAATGTTGAGGATATTATTTTTTGTTCTTCAAGAAATTCATTGTGTACTCAATTTTCAAAATGAATGCAGAATAAATTTGAAATGATATTTATGGGTGAAATAAAATTCATTCTTGGTTTCCAAATGTTTCAAAATAAATAAGTAATTGTTCTAAACCAATGTAAGTACACTAAAAATCTTATGATATGTTTTTGCATAGATAACTCAAATGGATGTGATAATCCAATCATATCCACCTATAAATTTTATCTTGATGGAACTGGGAAATCCATTGACCAAACAATTTTTAAAGTTATAATTGGGAGTTTAATTCAATTAATAGCTATGTGACCTAATATTATGTTTTCTGAGTGTATATGTAATCATTTTCTTGAAGAAACAGGGAAATATGATTTAATTTTCATTAATATAATTTGGAAAAACCTCATACAAAAAATAAACATGGGATTGTTATATTATGGAGGGAATGATTTTGACTTAATTAGTTACTATAATGTTGTTTTAAAAGGATGAAAGTTAGATTGAAAATTACCTATGGAACATGTCTCTTTTTGGGAGAGTCTCTAAAATATTTTTGCATTAACAAACAATAACCTATTATATTATCCAGTGTTGAAGATGAATAAATAGCTATAGGCAGTTGTTGTGAAATATTTCTGGGAATGAAACACACTTTTCATGATTATGGAAATCAATTTAGACATTTCCATATAAACTATGACAAAATAAGTTCTAATAACATCTCTAAGAATATTGTAACTCATTAAAGGACTATACATATTGATATAAGACATCAATTTTTGGCACATCATTTTCAAAAAGGTGATAACACTCTTGAATTCATTATCATTGAACAACATCTTATTGATATCTCCACCAATCCTATGAATTGTGAGAGACTATATTATATCAAGCATGATTTTGGAATATCCAACCATGGTTAATTCTCTTATGTTTAACATGGTATATTTTAATGGTATTATTTTATGAAATTTATTTAATTTATTTTGATAAATAATATATTATATTAAAATTTTATTATTATGGTAAATATAAATTAGGTTATTTTTTATTAAATTTTATCATATGTATGTTTTAGTGTTTTTTATTTTTTTATTTTTCCCAATGATATACTTTACATAGATAAGTAAAGGATTATAACAGACCAGATTTTGAATATGAATCATATAATTTATTTCCAACCTAAACTAAACCCGATAAGGACCAAAACCAATCCTATCAACACAAAAATATTGGATAAGTTGAAACTTTCCCTAGAGGATTCCACTCATGAAGCTTCGGGGTCGTCTAAAATATTTAAATCTAGTATATTTGGAACCACAAAAACATTAAAATCACACCTTTTTTTCAAGAGAAGTAGTTCCATAAAATTAATTTCACAAGAATTGGTTAAAATTGGGTAACTCACTAGTGTAGAGAGTTGTGTTGAAGAAATGATTGATGAAGTAGTTTATGGAAAATTAATGACCCTTCTACATGTATTTAGTAAATTAGTTTTATCTAAATATGCATTTTATAGCTATAAAAAACGGGTAGCACATCTGGGTGATTATATATGGTAAGAAACACATTTTTTCTTCAAACATATCGTCTATAAGTGTTGAGGTACCTCAAAAAAGTGAGTAAAATATTTTCAATTATGTTGTCCCATTAATAATCCACAATTTTGGTTTAAATGTTCTTTAGAAGAGCTGACTTGAAATAAAAATCCTAAAAGGGTGAATGAATTTGAATTTAGTAGTGGGTATAATCTTTTTCCCAAGGTAATTAAACATGTTTTTTTTGAATAGGGGACTTTAGCATGGATATGAATCAAGGCCATTACATGATCTATCAAATGGTGAAAGGAGCATAGATTGTTCTTCCAATATTCTTTATGAGGAACAAATCTTAGTTGAGTAATATTTCATCTTGTTTTAACACTTTACCTTACCATAGAGAAAAAATGAGTCATTCCACAAGAGGAAGAAATTTTTGCCACTTAAATTGTGATTTTCCTAAACCAAACCACATGTAAAAGGATAGAAGGTTGGTGGAACCCTTGGAATAAAATGTGGGTTACTGGTAATGATAAATTTTATGAGAGCTATATTTTTCAAAGGAACCCTAGTAGACTTAGTAATATAATTGATCGTAGTTTGGCACATATTTATGTAGTTGAATTTGATTACTCTATACAAGAAACTAATGAATGTGTATAAGTATATCTTAATAAAGAACTCTTGAGGGATTATGAATGAGGAATGGATCAGTCTCTTGTGGTAGAAATAATTGATGGGCCTCTGGAAGGAGTAAAAACTCCTAAGGGTTATAATAATTATAGTGACCCATAATTTTCATACATTGATATCACTTCTTAATATATGAATATTGTTTAAATAAAATAATGATATATGCCAGAATAGTGTAGGTATAGTGCCTTTGAAAACATGAACACATAATCGACTGGTTTATAATAGTTCTACATTATCTCCCACTAGTTCTTCATAACAATCACTCTTCTTAGTCATGTAATGAAGACAACATTTCTTCATAAACTAGGGAAAGGAATCAGAAGAAAGGGTGGGATATGATGCACAGTAAGGGTAAACAATGGAGATATAAATGATCATATAATAATAACATAATAATAAGGTTATGAGAACATGATCATAACATTTGTAATCCACACCATGCATATTAATGATAAAAATATTGAATCATGTCCTAAATCTTGGTAGTTCATAAGACATGAATCATAAAGGAAACAAAGAACATGATCCTTGATAAATTAACATAGTAATTGGAGAAATATTTTTCGCATATGAATAAGCATAGAAAATTATTTCCTTAGTAGTCAACACTCATTTCAAAGGCTATCATAGTGGAATGGGATCACTCCCCAAACCATCCTAGTAGTTGAGGTTCACTCCCATGACTGTTATAGTGGACAAAGTCACTTACTAAACTTGGTTCACTCCCCATTCTATTACTGTTTATCTCATTAAATATGAATCATTGCCCAATTCATTGGAGGTAGATATAGGTCCGACCAATCACATAATGAAAATAATATATATTTGTGCCACAATATCTTAAAAGATTCATTATATCAGAACCCATGACAAGAAATGGGTTTCTTAAAAATGTCGTTATAGATTTACCCATTGAAAAGAAACAAGTTTCATAAAAAAATATCATCTTAATCATAAACCATCCTAATAAATAATAAGGATAAAATCATTGGATAATTCCCCTAGTAAATATTAAATAACATCAATTGTTCTTGTCATTTATCAATAAAAAATCTTGATAAAAAAACATTTCCAAAAATAAATCACTTATTTGTATCAAACAAATTACAAAGTATTATAAAACAATTATTTAAAAATAACCTTGGAATCATGTTAAGTAATATTAAATAATTGATCAGTCTAGATGGTAGGAAATTAGTTTTATGCTGTATAAGTTAAAAGAGAATATTCATTTTACACTTTATGAAAAAATAAAAAAAGTACCTTGTTTAGAAAATGACAAGAAGTTTACTTTTATGCCATTTTAAATAGTGTGAAACATGGGAAATAAATAATTTCATAAATCAAAGGATAATATTAAAAAAACTTCATTAAACCACTTTTAGAAAACATGGATATGGTACGAAAAGGTTTTTTAACCCAAGAGGGAAATAAAAGCAATTTTATATTAAATAATATTTATGGTTTCATGAGTACATAGTATGAGGAAAATGAAAGGAACATTTTATTTTAAATAAATAAACATAGGATATGAAAATTCATGATTTTATTGAAAGTTATATCTAATATTTATACATCTACAACTTAGCCACAAGAAATCCCCACAAACAATGAGATTGTAACATTAAACCATTAACTTTGGTTCCAATTTCAATGAATGCACGCTAACATCATGTATAATGAATGGATATTTTTTATTATTAAATTCATGAACCATACTCATATATATAAAACCATAATATTTTTAATTATAAATTTTTATCACGGGTTTATCAATAATTCTTTACTGAATGCACTCTTTCGTGTGATAACTTATTTGTTTTACATGTATGTTTTGGTTCGGTAGTTTTGGTACATGTACATTAATCAGGGTTACATAATTTATAGAATATTAATAATGGTATAAATAGTATCTATAATTATTATATAAATATTCATGTTCATATATAAATAATATTTATAAAAAATACTTATTGTGTTCATTGAGATGATAGGCCGTACATACGCATTAATGCTATTATAATATTTCAAAGGATGGAACAAAATAATTGAACTTTCCAGAATGATTATTAAATCATTTGAATGAAATATATTTATAAAATCTATCCTCATTACCATCCATCAAAAATATCAACGAAAAACAATTCACATCATTTTATAGAGGTGGTAGTCCACGGGTATGCATAGGTGACATTATTGTTTTCCAATTGATTAGAAGGTTAGAAGGTAGAAATGAAATTATAATTTTAGAAGTATAACTGTAATATAAATATAAAATATAAAATATTAACCAATAATAATATCCATCCATAAAATATGGCAGTGACAAATTAATTGTATCGCTACATGGAGACAATAAGCCTTACATACGCATGAGCAATACTTTCACATCCCATTTGATGGGAAAGAGGATAGATAATGGTGGTTTATTAATAATAATAATAATAAATAATGTTTAGGATATGTAAGATAATATTTTATGATAAATACTATATATTTAAATGAGATAAAATAATATGTAAAAAAGAAAACGATCGCTTAAGGTGATTTCCTCATCTTTGAAAGAACTCTTTTAGATACGCTCTTAAAGACAATAGGGTAGGTATTTTTATAAAACCATCACATATAGAATGTGTATAGGGTATTATAGAATCTATTGTTTTGGTTTTTTTCAATTTGGAAGGATCAATGTGTTATGAAGAAGAAAAATGAGGGGTTTCCTTTTATAACGTAGGGGGAGAACATTCATGGAATTTCTTAAAAAATTAAAATATAATATAGTCATTCTCAAGCAATATGGTTCTAAATGGACTAGAAATGATAAATTAATGACATTCATGACCATATATTATCCCTATAGTACAATTTTAATATTTTTAGTATTTTTATGTAATTTAATAGAATTTAATTTTCATAAAATATCAATATTAGTAATTTAGAAACTATCTAAATAATTTAACTTAATAGAAATAAATACAAATTTTTAATTCAAATTTAGTTATATAAAACAAATATTTCATATTCATCTAAAAATAAAATACACATATTAACTCTCTCAAATTATATTAATTTTAATATTTTTAAATTCATTTTTCAAATTTGTTATTAATTTGATAAATATTGAATCGATGTTCAAAAAGAATATAAGGTAATTTTATAATTAATAAAAATTATAAATAATTTTATATCATGAATATAATTTCATTAATATCAAAATAGACACTTATATTCATTCATAACTTTCTTTTTTCTCTATATGGACATCTAATATATATTTAAAACTAAGTGAGTGACAATTTCTAATATTATTTGATTTAATCATAATATAGGTCCGTTTCAGGGACAAGTTTCCATTAAAAAATCATTTAGAGACTGGAGTAATAAGTTTTTAATTCTATTTATCAGATAAGAATTAGGATGATATATTGTGGCCTCATCACTTAGTTTTAAGATATATTAACTCGATTTACCCTTTACTGATGGGATAAATATTACCCTAGTTACATGTCATAATGACTAAAAATAAAAGGAAACAATTTTGAAGGTTTTAAAATCCTAACTCTAAACATGAAATTTATTTTAACAAATTCAATGCCTATAAGTTGTAAAATTAATTTTAAAATTAATTCACAAATCACAAGGAAAACGGCTTTAAAAAAATACAGTCCTGAAGCATATAACTAGATTTACTCATATATCATGCCTAGAAAAATATTATTTTAAAGTAAAAACATTAAATATAAAATATAAAATCATTTTAAAATTTTTATAATTTGATTTTATTATTATAAAAATACACTGCATGCTTAAAAATGGGTTTTCAAAAAAATAATTCTTTTATTATAAAATGATTTTTAATTTTCCATTAAAATAATTGATAACCAATGAATATGTTTTATACATGTGTAAACCACAAATTTAAATATTTTATTTAATCATATTTATACCCCTTAATATAGTGTATAGGTGATAAAAAATATAATTTTAATAGTATATCCTGGTTTTTTAAACCTGGTGGTACATGTAAAAGAAACTACCAAAACAATAAACTTTATTTCAAAAAACTATTTCATAAAATAGTTGATTATTACATTTAACACCACCTAAAATTAACTTCACTCTTGAAATTAATCACTCTCATAAAAAAAGACGAGGATAGTTATACCTTATAACATCCTCAGGTTTTCCCATAGCTTCCCAAAATTTGTGGTTTCACCACAAATCTTGGACCAGTAATGTCGTGTTATTTTATATCACTTTACCTCTATGGTCCAGAATATCTACTAATTATTCTTTGTAAGAAAGATATTTCTCCAAAATATGATCTATTAGGTTATAACATGTGATGGATTAGGTATATATATCCTTAGGATAAATATTTGGAACCAGTCATGAAATTTAGAGAGATTCGGTGGTATCCCCAATTGATAAGACACTATCTCAACACAATTAAGAATTATAAAAAGACTAATATACCTACATATTAGCCTGAATATCTTTTAAAATGTCATCACCTTGTTCTAGTGAGATATTCATTGGAACACCTTATCACTAACTTCAAACTCTAGATATTTCTGACAATTATTAGAACAACCTTTTTCTAGATTATGAGAAGCCCATATTTGATGTTTAATATTCCTAACCTTCTCTGCCATTTCCTTAGCTAAATCAGGTCCTAAAATTTTCCATCTCAAACTCCATTCATGAACATTGGATTTCTCAACTTCCTACCATAGATGGCTTCATAAGATCTATCTTAATGCCGGAATGGAAGCTATTTTTGTATGAAAATTACACCAAAGGAAGGTGTTAATCCCAAAAAAACATTTAAATCCAAATATAAAGATATCAACGTGTCATCTAGAGTAATAATGGTCATCTCAAAATGAACATCTTTTTGGGGATGATACACCATACTAAAACTGAACTATGTACGAGATCATACAAAAGACTTCTCTATAATATTGTGGTGACCTCAGATCCTGATCAGATACAACTGAATGTAGTACTCCATGAAACCTTACCACTTTTTTATATATGTTATGGTAACCTAGTCAAAATATAAGTCTTCTCCAATTTTAATGATTTTTTTTTACTTTATAAGAAATTAAACTATGACCTATATATATTTATTCTCTTTATATGTTTTGGGGAGTCTGATGAAAAAATATATGGGGATGCTTCCCTTTTCCATTATAGTATGTGTAATGGTTATTACAAAACATGAGTCCTTTATCTCTTAGTCTTAACTTGCTGAGATAATTCCCCAAGAAACATATTCATAAATATCTCTCTTTATGTTTCCTCTCTATCAATACTCTTATGATTATCTATGCATATTCATAATTCCATGACTAATAGTGAATGAAGAACTATGAGCTTCATTTGACAACTCATTTTTTAAATATGGTATAGATGGGACACAAATATGATTCCTAAACCTCATTATTTCATTATAATAAAGGTTAAACTTTGAAAAATATATCACCATCTTCTGCAACTCCACATCTACCTTCTCCACCTCTTTAATCATCACTTGGATAGATGGTTGAACAATCATTTGAGAAAAATAATATTTCTTCCCTTCCTTTATGATTTCTACTTCAATAATTTCCAAATCTAGGAATATGGGACCTTTTGTAATGCATATCATATATAAGATAGTATGATCCTTTTTAGTCAATGAATCGACCAACTTGTTTTTTTCCCAAGATGGAAATTTATTGAGCAATCAAAATATGTAATCATCGCTAACCACATTCTCTGGTTAATTTTCATTTCTTTATGTGTGAAAACATATTTTAAGATTTTATGATAAGTATATATGTCCCACATTTATCCATAAATTCAATGCATCCATATATAGAGTTAAAAATATAACACAGTTAACTCCATGTAATGATATTGGTAATTTTTCTCATAGAACACAATTTTCCTGAGGAATAAGCTATATACATGTCATTATTCTAGAGAATTTACCCCAATACCTTTTTGATGTATCATTATAGATTAAAACACCTTCTCCACTATAGGGTAATGTAATCACTGTTGGATTGACTAACCTTCTCTTCTTTGCCTTTAAATTATCTACACATTCATTAATCCAAAGGAACTCAGATCCTTTCCAAGTAAACATGTTGATTTAATTAGAAAGTTATGATAAATTCTCGATAATGTTTCAATAATATACATCCACACCAATAAATCTATGTATCTAAATCAAATTTTTTGATCTAGTACATTGTTAAATTACTTCTTTATTTGATTAATTCACTGATATACCCTCACTTGGGATTATATAACCCAAAAATGAAACTTTTTATTTCTAAAAACCACACTTTAAAATTTTTTTATTCAAATTATCATTATTTAGGGTCTTTGTTACAATCCTCATGTGATCCTCATTATTGTACTATAATGGCCCAGACCCTCTTGGAGCATTATGTTTTCAAAAGTGAGGCTCTACCAATACAGTGGCACCGTGACAGTGGCAACGTGTCTTCTTCGTTCTTTTCCAGTTCCCGACCTTTCTACTCCAGAAATAATTAATTCTTTTATCCTTATTAAATACCATAATTAATACCTAAAAATTCCGTGGAATTTCCCAGATTGGGGATATTAAATAACCATTTAATACCATCATGTGTAACCGCACAAACCACGTTGTAAACCACGATCCGACTTTCAAGGCGTTCAAAATCCACATACCCTGTAACATCGGGATTTTATCTATATATCATAGAGGATGTTCTTCTTTCTCTTCTTCCTTTTGGCCAACTCCTATCTTTCTCCCTGGTGCGCCTGCGCTCGAGTCGTCGGCTCGTCCTTGGAGTTCTTGACGCCCCCCTGCAAATTGTGCATCCCCTATTCTTGGAGTGTGGAGAAAAACGTCGATCCTTGATCAATCATGTAAGGATTTTCTCCTTCATCTCTCCTTTCAATGTATCATGCGGTGTGGGCATACTTTTCCCTTTGTGGAAATTGATGAAACCGAACATAATGAAGATAATGAACGGACCTTTAATTAATAAAAGGGGGTGTTATCAATGTTCTACTATACTCTTTATGTTATTATGTGTTGTGAATTGTACGGGCCTATGCACATTGAAAATCATGACCATTGGTGGTCTTTGTCTATGCACTAATGAACCTTGGTTTTCTGCGATGTTTAAATAACTGTAACACAGAATTGGTTAATTACGTCTACTCGGTTAAATAAATTGAAAGAACCAGGATCAACCCTTTTATGTGATAACCTTGGTTAAAGCACCGTGGAATTTAAACCATGGAGTGTGTTAAATCTTTTAAATCTGAAAATACCTACATGGGCCTGCCTTGTGTTGGTAGCAGCAGTTTGGTTGTTTCTTTCACGGGCCGATTTCTGGGGTGATATGGGTGGGGATGGGAACCCTTATATTTATACTTTCACTGCTTGTGAATTTGAGGCCGTGTGGTTACTCTGTTTATATCACTAATTGGGGTGGAATCCCATGTTGTTGAGAAACCGTTGGCTCCTATTTTTTGGGACATGGGGATTTTTCTCGGGGTTTTCTTTGGTTCCAGTACTTTGAGGGATCTCACTTATTCCCTTGTTGTTGTGACTTTACAAGAGAACCGGGTGTGAATGTTTAAGTTGCTGTTTGACTGTTTTCTTTCTCTGGCTTGCGGTTTTTGCCTGTTTAATGCCCAGTAGTGTAGAGTTTACCTAAACGGGGTTACTTGAACATGAAAACCGAACCAGTTTAAATGGTAATTGGTTTTGGGAATGAGTTGTGGCTTATACATGAGTGTCATACTATTCTTTCATGAATTATTTGTAATGAGGGCGTTTTTGCTTAGGTTTTGGAACCCTTATGTTGGGATGAGTGCCTGTTGCCTATACCTCTATCTGTAGATTTTCTGTTTCTTATTCGCACCCCACCCATGTTGAGCACTTAAGTGCCGAACACTCCCATTTCATGGGGTAGGGTGTTTTTTCCAACACTCCTACGAGTGTCTGGTTATTAGCTCATTTTCATATCCATTTCGCGAATAGCCCACGACTCTTCAGGCATGCTGTGATGGCCTGAAATGCATTATTAGTCCAAGACTATTCAGGTAGGGTAGTTTTGGTGGTTATCCTAGGTGTTTGTGGGTAGTTTGTTTCCCATGTGTCTTCGGGATGAGGCCCTGGTGTCTGTGGGTGAGGTTGTGGGCCAGGTGTCTGTGGGTGGGGTTTGGCAGTGGGACTGTGGTGAGGTTGTGGCCCAGGTGTCTTAGTACAGGGTTTGGCAGTGGGACTATGGTGATGATATGGCCCAGGTGTGTGCAGTTGGTGTGTGGTAGTGGGACTGTAGTAAGAATGTCGACATTGGTTCGATGCGTAGGATGTCTTCAACAACCAGTGGGAAAGTGGTGAGGGGTACCCAAATATCAATGTTCTATTACTATACGTTACTTGAATTGTGTTATTTGGGGAGCGTGCCATGGTATAGTTCGGGTGGATATCTTTTCCTTGTTGGGTGTTTGATTATATCTTTTTCCATGAGACATTAGAATGTCTCCTCACTTGTGCACGAGAGACTTTATTTTTCCTTACTGAGTATACATGTTTGATCACCCTACATATATAAAACTACTTTTATGTCTCCAAGAGGACTTTCGGGATCATGCGAGACCATACTAGCTCAGGCCTTTGGGGCATTTTCAGTTGTTGATTTCTTTTTCTTGGTATCTTTTTACCTTTGGAGTTTTATGGCCTGTATCTTTTACTGTTGAACATGCATATGGGATGGATTTACTTTCAGTCGTGCTTGTACATTCAGTTTTGGTGTTGTGGGATTTACTATCTTATCTTTCGATCCTATAAAAAAAGGGTAATTCCTTCCATTTTGTGTGAGATTATATACCCTTGGTGCTAGTCGCCACTCTAGGGCCTATTGAAGGTGGGTCTCAGGGGTCATTATATCTCCTTCATCTTAAAGAAGGAAGATCTGGCAATCTGCTGTCACATCCCTCTTTTTGGTGAAGGCGGGTCATGAAAGAATGGTATCAGAGGGATGAGGTTGAGAGATAGGATGGATTCCAGAGTTAGTCACAGTGAGGATTGCATGCGATGGTAGGGAAATAGTATTGGGTGACCTTGGTGTGTGAATTTGGCCCGAGAAGACCGGCTAGGACAAGGGATTTTAGGGCCCCCCGTGATCCAATGCAAGGACTCTGGACCTACCGAACGACCAAGTAAGGCCACACTAATTTCAGTGTAGAGACCCTAGGAAAGATACATGCATCATAATGACATGTGTTCTTGTGTTTCAGGGGTTTCTTGTGGATTAAAAATAAACGAAGAAGCCTAATAAAATTTAAGAACAATATTCTACACTACTCGGGCTTAGGAATTCCTTTTTTACCTTGCAGCAATGGCACCTAGTAAGCGACCATGAGTATTACAGATGATTGAGGCCCAGGAGGTTGACTTGGCCGATTGACAAAGGATCGTCTGAGAGGAGGAGGATAACTCGTGGCAGAAGACTCTTCGAGCTTTTCAGCGACATACCCTTGAGAAGTACGAGGGCAGCATCTCAGACGTGTAGACGGAGAGCTAGATCGAGGATCTAGTGATAGATTTAGGCTTTATTTGGTCTCCTATGGAGTACTGGGTTCCTTTAGCCATCATCCAGATGCAGGGAGTAGCGCCTCAGTGGTGGACGCTTTATCTTGGAGAGAGGAGGGAGATTGAGGTTTCTTGGGCTGACATCGAGAAGGAGTTCCGGGCGGAATTCCTCTCTTCCAAGATGAAGGCTGAGAAGAGATAGGAGCTACTCTCCCTCTAGATGGGGAGTATGTTATTATGAAAGTTGGGGATCAAGTTCAAGGATCTCCTTTACTTTGCTCCAGACCTCTTTCCGGATGAGGAGTCTCGGGCGAGACATCTAGAGGAGGCACTCCGACCTCCTCTTCAGTATGTTGTTGTTCCCTTTTCATTACTGACTTACCTGGAGGTGCAGAAGAAGGCTGAAGTGGTGGAGAGGATGCACATGCTGGGAGATGTGTCAGAACAAGGGATCTAGTTGGGCCCGTCGAAGGGGAAAGCCGTCAGCAGCAGGCCCCCGACATCAGGACACTCTATGTTTTAACCGGTAGGAAGTAGGCCTCAGCAGTTCTAGTTCTGATCCCCTGGTCCTCGCCCCTTCCTTTTGGGCCCATGACAGAGGTGCTTCGTATGTGGGAGCCATGGACATCTTCAGAATCAGTGGTCGGACAGAGTGTAGTATAGTGTGGGTGGGTAGGTTTAGCGCCCACTTCAGCCACATCAGTTTCCATCCAGGCCCTTTCAGCAGCAGTAGGGGCTTCAGGCTCCCACCCATACGAGGGCAGAGGTTGTAGGGGGAGGCCGATCAGTTTGTCTAACACCCTTTCATATTCCTTGTTCAATACCAGAGCTTCACACTCCTTTGTTTCACACATTCTAGCCCGTGCCTTGGGTCTAGATGCCGAGAGACTTATAGTGCCCCTAGTGTTGATCACACCAATCGTAGGTCAGACTGAATTGTTATATGTTTTTTGAGGGTGTAGAATGATGATAAGGCCGCATCATTCTATCAGGGATCTGCTATTATTGCAGATATAGCCATACAATGTCATCCTATGCATTGATCAGCTGTTCTCTATGGGTGCCATCATTGACTGCTTGAGTGGAAGGGTCGTGTTCTTAGACTTAGGTAGCTGAAGTGTTACTTTCACCAGCTAGAAGGTTGTCTAGGAGGGTAGTAGGTGAGAGGAACCCATCTGATCCTTGTTAACTGAGCTATCAGTGGATTTGGTGGATGCATAGATGGTGGAGGTTCTAGGGATTTTCAGTGAGTTTATGGATGTCTTTCCTGAGGAGGTAATGACTCTACCCCCTCAACGTGATATCGAGTTTGGGATAGACTTGCAACCTGGTGGTCGTCCGATTTCAATGGCTCCCTATCGGATGGAACCTTCTGAGTTGCAGCAGTTACGAATCCAAATTGACGATCCAATGAAGAAGGGTTTTGTTCGGCCAAGCGCATCACCGTGGGGTGCTCTTGTGTTGTTTTCGAAGAAGGAGGATGGTGGACTAAAGCTGTGCATAGACTAAAGGAGGATAAATCAGGTGACGGTCAAGAATCGCTACCCCCAAACGAGGATAGACAATATCTTAAACCAGTTGAGGGGAGCGGGGTGGTTCTTAAAGATCGATCTGCGGTCTGGATATCACCAAGTTCAGGTGAATAAGGGTGACATCTTGAAGACTGCCTTCAGGTGTAGATATGGGAACATCAAGTTTCTAGTCATGTTGTTCGGAATTACGAATGCACCAGCTGTGTTCATGGGACTCATGAACTCCGTCTTCTGGGAGTACCTATACCGGTTCATAGTCATGTTTATCGATGACATCTTGATCTACTCAATATCAGAGGAGGATCATGCTGAGCACTTGAAGATGGTTTTAGAGGTCCTACAACATCACCATCTCTATGGGAATTTTTCCAATTGAAAGTTATGGATGCAAGAGGTGAATTTCCATGGGCACGTGATGTCCGAGAAAGGGATAGAAGTGGACCCATCGATGGTCGACGTGGTTGTTTATTAGGTAGCACCCAAGAATTTGGCAGAGGTTCATAGTTTCTTCGGGCTAGCATGTTACTTTTGGAGGTTTGTGCCCAACTTCTCCTGAGTTGTGGCATATTTGACAGCCTTTACCATGAAGGACCAGTATTTCGTGTGGAATGGGCAATGCGAGGTGTCCATCAGTTATCTAAAGGAAATGTTGATAAGGGCCCCAGTGCTGAGGTTTCCAGAAGGAGGGGCGGCGTATGAGGTGTTCTGTGATGCTTCGGGGAAAGGCGTCAGATCTATGTTGATGTAGTGGTAAGAGGTGATCTACTATGGGTCTAGGTAGTTATGTCCCCATGAGCTTAACTATGACACCCATGACCTAGATCTTGCGGCAGTCGTGTTCTCACTAAAGTTGTGGCAGAATTACCTCGTCGGGGAGCACTTTGTAGTCTTCACTGACCACAATAGCATGAAGTATATCTTCTCCCAGCGGGACCTGAAGTCACGACAATGGAGGTGGATGGAGTTCCTTCAGGACTATGACTTTGAGTATTCCTACTCCTCAGGAATGGGGAATGTGATGGCCAATTCCTTGAGAAGAAAATCACAAAATGATGCAGTCTAGGAGTCAGAAAATGCTTGGAAGGAAATGGAGGAGTTTGCTTCCATGCACCTAGATGCAGGGATGGTAGGTGGTATAGTTTTCCTGTATCAGATGACAGTGAAACCATATCTGTTGCAGCAGGTAGAGGAGTCACAATGGGGAGACTCAGAAAGTGAGGTGATGCGTGACCAAGTTAACCATGGGGATGCTCCGGAAGGGTGGACGGAGGATGGTCAGAATCGGGTTCTTTTTCCAGGAAAGCTGTTTGTTCCAGAGGAGATGCGCGAGATATTTCTTAGACAGTTCCACAACTCACCCATAGCAGTGCACCTAGGAGTTTCCAAGATGTACCGGGGCTTGAGAGGTCAGTTCTGGTGGCCTGGGGTGAATCGGGCGGTGGCAGAGTTCGTGGCCAAATGCATAGTATATCAGTAGGTGAAGGCTGAACACAGCGTTCCAGGCAGTTCCTTGCGTCCTCTGGATGTTCCCGAGTGGAAGTGGGATGAAATATTGATGGATTTCGTCACGGGGATACCTAAGGCCCAAGGAGGATGCGACACTATCTAGGTAGTTGTGTACTGATTGACGAAGTTGCCTCACTTTCTGGAGGACAAGGAGTCAGGTGTAGTAGATGCCTTAGCACAAAGGTACGTGGATGAGGTGGTGTGGTTTCATGGAGTTACGAGATCCATTGTCTCAGATAGGGTTGCATGGTTTAACATACTAATCTGGAGAGGATTGAGCATGCTTTGGAACCCAGCTACGTCTTAGAACTACATTCCATCCTCATACAGATGGACAGACAGAGCGCACCATCCAGACCTTGGAGGATATGCTGCGGGCATGTGTTCTGGACTCAGGAGGATTGTGGGTGCGACACTTTCCTCTAGTAGAGTTTTCCTATAACAATAGCTATCACTCTACCATTTTCATGGCTATGTTTTATGCCCTATATGGAAGGTCGTGTCTCTCACCGGTGTGATGGATTAAGGTTGGGGAAACGAGCTTTCTTGGCCTAGAAGTAGTGCAGAGCACGACAGAGAAGGTTTAGCTTATACGGGAAAGGATGAAGGCGGCCCAGGACTGACTGAAGTCGTATGCCGATAGCAGGAGGAGGCCCTAGGAGTTTGAGGTTGTAGACCACATGTTCTTGAAGTTATCCCCTCAGCATGGACAACAGAGGTTCGGTAGAGGGAGTAAGCTTTCTCCCAGATTCATCGGACCCTTTGAAGTGTTGCGGCTGGTTAGTGAAGTGGCTTATTAGCTAGCGTTACCACCGCCGCTATTAATGATACATGATGTTTTCCATGTGTCCCAACTCCAATGGTATCTACACGATGATTCACACATCCTTGGCTGGGGAGAACTAGATATCGAGGATGACGTGGCCTTTTTGGAAAGACCAGTGAGGATCGAGGATCGTGAAGAGAAGGTGATTCATGGGTGAACCATCCCTTTAGTTCGAGTGTTGTGGAAGCATGGTGGGCTTGAGGAGAGGACCTGGGAATGGGAAGAACCGATGCACGCCGAGTACCTAGAGTTGTTTTGAGTTTTGTGTTGTTCTATTTATACTTGTTTGTGATGGAATGATTCACCTTGTTGACTGTGGAATGTGTGGCTTTCCTTTTTCGATGAATGTGTGTGAAACGTCCTCGCTATGGGCAGGGGAGGACCCGATCCCAAATCAAGACGCATTAAGGTGGATGTGAATAAACACATGCGGGCGAGTCAGTGCTGCCCAAAGTGGATAGTATCTTGACATGGTGGAAGAGACTTCCCAACCCATATGACTAGGTAGTCTGACCCTGGTATGTTGCTTGGTTCATAAGAGGGAGGTGTTTCTAGATAAGATGAGGTTCATTGTTCAGAGGTATCTTTTGAGGTGGTTGTTCGGACGCTCTCTTCTCTTCTGGTTTGTTTTGATTCTTGAGGGCGATTATAGTTTGAGAGGTATCTAATGTAATGGCCCTGACCCTCCTGGACCATTACATTGCCAAAAGTGAGGCTCCACCAAAATAGTGTCACCGTGACGGTGGCACGTTGAGGGTGACACTGTGATGGTGGCAATGTGTCCTCCTCATTATTTTCCAGTTACCGACCATTCTTCTCCCATAGTAATTAATTATTTTACCCTTATTAAATCCCATAATTAATACCTAAAAATCCCAAGGAAAGTCCCCAAATGGGGGATATTAAATAACCACATAATACCATCATGTGTAACCACCCAAACCACGTGGTATACCATGATCTGACGTTCAAGGCGTTCAAAATCCCCATATCCTGTAAAAACATGATTTTATCTATATATCGCATAGGAAGTTCATCTTTCTCTTCTTATTTTTGTCCAACTCCTCTCCTTCTCTGTGGTGCGCCAACGCTCGAGTCGTCTGCTCGTCCTTGGAGTTCTCAACGTCCTCCCCTAAAAATCGTGCATCCCCTGTTCTTGGCGTGTGTAGAAAAACATCGATCCTTGATCAATCATGTAGGGATTTTCTCCTTCGTCTATCCATTGTGTGTATCATGCGGGGTGGGAATGCTTTTGCATCTTTGTAAATTGATGAAGCCGAACTTAAAGAAGATAATGAAAGAACCTTTAAAGAATGAAAGATGGTGTGATTGATGTTATGAGGTACTCTTTATGTTGTTATGTGTTGTGAATTTTATGGGCATATGTTCACTAAAAAACATGGTCGTTGGTGGTATTTCTATGTGCACTAATGATCATCGGTCCTCCTGGATGATTAAATAACTATAACATGGTATTGGTTAATTACGTATACTTGGTTAAATAAATTGAAAGCACCAGGATCCACCCTTTTTTGTGATAACCCCGGTTCACAGTGGAATTGAAACCATAGAGTTTGTTAAATCTTTTAAATCTGAAAATACATGAATGGGCTAGCCTTGTGTTGTTTGTAGTGGTTTGGTTGTTTCTTTCAAAGGCCTATTGCTGGGGTGATATGGGTGGGGTTGAGATCCATTGTTGTTATACTTTCGCTGGTTGTGAATTTAAGGCTGTGTGGTTACTCTTCTTACATAACAAATTTGGGTGGAATCCTCTATTGTTGAGAAACCATTGGTTCCAGGTTTTTGGGGACATGGGGCTGTGTCATGGGGTTTTATTTGGTTCTAGTACTTTGAGGGATCTTAATTATTCCCTTGTTGTTGTGACTTTACAAGGGAAATGGGTGTAAATGTTTATGTTTCTGTTAGACATTCTTCTTTCTCTAGATTGAGGTTTTTTCCTGTTAATTTCCCAGTAGTGTAGAATTCACCTAAACGGTTTTACTTAAACATGAAAACAGGAACAGTTTAAATGGGAATTGGTTTTGGGAATGAGTTGTGGCAGGGCCATGAGTGTCATACTGTTCATACATGAATGATTAGTAAAGAGGGTGTTTGTGCTTAGGTTTTAGAACCCCTAGGTTGGGGTGAGTGATTCTTACATATACCTATATCTATAGATTTTATGTTTCTTATTCAGGCCCCACCCATTTTGAGCACTTAAGTGCTGAACACTTCAATTTAATGGGGGAGGTTGTTTTTTCCAAAACTCCAATGAGTGGCTGGTTATTAGCTCATTTTCTGCTCCCTTTCTCATATAGCCCAAGACTCTTCGGATAGGATGTGATGGCCTGAAGTCCATTATTAGCCCAAGAATCTTCAAGCAGGGTAGTTTTGGTGGTCGGCCCAGGTGTTTGCGGGCAGTTTGTTTCCCAAGTATCTTTGGGATGAGGCCCAGGTGTCTGCGGATGGGGTTTGGCAGTGGGAATGCAGGGAGGTTGTGGCCCATGTGTCTATGGGTGGGGTTTGGTAGTGGGACTGCGGTGAGGTTGTGGCCCAGGTGTCTGCGGGCATGGTTTGGACGTGGGACTGCGGTGAGGATATGGCCCAGGTGTGTGCAGGCGTGGTGTGGTAGTAAGACTGCGGTAAGAATGTCGGGATTGGTTCAATGCATAGGATGTCTTCAATAACCAGTGGGAAAGTGGAACGGGTACCCAAATATCGATGTGATATTATTATATGTTACTTGACTTGTGTTATTTTGGGACTGCGCCTTAGTAAGGTTCAGGTGGATAGCTTTTCCTTGTTGGGTGTTTGGTTATCTATTTTTTCACGGGACATTAGAATGTCTCCTCACTTGTGCATGAGAGACTTTGGTTTTCCCTACTGTGTATACTTGTATGCTCACCCTATATATATAAAACTGCTTTCAGGTCTTCTGGAGGACATCAGGGATCACGTGGGACCATACGAGCTCGGTCCTTTGGGGAAGTTGCAGTTGTCGATTTCATTTTCTGGGTATCTTTTTACCTTTCGTGTTTTGTGGCTTTTATCTTTTACTGTTGAACATGCATATGTGAATGGTTAACTTTCAACCATACTTGTACATTTAGTTTTGCTGTTGTGGGATTTACTATCTTATCTATTGATCCTATAAAAATAATAATGGTAATGCGTTCAATTTTTTTTGATATTATATATCATTACTGCTAGTCTCCACTCTGGGACCTATTGAAAGTGGGTCTTGGGGGTCATTATCTCTCCTTCAACTTAAAGAAGGAAGGGTCTGGAAATTTTCTATCCCTTCCCTCCATTTGGTGAAGGCGGGTCGTGACACTTACTTTCTATTTGAATATATAATAATATTATCTATATAGTCTACCACAAACTAATTAAGGTAATATCTAAAGACTCTATTCATTAAATCCATGAATATAATAGGGAAATAATCAAGACCAAATGACATTACTATAAATTCATAGTGTCCTTAACATATATAGAATGAAATGTTGAATATATACTCCATATTAACCATCAATTGATGATATCCATAATGAATATCAATCATAGAAAAGTATTGATCTCTAAAAATTTGATTAAAGATGTCATCAATACGTGATAGAGGATAATTATTCTCAATAGTGATCTTGTTATGTTCTCAATAATAAATGAAAAACAACATTGACCCGTATTTTGTCTTAACGTAAAGAACATGTGCACCCCAAGTGATTCACTTGTCCAAATGAATCCTCTCTGAATATTCTCTTGGATTTTATTCTTTCTTTCCCACAACTCAATCTAGGAAAATTGATAAAAAGTCTAGGAAATAGTGATATCACTAGGTGTGTGTACTATTGAGAAATAAACATCAAAATATAGGGGAAGACCATAAAAATAAACAAAAAAAACATAAAAACCCGCATTATAGGAATATGATTGACATTGGTTTTCTCCCCAACCATATGATATAAACTCTCCTTTTGAATAGGTATAAAGACATATAAAATGGTTGTGATTTACATTAGGAGTTGATATTTATCATCATAATGTTAAATGATCATATATTTATTTAGAATATCAACTGTGACTTCTCTTCCTTAGTAATTGAAGTGATATATATGCAGTGAAAACCAATCCCTACATAAGAGAAAATTAAACTCAATGAGAGAGATATTAAAAAGGTTTAAAGGAAGACAATTACCACAAAATTAAACATGAGAAGATTCATATACATGGTATTATTTCATTATACCATTATAGTTTTTCACTTATAATTAAATATCTAATCATTTAGGTGGTATTTTTATACCCTTAGAAAATTATTCAGATATAAAGAGTAGGTAGATCTAGAATCAAATAAGACATTAGTAGTTCTATAGTGGATGATAAATATACCATTATTCAAATAATTATCAGACCCCTAATTAGAAATAATGATCACATGAAATTCCCTTTATCTATATGATTAACAGGTTGGTCATGTCATTCATCATAATTCCCATACTCCATGAATTTTAAACACTAGAGGATGGGTGGTGTATTATGTCCAGATTTCTCTCTATTCACACCATTATATAATTTTTTAACATCACTTTAGTATTCCTTTTTCCAATGAACATTCTTCCTACACTTGAGACATTTACCAGCCCCCTTAAATAAATTTACTCCATGTTTCCTTCCACACTTTAATCATAAATAAATAGTTATATTATTATCTCTATGGGTCTTATAATTTCATTTGAAATATATATTTCATTTCATATCAAAACTATAATATTGACGGGTAACATTGATCTCCATATCCTCCTTGAGGGAACACCAAAATATTTCTTTATAACTACAAAATTCCATTATAGATAATTCTTTATGAAAACTTCATTTTATTCTGTTCAATAATCGACCAACCATAATTTTGGGTTGGATGATAATTTGAGGAGCGTACAATGAAAGGCATGTAAAATTTTTCTCATATGAACTAACAGATTCATCATCCATTTTTTTTATCTCAATTAATTCCTTATCCGTTTTTATAGGGTTTATAATTAGAAAGTACTTATTGAGATATGATATTTTAAACTCATCCCACTCTATAGATTCTATTTAATTATTTTCTCTCGTTTTCTTGATATGATTCCACCATATAAATGTTTCAAATTCCAAATTATATACAACCAAAATGAATTTTCCATAATCTATACACTAGAAGATGGAAAATATCATATCAGTGGTACCTTACCATTTCTCAGAAAAACTTTTATTAAAAGAAACACTAAAATAAGTTTGATGCTTCCTCTTTAAGGAATCAATAGTACGTTGTTCTGTACCTTACTCATTTGGAATATCGGTGTGATTCATATATTGAGAATGTTATGTGAGTATAACAACGCCATTTTTTATTCCATTCCTATATCATTTGGTTTCATATGAGGAAAATCATTTCATTTTCCATTACATTCATTATTAAGATGATTCCTTTGGGTTCCATCCGTCGAAAACAACCAAAAAACATAGTGTGAGAAAAAATAATAATTGAGGGAAACCACAAGATTATAAAAAATTGTTTATATGATGTATAAAGCATGAAGCCTCCCTTTAAAACATGAAAACCAAATTTTTAACCTTGGTTTTTAATGTTAATAATTTGTTCAAATCAACCATAATGGATCATAAAATAAATTTGAATAATCCTATGCATATCCATTAGGAGTGTTAAATAACGTTTGAAACAAATCCCTTTGTTTTGAAACATGTGATGATCATGTACACCATAATGTAACCTTTTAATATTTATTACCCCTAGGTACAACTATCTTAGATCCAAATCCACATATAGTATCTAGACATGGATGTTTTTCTAGTAAAATAACACTCCATTATTTACCAAAACATTTGATGTTCTCTTATACATATGATTATAATAAGGGTTATAATTTAAGTTTTATCATCATAGTTTCCAAAGTATAAATAAACCATTCTCTGATACCAACTATAGTGACTCATACTTTTTATACAAAGATATTACATCTTAATATGTGAATATTCATTATATAAAATAATGATCCATGGAAGAATCATATATGTATAGTGACTTCAAAAAATTAGACATATGATTAACTTGTTCATAAGAGTTCTAAATCATCTCAAACTAGTAATTAAAAACTATAACCCTACTTATACATATCATACATAGAACCATTCTTCATAATTTGGGTAAAGGAAATAAAATAAAGAGTTATCTATGATGCTCAGTTAGGGTAAAAAGGTGAGATATCAATTATCACATGATAATAACATGAGAATATGTGTATGGGAACCTAATATTAACATTTAGAAATTGTACCATGCATATCAAGAATAATAATATTGAGTCATGGCATAAATCTTAGTTGATAATAAGAAATTAATCATAATGAAATCAAATAATATTATCCATGAGAACATAACATTGGAATGATATACATATATTTTTGATACATATAAAAATATAAAATAATTTTATTAGTATTAAAGGATCATTTAAAATGCTAGAATAGTGTAATGGGTTCTCTCCCAAACCATCATACTAGTCAAGGTTCACTCCCATGACTATCATAGTGGATAGAGTCTTTTACTGAACTGGGTTCACTACCCATTCTATCCCTATTAATCTTATGAGATATCAATACTTACATAATGAATTTGATAGAGATATAGGTCCCACCCATCACATAATTAAAATGATACATATGTGTTCTATAATATTTTAAAACATTCATCATATAATAACCTATGAAAATAAATGGGTTTCATAAACATTTCCTCATAGCATAACCCATGGAAAAGAAACCGGTTTCATAAACATCTTTTCACCATACTCACAAACCATATATAGAAATAATAAGGTTGGTATCATTGGATCTTATCCCCAATAAATATTATATAAATCAAAGGGTTATTTTCATTGATGAATATAAATATCATTAAAACATTTTGAGAAAAATAACCTTTCCACTTTGAAATAACTTCTTTAAAATTTAAAAATTACAAAAATATTATTGAAAAAAATTCATTGTAAATAAAAATGAAAAATTTTAAAGTAATATTAAAATAATTGAGTGGTCATGATGGAGGTATATTTATTTAATTTTGTATAAGTTAAAAGAAAAAAATCAGTTTACACTTTTGTAAAAAATGTCCAAACTATACCTTATTCAGAAAATGATAAGAACATTAATTTTATAAATTTTGTGAAATGAATAACAAGGTTAAAAATGAAATTAATAATCATATGAGAATATTAAAAACCATTATTAAATATTTTTTATAAAACATGGACATGGAAGAAGAAGGATTTTTGACTGAAGGGAGAAATAAAATTGATTTTCCATAAAAATATATTTTGTGTCTCTTAAGTTCTTAAGAAGTGGAAAAAGGAAGAGGAAATTTTATTTTGGATAAATAAATACAGGATAATAAAAGTCATGAATTTATTTAGAGTTAGATCATAATATTTCATCATCAAAAACTTAATCATAAATAATCCAGATAAATAATTAGATTGTAACATAAAACCATTACCTCAACTTCCGTTTCATTGAAATAAATTTAAAATACATTATAAAAAATTTAAATTTATTATAATTATATAACATAATAAAAATAATATATATCTTACCATACATGTTTTACTTATAACTTTTTATCAACCCTATATCAATATTGTTTTTTTAAAATCATTATTCTAAGTGATAACTGCGTTGTTTTTTATGTATGTTTTGGTTTAGTAGTTTTGTTCCATATACTCTGATCATGGTTTCATAATCCCCATAATTCTAACCGTGGAATAAATATTATAAATATATATTATATAAACACTTAGAATCACCTATAATGGTTAGATATAGAAAAATGAATTACACTATTCATAGAGACGGTAGACAGTACGTATGCATGAACGTTGTTATTATTTATTAAAGGATAGATTGAAATAAAGGTAAATAAAAACTCACCATTACAGAATCATTAATATATAATATAAATAATATATATTTATAAAATAAATATTTATTTCCATACAATTAAAATAGTTCCTACAAATGAATCGCATCACTTCATGACGATGATAGTCCACATGTACGCACGAGTGACGTTAAAGTCTCCCAATGGATTATAAGGTTAGAAGGTAGACATGATAATATCAATATATAATTATAATAATGTCATAAATTGAATATATAAATATTAAACCAATCATAATACCAATCCATAAAATATGAGGGTGAAAAATGAATTGTATATGTACATAGAGATGGTATGTTGTACTTATAGAAGAATGATATTTCAATTCCCATTTTATTGGGAAAATGATGAATAAATAAGATTTAATAATAATAATAAAATTTAATCTTGTTTATAATGTTTAAGTTATTTTTATATTATAAATTATATTGATTTAGCAGAGATAAAAGAATAAGTAAAATAGAAAGTGATTTGTTAAGGCGATTACCTCCTCTTTGAAAGACCTCCTTTGGATACCCAATTAGAAACACTATGGTTAGTCTCTTGGGATTAAAAGAACAACCAATATGTGGATAGGGTAGTGAAGAATATAATTTGGTAGGTTTTGGTCAAGATAGAAGGATCAATGTGGTGTGAAAAAGAGAAATCAGGGGTGTCCTTTTATAAGGGAGGGGGATGATATGGATGGAATTTCATAAAAGATTAAAATATAATATGGTCATTGTCAAGAAAAATGGTTAAAAATAGACTATAAATGGTAATTTTCTGACTGCTTCTATCATTTATCTTATATATTTTCCTATTTTAATATTATTATGATTTTTATATAATTTAATAAAATATTATTTTCATAAAATATCACCATTTCCAATTTTGACACTATTCATTTAATTTGACTTAAAATGCACAAAGACGTCATTGTAATTAGAATATAATTCTTTCGAATTATAATAAAATGTCATATTTATATACAAAAATCCATTCCCACATTAAATTCTGCAAATTATGTTACATTTAATGTTTTTAAAATAATTTATTATGTTTCTTTATTAGTTAGAAGAATATTATATTTGTATTTCATAGGAAATTAAAGTCAATATATAATTACAAAAAAATGTAAAAAAAATTTCCTCAAAAAAAAATTTCTTTAAGGTCAAAATAAAAACTTATATTCATTCATAATATTCATTTTCCCCAGTATGGACATATAATATATATTTTAAACTGGGTGAGAAATTTTGTATTTTTCTTTGATTTAAATATTATATAGGTAATTTTCATTTAAACGTGTCTATTAAAATAATTAAGTTAGATTATAAGATGATAATATTTTAATTATATTCAGACAATAAAAATTACTATGAAATATTATGGCTTTATCAATTATTTTTAACCAAGAATAACTTGATTTATGCTTTACCGATGAGATAAATTTCACAATGTTTAGAATTCATAATGCCTAAAAAAAGGAACATATTTACCAAATTTTAACCTTATAATTTTATATATGGAATTTTTTTTAAAAAAACTACATATTTACAAGTGGAAGAAATTAATTTTAAATTAAATTCCAAAATACTATCAAAAATGCTTTTTAAAAAAATATAATTTTCCAACATAAGAGTAGATTTATTCTTTTCCAACGCCTAAAAAAATATTATCTAAATTTTAAAAATAGAATATATATAATATAAATCATTCAAAAGTCATGATAAATTTAATTTATTTGGATAAAAATACATTTCACACATAAAAATTATTTTTTAGAAAAACATCTCTTTTGTTTTCAAATGATTTTTTTTCATTTCTATATAATTTGAAAATAATAAATACATTTTATATAGGTGTAAACCATATATTTTCCAAATTTAGATAATCATGTTAATACCCTCAAATATAATATCTAGGTGGTAATAATAATAATATTTTAGCAGTATGAAAAAATTTGTTTCAACTCGGTGTTGTGTGTAACACTAGATAACAAATAAATTAAATTTATTTGAAAAATTATTTCATAAAATTTAGGATTTTTTCAAGACTAAAAGTGGATTATATATCTTGATAGGAGTAATACTCCATGATTCCACTATTTAGAACTAACCTTACAAACTATGGAAGTGATGATGATGAGCCTCATGCTGTAGACATTCCTTCTATGTTTGCGATAGGGAGATCACCAATTAATTATTCTACACCTCCTATAGAGGATGTATATCCTATTAACAATCTAATAAACTTTGATTAACCTACTGTTATTTATGATTTAAAGGATTATCCTGACTATGGAAGTGCACAAAAGTCCAACAGACATTCCAGGCTTGTTGTTTTTACCCCCATTAACTATTGGGAAAAGTCCCACTTCTCCTATTCTCTAAGAATAAGGAAGACTCGAGATATGAGCTAATGATGCACTTTATAAAATGTTTGTATCAAATATAAAATAATTTGACAATACATATTATACCAGACATGATTTAGATAATATTTTCTAAGGATATCTTATATATAACTCATATCCTCAAAAAAAGTTGTACCTTCTAATGGCTCTAATAGTTTTATTCAAGAGATTAAGAATCCTGTGTATAAATACATGTACAATGAAGGGTACATCTTGAAACCATATGAGTTTTTTTAGTGACTTAGATCCATACCCTATCCCATCTTTATCCGCACCAGCTACATCTATACCATCTCCAGTAATTAACTCAAACAACTTCATTCAATATAAGAATGATAATGTGTAAGTATTGATGTTTATATCATTATAGAGAGTGTTGGTGAATATGAAAATATTAGGATGTATTTTTTGATATTAAAACTATTATTTATCATATAAAACCTAATATTTTTTAAAGTATATCATATGGATCATAATCTTGAAGATTTCAGAGCACATTTTACACCATGAGATTTTGTGAAATTCTTATTTTCAAAATAAATTTAATATTTTCTATATTTCGTATTACAAGAAACTAAGAGTTTATTTTTTACACAAAATAATAAGTTTATATTATGTTAAATTCAATACAAAGTTTTTGTTATATTATTCCCAATATTTATTTTTATCTTCTGTTAAGAGCAATACTTAGTTTTAACGAAATGTGACATACTATTAAAAAACTCGTATTTAATATGATTGATATCCCCTAGCCATTGAAATGGTGGTTATTAATAGGATTAACTGAATTATGAAAATATATGGTTTTCACATGTATATATAATGAATTTTTGGGTGACCAATTAATTAGAAATGAATATAAAAACCTTTTGAAAATTTAGAAAATCTTTTTATAAAAAAACTATTTTTTTCATATAATCACATTTTACCTCAATAAATTAAATGAATAATTTGTTTCAATAATTTTAATTCAATTCATATATGATATACTAAATAAATTTTTAAACATCCATCTTCTGTTTTTTCAAGATAAGAGAAAAGAATAAGGATGATTTTATTCTTAAAACTGTATTTTTTTAAAACCAGTTCTGTTCACCTTTAACGAACTTATTTTAAAATTAATATTTACAAATTTTATATAATTTAATTGAAAAATTAATCATAATTTATGAAATCATAATATAACAATTATATAATGGTGATTTGTTTTGAATTTTTCTGAAATGTTTTATTTTTTTTATGAATAATAAAAAATACTAAATTTTAATTGAAAATGTATTTTTGTTTAAATTATTTAATTTGCTAGATTATTTTTTAAATTGTTTTTAAATTAAAATTAGTTAAATTATACATCCATTAATAAAATCTAGGTCATTAAAACTTATTTAATATTGAATTTTGATATAAAAACCTTGTAAACATTTCTCTATTTTCTCTTTTAAAACACACCTTCTCGTTACATTTGTAAGATTAATTTTATATTTAATTTTTCCAATTATTTTAATGGAATTTAAAAAAATTAAATCAATATTTTAAATTGGAATAAATTTTATTATTTAATATTTTTAAATATTTTTATGTATATGAATAGTAAAAATATTAAAAATAATTTACAGCGGTTTAGGTAAAAATGGATTTTCTTGGGGTTAAAATAAGAAGATTATGGTAAAATGACGAACCAAATTGTCCAAAACACATTTAATTTAAATATCTAGACCTAATATCGTCTATTATAAACAATATTGCATTGTTGGAGCATTTTTAAATGAAATAATTTGGTTGGAATTCTTTCATTCAAAAATTTACATGTGTTCCACTCACCTCACTTATAAAAATCCCCATTCTCTTCTCTTATTCAAAAATTCAAAACATTTGTTGTAGGTAAAATACGAAACAAATTAACCTAAAAAATTCTATAATCATATCCTATAAAACATGTTTTGTATATAAATACAACCTTGGAATGATTTTGGTGAAAACCTAGTGAAGGTACGCAAAGAAGAGGAAACCTTCATTAGTGGGAATTTTTGTTTTATTATTTTTTCACATACTTTAATTATTTTTATTCCATGATGATATAAAATACTGATTATATTAAATATAATAATACTTTTTTATTTTATCTTAATTACCTACAACTGTCTCCACTTCCATCAAATTGGTTATGAAATCATCGTTCGTGTGCACAGAGGACTACCACCTCGCGAACTGAGGTCATTCGTTTTTCCATTACCACATATCACGGTTGGGTATGATGACAGACCTAAATAATATAATTTTTTTAATAATATAATTAAACCTATGTATTATTTATTTAATATATAATTTTTTTCTTTATATTCTATATGGGATGCAATAACATCACTCATGTGTACGGAGGACTACTGCCATGTGAAGCGAAGTGATCCATTTTTCACTATCGATTAACATGGAAGATGAAAAGGATATATATATCTATATTTGATATAAATGACATAATAATGATATTAATAAACTATTAACAATAATTAAAAGTTAAGATATAATTTTATTTATTACCTTTTCACTCATTGAAAGATGATAGCATCGTTCGTGTACATGTGGACTACTGCGTTCACGAAGTGATACGACTCTCTCTTTTAATCACTACAACACATGGATGATATGTAGAATCATATTTAAAGAAATGATATTCTATTCATTATATTGTGATAATTATTTAAATTTACCATATTACATACCCCCTTTCCAACATGATTATTGAAATAATGGAAATATTACTTATGTGTACGCATGACCTAACACCTCCATGGTCATAACATACATACTTCCTAAAAACAATATTTCATGAACGGTCTTAAAAGTATAATTGAAGTGTAAATATTATAATTATTTCATTATTATTATTATGTAAGAGTTGAAACCATGATCAAATGAAAAGGACCAAAAATAACAAATCAAAGAATATACAAAAAATAATGTGGTTATTACCTGAAATATGTCATTAACATAGAATTGTCAATAAATGGGTAATAAAAGGGAATAAATAAATCCTATATGGTATGATATACATATTAATGTTCATTTAATATATATATAATAACCTTATATTTATTATAAATGACGGTCAATGAGTGTGAAGGAAGTCGATACTTACATTAACGTGATTTCTATTATCGATTTAATATCTTAGAGACTCATACTATATTCACAACTCATTTATTTTGTGATGTTTATATAATAACATATGAAATTATATATCATTAATATTCCCAATTTCATTAAAAATAAATTCTGTATTGATATTATTATTTTATGTGTCATACGATTGAAAAATTACTCGATCAATAAGGGATTTTGGCCTCAATTTTCCCTATTTGAGATATATGTTATGTTATGAATCTATGTTATTTTATGAGCTACAAAACCCTTTTGATAGGTAATATCATGAATTTATTTATCCTCATGATATTTTATGTTTCATGTAATGTTATTACTTCATGGTGATTAGGTTTCAAAGTTACAAATGTTGTAACAGGTTTATGCAATAATCTCATTTTTTATCGGGATTATTTATGATTATGTTTCCAATGATGAAATATTATGATTTATATCTCAAGAAACTCATGAAATTTATTCTCCTTTTTTTATTGAGAATAATTTTTTTCTATTAATTTTCCACCCTTTATGTACTCAAGTGTTCGAAAATAATGTTTTTATAAAAACATTTTTTTGGTTGAAATTCCTTATTCTTCAAAAACCATTTTTTCTAAAAATATTTTCAATTTTTTAATATATCTTTAAATTAATTTATTTTAAAAACATTTACACATGTTTTACTTTATTTAAAATTGTTTTGAAAGGAATATGTATGTCATCTTCTAAATAACGCTCGTTTTCTTTTAATAAAAATGTGAAAGGAATCATCAGTTTAATAGGAATAATATGAATGAAACTTCCTGCCATCATGACCATTATTTTATAAAACAAATTCCCTATAATATTTCATTATTTTTTTAAGTAAATTTATTTTTAAAAAGATTTATTTTTTAAAAACTAATCTTAATTCAAAGGTTATCTTTCTTAAGAAACATTCCAATTGGTCTTTCAAAATCCTTCTCTATCTAAGATGATATCTTTTTATATAACTTATTCTTTTATGGGGATATAAAGGAAGGAAACCATTAATATTATTTCTTTGAATGTTTTATAATGAAAATATTTTTATTAAACCTGTTTTTCCTCCATAATTTATACAATTATAGAATACGTATGAAACCCAAATCTTTTCACAAGTTACGCTATGATGAAATGATGAAATGATGAAATGGTTATAAGAACTGTATCTTTTACATACATTATGACATGATTAAATGTTTAATAAACCCATTTCAATTCTTGGGTTATTATATGTTGAATTTTTTTTATCTTGTTCCACACATAAATATGGTTTTTATTATGAGATTGGTGGGACCTATATCTCCCTCTAATGCATTGGTTAAAAATGGATAACTCATGAGTAAATATGTATGTGTGAACATGATAAAAGGATCACAATTTTATGCATGAACCTAATTAAATGTTCATAATATTATACAATGCCCTATATTTCATTCCCATAATTTTATGTGGGTATATTTCATTCATATCCATAATTCTTTGTGTGGAAATGGTTATATGTCCATAAGTTTATACAAGGCCTGATTTCTTGTACTTAAATTAATGAGTGAACCTGTCTTTATTTATACTAGTTTACAACGTTATAGTCTGATGTGTGTGCCAAAAATATATGTCTTATGCAAATTTTATTATCTTATGGTTCATTTTATTTGATTTAATTATGAATCATGTCATGTGAGATTTTTATATTTATTCCATGACTTAAGATTCTAACCATTAATATACTGGGTGTGGTTTTCAAACATCATTTTCATGTTCACATACCATTATGTTCATTTTATGATTTCATATCTCTCTTTTTTCCATACTAATCATATGAGCTCACCCTTTCTTATGTTTCTTTTCCCCATGTTATAAATAAAATTTTAAGTTGGGTATGTTTCTGAAGAGTAATAAATAATAAAGATATTTTGGGGATACATTGATGATCTTTCAAAAAATTAATAAGATTGTGTACCATTTTTCCAAAGGAACTAAACTATTATGGTCCTAGGGTGTGTGTTTTTGTAATTTATTGAATATTATCAAAAAATATTTAATATCCATGGATGAAAATATTGGGTCTCAATAGTTGGTATATGAGGAAAATTTTAGTTAACCTTATGAAAATAGTATGAGAAAAAAATTTTGAGATCCCTAGGGATATTTATAAGGATATATCCCGGGTTGTATCTATGTTTAATTATAATTATGAGTCAATGTAAAGGAAAATGTCCTAGAGTTTTGGTAGAGGATAGAAAAAGTTGTTTCCAAGCAATTTCATCCTTGTCTAGATTCTATAGGAAGATGTGGATCTTGAATAGATATACCTAGGGGTAATAACTTATTAATGTTTGAATTGATCTAGAATTTATCACCTTATAGGTACCAACAACCACCCTTATTTTTACACCTGGTTTTACACACCGAGGGGATATGGTTTGGAAATTCACAAAATCTTTAAAAACCATTAAGAAGGATTTAAATAAATGATGAATATGAATGAACTATGATAAAATTGTGGTGTCATAGATTAAAAATATTGTGTCATGATTATTTTTTTAATCATTATGATTATTATTTCTCACACTATACTTTTTTAGTTTTTGTCAACACAGGGATCATGAAAGAACCAGGTTAACATTGAATGTGACAGAAAATTTTCTGATGAGCATACACATGGGATTATGAATATAGTAGAGGATTTTATGGTTATTCCTTATCATTTATCACAAAATATGATTAAGAATGTGCACCATAACCAACTCTTAGACTCACAAAATAAGATAAGGAGAGAGTTCGTTTAAATTTCGGGTAGTACTAACCATGAAGGAATGAAGATTATGTTCGTATCTGTTGACAATGGGGAAATAATCACTCAAGGTAATGTGTTTGAGGGATGAAAACATGTTTTGGGAGTGGAAAATAAGGACACGAAGTAAGTAACTAAAAAGGAAAAATGGAGATTTTGAGTAATGTAATGGATTAAAATATGAGTCTCCCAAAGATATTATTAACAGATGAATTCTTTAAATGTGTAAAGAATGGGTATTATGAAAATCGATGTCCTAGGGGGAAATCTTGTGATTTAATTGACAAGGTGATATGATTAATAGTAATATTGCCGATGATGAATAGAATACAAATGATTTATGAAAGGAAAAAAGTGTTAAGGATTAAGATGATGAAGCCTTGTTAATTGTTTAAGAAGAAAGTAGGATGATTGAAGTATTTATTTCTGGGAATTAAATGATTATTTTATATGAATCATGAAATATATATGTATATTTCAGAATATTTTTCATAAGGATTTGTAAAAATATTTTAAATGGTACTTTTGAGATAAAAAAATATTTAATGGAAAAGTGATATTTTGATTGGTAAATATAACCCATAATATGTTCCAAAGGTTGATAAAATGGTTTTTAGTTTGGATAAAGATATGATTTTTATGGATAAATTAAATTGGATATTATTCATGACCTTATAACTGATATAGGATTTGGTGAAAAAGTTATTTACGTTTTCATGGAAGGAGTTTACAACATTATTATATATGTGAAATATGTTTAATAATATATTGTTTTATTCATTTAATTTGTAATCACAGATGTTTTCGTTGAGGTTTTATGGTAAATCTAGTTATTACTATGATTAAGAAAAATATATTACCAAGTTATTTGAATATTTGGAATGTGACCATTAAGAGGTGATTAATGATATTTGGAAGATTAATGTTAGGTTTATTTTTAGAAATTTTGTGACATTATTTAAAAATCATCAATTATGGATGGTTTATAAGGTTTATAATTTATAAAATGTTTTAGGATGATATTTGGATGTGGTTTAGAGATTTTCTTTTTACGTCACCATATCTATATTTATCCATATTGGATAATTAGTGCTAACCTTTCTTCTAGAGATTAAAAGAATGATTTAGCATTATATTATGGATATTGTGACCCATTAGTGCTTCAGTTATAAAAAATCATCTTCATATCTTAGATTAAGAGTTGAATTTGAAATTAATCGAATAAAAAGTGGTGGATGGAATTATTCTTATGATATAAAGAAAATCCAATACCAAGGTATATCAGCCCATTTGTAATTATTAATCATACCAAGAAAGTAGACTATAGATTGTTTTATCTAGAAAAAATATATTTGGTTTATAATTTTTTTCCATTTATAAATAATGAGTAAGTATATACATTATTCATCACATGTAATGAAATTAGAGTTCATTTTGTTGTACCATGGGATTTTTTATGAGGAATGACTCGTAGAGATTGTGGATCAAATAGAGAAAGTTCTACAAAACAAGACCACTCACATAGAAAATGTTTTATGGTGAAAACACCATATTAAATAAGATATTTGGGAACAAAATGATGTATTTTGATATATTTATCCTCATTTATTGGTACCGATGTGATGAATTTCGAGTGAAAATTAAATTTTAATTGGTAGAATGTAATACCCCAAGATTTTGTGTGAAATTATTTTTTTCCAAAAAATATAGACTTTTTTATATTTTTTGTTAAATGAAAAACTAAGTTTAGATTAAATTACAAAAAAAAAATAATTATTTTATCTTTCATTACACGCAACACTAAGTTTTTCTTGTGTTAACACACAACACCAAGTATATCTAGTGTTACAAACAACATTGAGTTTAAACGAAACAGGACATACTATTAAAATAATATTTTTTAATATGATAGTTATCACTAACTCATTTGAATGAATGGTATAGATATTATTAACTATATTACAAAAATATATGGTTTAAACATGTATGTATAATGAATTCTTGGGTGACCAGTTAATTATATATGAAAATAAAAACTTTTTGAAAATAAAATAAATGTTTTTTTTTTAAAATATATTTTTATAAACATAAAAACATTTTTACTTCAATAATTTATATGAATAAATTCTATTGAATAACATTAATTAAATTTTATATATTATATATTCAATTATATATTAAACATTCATGTTATGTTTTTTCTATATAAGAGACAATAATAAATCAAATTTTATGCTTGAAATTGAATTTTCTAAAAAATAGTTTTCTCCCCTTTGGCATACATATTTTAAAATTATATTATACCAATTATTTAAAAAATAATTTAAAAAATAAAATTATTTTTTAAAATTTGAATATCAAAATTATCTTATGGTGAATTTTGGGATTTTTCTAAAATGTTTTATTTTCTGATGAATACTAAAAATACTGAATTTTAATTGAAAACTAAAATTTTATTTAAGTTATTTATAATGTTAGATTATATTATAAATTTTTTATAATGTAATATTAATTATATTTTACATAAATTAATTCAATATTGGTTATTTTAATCAATTTTATATTTAATTTTGATATAAAAACTATAAAAATCATTGAAGATTTTCTCTTTAAAAGTTAGCATTCTTGTCCTGCCTGCAGGATTAATTTTAAATTATAACATCCAATTATGTCTATAGTATTAATAAAAATATATTTTTTATTTGGAATAATCATAATTTATATTATATAATATTTTAAACTTAATTATTTACCAAAATGAATGGTAACAATTAATAAAAAGTATTTACCACGATTAAGGTAAAATGGAATTTATTGAGGGTTAAAATAAGAAGATAAGTATTAAATGACCTAAAAAATTGTTTAAAATCCATTTTTGGAAATATTTATACCTTATCAATTATAATCTCTATAATATTATACTATTGGAACCTTGTGACATGAAAAAACATGGGTGTGATTCTTTCTTTAACAAAAATTAAAAGAATGTCGATCACCTAACTTATAAAAGGTCACCCATTCTCATCTCTTAGTAATGCCATTAAAACCATTTGTTTTGGAAAATACCTATCCAAATCATTTCCCAAATTAACATATATAATAATTAAACCTTATATTAAAAATAATGGAAACCTAAGAAGACTTTTATTTCAAACTTATGGAGGATCCCGGAATAATATGTAATGTTCATCAACAAGCATTTTGGTTTTATTTCATCATCCACTTCATTCAATTATTATTATTCCAAGATGATATAATAATCTAGGTATATTATATATAATATTATTATGTAATGCTATTATCATTACCAACAATTATCTCCACTTCCATCAAATGTGTTATGAAATCATCATCGTGTGTATGGTGGACTACCACCTCACTAACCAATGTGATTCGGTTTTCTATTATCACCTATTATAGTTGGTTATGATGAAGGAAATAAATTAAATATATTATTTTAATAACATAATTATATCTATGGTTTCATTAAATCATATATAAAGTTTTTTCTTTCCATTCAATAGGGGATACAATAACGTTGCTCATGTGTACAATGGACTACCGCCTCACGAAACGGTGTGATTCATTTTTTAATAACTATTTATATGGAATATAATAAGGATAAATATATGTGATATAAATGATGTAATTATTATATTAATGAAATATTTAAAATTTTAAAATTTTAATACATAATTTTTATTATTACCTTTTCCTTTCACTGAAAGATGATAACATCGTTCTTGTATGTGTGTACAACCACCATCACGAAGCGATGAGACTCTATATTTTCATCTCCATGACTAATAAGTGATATGTTTTAGTATATTTAAAGAAGTAAAATTTTATTTATGATATTATGATCATTCTGGAAAGATAATATATTACTTAACTCTTTTCCACAATGATCTTTGAAAAAATGAAAATGTTGCACATGCGTACGTACGACCAACCATCTCCATGATTGTAACATACTTCTTTTCTCAAAACCATTTTTCATGATTGGTCTTTAAAATATAATTAATATATAATTATTATAATTATTTTTTGATTATTTTTTTATAATTTACGTAACCATGAACAATGAGCTCTGAAAATAAAAAATCAAAACATATATGGAAAACAAAGCGGTTATTACCCAAAACACGACTTTAACATGGAATTGATAACAAACTATTAATAAATGTATATAAGTAAATAATATATGGTGTGATATATATAATTATGGTTCAGTAATATATTTATAATAAACTTATATTTATCATATATGAGGTTCAATTGAGTATGAAAGATGTTGAGACTAATGATAAGTGGATTTCTAATCTCACTTTTATTTCTGGGAGACTTAGGAAATATTCAACACTAATTTCTATTTTGTGGTATATATACTACCCAATGAAGTGATATATAATGAATCTACCTCATTTGATAATAATTATTTTTTTTTTGATTTTATTCTTTCATAGGTCTTATCATACCAAAATTACTCATGTAGTAAGGGATTGTTGTATCAATTTTCCTTCTTTGAAATATATGTTAACTTATACACCTATATTATTTTAATAGTCATATATATAGCCCATTTAACATTTAATATCCTAAATTTATGTACCTCATGAAATTTTATGTTTTATTTAATTTTATTCTTTCATAGGGCTTACACTTCAATGTTTAAAAAGTATTAAGAGTTTTACATTACAATCACATTATTGATCAGGATTATTTATGATTATGCTTCCAATGATGAAATATTATTATATATATCTCAATAAAAAAATGAACATTTACCTCATTGATTGGGTCATGAGAATAAATGTTTTCCATTTATTTCTCGGCCTTTAAACTCTCAAGAGATCAAAAAACATTTTTAAAAAAAATGTTTAATCAGTAGAACCCCCCTTTTCTCCAAAAACATTGTTTTCAAAAATTGTTTTAAAAAAATATTTTAAAATTTATTTAAATTATTTTATTGAAATTATTTCTATCCAGATTTTACTTTTTTTTGAAGGAACCTTCATGTTATTTTCCAAATAATTTCCATTTTGATTTAATAAAAAAATCGATGGAAATATTTATTTTAACAATTTTGTCATGAAAAAAATTCCCATTATCCTGCTCATTATTATTTTAAAAGATTAATTTATAATTTCTAAATATTATTTTCCAATAAAATTATTTTTAAAATGTTCTATGTTTTAAAAATTGGTTTTCAAAAAAATTATCTTCCTCAAGAAACATTCCAAGTGATCCTTTAAAATCAATTTCCATGTAAGATGGCATCCATTGATATAATTTATGATTTACTTGGGACATGTAACCAATATAATAGCATTTATCATTCTATGAATTTTTTATCAGGAAAATATATTTATGAAACCTATTTTCCTTTCACGGGATACACTATGATAAAATGGTTATTTAACCTACTTCTCTTCATGGGTTATTCCATGATGAAATATTGACATGATTATGAAAACTATCTCTTTTTAATAGGTTATGATTTGATGAAATTTTTAAAAAAGCCATTTCATTTCATGGGTTAGAATATTTTTGATGTTTATTACCTTTTAGCACACATAAATATGATTTTTCATAATGAGTTGGGTGGGACCTATATCTACCTTCAATGCATTGGTTAAATATAAAAACCTCATTAGTAAATATGTTATGTGTGAACCTGATTACATGTCCACATTATTAATCATGAACCTAATTACATGTTCCAAATATTATGCATGGAACTATATTTCAATTCTATTATTTTATTCATGGACATGTCTTTCATGTCCATAATGTTATGAGTGGTCATGGTTTCTTGTCCATATGTTTATATAAGGTACTGATTTCATATCATTAATTTAATGAGTTAAACTATCTATATTTATAAATTTTAATAATTCTAAAATCTGATGTGTATTACAAAATCTATATATTGTGAGAATTTTATCCTCTCATGAATATTTTTATTTGATTTTCTTATAATTCATGTCAAGTAAACTGCCAATCTTTATGCAATGACTCGTTATTCTGACCATTGATATAAAGGGTATGGTTTTCATATGTTATTATCATGTTCACATACCCTTAACTTCTTGTTAGTATTATAAAAACTACCTTTTTTATCCTTATTTAGTATCTAGGATCACCCTTTTTTTCCTTTCCCAATTTTATGAGGAAACGATTCAGTAGGGTCCGTTTGTGAAGAGTATAAAAGGGGAAGATTTTTGTGGGAGACATTGAAGACCATTCACCATATTAAGAAGATTTTGTTCTGAGTATCTAATGCATCAAACCTATTATGGACTTCATGGTTATGTTTGTATCGTTAATTTAATATTAATCTAAAAAAATTTAATATCCATGTATGAAAATCTCGATTCTCTATAGAAAAAGTTGGATCTATTTAGGGAGATATTATAAAAATATTGATTGAGATTGATCACAGATATATATATGATTCCACTTGTTCTTAAATTCCTCTTTCTCCACATATTTCTCAACTAACACCTATTTCAATAGATGAATATATTATTATAAGGATTGTTCATGGTGTAATCTATGTTCTGAAAGATAGTTTCAATGATGCAAAGAACATGACGCAAATGGTTCTTATAGTACATTGTGAGAAACTATTCCAATTTTATAAATCTAAGACAATGAAGACTAATAAAGATACAGATTATATTAAAGGTGTTATAAAATATTATATTTTTAACACCCCAAGCTTCCACGGTACATTTCATTTCGAAAAATGCAATAGCGTGTGTTGTACGCAACCTCGAGCTCTAACACACACCACAACTAATTAAACTAGCCGTTGTGAATAGTAATACCTACTTTTTGAAATTTTATAAATTTTATTTATCAAAATAGACTTCATATTTGGATTCGGAATATCGAAATTAGCCTATGTTGAATTTTTGGTATTTTTCTGAGAACTTCTAATTTTTATGAATAGTGAAAAATACTTAAAAACAACTTTTTAAATCAAAATAATTTATAGTGAAAAATTATACTATTTAGTGGTTTTAAAGTATAATTAGAATATATTTTTACCATTTTATCCAATGGTGGTCATTAGAATTAATTTAACATTGAAATCAGACATAAACAATTGCCAATCTTTTGATATAAATTGTTTCTTAGAAACACACCATTTTTTGTAACAGTGGGAATTAATTATAAAATTAATTAATGCAACTTATATGTTTGGAATTTTTTAATATAGATATCATTTTTTAATTCGGAATATCAATTATAGCCTAGGGTGAAATTTTGGCTTTGTTCTGAAAAACATCAATTTTTGATGAATAGTGAAACCACTAAGTGGTAGTTAAATAACTGATTTTTCATTTAAATGAAATATTACCACTTCTGCGATTTGATTTAAAAAAATCTGACATACATGGTTTTCATTAAGAAGTAAAATGCGGTTCAATGAGATTAAAATAAATTTTTGGTGAATAGTAACTTTTAAGTTCTTAATCGCGATTAGAGGTAATTAGTGTAGTTTAAGGTACAAATAATGTTTTAATAATATGAGATGAGCATGACACTTGTCCTACTCCTATTGGATGAGTCATGGCCGACCAAGACAACCCATGGGTCAACATGGGGACCCCATGGAGCCACTTTAGTTAGAAAATTACATAAATACCTTTTATTTAATGTTAAAGTAAAAAAATGACACAAACATGAAATGTTTTACTAAAACAATTTTTACATGGGCTTATACAAGTCATATTTTTGATTATAAATAGTCATTGGAAAGATAAAAAGATTTCCTACATCATAGTATTTTTTTTATAATTTGTAGACATTAAATAAATTAAATTATTTATGACATCATTATGATGCAGCGATTACCTCATTATTTAACAATTTTAATAAAATGAAACGATAATGTAAAATCCAAGGCTTACACTTGTCCAAAGACTATTGGATGGGTATATTTAGAACCCTTATCACCTTAGCCACTAATTATATAAGTGTGGGACCTTTATAATCCGAAAATAATTGTATAATAATGTAACATTTCAACCTTTCCAAAAGAGCCCCTCCTCTCCTCTTATAAATGGCCCCCACCTATACCACCTCATTTACACTTTCAACCCATTTGGATCAGCCAACCTCTGCCCAAATACTCTCTCAACTTCCCCCCCTTACTCCTAGAATCCTCACTTTGGGCAGAACTCTTCCCAAGGAAGCCTTTGTCTCAAATCAAAAAGAGTTACCCGATTTTGAGGTAATGTCTTCTCTAATGTTGTTTTGTTTTATTTTTCTTCTCCAACCCCCTAAAATCTTTTTATTAATTTATTTTGTAACAACACCAGTATCCTCAATATACTAGGATGTTTTTATAAGAAGGATTCGATTTACACTTACACACACCTACATCTAATGGTTAAAGAACATACGGTTTCTGTGGATGGCGAATTTCTGCCTCACGAAACGATGATTGTTCAACACACATATAACACCTTCAAATGTGGCCATTTAGATGTCAATATATTTATATATGATATAAAATATGTTTATGTTTTACTTATGCTTCTTTATTTCTCATTAATGGCATACATTATGATTTCCATTATGGGTAAAATGCGATAATTTCATTTTAGGAAGTGCGGACTACCGCCCCCTCAATGTGATTTGAATCGTTAATGCCACGTGTGGGATGTATAAAGGATGGATTAAATGGTATTATACACTATATTATACTGTAATTATATTATAAATTTATATCATTATTATTTCATTCCATTAAATACGAAATAGAAATGAAAGTAGCGTTCATGCGTACGTACGGCTTACCGTCTCCATGAACGGTGCATTTCATTTCTTACCTCTAAATGTTACGTGACATTATGAATGAATGTATATACTGTATATATATGATATATATGATATCTAAATCATGAATATAATTCTGGATATAATGGATATTTCACCATATGAACAACTTGTAATTATAAGAAGTTTATTTTTGACTCAAGTACCAAAGATCGACAAAACGACCGTTATTAACTTAAATAATTAAATAATGTTCATAACATGGTAATAAGGGATATAAAAGGAATAATGAACATTAAAAAGGTTCTTAAGTAATTATAAATTAACTCTAGTTTATTATTCAGGAGGTTAAAGAACGGTCGAGTCCGGACAGGACGCAAGGTAAGGGAACTTCTTAACCCAACTTCCATTCGTTGGGTTAATCTCCTACTTTCAAAATATGTCATGATATTATTATGTACTATTTTGTATTTTTACATTCTTAATGTGTACCTATAGTGAATACACACAATAGATCTATTTTATTTTAAAAATGATCTTTTTAAGGAATTCATCTCAATCTCTTTTCATTGAGGCATATTTGGTTTTATACACAACCTTCTTTTATACGGTGTATAAACCCCTTTGACTTTTACAGTTATTAAAAAGGAATCTTTTTATACGAAGCGTTTTGCTAAACGACAAAAGGGAATGTTTTTCTTTCCGTACTTATGCGGCAACAACGACTTCTTCGCCGCCATGACCATTATTTGAGTTTCGGCTTCCTCTACAAGACATCATTCTTTTTAATGAAAAATAAATACAAAGTATTAACATTATTTTATTTTATTGAAAATGGTTTTGAAAGTGTTTTTATTATATCAATGTGTCGTATTTATATCTTGTGATTGAAATATGGAAATGTTATGTTTCCTTTATGCATGTTTTATGTGATACGATTATGTTATGGTTTATGATATGTTTAAACCTATTCATATGAGGAATGCATTGGACTTAATAAGTGACGGGTGGAGCCCGCTATAGCTCCTCGATGCATCGGCAGGTCTCATGAGACAAACTAGTGTCTTGGCACGAGGCCTTGACACAATCTTATTTGTGGTCTTGCCATGAGGCCTTGGCTACGTGGTTATGATAGTCTGGCATTATGCATTCCGTCATTATGAAAGTGGTTATTGATATTGCATGTGATTATTCGACCAGTAGAATATCAATGTGAATAAGTGAATGGAATTATCTCATTTTACTCTTTCTATATTATATTTATGTTCAAGTTTAAAAGGATTTTGTTTTATTTATACATTGCCTTAAATTTTTATGTTTATTTATGAAAGCTTCCGCATTATTGTTATCCTTACTGAGCATCTGATCTCACCACTTTCAATGTTTTAATATTTTCCAGGATGTGAAGAAGTATTTTATGAATGACCTGCAGGGATTGTGAGAAGAGGATATGAGTGTGGACTATGGAGACTTTGTTATTGTAGTTTTTCACTTTATGATGTAATGTAACGTTTACAAATGTATCTAGTGTTTCCAAGGCTACTAAACTAATTGGTCTTTCGAGACATGATCTTTTGTGATCATGCCAATGTTACGAAGTAACGCACCGGCTCTGGGTAGCTGGGGTCGGGGCGTTACAAAATTCATAGGATTTGCACTAAGGAATATGTTTAGGCTCGATTTATGAATTTTTTCAAATGCAAAAAAAATGTCTCCTTTAATGCAAGATTTCAAATACATTGTTGAAAATCTTTTAGTTACAGATTTTTTCTTAGATCACTTTTTGCTAGAGAAATATGAATTTTTGAAGACTGTAGAGCACATGATTATAGATAGTCATATATTAACAATATATTAGATCCATATATGTATTTCATAAACACTCTAGTTATAGAACACTAGCTCTTCCTATACGCAACATATATCCTTCTCCTACACTAGATTTTGTATCTTCCTATACTTCTCCTATAACACCACTCACAAGACTTTTAGATCTCAGAATTCCATAGTACCTTTACCATATTAGACCTATTTCAAATGATATTTTGATTATAGATTTTTATTTTAAATCTCAATCTGTCAATTCCCCTTCTCCTACCACATAAAAAAAAGGTCAATCACTAATTGAACTTTCTACAATTCGAGACCCATTATATTATCATTCTAATTAGGTAATCTGATTGTAAAATTATAATTTTTCATAACTTTTTGAAAATAAAGTAAATCTATTTTATTCATATCTTATTTTATTATATTATGAACTTTATTTATATATTATCTTCAAAATGTCATATAATTACTTTTTGATGTCTACATTTACATCATCACCCTTTGTTGTGAAACCATTTTGATAATACTATAGGGGGATTATATATTGTGGTGTGTTATATAAAATTTTAATGATGTTTTATTGAAATGGACCACTATCACACTATTTAAATTTACTTATACCTTGACTTGTTAACATAAAAAATGGGGATATTTTTTACATAGTCCAAAAAAATATTATTTTAATTATCTCAAATCATGGTTAATTTATAATGAATTAATTATATGTTTTGTGTTAATGATGTTAATTTTTTGGTCTATAAGGAAATGTTATAAATAGTATATCGATGATGAATCTAGATGATATACCATGAATCCCAAAAATTTATTCTGAGTTTGACAGGAAAAAACTCTCTATGTGCTCAACAAACCATAATAGTAATTGATTGACCGTAAGATAGATTTTATTGAATAGATGATGAAACTTGGAAATATGATGAATTTTGACATATGGTTGAAGCGACCAGAAGGAAAACGAATCAACCACATTCAAATTCATCATACCAAATGAGATTTCTTTCAATCCTCAACTAACTCAAAGAGTAACTAAGTGACCACAAGGCCATGTGAAGTAACCATATATTATATTATTCTTTTAGAAAAATCAATAAGTATAGAAATGGAAATATTTTTCATTAGTATGAATTTTTGAGAAAATTAATAGAACGTATGATAGAGTTGGGATTTTTTCAATGTGTTGAAGTGACCATATGGGTTTCAAGAGACCATATGTTCAAATGAGGTGTCTACACATCCTATAGACTAACCAAATGACTTATTAAGGGTTCTGAATTTAATTTATCTATAATATTATGAGCGATCATAGATTATTTGAGACGTAACTCTTTATGTGACCATAAATAATGTGAGATTATATTTTAATAATATATATTCCTACCACCTATTATGAATAATTAAATACTGAGTTAAAGCATTTAATTTTACTATATTTCATATAGAGTATGTAAATTCATAAATATATTTCATCAAAGAATATTTTTGGAGAATGATTTTTTAAAGAATACTGAAGTCATGGGATTTACATGTGTTGAAAAAACATGAGTGAGATCTTTGTGTTAACAAAATATTAATATCATTATTCATCTAAACTCGATAACAAGTTCTCAAAAAAATTTCTATTATTCACATATTATCTTAAAACTAATGGAAGACATCGAGAAGAGAAGATATTTCTTAAAGAATAATTTAACTTTGATCAATTTATACATTAAAAATTAATTTATCTCTCTATATCTTCCTCTCTTTCTATTACATTTGAGTTTTTTAGAACTTATTTATAAATATGTTAATGAACATACTCTTATACATCATAAGAGAGTACTTCGATGCTCATTCTTTATTTCCTTCATATTTTTACTCCCAAGACAATTGCATAATAGGTTGGGAGATAACCTAGAAAACCCTACATGTTTTTATAACCTCTACTCAATCCATGTTTTGGACAATATGTTTATATTTGTAAACATTATAGGGGTACTATTAAGTGTAGATGACTAGATCTATTCTTGCGACTGAACCTACTTTATTTTTATTTCATTTTTGTGTTTTGCATTTTTATGGAATTTTTTAATTCTTTTAACAAATATATTATGAAAAAAATATACTTTGATAGAACGATTTTATATTTTATATATCTATTATTTAATTTATGTATAAGAATATAAAAAGAATATGATAATATAAATTTATTATAAATGAGTTATGATCATGATTTTAAGAGGTTATAAAAAATACATTAGATATACCTACTGAATTAGTTAATTCTATGATTTCTAAACTGGGGGATTTTTTTTAATTTTTTAAATAGAAACTTTTATGAGATACTTAATTCTACCCCCTATTGTGTACACAAATCTGGCTGATATTATGAAATTTATTATCAATGATGGTCAAGTGTGGTGTCTAAATGGAGTTTCTTTAATGTGATGGAGTGAGGGTTGATTGACAAGAATGGATTTTATCAAAATATTTTATATATGTGGTGACTGATGTATATCCTTTAAATTAACAAATTGTTTGAAATTATTTTCAATTTTTTTATTTGGGTATTTTTTATATAAAGTATGTATAATGTGTTTAATTATATAAATATATAGGTAGTGTTTTTATACTTTTTACCATTCCCCAAAGTGTATATCTAATTGGTTTACACTTTTGTATTGTATCAAGGATTTCTAGAGTTCGAGTAACCCCAAATTCTCCCCCACTAGGGCACCCTAGTGATGACAATGTTATGGTTAGTTGATGGGTTTCTAATAACACCCTTAAAGTATTTTTGATATTATTTCATGGAGGGGTTTGTGGCTAGTAGTAGTTTTACCCAGTTTCTAGCTAGATCTCATAATGAGACCTAGGGGTTGCTACCCACAACCATGGGGAGAGGGATATTCTTGGTTGTTCTAGCTTTTAATATGGGTTGGAGTGACTTTACAAAATAAATTTCTTCTTTTAAAAATACATGAATGATATTGTAAAAAATAATAGAATAACTTAAAACCTATGTTGTATAATGTTTTTCTGGTTTTTATGAATTTTTAAAAACATAAGATACATGTTGTAATACATATATAACAAGAAACAATTTATGTCATTAAAAACATAGGACATTCAACCACATGATTTTTTAAAAAACATGATTTTTTGTGGATTATTTTTGAAAAAATATAATGAGTTTTGTTAAAATTAAATTTTCTTATAATTAATGAAACATTCATGAATATCTTGGCCCATTTATTCTAGGTAATGAGATTGTTTTAGGGAACTCTTTAAACAAAGAATATGATTTCATGATTGAATATAATTTTGAGATTTTATATGAGTTAAAATTTTATAATTTAGAATAAAAAATTCTTCATAGACATTCATGTATTTAAATAGACTAAAGGGTTTTATATACTTTTTATACCAATTAATAAGATTTATATTCTCATCCAAAGTTTTCCAATGATTTTTAAGGGATTTATGGATGAGTATGAACAATAATAATTTCAATGATCTAGTTTTGGTGATTTTTCTTAAAAGAAGCATGTATATCATTTAAAGAACACATTCTGAAAGAAAAAAATATTATGTAATATATTCCCAAATCAAAAAAATTCTTAAACCTAAAGGTATTAGGAATTTATGTGATGTGATTTTTTTGAAAATCATGTAATGATTAGGTGGTTATGTTAAGACTATTAATCTTATACTACTACCCCAAAAGTTTCCCCTAATGATCACATTAGCCTTAATAGATACCTTACCATAAAAACTAGTTTTCTATTTACAACATTCATCCAATGGAAACAGTTCCTATTTATATTTTAAATATACCATTATGTCCTCCACAAAAAAATCTCATCCCTCATTCATTTAGTTTTATCTCATGTTTTAAAATGTTAATCAAATTTCTGATATATATATATTTTCATTAGGTATTCTTATAACTATGACTTTTATAAAAAACTACAATAAAAGGGATTTCCAACTTATTTCTATTTTTTTTATTTATTTCTTTAGATATATAACTTTTGTGTATAATGTTCTTATTATGAAAATATTCTATAGTGTTTTTTTATTTTTACTATATTGATGCATCCTAAGAACTATTATTACATAAATAAAAAAATTTATTTAATAGTACATGAAGATAAAATAAAGTTATTATAAATAATGAATAATTGATATTGAATTCTCATCACATATGGTGGGAAATATCATCTTTCAATAAAACATAAAATATATATAGGATGTAACCATTTAATTTGTAAATGTTTTAAAAATTATACTATTAGTGAGAACAATAAAAAATTACAAGGTATAAATTGAATGACCTTAATTTTTAATGACATTAATTTTCACTTTATGTATTGAATTAGATATAATTGATTTTGTGTGATTAAATTCTGTGACTCCAGGTATGAATCAAAATTCAAAAAGAAGAGGTGTGCAATAAAATAAAACATTATATGGGCCATAAATTAAATAAGGAAAATAGATGTCATATTCCTGGAGGATATCAAGGGGAATTCATTTTTTAATATAACAATATAAGTGAAAAAATTATGGAATTATCATTTGGGTCATATATATCAATAAAAAGTTGATATCATCAAAAAATATAAATAATCATGGGATATGATATTCCTTATAATACAAAGGTATATGGGTTATAATTCATGCATGAAAGGGAATATGGTGATAAATTTTTACCATCCTAAAAATAATATGGCATGTAAACTAATTAACATGACATTTAGAAATATATGTTGTCCCAATTATCAAAATGGAAAATTATGTGGAATATATTCTTCACTGTTTATATATAATATTAATAATGTGGATGGTTAATGAATATATCCTAAATGAATGAATTAAAAGGATTTATTATAAGATTTTTACATCTTGATAAAAAAATAATCTGATTGAACTATCATGACTTTTAGATTTGAAAATAGAAAATAATTAAATTATATTGAAGAAAAAATATAATTTAATTTTGGAATCATATAAGTTGAAATGAAATTTTACTTGAGATAAACCTAAATCAGAATAGATTCATGGAATAAATAAATGAAATTATGAATAATATAGAAAAAACCGCATTTATTATAAGTGTATTCTCAATATATTTAGGAAATAAGTTGTTCATGTTTTTTTATAAACATAAAATAGTTATTTACTTTTCCCTTATAAGAGTGTGACTTTTTATGAGATATGTTATTGAATGAAAAAAAATCTAAAAAAACCTTGAGTATTTTAGAGAAAAAATTATGAACAAAAATTAAAATTAATGGGAATGTTAGGACTACAAGAGGCATACCATAATAATGGATTAATTTGGGTGCGGTTAATTTAATACTCTTTGTTATTTTGGATATTTTTCCTAATGTTAGTAATAAAATGATGATTAGAGCATCATCTCCATTTTCGGGTCATAATAAAACAATCATAAAATACAGATTAACTTTTACATGATTCACCCCTATGGGGTGATTACTTCCAAGGAGAAATAAAATCACACTATTATCTCACATAAATCACTATAATAAACACTTGATTTTAAATTTTTTTGAGTCCTATCACTATCCCTCAGGGACTCTACATTTACAAATTGTTACATGATAAAAATTATAATTATTCACTCAATATTAATTGGGATGTTCACATCATTAACATAATGTTATATCTATGTACTCCATATTCTTTAAAATTTGATATTGGGTAACACTTTCTTTGAATATCACGAGAGATAAATCTTTTTAAATTAGATAAATTTATCTCAACTCTTTCTCTCTCAATCAATATCTATACCTATTTTGTTTATTGGAAAAGGATTGGAATTAAGGATTTGAAGGATTAACCTTACAAAAAAACTGACTAATCCAACCCAATATAAACTAGTAAAATTTGGCTTTCATTAGATAATAAACTCAAGTTAGTTGATGGATATTATATAACTCAGGGTTTTGATTTCATTAATTATTTTAACCATTACCACTCTTAATAAAAATCAAACAATTAATTGAATTAAAAATCATAATTGGAATTGGAAGTGGTGACTATGTTTTTTGATCAAATTCAAATATAACATTAATAGTTATTTACTTTTAATAATAATGAGATGTGATTATAATTCTCAAACCGACCCTCGTGAACGATCACCAAGCACCGAGAACCACTGGAGAAAAATAATTCCTCCTCATATTCCGTAGGTTTTTCACTAGTGGAAGGTATTAAAATAGTAATGGAGATATAATATCATCAAATATATATCGATAAATGTTCATGATTGAATCTACCAATAATTTGTCATGAATCTTTAGTATAAAAAATCTACCAAAAACATTTACATAAAAAATAGATAGTCAACGTGGTCCTAACATTCAAGAACATAAATCCATAAAATTATACATGATTCAACAATAATAAATTAAGAAGTTTCAGAAGAATATATATGATAAATACCCAATACATAATATAACAGAAAGAGAACTTTTTCCTATAAATATGTATTATAACTAATTTAATCATGATATTATGGCCTCTAACCCAACTTATAATTTATATCTTACAAATAATTCATCCTCTATACCCTCAGTGATACCTCAACTATTTATCTAATGGTTTTAGGGAACAACAGAAGTGTCTAGATGTGGATTGATTTTTTATCATCTATATCAATGGATAAAATCTAAAAAACATCAAGATAACATCCCATGATATTCTAAATAGAATTATACGCATTTAATTTATAATAATATTAATATAATAATTTCCTATAAAAAATAATCCTCTTCATAAATTTATTTTTCATTCTTATAGTGTTGTCGTTGTAGAGTAGGTTCCATGATAGGATCCCTCTAGTTATTTCCACATGTGCTCCATAAATAATCAAATTTCATTATTGATATTTCTATTTCTACGATGGAAGAATCTATGGAATTAAATTTTTCATTTCCAATCATAATAATTTTTTATGTTCTTAGAAATTATTGATATATGGGAGGGAGTGAGGTTGGATGAATCTATTTGGGGATAAATAGAATTTTAGAGGAATTCTTTAGTGCACACCACACATGAAATCACCAAACCTTAAAAATTATACTATTTTGGAATTATAAATAGGTTTAAACATTTCATAATTGCATAATGAACCTTATATAAATATTTATCCCAAGTAAAACCACATTTAAAATAGTGATAATAATATTACTTCCATATCATGTGTTGCAACCAAAGATATTTTTTCATTGGATTTGATAGTATATCCTTGTTGTCTATTATAAGTTTTTTAAACTTATATAATGTTTTTTAATGGATTTATCAATGGTAAAATCAATATATAATTTTAATTTAAGTAATTTGATACCATGATTCCATAGTTATACCATATCCTAAGGTGTAAGATGAAACCAAAACGCAATCAATAGACCATGCCAAAAGGGTCATTATGTTGTGTAAGGGGAAATTGTATCCACTGTAAGGATCAAGATAAGTCCATGAAGCTAGTGAAATCAACCTTTCTATAGGGATAATTGGGTAATATTTTCCTTATATATATTTTTTGAATTGATATTATTATTGTAAAACCACTTCCTACATCATAGTTGTGTTTTGGAGTTTTTCAAAATAATGTTCTAACACTAAATTACCATAGGAACAAGGTTTCACAGTGAGACAACACTGATCTCAATGTCAAATTTTAGAAGGGTGTCAAAGGAGTACCTCCTCAAATGTGTCTGAAATAAGAATGTAGAGGACCATATTTTTGGGTGGTCCGGTGGAAAAAAGAATGATGTGGGGAGGAAAATAAATTCAAAGACTGGTAGGGTCTTAAGGGATTTGAATGATTGGTGATAGGACATAAAGGGTAATAAATTAGTCTCATATAAAATTTATTTATGATGTGAGATTCAGGTGACGATGTTTGTACCATAGTCTATGTCAACACATAACATAATACAAATATTAAATTCCATGAATAAGAAATAAATACCTCATCATATTTTGTTCCTTATATGTGGAATATGTGTTTCTAGAAGCATGAAAGTTTGTAATTTTTTTGGAGTCTAAAAGAATTTACATCATGGAGATGTAGACTATATCATTTTCATGATATTGAGGAATTCATCCATGTTGTAGTAAGGTGTTGTGTTTTGGAGGATTTTGTTTGGTCATTGTGGTTGTTTTTTCAGGTTTTATGTATATAGGAAATTTCACCTTGGGGTTGAGATCCATGTTACAAACATTATTGTATTTGAAAAATGGTTAAGTCAAAATTGACTTATCATGTTACCAAGGATCAATATATAGATTCATTAATCCAAAAACACCCCTACTCTCAACCCTTAACCATATCTGGATTATCTACACAGGGAGTTGATGATCAAAATCAAGGAAATATTAAAAATTGTATTCATAATCATGAAATATTGGAGAATGATGTATTATTGGATTATGATAAGGAATAATCAATGTTAAACAATTGAAATCAAATATAGAACCTATTCACAGTGAAGAAAAAAATGAAATAATGAACAATTTGGTATAAAAAAAGTAATAATCAATCAAAAACTCTCTACAAATAAGTAAATGTTGAAGAACTACCTAGGTGCTGATGAAGAATAGTGAGCGGTGTTGAAACAGAAAACAGAAAAGGAAATGGTATCACAATGAATGAATAATGGGTGATGATTAATTAACAACTCAAATTAAAATAATGAAATATATTTTAGAATGAAAACGTATGAAAAAATAAAAGACATTTTGGAAGAAAATGAGAGATAATAAAAGTGGTTGATGTCATATATGTGTATGGCATTAAAAATATCAATAGGCATGAGATGTACATGAATTATAAGTCATTCATATTATAAAATGTCTTAAGGGACATTGATTCCAACATATTCACATCATGTAAGTTATCTACACTCCATGTATTTGGGATCCATCTTTCATGTTGATGAATCAATTCATATCATTGACTGGGTGAGCCTCCAAACATTGCACATCATGTAATCACTACACATCATGTATGGGATGCAATTTTTGTGGGTTTTTTATTTTTGAAATCTACACATTGTGTAATTATGTTACATGAATTATATTGTCTTCATGTTATGAAAGTGCTTCATGGGTTAGTCTGCGGCCATACGGGAATGTTGTGAATGAGGTCCACATGTCATTTACATAATACACGGCTTATAAAGTCTGTTTTTTTTTTCAATTTTCATCATTTCTTCCTTTAAATCAAAATTTCTTATTTATTATGAAAACAAACCAAAACCTAGTTTATTATCTAATAAGTCATTAATAATTTTTAAATAAATGTATCCAATATGTATATATTATTTCATCTTATCATGTTCCCCTACACTTGAATAATTTATTACCCTCATGAAAAAAGTATCTCAATAGGGATTCCAATAGAAACAATTTTTAAAATTGGATACTTTTATTACTAATAAGTAAATAAAACTAAGTGTTAATAGAAAAAAGTAGTCATCTATAATAAATCATGTAGAGCAAATCAATATTTCCCCACAGTTAAGTTCATTATCTATATTTTTTATTCTTTTAATTACAATTTCATAAATATTCTTTAGATTATAGACCCAATTTTCTTTTTATCTCACAATGGATTTTCACTCATTATTCAGGGTAAAATTTAACTAGATTTATGCTCATAACCTAAATACATATTTCAAACTATAGGATTTCATTGGTTCTATCATCTATATTTCGTAAAGATAGATAAAAAATAAACTATGAAGGCTTTAAAAAAATGGGTTCAAATGTCTCTGAGGATGAAGGAAGGTTGATAGAAACTAAAAATTCAAGCTTAAAAAGAGGGTAAGATATTAAGTATAATGAATAACAAATATAAGTAGTTCAATAAAGTGACTAATCCAAGTACAAAAGGGGACCATGCTCCGAACTTCTCATAGTGGATCCATGAATATATCATATAACAATAAAAACATTACCTCGTTCCTTCATTTTTATTTATAATTATTTTTTTATATTCATGTTCAAGAAATATCTAACATCAATCCACATACCACATATGATCTAATATAGGATTCATCATTCTGGAAATGGTAAATTTTGACCCACCTAAGACACAACCATATATATATATATTAGGAACATGATAGGTATATAAAATTGGAAAAGTAATCATGGACCACATCATATCAGTTTGGTGAAAGTACCATAATACATATCCTCGTGAACAGTATCATGTATATTTCTGAACTGAAAATTTCCTCACACTTGTTCAAAGGATAATCATGCATAATATCAAGAGTAGGGTAAGAAGGGATAATTTTTTTGAGATAGATCTATCCTAAATAGGTCATTCATAGAAACTACAGGCTAAAGAATAAATCATTTTAGGTAGGTATCCTGGAAAAATGGCTCAAAAAAATATTTTCTTAGTCAATTTAAAAATGTATTTGATTGATAATATCCTCAATAAGAACCCAATGCATGTTTTGATAGGATTACAAACCTCGTGAATCTCTTAAGAAATATGCTCAGAAAATAACATGTACTCTTTTGTCCATAATCCTTTCAGGAATGGGAGTATAAAAAAACTGGCAATCATATAGGGTAAAAAATAAATACATAAGTTAATCAAAAGAAATTTAATTTTTTTTTGAATTTGAATTAAATAACTAAACTCATCAACCATGCATAAAAAATAAACATGATTAAATCATTGATTTCAATAGTTTCAAACCTAACATTGTCTTTTATTTAAATGCGTGTAATGAATTTTTATATTTAAAGTATTCTATTAGTGAAAAATGACTCATAGATAAATGAAAAAATGTACTAAACCAATTATATATACAATAAAGCTATATAAAGATTCTCCTACACTTAAAATGATACAGTTTCCAAATTGTCTTAGAATGTACAAAATGGAGCGATATCACAAATAGAATAGAAAAAAAATTAAATGGAAACTGGAAATTGAATTTTAGTGAATCGAGAGATCCCTGAGTATCATTCCATGGGGTAAATTATTGGATAATTATTTCAAATTGGGATACCTATATAATTTCTTAGAATGAATGAACATACACTATATATAAAATTATTTCATAGGGTTTAAATAGGATGAAAATAGTGAAATGGGATGTTTTATATAGTTAATAGTAATGAAAACTACTCATATAAATGCTTATATGTGTGCACAATGAAGTTTATGGACAACATACGAACCATAATGATACTAAAACATAAATATATATCCTAATCACATGATATAAAATAAATATATAAACCAATATGATTTACTTCTCATAAATTCCAAATAATGACATGATCAGCCAGATCAATATGAAAAAAGATTTTGTAGTGGTGTACATCGGCTCAGAAGTCCAATTCCTCCTACATGAACTATTGGTTGAGTCATCGAGCTCATAGAGACTCTTTGTTGGATTTACCACCTCGGGATAATACCAATAATGAATCTCATTTAGTAATAATAACATCCTTGCTCGCCATGGCGGGGATATCTACAAATCATGGATTTATAAATAAATCTCTTCAAGATGGCACTTGTCATTAACAAGATTATGAGTCATCCAATGTAGGATTGAAGATGGTAGTAGGACATGTGAAACAATGACTATATATGAGGTAGAATAGCTAGACATGGCTAAATTAATAAAGTAAGAAAATGAAAATAAGACAACCAGTATTAATGAAAAAAAATATCCAATGTATATAATTAAGTAATGATATAATAGTTTAAAAGTAATACAAGCAGTACATAATGTGTCACCCAAATAGAATGCAAAATAGGGAAGTGGTAAAAGGGGAATATAAGACTTAGGGGAACTCTTTTTTTCCATTTCATCACCCTCCCGAACTATGGGTTCCTCAATCAGGACCTCCATATTGATTTCCTCTATGAATACAAGCATAGTATCATCAATGTCCACTGAAGGCTCCATGGAACTGGAAGTTGTCTCGGTGGAAGGTGTAGGTGAGGTGCTTATCCTTATGGTATCTATGTGTCTAGTAGTAGAGTCGATGAATGGTACTAGAGTAGATGGTGGGATGGATGGGACCTTTCCCATACGAGCATACTCTACTAGATACTCCTACTTTCCCAAAGGTTCTGTCAGCCTAGAGGAGAGAGTGCTCTGAATAGGAGCTGGTTAATGTATAAATGAGGATTAAAGGGAATACTGATGGTGGTGAGTGGGAATATGTGATGGATGGTGGTGGTCTATGGATGGTAAATAATTGTGGTGTAAAGAATTAGATTTCCAAGTGGAGGAAGATTTGACGTAGTTTCTCTAAAATATATTGGAGCACATTCCAGAGATATACTAGAAAGGATAGGGTCAATGATGGTGTGTGAAAGGTATTTGTTGACCTCCTTGTTTTAATGATCACTAAATCATGCTTCTAATGATATTAATATGTTTCATTTTTTTCATAAGTATTTTATAATCTGAGATAGGTGATGAAATTTCCTAAGTATGAGTCTCTGTTGAAGTTAATACACTGTTGAGGATGAGTCACCATCAAGACTAACTCACTGCTGAGATGATACACTAACAGACATATATCACCATCAATATAGAAAATGGAAAATTCCTGAATTAATTCACTGTCACATATGACCCAACTGTAGAGGAGTCATCACCTAGGAAAATTTTCTATAAAGTATGAGTCACTGCCAGAATGACCTACCATCTGAGTAGTCAACGTCAATACTGACTCACCACCAATTGAGACACCGAAATCATGGAATTTTTAGATAAGTACATAATTGATATACCACCAGTTCAAGAAACTAGAAGCTTCGTGTCACCATTGTAAAGATACACCACCAAACACTAAAAAATCATTAGATCCAATCACAACTAATGGCACATCATAAAACATAGACACCTCTAATACTTTTAAATTATTTATTTTGAATGAAATTATTCTAATTGATATATTATGGATTTCATTGTAAAAAATATTTTAATTACCGTATCTTAAATGTTCTAAAAAATGAATTAAAGATAATTTGAGACATATTTTACAATGAAATGAGATATCTGGATGTGTGTTGATATTAATCTTGTTACTACTATTAATAAAGGAAAAAAGAATCCCTCATGAGCTAGTACACAAACAGATAATGAAGGAGTTGAAAGAGATACACTAAAATTATTTACCTATAAACAATAGATCTAAACCTGATTGTAAGATCGAGAAGAGATTACCTATTATATCATGTTTACATTACTGAGAATGATGAAACACAGTACACATATATATCCTTCATACAGCTAAGAAATAGATTATATGAAACTCTATTCTACTGAAGTTTGATGAGTATGACTTAAAAGGAATTTCTAAATTATTTCAAGTAGTCAAGAGATGCACTAGATAATAAATTGTGTGTTACTATCTCTTCATACTTATATATTTCTGAGTGTTTTTATTTATTTTTACATTACGAGGAGTGTGTGACCCACTTTTTATTTTCATACACATTGTCATGTCCATCAATCAGGAATATACACTAATATCTTCTCAAATCTCTTACTATCATTTATACTTCCACATATAATTGTGGTTGAGGTCCTGTGTGACAAATTGTTTGTTTTACTCCCACATATAATAGTGTAAGAGTTCATGTGTGACCTGGAAAATTGTAAAATGTTGTAAAACATGATTCGGGTAATTGATTAAAATATTTATTTATATAAAATTCTTAGTAATAGGGGATCACCAAGGGGAGAGACCAAAGTCTCAACACGAGAATAAAACTCTTGTATTAAAAATTCCAATTCTTGTTTTATTATTTTTACTTTGAATTTATTCTTTAAAATTGAAAATTGTTTTTAAATTGCAAAACAATTTATACTTTGATACTTAACCATAATGAGTGTTTTTATAAAATTTTAATTAAGTAAATTGATTTCAAAGTATTATGTAATATTGTATATTATATTATCTGAGAAGAAATCAATATTTTAAGAAATATTTGGAATGATTCGAATTTATAAAAAATTTCGCTTTTGGTTGACTGGACCATTTTGAAATTAATTGGGGGAATCCTTATAATCCATTTTGAGAAAAAAAATTAATGGGTACTAAATTCACCCCCCCCATTGAGTTACTCACTCCAACCAAAATTTTGTATCAAATTAATCTTTACTTTGGTATTAATGTTTTAAAAAACGTTTTCATAGCGATTATACTTAAGCTTCAATGATCTTAATTTTTTGCTATTTATAACAGTAGTTTTTAAATGGATTCTAAAAAATTGGTTTCTATTACCAACATACCTCTCTTTTTTAATGGTTAAAATTATTCAAAATGGAAAATTACAATGAAAATTCACATTTAGAGTATGGTTTTTGAAATTTTGACTTTTATATAAGATAAAATATGTCATCCCTTCTACTACTAGAAATGATTGGGATGATGTGAAAATGTTTGACAAAAAAAAGCGTTACAGCTATGAATTCCCTATATTGTGCATTAGGAGATTAATTATTTAATAGAATTTCTTCTTGAAACACATCATATGATATTTTTTATAACTTATATATTTCTCATGAGGGAACAACTAATGTTTAACAAATGAGACTTAACATATACATTATTAAGTATGATAACTTTAAGATGAAGCCTGAAGAACATATTTTAGAGATCTACCTTAGGTTCAATGATATTGTGAACATAATGATCACACTTTGGAATCCTATATTAAATAATGACCAGACCATGCTACTATTTAGATTTTTACTTGAAATATAGAGAGTCATATCTATCTCCAATAGAGAATCCTATGACATTAGCAAGATACCAGTTAAAGTGTTGATTGGTAATATGATGTTGTTTAAAAAAATGTTAATTGTAAAATGAGACGACAATGAAGAACCGAAGACAAAACTTGTATCTTTTATGGATAATAAATCTAAACAAAAGGAAAAGGATAATGTTTATGCTGCAAATTTAAGTTAGAGTGTTTGACCACTATAAAGTGATGAAGATATTTCTTATCTAGCCAGACGGTTTAAGACATTTTATAGATAAAATTATTTTTCTAAAAAGATAAATTATAAAGTGAAATATTATTCCAAGGGAACCTAGAAGAAAGACTGGAAGAAAGATGAAAATGAGATTTTATGCTATGAGTGTAGGAGGAAAGGTTATGTAAAGGTTTACTTTCCAAATATAAAATAAAGAAAAAGATATGATAACAAGGACTGAAGGTATGACAAGGCCATGAAATAAACACGGAGTTCCTCATAGCATTGATCTAGTGATACTAATTGAAATATTAAAGCGAAAATAGATATAATAAGCATGTGGTTTATAAACAATGTTTCTAAGGTACCTACTATATCTATTTTACCTAAAGTATTTATTACCATACATGTTCATAATGATCATATTTCTGATATTTATGAGAAATAAAATAATGATGAAGATATATATTAGAATGAAATGTTTCAATAATATAAAATTAATGAATAAACTTTTGATGAATTAAGAGACAAATATAAAACTCTAAAATGGAATCATGTTTTATCAGTATACTTTAAATCTGATATGTCTGTTAGAAAGGAAAATAATTCTCAATTACAGAAAAATATTCTAAACATAATCATTAAAATGAGTAGTTAAATAAATACTCAAAAAAATTGAAAAATGGTAGAGAAACTCCCACACATTTTTTAAGAAAGAAAGATTCACATAAACATGTTTCTGGTATTAGATACCAACCTGGATATAGAAGAGTATCATTAAGCACGTTTTTTCTTAAGTCCATACCAAAAAGTTATTTTTCCAATTATTTTTCTAAATGACCAAATAATGTCTTTATTTTAAAATTATTCGTTATATTTATAGGAAACCCATCATGAAAAGTTGTCTTCCCAAATCATTAACAACTACCCTCTTTGGAACGAAGTTAATCTGGGTACCAAAGTAATTTCTTTCATAAATTGTTTTATAGGAAAATTATTTGAAAACCTGCTAAAATAGTATATGGTACATAGAAAATGGTTTTTAAATACATATTATATGATACTATTATTTATTCAAGAGAATTATTATGGTTTATAGTGTTCATGTCACCTTTGGTGATAATACAATAGAAAAAATCACTAGCATTTTTCAAATTAGTAACAAAAATTTAGTTTTAATTTCTAAATTATTATATAATGATTGTATAAATATAAATTTATTAGCATTTCACAATTATGTGATGATAAATCTAATGTTTAAATTGAGAATATTTCTTTCAATAATTTTTATTCTAAAAAATAGTTAATTTCTACTTCTTTAAGAAATAATAATGTTTAAGTTATTGAATCAAAATATCTAATTTCTCAAAAACATTTCTACTTATGTACTTTTCACAATGAATATTACATTTTAAATACGTTATTAAGACACTAAAATATCCACTCACATATAATTCCTACTTTGAAAGGTTTCTTTAGGGATCTACTTATGTAAGAGTTCCCAAATGATAAATTTTGTAACCCTTGTGAAAAAGGGAAACAAAACAATTTTTATTTTAAATTAAATATATAAGTTTCAACTTCTCAACCTATATGGATTTATTTGTACCATATAGAGTTTCTTGTTTAAATGAGAAGCACTATGTTTATGTTCTACTAGATGAATATTCTAGGTATACATGAGTAATTTTTTAGCTAAAAAAATACAACGTTTTCATATTTCACTAAGTATGCTAGATATGTAGAAAAACTATGTTGACATACAATGAATACCTTGAGAAGTGACCATGGGATTGAGATTGAAAATAAATATTTGGAATTTTTTTCTCATAAATGAAAAGTCTCATAACTTCTTATCCCCTAAGCCCCTAGAGCATAATGTAGTTGTTGAAAGGGGAAATAGAAAATTACAAGAGATATCTCATACCACATTAATTTAGCATGACTTACCCATCTATTTTTAGGTATAGGATATAAATACAAACTACTACATCTTAAATAGAATTTTAATTGGGCCAATTTTGATGAATAACCCACATGATATTAGAAGTAATAAAAATACCACGGTTAATTACTTTCATGTTTTTAGTTTCAGAGTCTTTATTCTTAAAAATAAGGATAATATTTGAAAATATCCCTCCAAATGTTATGAAGGAATTTTCTTTGGTTATTCAACCTCCTATAAATCCAATAGATTTTTTAATAAAAATACTGAGACTATAGAGTAATAGGTTCATGTATAGTTTAGTGGAACAGATCCACATGAGATTAAGACCTCCATAGAAAACCTTGATGATGATTTATCATCTTTTAATTTAAATTAGAAAAATTTATATTATGTTGTTAAATATCTAGAAAAATCAACCAATTCTAATGAATATATAAGACATCATTAACATAGACATGTAGAAAATCCTAAAGTGACCAATAATACTTTTTCTAGAGCTATTAGAACCCTTTAGTATCACCCCATAGATGATGTTGTAGGTGACCTAGATAGAGGTACTTAGATAAGATTTTCTCTTATAAATTAGGATGATCACCATACATTCTTATCTCATCTTGAACCTAAGAACCAAAATGATGCTATTAATGATGAATTCTGGTGATTTTAATACATGATTAATTTAACAAATTTCAATGAAACAATCTGTGTGAACTTGTAGATAGACCCAGGGAAACCTAACTGTAGCACAAAATGGGTGATTAGAAACAATGTGGATGTGTCAGGAACAATATTTTGAAATAAGGAAAGACTGATTGCATAAGGATATAGTCAAAATGAAGGAATATACTATGAGGATAATTTTTCACCAGCTTTTATAGTTGAATACTTTGTAATACTACATACTTATGTAGCTCTTATAGATTCTAAACATTATCAAATGGATTTCAGTTTTGTATTCTCGAATGATTTTATAGTTTTTGATGTTTCTGTTGAAAAACCCCCTAGTTTTCAAAATTACCATTATATAAATGAATTTTTTAAATTATCTAATGTTTTATAATGTTGGATATAGGTTCCTACAGTTTTATATGATAGGATCAGTGATTTTCTTATTAATTTTTTTTCAAAAGGTATATCTAATCCTACTATTTTTGTAAAACGAATTTCAAAATATGTTTTAGTAGTAAAAAGATATATAAGTGATATTATTTTGAAATCTTGAAGAAATTATCATGGTACAAACTTTTCTAAAATGATGAAAATGAGTTTGATGGGGGAAATAAAATTCTTTCTTCGATTATAGATTTTTGAAAATAAATGAAGTATTTTAAATTAAATAAAATATAAAAAATATCTTTTAAGATATTTTAAAATGGATATAACTAAGAGTAGTGATACTCCTATGAGTACCACCTGTAAGTTGGATAATGATTAAACATGGAAACTATTATATTAAACTATTCATAGAGATATAATTAGAAGTATTCTCTACTTGACTACTAACTGATCTGATATAATGTTTAGTGTGTGTATGTGTGATCCCTATTAAGAAAATCCAAAAGAGTAACACTTAAACTTTGTTAAAATAAATTTTCAAATACATCAAATACACAAAAAATTTATGACTATTTTACCCTAGAGTACAAGAATTTTATCTAGTTAGTTATTTTTATGTTGATATTGGTGTATACAAGATAAATTGAAATTGAACTTCAAGAACAAATCCCTTTTTGGGAAAGTATCTAGTTTCTTGGTGTAATAAGAATGAAATTTATATTTCCCTTTCTATTGTTGAAGAGAAACACATAGATTATGGTAGTTTCTATGAAAAATATTTGTGGATGAAAAACACATTACTAGACAAAATATATAAATTCTAACATGTCCCCATAAATTTTGACAATACAAGTGCTATTGTCATTTATATGAATCCATTGTCACATTATATGAAAAAACATATTGATGTAAGATATCACATGTCGAGATATCCTTTTGAAAAAGGCGATATCACTCTTGTATACATTAGTAGAGAACATCAGTTGGATGATATATTTACAAATCCTTTGAATTCTAAGAGAATAAATTACATAAAACATGAGCTAATTATGAGTAATTTTTATTAAGTTTAATTTTTCATAGGACACAACATTGAGTGGGACACACCACTGATAATGAAACAATATCATGTGACACACTATTTTGGTTGTCTCACCATTTAATTTGAATCATTGTTGTAATCGTCAAAATGTTGGTTTTTCACCCCATTGGTTTTCATGCCCTTGTGAATTTTTATATTTTCTTAGTTTTTTGAACTTCTGGTTTACTGTTCTTATTGTTTATTTTATTTCTATAACCCAATTTGAATATTTCTTGATACAAAATTACGATTTTAAGTAAAAAATTTATATTAATTTTTCAAATACCTAAATTGCAAAAGATATAAAATAGAAAATTTTCAAATTAAAACGCACCTATATTATTAAAGCTTTCTTTCTCTTAATCCCAGTGTGACCATTCATATTCTGACCATTAAACCTTCAACGTTTCTCTCAACCTTCAACTGAGATTACCATAACTATCCACATGGAAATATTAAAGCACCCTTCTGATTCTACAATATCAAAGACCTAGCCTAGTATGAAAGAAAAAGGAAAGTTATGTGATGGTATTATAGTTGAACATATTCATCCTTATATTTAAAAATGTTTAGTAGTACTAAAAAGGAATTGTAACCATAGTGGCTATTTTCATGTAAGTCTCTGTTTATGAAAGTCATATAGAACCAATGATGGATAGACTGGTTGCCCTCAAATGGGAGAACTATCTACCAAAGGTCAGTGCATCACTTTTATCAAAATGTTTACTTTTCCTTTTATGAAAAAGTAGATGACATGATGTGTATAAGATTAAATGGTCATAAAGTTGTTTTTTCTGAAATAAATGGATTGAATGTCTTGGATTACCACATGAAGGAGTTTTTAATGAATGTCAAGGAATAATTCCCACGAATAGTGAGTTGTCTAAATATGAAGATTCTCTTGTTGAATTAAGTGGATATGGAATAAACAGAAGACCAGTTACATCTGAATTGGATAGAGAGTACCGATTTCTATTTTAGTTTATTCATCACATGTTATGTCTATGGAAAGGTGACTTTTCCTCCTTAAGATACAAATATATATATATTCTATGTCTTATGAAATGAGGAAATATGATACACTTGTGTGGGTATCTTATGTAGCATCTTCTTGAGATGATATAACATAATTTGAGATCTAAATCCTTAATCTATCTGAATCTTGTTTCTTCCATGTCAAAGGGAAAATCCCACATTTTAGATGATAAGGAAATAGTTTTTGATTGTGGTGGTTTTTTCAAATAAAAATCTATTTTTATGAGAATAAGTATCAATGGGAACCCATAGATGAAATAGTGGGTAGCTGCTAGTGAGAAGATTTATATTGATTTCTATCATGTTTATCATTTGGGTAGACCAAAATACATGATTGATCCTAGAATGGAGCCAAATGAGGTTGTGGAATATTCATATGAGGAAGAATATGTGGTTAACTCAAGTGAATAAGAGTAATTTATATTTGATGAGGACATGGAATCTAAATTTTCACCAAGAACTCCATCTATCACATTGGTATCTTCTAGTCATCCTAAGTGACTTCCCAAAAGTGAAAAGTTAGTGAAAAGTGATGAAGAAGAAACAAAAATTTCTGGAGAAGATTATTTCAATTATATCCTTAAATATGATGATGAGTAAGATAATGGTGATGAATAAAAGGAAGATGAAAATATAGAAATGGTAGTGTAAATGGAGATGATGAGAATGATGATGATGATGATGATGATGATGTTGATGTTGATGATGATGATGATGATTCTGACCCTAATGGTTCAGTTGGTTGAATCTGGAGAAACGATATGGAGATGCCTTCAGATCATTCTTCTCATTATTTCTCTATAGAGAGACCAATACTGTATGAATAATTGTATCTAGTTTTTTAAGATAAGTATTCTTTTATTAAGGGGATCCCCAAGTGTTCATGATAGTTATATTAGTGTTGGTGAAATTCAGACTATATCTAAATATTCTATTCTTGAATAGCTTTCTATCATTGCATATGTGGTACAACATGTTGCTAAGAAATCTAAAAAATAGATTTTTTTTCTTTTGAGCTTTTCACTGATGAACAGTAAGTTGATGTAGCTTCTTATGAAGAGACTCATAATGATATAAATTTATAAGTTGAATCATTTTATGTTGAAAAACATTATTCCCATATAGAAGAAGAACTTGCTACTAGTGAAAAAGTCTACTGTTTCATAGAGCTAAGATGCTCAGAAATCAGACGAGATCCCTACTGTCATTGTGAAGACTGTAACTGGATAGATTCCATATGGTCAATGAAGTGTTGAATTATCTATTTTAATAGTTCTTAAGATACCTCCTACCATTATACCTATTTTTGATGATATATCGGGGTGATGGATTAACTCTATGGCAGAGGATTGGGGTATGTTATCAAGTAATGTTACGATCCCACCAAAGGTTGGTGTACATGATCTTCAAGATGAGAGAGAACTTGTGGGTTCAATTCTCTATAAAATCAATGTTAATGGCATGTTGGAAAATTTTACGTCTATTAGGAAACATTCACTTGTCGTTCCAGTCTCTATTATCCACATTGTTGTAGTTACCAAAGGTGACAATGATGTTTTTAGTGAATATTTGTCATTAAAATTTTATAATATATTAATGAATCAAACACCTTACCATACAAAGATATGTAAAAATGATCTCTAAAATCTATTTGAGTTGGTGATTCAACATTTTAAACCGAATAGGTTGCAAAATATTTAAAAGGTAGTGATTGAAAATAAGAGGAGCAGTGGTGAAATGGAGTATTTGAGGGCTATTATGGAAGGAATGAAATCCACATTTGTAGAATGTATGGATTCTCTATTAGAGAGTATTGAAAATCTTACCTCTATTAATTCTGGTTCACATGAATTTCCACCACCTGTCCTTGTTGTTGATCCACTTCTATCATTGATCATAGAAGATATTTGATCTCTTTTATCTTGTTCATTATGTTTTTTTAAATCGTACTCAACATAACTTAAGTAAATTAAGGTATAATAGTGATTATATTATCAAACTATCTACCTCATATTAACATGAAATTAAAAATCATATAAATACTAAAATAATGGAAATTAATTATTATCTCTCAAAAATTTATACCAAGAATCCCATGGATTCCAAATTTATGTTTTTGGATGAGAATTTGCATATTCCACCTATGAATCAACCCTTTAAGAAAATAGTAAGCCAATTGAAAGAGATTAGTCCATTACTGAATCAGTTTATGGAAGAAAAAATTGATTTATTTATTTCCATGGAGAGAGGTGGTCATATAATCATGGATTTCATAAACCTCATGAAACCATTTATCCTAGTACATGTGATGACTATCGTGGCATAGGAATCAATTCTTATTACCCCACATGCATCTCTTAAACAAATAGTAACCAAGGATCAAGCTGCACATCTTCCTGCCCAATTCCAACCCTTCATCTTCATATTACAAAATCTATTAGACTACCCCTGATGATTATTATTTTAGTTTTTCAACCTCAAGATATGGATATAATCCCACCTAGTGTTCCATATCACTTGAATGCAGCTCCTTCAAACCCTCTTACACCAGTTGTCTCTGGTTAAGAAGAAGCCAAGGAAAAAGGAAAATATCTAAAGGACCCTTCGACTAATCGTTGATTTTTTTTAGATTAGACATTCTATTTTAAAGGGAATTTTTTGTAATATCATAATAATTGAAACATTTGGGTGCCTATTTATTCTCTTTCTTACTACATTATTTTTAAAATGTTAAATGTATTACCTTTCATACTGCCTTTAATGTTTTAATTTTATTTTTAACTTTTTGTTAATCCAAAAAGGGTGAGAAGGAGAAAATATGAAATTAATTTTCTTCTTCATATTATAGTGAACTTTCTTTCATAATACTTCTTCTATTTTCTTTGATATCACATTGATTTATGTTCACACTATTACAATTTCCCTATACCATGTTTTGATCTTACATTTGATACCATGAATTGTTTACTTTTGATGCCATGATTTTCAATCATCAGAAGTGTGGATATTGTCGACCTCATTATTTTAATGATCACTAAATCATTCTTCTAATGATATCAATAAATTTTAGGTTTTCTATATGTGTTTTATTATCTATGACAGATGATGAAATTTATAAAGTATGAGTCATAGTTGCTGCTGAGACACCGCTGAGGATGAGTCACCTTCAACACCGACTCACTGCTGAGCTGACACACCTCCAGAAATATCCCACAATCAATATGAAAAAATGGAAAAGTCCTAATACAATTCACCATCAAATATGACACTACTGTATATGAGTCACCACCAAGGAATAATTTTGATAAATTACGAGACACCTCTAGCCTAACCTACCATCAGAGGAGTCACCACCAAGATTGAATCACCACTAACTAAGACACCACTAGAATATATTTGTTGGATATGCATAGAATTGACATACCACTAGTAAAAGACACCTCCAGACTCTGAGAAATTATTAGATCGAGTCACCTCCAATGACACACCACAAGACTAAGACACCACCAACATTTCTAACTTATTTATTTTGAATTAAATTATTCTAGTAAATATATTATAGATTTTCATTACAAACATATTTTAATGTTTGTATCTTAAATGTTCGAATGAATAAATTGAAGAGTGTGTTAGACATGTTTTATGAGGAAGCAAGATATTTAGATGCATGTGGATATTATTACTACATCGACTATTAGTAAAGGAAGAGGGCTCCCTTAGGCCCCACTACATAGATAGAGATACAATGAGAAAAAAGTGATAAAATGAAAGGATTTACCCACACCTGATAGAGTTAAACATGATTGAAATGTAAATAATAAATTACCTTCTACATCGTGTTTACACAACTAAGAAGGCTATAGAACAATACACATCGATCACCTTCCTGTAGTCAAGAACAAGTGTCCATGAGACTCTGTTCTATATAAGATTCAAGACGTTGACTCAAGCATCATTTCCATACAATATAAAGGATTCAAGAGTTTCACTATATAAAAAATGATCATCTCTATCCCTTCATACTTTTATATTTCTCACTGTGATTATTTCTCATTTTCATTATGAGTAGTGTGTGGCACTCTATTTACTTTCACACACACATTATCTTTCTACAAACTAAAATATACTTTTATATCTTCTGAAATATCTTCTTATCATTTATAATACCATTTATAATTATGGTAAAGGTCCTATGTGACCGGTTGTTTTTTATATTCCCATGTGTAATTGTAGAAGATGTTGTTTGTGACCAAGATAGTTGTAAACTGTTGTAAAACCAAATCAATGATGTGGACCAAAATGTTTATTTATATAAACTACATTTTGTCTGGTGATCAAAAAATAGATATTACTAAGTCTCATTTTGACAATGAACCTCTTATATTAAAAATTATGATACTAGTTTTAATTTTCATTACTTTGAATTTATTCATTAAAACTTAAAATTGTTTTTAAACTGTAAAAAATTAATAATTCAATAGTTAACCATAGTGAATGTTTTTATAAAATTTTAATTAAATTAATTGAAGGATTAAGTAATATTGTATATTATTTTATCCAAGAAATAATAAATCTTCTAAGAAATCATTTCAAAGATTATAATTTACAATGATCAAATATTTTGGTTAACTGGTCCATTTTTTAATTATTTGGTGGAAACCTTTTAAACCATTTTGAATAAGAATTTTTATTGGGTACTCAATTCACCCCTCCTAAGTTACTCTCTCGGAAAATAGTAATGGTGGATGTATAATGGAAATGAGTAGTGAAAGGGGTATGTATGGGAATTGTAAACAGTCAAGTAAGGTGGTGGAATGATGGTGTGAAATATAGGTGGTGGGAGTAGGGGATGAGATGGAAGAAAATGATGGGGTAGGGTCAGGAGCTTGATAATTGGAGGCTGGTGTGGCTATGTAAGTTGTATACTGATAACGGTATTTTTCAATGTCCTCCAAATACATTAGTTCCCAATGGTATATGTTGTCATTCTTCATGAGGAGCCCCATCTTGTGGGGAAGTAGTAGGATGATTCCCCCCATAGAGACAAGAGAGGTATGGGGATATGTTTCCTCAAGGAACCGAGATTCACGGGAAAGGGGGTGGAAAAAGAACCACATATCAAAATTATGAGTCCTCCTTTCCAGGGTCCAGTATAGCTCACCAAACAACATGTACATGCAGACAACTAGGCCACCCATGTGTGATGTGTGAATAATAACATCGATCTTGAAAACCCCTTCGTGGGAATCACCCCTAGCCTTCCAAGAATGACTAAGGGCCTTATGAATGATCTAGATGGAATCACCTTGTATCATGATGCTCTTCATGGTTCAAGGATCATTCATGCTATACTAGTCTCTAGAGATCTTGGACCACAGTCTTGTAGACTCAACCTTGTTAGGATTGAGATATAATGTTGGGATTATTGGAGAAGTGATGAATTTAGTGAAATAGATTTTAAGGAAAAATCCAAACACTCAGAGGTTGAGCTCCCATGGATAACCTAGAAGTCTAAAGTGGATATAATCAAATTCCAGCATTAAGGTGGATAAGTAGTCAAGGAAGAGCTCCTTGAACTTCCCCTCATGCATTTGGGTGATCAAGGTTAATTTAAAATGAATGATGAGATCAAGGGACACATAAATGATATCGATGTGATCCAGGACTATGAGGTCTAATGTCTTATTAGTACATGTTGTCTAGGCCTATATATGGACCTACTAGATCTAGTGTGCAAGATAAAAAAATGGATGGAGTTATGAATGTGAGGACATGTGGGGGCCTTCAACCAGCTATAAGATGATTGTGTGTCATAAGAGGTGGTAGTAGAGAAATAGGAATAATCAGAGTTAGAGGATGATGGACTTATGGTTGGAAGAGGATAAATCATACACCATTTTTTCGGAAGAGGTGTGTCTCCATTCTCAGAAATGCAGTCAACTGGAGGGGTATGAACTGACATGGTACTGTCCATTTCAGATAAAGTGGAATGTATAGAGGAGGGTGGAGAAGACGTTGGGAAAGGAGGGGTTGAGATGGAAAGGTCCAGTGGAAGGGAAGGGAGGGATTCTAGTAAGGGGGTGTGACCTTGGACATGAGATCTCATGAGAGTGATGCATCATGAGTGGGGTGGTGTGAACCCTAGGGTCACATGATTTAGAAACCAACCCCAAAATTTACACATAATTTACTGCTTACACAACGTGAAAATAATGATTTTGAAAAAAATAGTTTCCTCATCTTCACACACATTGTAAACTTTTCACAATGTTTATTTTTTTTTCATTTTGTGCCCCAATTAGACAATTTCCTCAAAACAAGATTTCAACACACTCTAAGAAGTCCAAAATATTATACTACCCTAGCCTATCTTATCAAACCTACCTTGTGTTTCCCCAAAGTTAGTGAATCTTTTATTACCTATAGCTATAAATTTATTAAATTAGAAGACATTAACATAGATTTAATACCCCTTGTAGAATGATTATATAAAATTGAGAGGCTGAAATTTGGGTAGACTCCCTTGTCATTGGTGTAGTGTAATTTTCATTCTTGGAAGAATTGGATCCCTTGTATATAGGAGGTGGTTTATAATGACATGATATTAATACACATTAATATTACATCATTTTTTATGAATATTCATCATATTGGAAATTTATATTCGTGAGGACTGTAATGGTTTAGTGTATTTGGAAACATGGAAACACAATCTTATAACTTGGTTAAATATCTACAACAGATCCTGTAATGATCTTCCCTTTTGTATTCTACAAAAGAATACCCTAATTAAAACCTTTCTTTATAACCTGAGGAAATGATGCATAATAATTGGTGAGCACATATTCTCTGTAAGGGTAAACATGAAATATGCATAAGCATGACATAACCATAAGCATATGATAACATGGTCATAAAATTGGAAAATAATACACTGTGTATCAAATATCATAAACATAAATCATGTAATAAATATTATTTATTCATAAGACATAAATCATATATAAAACATCAAAACATGATCTAGTAGTGTAAAATGTTAGAATAAGACATTGAAATTATTGAATACACATAATTATATAAAACCATTCCCAATAAGTCAAGGATCATTTCCAGAACATATCTAGGAAATTTATGGGGGATACACCTACTGGGTAGGACACACCACCATCCTAAGCTACAACACTTTCCTTATAGTTTAATGGTTTTAATCCCCAAGCCATATTAGTAGTTTAGGTTTACTACCATGACCATATTAGTGGAAAAAGTCCATTAATGAACCAAGTTCACTCGACATTCCATGCGTGTCTATCTCATAAGGTATAAAAATTTACCCAATTATTTAGAAGGAGATATAGGTCCCCCCATCAAATAATGAAGTCATACATACATGATCCATTATATAATAAAACAATAATTATATCAGGACCCATAAAAAGAGATGGGATTACTAAGATTCTTATCATAACCCATGAAATGAAATGGGTATCAAAAACATTTAATAATTTCATCACCTATGGAAAAGTGACATGTTTCATAATCATTTCATTATAGAATAACACGTGAAAGGAAAGTGAGTTTCATAATAAGTTTTTCATGGTATAACCCATAGAAGATAAACAAATTTTAGAAATAAATTTTCATCATATACATAAACATATCAAATAAATAATAATAATGGGGAACTTAGATCATATACCTAGTAAATCATAAACTATATCACTGTATTTCATCATAGATGGATAAGGATTTTGAAAGATCACGTTGATCATTTGTTATGGAAATTATCATTTATTTAAAAACAATTTTTATGGCATAACTGTTTTTGAAATTTTTTTATTTGAAATACACTTTGAAAATTTATGAGGTAATCTTTAAAAATAATTTATAATATTTATTGAGAAAAATATTTTTTTAAAATTGTAAAAATTATGGTTAAATCATAAAACATTTTGAAAACCTTTTTTTAAAATAGCTTTGAAAACATATAAATGAGTCTTTGAAAATCAATTAAAAAAAATAAAAAATGTTTAAACCATTTTTATATGAAAAAAGTTTAAGAAAAATGGATTTTCTATATAATTAGGGGGAAAATCAATAAAATAATCTAGTAAAGTTGTAAAATAAGAATCATATAAATGATGGTTATGATGGTGGGTAAATATATTCATGCTGATCATTCCATTTACACCATAAAAGGTTTATGAATTTGACTTGACTAGAATGAAAAAAAAATATTCCTTTTAAAAACTTTTTTAAAAAATTTAAAAAATGGGTAAATATTTCTTTTTAAAATCATATAATAGTAGTAAAAAAATGAAAACATTTTTAGAAAACATGGTTTCTAAATAAAATTGAATTCCGACTGAATTGAGAGATAAAGTGGGATTTTATTAAAAAACAATTCTTAACTGTTATAATTACTAAATAGTGGATAAATGTTATAATAACTTTAATATATGTTGAATAAACATTGGATAAGAAAATTCGTTCAATTTATTGAGATATGGACAATAATATTTCAACAATGGATGTTTAATAATAAATAATTATGATAAAAGATGAGATTATATCAATAAAATCTTTCAACTCTTATAACTTGGAATCAAAATACACAAGAAATAATAACATTAAATGATGTTTAAAATATTAATAAAATAGTAACATTCTTTATATAACATTTAAAAATGGAACTTTATACACCTCATAAAATAATATATGTGCATAAGAAAACATGTGTCTCAAATATAAAAAATTGTTAGAAAATTCCATTACCAATTTAATAACTTTTAAAATATAAAACCAATGAAATATAGATTATTAAATGGATATTTAAATACCAATAAATTTGATTAAATAATCATAAAATACATTCATGGGAAGTATATACACGAAATAGAATAAAAAGGTGGTGAATATAGCATGTGTCTCACAAAAGATAAAAAGTGAGATAGAAATCCCTTACTACATAAGTAACTTTATAGTTGTTATCCCCATGAAATAATAACATAAATTTTAACATTGAATATAATTAAATAAATTAAATTAATGATATAAAATTTCAGTGTACATTATATAAACCACAAAAATAAATCAGCGGTGAGTATGACATAAGTCTCACCAAAATAAAAGTGAGACTATATATCCACGTACCTTAAGTCATTACTCTCATCGTACGTGTTCAAAACTCTTATGTAATAAATATATATTATTATATAAAAATATCCTAAAACAATACTCATATATATAATACCATATATAATTTTCTAATGGCTTTATATTACACGATAATCAATAATTCCATGTTAATGTTATGCTTTGGGAAATAACCACTTTGTTTTTCATACATATTTTGACTTGTTAATCTTGGTCTTATTAAGTAGATAATGATTTCATCCTTTCCCGCAATTAAATAATGATATAAATATCATATATATTCAGTATATATTTTTTTTAATAAATTTTAAATTAAAGAAATAGGAAATGGAATACACCATTTATTGATACGTTAGACCGTACGTATACAAGAATGATTTATCCATTTCCTTATCATATGGAAAAAAAGAATATTAAACTATATATATATAATAATTATAATAGAATTTTTATGTTATATATATCACATATCTCCATTAATTCTATACATAAAATATTCCATATAAATTCTTAACAAATCACATCGCTTCGTGAGGTGGTAGTCCACCGTACAAACAGACAACATTATCATATTCTTACAAAATATAATTCATGAAGGTATTTATTATGTAATAAATCTAGAAGCATAAAGAAATAATAAATATCATATATATAATATATAATATATAAATCCTTTATTATTCCCAAACATTAGTACATTAGATTATTATATATGCTTCATATACGAATAAATCAAGGATGTTTAGAAGGAAACAATAAAATGAATTTTGATTAATGTTACCTCTTTTTCAGGTAACTCATTTTCGTTTCCACCAAAATAATTCCTTGGTTGGATTTATTTCCAAAGTTATGATTCTATGTGGAGAGGAGTGATGTTGGGAAGTTATTTGGAAAGCTATTGTATGATAAAAATGGATTGAGAGGTGTGAATAAGTGAGCAGTGTGTGCGGGGGGGGGGTGACTTCCCTTTTATATTGGATGAAGAGAGACATTCTTATAAATACAAATAGTTAAACACTATTTGGAGGTCTATCTTATATAATGTGCCTTCATTAATGAAAAAATTTCAATATAAGAGTTCATATGGTCATAATATGTCCATATAATGGTTTTAGACATGTGGCTATGTCATTTGGCTCCTTAAGTTAACGTTTAGTCCCTCAGAATACTTGTTTTTCTATTAATTGTAGTAATTAATTTTAATAATTTTCAATAATAATTTGGGGAAAAAATTAAGTTGACATTATTAGAAATTATAAATTTTTCTAATTCCAAATAATTAATCCACTTTTTCAAATTCAAATAATAGAAGTGTTATAAAATAATTTGAAATTAATCTCGTAGATGGGATAAAATAAAGTGTTTTTAAAATGAAAATGTTCTAAAGATTGAAATTTTTTTATATCCAATTTAAATGTGAAATTAATTCCAATGGTTTAAATTGGATTTATTAATTTATAATTTAACTAATTATACTTTTAAACCAATTTAAAATATAATTTATCTATATGAATAAATTAGATGAAAATCCAGCTTTTAATTAAAATTCATTATATTTCACTATTCATCAAATTAAATCATCTCATAAAAATACCCAAAATACATCTTGATATAATTTTGACATTATTCTTCAAAGCATGAGTTTTATATTTTAAATTTTCTTTATAAACGAATCAAAATTTTCTTTTATAATAAGTAAGCCATTAAATGGTGGTAAAACTTCCTTTTAGAAAACTACTTATTTTTATGCCTAAAATTGGATTTATTATTATATCATGTATAGAAAACACTTATCTAAATATTAAATATTTTATTTAATATATACTATAAATTTTTAATTAAAATCATTCATAAAAAATTTCGTGTTTAATTTATTAAGATAAAACTTATTTCTATGTAGAAAAATAGTTCCCCGGAAAGGGAATTTCATTACTTTCAAATAGTTTTTACACTCATTTATAATTAATTAGTAACCAATAAATTAATTTCCTATAAATTTATAAATAATATTTTCATAATTTAGTTATTCTTATTCATAAATTCCATTCCAACTACTAGGTGATAAATATAATAATATTTTAATAATATTAATATTACATTGTTGTTCTTTAAAATGTAGTCTTGTGTGCAATAGAAGCTGTAAAAAAACATGGTGTTGTGTGTAACACAAGAAAAACATAATTTTATATATAGTAAAAGAATAAATTGTATTATCTTTTAAGGAAATCAATAAAATAATTTTAATTTATATGAAAAAATAATTCATAAAAACTCACTCTGTTACATTCTACTCCCACTAAAATGAATTGTTTCCCAAACATCATCAATCTCATCATAGATTTATTACTTGGAGGTTCCTCTCAGATAAAACCACATTGAAAAAATAAATACTATAACTTCCTTTAAAAATAGAAATTTGGAAAAATATCAGTTACCCATAGTAACTCATAACTAGGTTCCCACATTGGGGAACATGGGTGCAATATCAAAACATAAACATGGAAGAGAAAACTAAAACCCAAATATGAATGGAGATTGATAGAGAACATGGTCTGGAGAAAGAAAAATATCACAAAGAAATAAACCAAATAGACTTGAAAAATGTAATTGATATAATCAAAAATAATGACAACAGTAAAACCATTTATTTCAATATCCTTTGTTAATGTTGAATAATTTTTCACAAGAATATATACTTAATCGCATTCCATTTCATATGCACAATCTCGCCCTTTGGTTGTTCCTCAAAATAATTACACATTATATCCTACTCTAATAAATAATGGTGAATTTTTAATTCTTGAAGAATTAATAGATCATGATATCCATATATAGAATGATAGGTCATTCTATATTTATTTATTTAAAATCACAACAAACTGGTTAGCACAGGTTATCAAATATGAAAAAAAACCCTTTATAGTGAGGTAATATGTTAATCTCTAAATAAAAATACAAATATTAACTTAAACCATTCCATAAATGGTTAACCTTATAAACATATCAAAATATGAAAATATAAAACATTATAAATAAGTTTACTAAATTTGTCAAAATCAGATTAACATTGATCCCCCATATATCATAAAGTATCTTATCGTTGCCACATTCCACACATGTGAATACCTTCATCATATATTCTATTGAAATAAGGTAATAACATGAATTATCATAATTTCATATTGAAAACATACATGATTGTTCATTCCTTACATAAAACACAATTTATTCTATGTATTGTGTAAATCTAAAAATGTGGTAAACTTCATAAATGATAGCATAGACCACTTTTTCAACAAGTACATTATCCGTTATGAGGCCATAAAAATTATCCGATTTACATTATCCATATCATCATATTTTAATCCATTATAAATATCATTTTTGAATCCTTGTGAATATTTTAATGGTCATCATTCAATAATAATAAAATATAACCACATCATTAAATTACATTCTTAAGTTATCAGTACCATTAAATATATTCTTTCATGCCCTTAATTAGAAAATTATACTAAAAAAGCATTCTATATTTCATACTTCAGATAATAAAATATTTTAATAACAATACATAAATTCTTCATTTATCCCAATTCCTTTTAAAACAATTTACTATGATTATTCATCTTCGTTTTTAACACTTCATTCCTTTCACGTGTCATTTGTAATCTCATCATTATCAATAATATAACCCTTACTCATCCCTATTTACTAATTCTCTTCACAATATTTATATTTTGGAAAATTATTTTCATAATTCCCATACATTCCACTTTTAATGAATTCATCTATTGATAATATCGTATATAGGCTAATATTATCATCCATTGTGTTAATTGAGCTTTTTATTTTCCCTTTGTAGTTACATACTTTGTGTCATTATTTTCAAAAATCAAAACATATTCTTGTTCATCCAATACATTAACATTGGTTCATCTCCCTACATTCTAAAAACACTACAAACTGAATAATCTTTCCTCCATGTTCTACACTACTAAAAGTCTTATAAAACTCCTTATTTGTCTTAATCAGTGAGTCTAAGATTTGGCTAAGGTTTACATTGTTAATCATGTTCTGTGAGAATTGATTATGAATAATCACAATGAAATTCACCCTAATGATCATTTCATTTGATCTCTCATGAGAAAATTGTTTTTTAGACTCATAATTAACAAGACCTTTTCAGGTTCTAGACATTATCGAAAACTAGAAAGCATAGTTCATGGAACACATAGAATAGAGAATATCCACATAATCATGGAAAATTACTTATAAGATGGATTAGCCCTGACACATTATTATTTAATATATAAAACATTATGTTTATACTAGGTCTCTAAAAGTCATATTTTATTTAAATGATTCATGATTATTTCTAAAGAGTTTGTGAATTTTCAATGCATATCCCCTGGATGTTTCAAACTAGTTGTCCAATAAGGCTCATTGTCATGCCCCAGTTCCCAATCAAGTCTAGAACAATACATTGTTTTCAATGTTGTTACACCTAGGTATATCTATACTAGATACACATTCATTTTTAGTATCCAGATATGTATGTATTTCTACGAAACTACCTGCTTTATCATTTACCAAAATAATTTCACATTTTCCAATTATGTTACTCATCCTTAGATTTATCTTTAGAGGAATCCATAGACATATCCTTAGAAATATACCTAGGGATATCACTAAATATTTCTCATCATATTCTCAAAAGGTTTACTAAACCCTTCCTTTGATACCAGCTATAGAAACCAAGGATTAACATAGATGAATATTACATCATTTTAGATAAATAATCATCACATTACAAAAGTATATACTAAGTAATATAATAGTTTAGGGTATTTGGAAACTTGGAAAAAAATCATCTGACTTGGTGAAATATATTCAACATATCCCATAAAGATATCCCCCTTTAGCAATCATTATATGAATAACCTACCTAAAAAATTTCTTTATAACCTAAGGAAAGTAAACATAAGAAAGGGTGAGCTTAAATGCTCATTAAGGGTAAAAAAAATACCTAATCTTGAAAAAAGAATAATGGTTTGAGAAGATGAGACTAACATTTTAAAATCATACCATGTATATCAAAGATCACAAAAATGAATCATGTTATAAATATTGGTAGTTCATAATACATGAATCATAAATAAATCATAGAATATGAGTTATTAAAGAATCACATTAGAATAAAACATAGAATTTTTGGCATATACATAAGCATATAAAATCATTCCCTATAAGTCAAGTCTAATTTCAAAAACTTATCTAGGAACTTAATTGGGGATACGCCAACTAGGAATGACACACCGCTATACCTATTCACATATCTACCATTATAGTAGAATGGGTTCACTCCCCAAACCATCTTAGTAGTCAATGTTCACTCCCAAGTCCGTCATTGGAGAAAAATTCCCATACTAAACTGGGTTTAATACCCATTATGTCCATGTATATCTCATGAGATATAAATCTTTACCCAATTAATTTATAGGAGATATAGGTCTAACCAATCACATGATGAAATCATATATACATGTTATACAAGATAATAAAACATTAAACATATCATGGCCCATAAAAAGATAAGGGTTTCATAAAAATCATATCATAACCTTAGAAATGAAAATGGTATCATAAAAATTTAATCATATCATAAACTGTGAAAAAGTTACATGTTTTAAAATCATTTCATCATCGAATAACCTATAAAAGTACGCTAGTTTCATAAGCATTTTATCACGGTATAACCCATGGAAGAGAAACAAGATTCATAAAAAACATGTATTATTAAGAAGAAACCACTCAATGAATTAATAATAATGGTTTATTTGGAACATATACTCAGTAGGGAATAAAATATATCAAAGGATTTCATCATACATAGTGATGTATTTTGAAATTTCACTAGGAGAATTTCTTATTGAAAATAACATTTCATTAAAAAAACATTTTATAAAATGTAAAGTGTTTCAAAATCATTATTTTGAAGACCACTTTCAAAATTTGTTAATGAAAATTTCAAAATAATTTAAAATATATCTTGATAAATAAATCATTTCCTATTTGAATAAATATTTTTTAAATCATAAAACATATTGAAACACTTTTTCATTTAACATTGGTTTGAAAATTTATTCAGGAATATTAGAAAATAATTTAAACACATAAAACAGTTTTTAAAAATATTTTATTTCTATTTTTTTAGGAATAATTATCTAGAATATTAGGAAAATATTTTATTTAGAAATAATCTTGAAATCTTGATAATGAAGCATCAAATAAATTATGTTCATGGTGGTGATTAAATATTTTAGAACCAGGGCTATTCTTTGGTGGAAATAGAGTGTGGTTCGAGTTTGTTGTAAATCCTCACATGGATGATCATAGAGATAAAAAAGAAAAGGAACATAAAGTTCAAGTAGAAAAAAACTGAATGTGGAAGAGTTTCCTAGTGTTTTCAAATTTTTGGTGTCCAATGTTTGGAGAATGGAAAGCATCGAGAAAATGGTTTTTCTGGAAGGCCTTATGTAAATATAGAAAAGTCATGAGTTTTTCAAATGTGGGATACATTAGTTGTGTTTCAAGAAGGCCTAAAAAATTATCATGATTTTATTTGTGATTACAATATTTGGAGCTTCGTGATCATTTATGGAATGATCTGTAATTAAGATGATCGATGAGAAGGGTTTTGATGGGAATCTTTACGATTACGATAAACATCGTGATCGAAAAATTTCAATGGAGATTTGTGAAGGCAGGATCACAATGAATTTTTTTTAAAGCTCTAGAAAATCCAAAAAGAAGAGTTAGAGCTTCATGAATGGTTGAGCCTGTAAATAAGAGGCTACCACTCTTCACTAAGGATAAATTTTTCCAATGAAAATTTGGAATTTTTCTCATTTCATGAACCCAGGGGAGAATTGCGAAAAAGAATTCTATATGAGCTTGATCATAAAGAAAATCATTTATGAGTCTTGAATGATGAAAATGGTTTTATTTAAAGGGTGGTTTATGTTGATAATGTATTCTCTATTGACTTTGGGAGCTTCACAAAGGAGTTTGTTCTCTAGAGGAATGGGAGCTTCGCGAAGGTTGTGAGCTATGTGAAGGATCTTCGTGAAAGGTAGTATTGAACATTAGGTTTAGTTTGTTCCATGATGTAAATGGAGAATCCTGAAAGTAGTGAGATCACAAATGATCTACATGAAATGTATTATTGAACATCAGGTTTAGTCGGTTCCGTGAAGGCATAGTAGCATCGTGAAGGTAGTGATCTTCATGAAGAAGGTTCGTGAAAAGATATATTAAACATCATGTTTATTTGGATATGTATTTTAAAGATAATCAACATAGGTATTATAAGAATGATGAGTATCGTCCTATTACATGGACAAATAATTTAATTCTAATCCATTTAGGAAACCATCAACTCAATAAACTATGTTATAATTCTCTAAAATCAGTGAGATAAGGAGGAGTTGATGGAAGTGTTCTAGGGGATGTGGTGATATTTCACTAAAAACATGTAAAAGTATTGTTCTTAGAATAGAGTGAATATAGAAAAAAAATATTCCACAACTAGTGAATATTATTTTATTTAGGTACAACCAACACACTATTGGTGTATGCTCCTTGTATTAACCCTTAGTGGAGAATCAAGTAAAAGTGATGTGTTGTCACATTGCCTATGAATGTTTGATTACTGATTGAGTCCATTATACAAGTTTAAAAATTTCCTACAAACATTGCAATAAGATCCATCACTTTTGAAAATAAAATTTGACTCCCTGATTCACCCCTCCCCTCTCAGGGTGCTCTAGGGTCTTCTAAAATCTTCAAATGCCAAAAAATCCTTTTACACCGTAAAAAGTTTAAAAAATACTTTCTAAGAAAATCAAAATAATATAACTTTCAAAACCATTTTTTAAAAAAGTAAAATATTGTTAAATATGTATTTTAAAAATAATCTAACAATAAAACATTTTTGAAAACATCTTTAAAAAACATGGTTTTGAAAGAAAACTAATTTTATCTGAATAAAGAGATAAAAATGGATTTCATTTTAAAAAATTATTACTTTTATTATGTAAAAAGATTAAATAAATTGTACCATTAAAATAATATATCACTAATAAACATAGGATAAAAATTAAATAAGGTTCTTGAGATATATACCATAATATTTCATAAATTGAAGCATAATCATAAACAACCCAGAAAAATGATGAGATTGTATCAATAAACTTACCACTTTGGTAACATTGAATAAAAATAAACACAAAATAATAACATACATGAATCTTAAAATATCATAAAAATAAGTATATTCATGATATGACATGGAAAAGGATCAGTTTATACACAACTTAAAAGAATATAGGTGAAAAAAATAACAAGTTTCTCAAAGAAACAAAATTGAAACAAAATTCCATTACCAATTTGGTAACTTTTGAACCATAATCCCCATAATAGAGAGATCATAAAATGGATATTTAAATTCCAATAAATTATAATAAAATCATCATTAAATAAATTTATGGGAAGCATATACAGTGCATAGAATAAATAGGTGGTGAATATTGCATGGGTCTCATAAAAGTTAAAAAGTGAGATGGAAATACTATACTAATTGAGTAACCTTTGAATCATGATACCCATGAAAGAATAATATCAATTGAAACTATTAATATAACAAAATATTTTAAATTAATTATATAATATATCATATTGAAATATATACACCATAAAAATAAATTATTGGTGAATATGGTATATGTCTCATTGAAATAAAAGTGAGACTAGCAATCTCCTTACCTTAAGTCTTAACTCTCACCGTACATTTTCAAACATCCTATAGAAATAAATATTAGATTTTAATACAAAATAAAATATCTATATTCATATATATAATTCCATATATTATTTACATATGAATTTATATTTCCTTTTATTAATAATTCAACATTAAAAGCATGTTTCGGGTAACAACCACTTTGTTTTTCATACATGTTTTGACTTGTTTATCATGGTCATATTACATAGATCATGATTTAATCATTTACAGAATAAAAAATAGATATATGTATCATTAATATTTTTTGTATACATATTTGTAATAATCTATCAAATATCAAAATAAAAATGGAATACTACGTTCATGGAGACGATAGGCATATATACACATGGATGATGTTACAATTTTCTTATCATATTGAAAGAAAGAATAGTAAATCATATGTATATGTATATATATATATATATATTATATTTTCATTATAATTTTTATGTTATATATATAACATATTTCTATTAAAACCATCATTAATACATTCTATTTAATGCATGAAAGAATCACATCATTTTGTCAGGCATTAGTCTGTTGTACACATGAACGACATTATCGTATTCTCACAAAATGGAAAACAAGAACATATGAGTTATCTAATAATTAAAAAAGAATAAATACATCATAAATATAATTATATAATATATAAACTATATATACATCACTATTCCCATCCTTTAAAGGTGGTAACAGAAGAATATACGACATCAGTTTGCAAGGCAGTAGTCCTCCGCACACACGAATGATTATTGTATATCCCATTTGATAGAATTGTGTGAAGATATAGGTAACATAATTATCATAAAAAAATATCAGTATATTTCATATAATAATGTTATTATATAATATTTATATAAGAATAATTGAAATGGGTGGAGAAATAAATAAAACAAAAATGTGCTTTGATGAAGATTACCTCTTCTTCGGGTAACTCCTTTTGTTTTCACCAAAGGAATTCATTGTTTGGATATAAGTTCAATGTGAGGATTTTAGGTTGAGATGAAAGATTTTGGGAAGATATTTTTTCAATTCTATTTCAAATATAAGGTCTTGAGAGGTTTGAATATAAGGATTGAGTGCCCTTTTATAGTGGAGGAAGAGTGACATTCTTGTAAATAAAAAAATAAAACACTATTGAGAGGTCTCCCTTGCATAATGTGTGTCCAATAATAATAATTTTTAGATACAATAGGGGTTATGGTCGAAATATTTCCATAAAATTGGATTTGGACTTGTGTCTATGTTATTTGACCCCTTATACTAAACATTTTCCCCTTGGTAAAATCATTTTCTCTTTATCGATGTAATTAATTTCCTATTTTTTCTCTAATCAATTTGGTCAAAAATTATGTGGAAATTATTATAATTTATAAATTATTCTAATTAAAAAAAATTCAATCCATTTTTATAAATTGAAATAACATTAGTGGTATAAATGGAATTAATATTAATCTCGAATACGGGATGAATCAATGGTCTTTTAAAGTAAAAATGCTCAAATATTTGAAATATTTTTATATCAAATTTAAATTTAAAATTGAGTTAAATTTCCTAAATTGGATTTATTGATGTATAATTGTAGTAATTATACATAAAACCCAATTTAAAATATAATTTACCTTTAAAATTAAATTATATGAAAAGTCAGTTTTCAAATAAAATTCAATATTTTTCACTATTCATCACAAAATAAAAACATCTCAGAAAAATACCGAAAATAAATTTGAAGTTAAGTTTTACATTATGATGTAAAAAATGAGGTTTATTTTCTAAAATAGAATTTATAAAAGTTTATATATCTGGTTTTAAAATAAGTGCACCATTAAAAGGTTGTAAAACTATGTTTTAGAATAATACATCTTTTTATGCTTAATATTTGATTTATTCTTATCCATTATCTATAAAACACATAAGAAAAATGATGAAGAGTCTGTTGAATATATATTTTATATATTTCATTAAAATAATTCATCTAAAGTGTATTTTTGAATTAATTGAGATAAAATGTGTTTTTTCATAAATAAAAAAAAATTAGAAAAAAAATTACTTATTTTCAAATAGTTATAACTCTAATTTATAATTAATATGACATAAAAGAATTAATTTGATATAAATTTATAATCAATATTTTTATATATTTCCTCTTTTTTCTGTTATTTCATTAATTCTATAAATGAATGTTGTGGATTATATGTTGATGGTGCCATGTAGACATCAACCTTTTCTAAATGTTATTCAACTATAGCTATCTAAAATTGTTCTATTTCTCGAGATTTCACTGGATCTATTTTATAAGATTGTATTAATTGATTTTTCGAAGTTTCACATAGTTTGTGAAAATCCATAAATTTCATCATCTAAGAACAATATCTTTAAACTCTTCCCTTAGATTAACTTTAGTAATACTGGGAAAAGTACAAGGTAGTTGATCAAATAAGATCTAAGAAATCTGCCCTTTTTGATGACCCTAGTTGTGTAGTGAATCCTTTTGGTTATTAATCTCTATCTCTTGGGTTATCAAACATTTATATACTATAGGAAAGAAGTTTGTGAAAATGGTTTTAATTGTTTTTCTGAAGAGGTTCGGATTTTTGATGTGGTCTTGGTGGAGCTTGTTGATATGTCTACTATTATGATGGTGGGAATTTCTGAGTTCTAGGAAAAGTTTGCTAGAATTGCCTCTGAGGTTGTGGATTTGGACCTTATGATGGATACCCAGGTAGTCTTTTATTCCTTAATGGAATTTCTCTACACTTCTACGGAAAGTAACCATGGTTTTTTTGTGGCTTCTATGTAGACATTTGTTCATAGTTTTACTACTGTTGATATTTCTAGGAATGTTGGTACTGCTGGCCTTGTTGATTATAATTTCATTAATTAAAATCACAATCTTAGGGTTCTTCCATCCTTTCTATGTTGTCTTATTCTAAGTGTGGACCTCCTCACATCTCACAGTATTGAATCTCTATTACAGGAGTAGAAGGGTTGGTGGAGAAATGTGTAATTGAAATGTCTCCAACTTCTTTATTAAATATTCTACATGGGATGTGAGGTGGGTATATTCTTAAAAATTAGGTATTATGTTCTATGATGGTAATTTATCACTTTACCACAGACATCAATTGTAATAAAATTCATCCAGAATTTCTTGGCCAACCATGGACATCGTAACAAATAGTTCTCCATCTATAGCGGCATCCAACTTAGTACATGTAACAACCCGCACCTACATCATTGTCTTGAGAAGGCAGTGGGGGCTACTTAGCCTTAAGAGACGTTCCCAAGATGCTAAAGGTTGGCAATAAATTCTGAGGGCTTCAAGATCAAGTTGGGGAACAAATTTCCCTTAAGACAAAACCAACCTAACCATCCACTAATGATGCATGAACTTTCAACCCAAACATGTATTCCCAAAAGACAACCATGTTTTTCCACAATACAACCCAAAACCAATATAACCAACCATATCAGAGTACATGCGGAAAACTAAAAAACAACCACTACGAGCCGTGACACCACCACAGCTCCACACCAAGCTCCAAGATCCATGATCCACCAAGACATCATGATGCACCACTAAAGGAGGGAGATGCCATAACATTTCCCATGTCATGGTATACAACATCTGCAAAGACACCAACGTGCCAAAGCAGGGGGTGAGTACTAAAACTCAATAGGTTTTCCCCAAATTACTTTATACACACACCACTAGGATGGAACCGTTAGACCATTTATATAAAACAATTTATATAAAATAAAAAACAAGTGCAACCATTTTCATAAGTCAAACGTGGCCTTACCAGGCCATCACATCCAAACCAACCAACCTAGGGAAATCTAAACAAACATGCCATAAGCCATTATATTACTCACGTTTTAGCACAAGAATTCCATCTCGGAAAACAATGCACAACAACAACCAAAACAACCAAACGGTGGCACTTCCGTCTAATCCATTCACCCATTCACAATTGGTGGCACTTCCGGTCCACTTATACTTTGATGGCGGCCCTTCTGTACATTATCCATCCCCTTCATTATAGTGGTACTTCCCTCCAACTTCCACACAATGTTTCAAGCTAGCCAAACCAATATCACAACATCATGCAATCAACCAATTCCATTTCACATCAATCCCGTTCAATAAATCAACCATTAATTGAAAATCATTTTCCATTCCCAATCCCCATTTCAATAAAACAGCCTGTTTATTGAAACCCATTTTTCATCAACCATTTTACCAAATCAATCTTATCAATCCCATTTTAAAATATCCATTTTAAAATCACAATAAAAACATTTCACCATGAAACCCCCTTTTCCCCCAAAAAACCCCAAAACCTCAGCCAATGGATTTTGCACCAATTTCGCACATCAAAACACAATTAATTTCGAGCACAAAAAATTAATTGCAACAAGTAACCTCTAGTTCTAACCATGTGGAGTCAAGATAGAAGCCACCTACCTTTAGGGTTCCAGAGAAATTGACCCACGAGTAACCGCACCTCCAATCCGGAGAAAGCACCACCGGGACCTCTCAAGTTCCCCTTCCCTAACCATAACAAGCCTCAAAATCATCATCCAAGGAAACCCCAACCTTAGATCTACACATAACAAGTTTAGATCTAGAAAACCAAGAAATAGAGGTATGTAGATCTAGAGGAAAACACAAGGAAACCAAAAGGAGATACTTACTCGGGAAAAACCACCTTGGAACCCCTTCAAATCGCTTCCAAACGAGTGGGACAGCCCCTCCAACCCTTTAGAACCAAAAATACTGGGTGATGCATGAGTGGGGGATGATTTGGAGTGAAATGAGGCAATCCCGAGTGGGCCTGGAACTTATAACCCTAACATTAAGTGGCCTCATGGTTAGCCCACAGGGCTTGGAAAACCGTGTGCTAACTGTGCACACGCATCTGCCTTGAAAGCCATGGTACACACGGTTTCCTCACATGGTTTGGAAAACTGTGCGCAGGTCGTACAAGGCCTACTGTCCTGAGAATAAGGGTCTGCACGGTTTCCTAGGGAACCTTCATGGTTTCCACTAACCGTGCACCCCATTAAAACTCATCTAAACCCATTCCAAACTGTCCCAACATATTCCCAACTCATTCCTTGCACTTTAAATACATAAAAATTCATAAAAAAAGGCCACATAACTCAAATCTGGGGTGATAAATTCTCCCCACCATTGAACATTCCCTCCTCGGAATGTAGTGAACCCGCCGTTTTCCGAAAGAGCTCAGGCCACTACTCGACCATTTCATTATCCCACTCACAAGTATCCTCTTGAACCTGACTATGTTGCTACAAAACACGAACTAAACCAATTCTTTTACCACGCAAGACTTTATCATGCTTATCCACAACCCGCACTGGCACGTGCACCAATGAAGCATCTGGTTCTAACTCAACATGCTCCCATTGAATCACATGGTCATGATATGGCTGATACTTTTTCAACTGTGAGACATGAAACACATTGTGCACCACACTAAACCATAGTGGCAAATCCAAACGATAAGCCACCTCACCAACCTACTCAAGAACCCCAAAAGGTCCAATATAACTCATAGATAGCTTTCCCTGCTTCCCATACTGACAATGTCCCAACCTTGGATAGATCCTCAATAACACATGATCACTCACCTCGAATGACAACAGCCGTCGATGATGATCCACATATGATTTATGATGACTCCGAACCATCTCCATTCTATTCCTGATCAACATGATCTTCTCTGTAGTCTACTGGAAAATATTTGGTCTAACTATCAAAGACTCACCCACTTCCACCCAACATAGTGGAGAATTAAATAGCCGCCCATACAACAATTCAAACAGAGCCATCTGTATGGCTTCCTGATTACTATTATTTTACGATAACTCAACCAACGACAAGTGCTCCTCCTATGAGCCACCAAAATCCATTACACAATCCAACAACATATCTTCCAGAGTTTGTATTGTCCTCTCGGATTGACCATATGTCTGAGGGTGATATGTCGTACTCATCGTCAACTGCGTTCCAAGGGATTTCTGTAAGGATATCCAGAAACAAGATGTAAACCTCGGATCTCTATTTGATACAATTGAAACTGGAACACTATTCCTCTTTTCCACCTCCCTGATATAGATTTCGGACAGATCCTCCACCGTATGATATTCACAAATCAGGATGAAATGGGCCGACTTCTTTAGCTGATCCACTATTACCCAAATGGTATCCTGCATCTTTACCATTCTTGTGAGACCTGTCACAAAATCCATCGCTATCTGCTCCCACTTCCAAACAAAGATTGGTAAAGACTGCAACCTTCCAGCTGGCCTCTGATGCACTGCCTTGACCTACTGACAAGTCATGCATCTGGAAACAAACTCAGCCACACTTCTTTTCATACCATCCCACCATAACTGCACCTTCAGTGCTTTATACATTTTATGAATTCCAGGATGAACAACCCAACAGTAATGATGATACGCCCTTAGAAGATCTTCCAGACAAGAAACTGGTACTACCGTCCGATTCCAAAAACACAAAACTGCATCTCCATTTAGTTTCTAACCCTCAATGGTCTCCCCACCATTGTGTCTTGACCCCATGGTCATACACTCAGAATCGGAAAAAAGACTACTTTATTTCCCTATTCATCATAGTCCAACCGCATATCAGCTATAACAGACATCAACTGCCAGTAGTCTGATGCATGTTTCACCACCATAAAATATGATTTTCTACTTGATGCATCCGCCACTGAATTTCCCTTACCCGGTGTGTACATCAAGTCAAAATAAAACATCTGGATATATTCTATACATCTAATTTTCCTCAAATTCAAATACCTTTGTGAGAATATGTGTTTCAAGCTCTTATAATATATATATACCATAAGTTTCTCATAGAAGAGCTAATGATGCCAAACTTTAAAAGCATGGACCACTGCTGCCATCTCCAAATCATTAGTTGGGTAGTTCTTCTCATGCACTATCAATTGTCATGAGACATACGCAACCACATGATTATCTTTCATGAGAACACACCAAAACCCTGATCCCGATGCATCGTAATATACCACGTACCCTTTTCCAGATTTTGGAAAAATCAAGATTAGTGGTGATGTAGGAAGACCCTTTAGCTCTTCGAAACACATTTGACACTATTCAGTCCACTGGAATGGAACATTATTTCTTGTCAAAGTTATCATTGGAAAATCCAAATGTGAATGATCATGAACAAAATTCTGATAATACCCAGATAGACCAAGAAAATTGTGTATCTCAAACAAATTCTTTGGCGGTTTCCATTGGACAACAACCTCTATCTTTTTTGGATCCACTGAAACACCCCTTTCAGAAATCACATGGCCAAGAAAACGAACATCATATATCCAAAATTCACAATTTGACAACTTGGCATACAAACGATGATCCCTCAAGATCCCCAAAACTGTCACCAAGTGCTGCTCATTCTCTACCCTTGTCATTGAATACACCATAATATCGTCGACAAACACCACCACAAATGAATCCAAATATCTCTGAAATATCTGATTCATCAATGCCATAAACACTACTGGTGCATTTGTTAGGCCAAAGGGAATAACCACATATTCATAATGGCCGTATCTACTTATGAAATAAGTTTTAGAAATATCCTCCTTCCTCACCCACAATTGATAATATCGCGATCTTAGGTCGACCTTGGAGAACCACTAGGCTCCCATCAACTAGTCAAACAAATCATCGATTCATGGAAGTGGATATCTATTCTTTATCATAACTTGGTTATGTCTACGACAATCAACACATAGACTCAAGGTTCCATCCACATTTTTCAGAAACAATACTGGTGCTTCCCATAGAGACATGCTAGGCCGGATAACCCATTTGTTTTCAACCTCTTCCAGCTAGAATTTAAATTCCCTCAATTCAGCTGCTGACATCCGATAAGACGGAAGTGAGATAGGACTGGTCCGTGGAAAGAGATTAATCTTAAACTCCACTTCTCTTACTGGAGGCAACCCAGACAATTCATCAAAAAAACAGCCATGAACTGATCCACCAATGCTGGAGGAACATTCTACTCAACCCCCACTACTGATTCCAACGACAAAACCACAAACTAATAAGATAACGTACCCACTGCTGGTTCTAAAAAAGTCGTTGCACCCTACCTTTCATGCTTCTCTCCTCTAAAGAGATGTCTAATTCCAACGTGGGTCGTAAAAGCCAATGTCTGCACATCACAGTCGATGTGGGCCTTAAAAGCCACAATCCAATCCATTCCCAGGATTATATCATAACCATACATCTCACGCATTGAGAAATTCCACACTATCTCAACCTCTCCAACAACTATACGGCATTATCTACACAATAATTCTCGACACTCTCTTCGACCCAGAGGAGTTTGATGTTTTAAAACTGAGGTCATAATTTCTACCCTTAAACCCTGTAAATCAACCACATGTGCATCAATAAAAGAGTGTGAAGCACCTGTATCAAACAACACTTGCATCAAGGTAGAATTTAAAAGAATAGTACCTCGCACCATGGATGGTCACGACTAATTATCCACCACAACCTACTCAGCTCTGAACACATGTTTTCTTTCCACACTCTACTCTTTATTTCCATGCTGAGTTGTCGTGGTATTCTGAGAATCACCATGACCCACTTTACTCTGCTGTGGAGGTGTATGCTAATGCCCCCGTCCTGTCGAAGAATATGATGTCTACGATACCTGAGGAGTTTCATGCACACTCGGCCTTATAGAATTCCAACAATAATGCTGCAGATGTCCCATCTTCTTACAATAATGACATGCTCGAGGTTGTGTTGTACAATCCCGCTTGATGTGGCCTATAGAACCACACTGAAAGCATCCCATTTGGTTTGGGGCTTCGGAGGAATATTCACCAATCCTAACATCAGATTATATGTTATATTACCACCCTGGGAATAAGTTTCCCTCTTACTCTTGATCCCAGCGTTAGAGTTTCCACTATTCTCCATGAGTACCACCATGCTTCCCCTGCCTGAAGCGCCCAACAAATCCCACTCAGCCACTGAGGCACTATTTACCATCTCTGTGCAATCATCTACACACATAACCTCTATCTTTGAAACGATTTCTTGCCTCAACCCTGCTTCAAAGATCCTTTCCATCAATGACGTGCTACCCACCACCTCAGGTGAAAATCGCACTAAGTTCATAAACATGGCAGCATACTCCATCACCGACATCAGCTCTAGCATCAAAGTGAATAAATCAGTCATACACAAAATTAAAATAGTATGTGGGTAGAATTCTTTGTTAAATAATTCCTCAATGCCTTCCCACGTCATACCCTGGTCCGTCCCCACTTAGACTACCAACTCCCACCATTGAAGGTAACGATCTTCTAACATATATGTGGCCAACTTCACTTTCATCTCTACCGACGTTCCTAAGAACTCAAAGATCTTGTTCCTTCTATTCAACCATGCTTCTGCCCTTTCCGGCTCTGAATCACCCATGAATATTGGTGGATTATGCTTCTGAAACTAAACCGCAGGATCCACATGCCTTGGTTCATCCATTTTATTCCCACTTTCGACAGCTTGGAATTCATTCACAATAATTTTCAATAACTGTTGGTTCACCTAGGGCTCAGGTGAAACCACGTTCTCATCGGCCACCTCTGGTTGGTCTCTATGACACCTACCCGATGCCATTTCTATAAGAAGAAAACAAAAAACCATGAGTCTCACTTCTATAGACATCACGAAATCTCATTTCAAATCACATTACACCACACTATCACAATAAGGCTTTCCACCAGTTCACATTTTTCCACATGTGCCATGTTTCACCATTTTGAAAACCAAACCATTTTCAAAATACCAATTTATTCACATTATAATTTTTCATTACATCATAAAATATTAGACCCCAATAAAATATACATCCTAGAGGGAAGTCATTTATACCATTCATGTCATTCTCATCTCATTGGATACACCCATGACAATGAGCTATCCAATTCCTATAATTGTCTCTAAAACACTTATGTACCCAACTCCCTGGTAACTTGAATTTCAGCATAAAAGGTTTAGCAACATCCTTTTATGCTATACATTCCATGTTCCGACAATCCTACACCTTGCTACCATACCGACTCAAGGAGTATACCACAACGAATGTCAACACTGAATCAGAGTATCAACTCCAAAAGACCGAACAAACTGATACAATTTGTAACACCCGCCCCTACCAGATTGTGTTGAGGAGGCGGTGAGGGATAATTGTCCTTAAGCAACGTTCCCAAGATTCCAAAGGCTGGAAATAAATGCCTAGGGCTTCAAGATCAAGTTGGGGAATGATTTTCCCTTAAGAAGAAACCAAAAAAACCATCCACTAATGAGGCATGCACTTTCAACCCAAAAATGTATTCACAAAAGAAAACTAAGTTGTTCCACAATACAACCCAAAACCAATATAACCAACAATATCAAAGTACAAGAGAAAAAATAAACAAAAACCACTATCAGCCATGACACCACAACAGCTCCACACCATGCTCCAAGTGCGATGCTCTACCAACACATCACGATGCAACACTAACAGAGGGAGATGCCTTACCTTTTCCCTTGTCACGGTATACAACATCAGCAAAGACACCAACGTTCCAAAGCAGGGGATGAGTACTAAAACCCATTAAGTTTTCCCCAAATGACTTCCCTACACACGTCACTAGAAAGGAACCGTTATCCCATTTATATAAAACAATTTATATAAAAAACACAAGTGAAACCATTTTCATAAGTCAAATGTGCCCTTACCAGGCCATAACACCCAAACCATGCAACCCAGGGAAAGCCAAAAAACATGCCATAATCCATTCTATTACTCACAAATTATCACAACTGTTCCATTTGAAAAAAATGCACAAAAACAACAAAAAGAACCAAACGGTGGCACTTCCGTCGAACCTGTTCACCCATTCACAATTAGTGGAACATCCCGTCCACTTATACTTTGATAGTGGCCCTTCCATCCACTATCCATCCCCTTCATTATAGTGGTACTTCCCACCCACATCCACATAACATTTCAAGAAAGAAAAACCAAGATCACAACATCATGGAATCACCCAATTCAATTTCACATCAATCCTGTTCAATAAATCAACCATGTATTGAAAATCATTTTCCATGCCCAAGCCCCATTTCAATAAAATGACCACTTTATTGAAGCCCAATTTTCATCAACCATTTTCCCAAATCAATCTCGTCAATCCCATTTTAAAATTCAAAATAAGAACATTTTAACATGAACCCCCCTTTTCCCCAAAAATCCCCAAAACACCACCCAATGAATTTTCCACCATTTCGCACATCAAAACACAATTAATTTCAAGGACAAAACATTAATTGAAAAAACAAAGCACTAGTTATAACCATGTGGAGTCGAGAGAGAAGCCACCTACCTTTAGGTTTCCCGAGAAATCATCCCACGAGTAACCGCACCTCCAATTCGGCAAATGCACCACCGAGACCTCTCTAGATCCCATTCCCTAACCATAACAGGCCTCAAAATCATCATCCAAGTAAACCCCAACCTTAGATCTACAAAACAAAAAGTGTAGATCTAGAAAACCAAGAAATAGAGGCCTACTATCTCGAGAACACGGGTATGCACGGTTTCCTCACACAGTTTGGGAAACCGTGCGCTAACCGTATGCATGCCACTGCCTGAAGAGCCAGGGTATGCACGGTTTCCTCACACAGTTTGGAAAATTGTGCGCAGGTCGTGTGAGGCCTACTATCTCGAGAACACTGGTCAGCACGGTTTCCTGGGGAACCCGCACAGTTTCCACTAATCGTGGTCAAACCGTACACCCCTTTAAAAGCCTCCAAACTCATCAAAAACCATTCTAAACACTCCCAACCTCTTCCCAACTCATTACATGCACATTACATAATAAAAATGAATAACAAAGGCCATATACCTCAAACCGGGGGTGCTAGAGTATAGGTAATTGGTTTAATTATGTTCAATGATATATGCATCTAGTTCATGATGTGGGTATATATGAGTTATCTTATTAAATGTATCCCATGCTTCCCACACAGATTCTCCATCCACATGGGATGTGTATTTAATTTCATTATGGAGCTTCCAATTAATGATTAATGGGATGTTTTTTTAGAAATATCATTACTAATTCATCACAAGTCATGATTGACTTAAGAGATTGACCTTTTATCCATTCCTTGGATTTATCACATAAGATGAATGGGAAAATCATAATTGAATTGAATATGATGATACACCTTGGTTTTGAAAGGTATCATAAACCTTGAGGAAATTTTAAATATGTTCATGGGGGTATCCACTTTGGAGCCCAGTAAATTTCCCTATATTGTGGATTATGTGAACGAATCCTAGATTAATCTCAAAAGTATGAGCCTGAATTGGTGGGCCCACAATTCTGGGTGAAACAACACTAATGAAAAAAACTATAGTCTACTATGTTATGCTCTTACATTTCTAGTGGATCACCCTGATTGGTAGGTGGAATAAATTAGGGGTCTTGATGGTGTCGTGGCATAAGATTGTTACACTCAACTGTTGTGAATCAATGGATTACATTAGATTATTATATAGATATCATTATTAGTGAGAGTATTTTCTTGTGAGTTAATGATTTTTTAGAAAGTCAATGGTACTAGATGCATGCACTAGCAGATAATAAGGGAGATAAATAGATAGAGGTAGGGGTATAGAGGATGTTGTTTCACCCAAAGGAGAAAAATGTAACAAGGAAATGAGAAAGAAATAGAAGAAAGGGGTAGGGTGAGTTAATTTAGGGTTTGATCTGACGGTCACTATGCCTATGAAATTATAATCCCCAGAAATGGAACCAAAATTTCACTCACCTGTACATGTCATTGAATTCATGCAAGAAGCAGTCATATTAGAAATTTATATTCCCAGACTAGACTTCATACTATGCAGTATTAAAGTAGTAGTGAGGGGTTGAACTCACTATGACTACTGAAAGGTAAAAAAATTCAAACAAAACCTTTGAAAAGGATTCCTCACACTCACTTTTTAGGTTTAGTTTTTTCTAAATCTTGGTAGTTCAGAGTTGTATTAGAAATTAATGGTATCAAGGTCAATTTAAAGGCTCATGAAAGAAGATAATCCTATATCTATCTTGGGATTCTCCTATATATTAAGATGTGATGTGGTAAAAGATACACTAATTGGTTTAAGTCAAACCAGTTGGATTTACCCATGTGAAAACTTTCCCATGGTCCGAGTATAGATGATAACTTAGGTGAATTACACTTGGATTCTATATAGAAAGAATCATGGACTAATGGTCATAGTCCTGATCAAATCCAATTAGGTTAGGTTGATTCAATTTCACTTCCCATGGTCAATTTTTTTCAAAATAATATGATGAAAATTTATTATTAACCTCATTACTAGGAATATTGTTACCAAGGTACCATCTACGAATTCATTAAGATGAAAAAGACCCATACTCGCGACCACTATTACTAGGTGGATTGTCAACTAATGGAGATGATGATCTAAAGAAATGATATATTCAACATGTTATGTGTAATCATTAAATAGTTGAGAAAGAATAAATCCAGTAATAAAACAAGAATGAATAAATGTTAAACAGTTGGAAGAAAAAAAATCTATTCTAAAGCATATTTTTAATGAAGAAATAATTAAATAATGAACAATACGGAATAAAAAAAAGTAAGAAGTAATCAAAAACATATTTTTAATGAAGAAACATTGAAGAATAATGCAACAATTTATAGAGAATATCGAGCAGTGATGAAATGGACATCATAAATGGAAACAGTATCCAAACATATAAATAAAAGGTGAAGAATTATTAACTAGTCAAAATCATTCAATCATAAAATTTATGGAATGAATGAAATATAGTTTAGAATGAAAATAAATGAAAAACATGAAGAAATAGTAGAAGAAAATGAGATATAATAAAATTATTTGGAATCCTTTACAAGAATGGTGTTCAAAATATTAATAGGTCTGATTAGTACATGGCATCTAAGTCACATATGTCATATACTAGCTTAGGAGACTTTCATCCCAACATATGTAGATTATGAAAATTTTCTACATTACATGTATTTGAGATCCATGTTTCCCACTAAATAATTTGGTTATATCTTCGATCGAATGATCCTTAAAACTTTTTACATCATGTAGTCTATACACATCATGTATGGGATTCAATTTTGGTGAGTTTCTGATATTTGAAATTTCAAAATTGTTTAATGATGTTACACAATGTGTACTATCTTCATGTAATGAATGTGCTTCATGTGTTGCTTTACAGACTTGTAGGTATATTGTGAATAAGGTCTACACATTAGGTATATGATACACATCTTATAAAGCCTATTTTTTCAATTTTTATCATTTCTTCCTTTGAATCCAAATTTCTTAATTGCAGTGAAAAAAACCAAAAACCTAGTGCATTACTATGTAAACCATGAATAATAATTTAATAAAGGTATCCAAAATGTATATATAATTTCATCTTATCAATATTTTCACCTTAGTGTAGCCTTGTATATGTGAAAATGTATATTCATTGTTCTTATGCTATTTATTTTACTATATTTAGTTGTGATTAAAAATTATATTCATGTTATTTTCATCCAATGATAAGACTATAAAATTTCATAAAAAGAAAATAATATTTTTTGTCACCCTAATTAACCTCATCCTAGGGTTATAGTGGACCCAGGGAAAAACAATTGGTATCAAAGTCATTGGTTTTTTCATGAATATGTTGAAGGACAAATGTTATAATGAAGAAAATTATGAATTAAAAGGGAGTAACCATATTTTATGGATACAATTATTATATATGGAGGACTATGATGAGATTTAATCCATAATATCTTTTTATTATTTTGTATATTATATTAAAATATGTGATCCCATGTGAATTTTAATGATTAAAGTTGAAAAATCCTAATGAATGATGATTCCAAGGCCCATAATGACTTATCAGGATATATTTTTAATCAGATATATATAAAGGTTATGGACTACTCATCAACCAAAGGTGTTTGGGAAAAAAATTCTAATATTTTTTACAGTGAAACAAAATTTATGGTGGTGAAGTTGTAGGTATTGCAAACCAGGTTTGATGATATGAAGAAGAGTTCCAATGGAAAAGAATATTGTTTATTTAAAAGTATTACCGAATTTTTAGGTCCCATTTAATGGGATTTTCAAGAAATCAATGATTCATATAGAGGAATATTATTAAACTATTACCTCCCATTCCCAAAAAAGTATCATATATTGATCAAATAATTCTCAATGAGTCATCTCTTGATGAATTTCATAGGAAAAATAATTATTATTAAATATGGGTCAATAATAAATTAAATTTAGAACATTAATCTAAAAAATGAACATTCAAATCTATTAGGAAGAATCAACTTCCGAATTCTAAAAATGAAGATGATGTGTGTGATGATTTTCTATCACTTATTCCAAGTATGTTTAAAAGAGGTAAAGGATGAATTTAAGGAAATCCACATCTATTTTGTTTTCATTGTAGAAATGTTGAATTGTTACTCTGTATTAAAATAAGTGTAATAGTGGTGAGAATTATTTCTCACCAAAATAGAAGAATATGTTTCCATCTATATGTAACATCAATTCTAGATAATCAAGTGCCAAGATGTTTTAATGATAGGTTCTTATTAGAATGGATGAAGAGGTTACTGGAAATGATTTTTCAGAAGGTATTTAAAATTAGTTTATATTTTATATATAATGTTTCGATAGATTCAATAGAGAAATATAAAACTAAAGAATAATATTATAATCAACTAGAATACGTTTTATACCTTCAAGTTGAGTCAGAAGGAACACTTGAAGAGCTAGAATTAAAAATAAATAATAACACGAAAATAATTAGTTTTTTTAAGTATTATTTTATCTATATTGATGAAATTGAAATTGAAGTTGACCAAATTGATAAATTATGAAAAACATATGAATAAGAATCTGTAAAATAATAATATGTTTTGAATTACCGAATAAGATTGAACAACCTTTGAAAATAATTGATGATATATTTTTTTTGTCGAATAGAAATTAAAGAATATTATTTATCATGGATAATAAATTTATTATTTGAGAAATAATATAGTGAACGAAGCATAATATACAAATATATTGTACCATTTTTATAAATATTCATTATATCTCCTAAATAAACATGCTCAATAATAAAAAACGTTTAGTTTAATAGAAGAATAGATACATAAAAAACTTATTTAAGTAAAATATTTATCCTCTCTTAAATATTTTTATTTATAAAAGGTTCCATTATAAACTCATAATACTCGGTACCATTTTGCATTACCTAGGTAAAAACTAAAATTTAAGAAGGTTTTAGCTCATATTCCCTGAAAAGGTAAACATGGGAGAAATCAATCAATGATTATAAGCAATCATATCATGAGGATATGGGTATGAGAAAATGATATTTTCAATAGAAAATCAATCCCTATAATTGATATATTATAATCATGAGTCATGGAATAGTAAATTTTTAATTCATAAGATTGAGGAATTATCAAAAAATCACTTTTCAAACTTGCGTTCAAATCATAAGCATATTAACATGTCATAAGAGTGTGGCACGATCATATACTCAGCAACCATGTCAAATGTAAATGTTAACAAATGAGACCATCATATAATAGGGTTTCAATAATCAAAACTTATTTCCCATATCATAGTATATTTGGTATCACCACATGTTTCCCATATTATATTGGATCAGTCATCCATACTCATTTCCCATAGTTGAATGTGCACATCAAATTGTTTCCCATAATTATCACATGAGATATAAGGCTTAACCTAATGAATTATAGAAATATAATGGAATGAACCATCATATAATTAAAACCATACATATGTGTTCCATAAGATAAAAAAATATTAACCATTTCATCTTATCATAACCCATGGTAATGAAATGGGTTTCATTATGACTTAGTTAACCCATGGGAAACAAGAAGGTTTCATATAATCATAATCATAATCATCCATTATAAGGAAAAAAATTATATGGTATCATATGATCATTAACCTAGAGAATCATAAAAATCTGTAATTTATGATTAAATAAATAAAAAAAAATTAAAATTATCTTTCAAGGATTTATTTGAATATATACTAAAATCTCATTTTCACTTTGATAATGTAAAATTCCTAGAATATTGAAAGAAATATTTTCATTGAAAATAATAATAGAAACTTCTAAATAAATATTGATATAAATTATTTTTCATGATGATAGGAAAATATATTCATGTTATATGTGTTAAAATGGGAACATTCTTTCCAAACGTTTGTAAAAATAAAAGATAACTTGTTTGGAAATCATTTATTTAAATTGATTCCTTTTTAAAAAAAATTCAAAAATGTAAAGAGTAATGAAAATGAAAAAATTTAATTATTTCAATTATTTGTAAAAACATCCATAAAACAATATTTTATATAATGGGCATATAAGTAATATTTTTTTGACCAAATATGAAATAATGTTCTAATTTATTTAAAAACATTTTTCTTGATAATTTTAGGTTAAAATTGGATTAAAATGGTCTTATTACATTAAAATTATATTAATATCAATAATAAAATAAAATATATGTGTTTTAATTTATAAGATCTATAAAATTTCACTCAAAGTAAATTTAGTATTGACAATCTCAAAAATAAATGATATTCTAACACAAATCCTTTCTACTTTGGTATCTTTTGAATCCTAATACACATAAAATATATAACATAAAATGAAAAATTAAATATCATTAAAATAAGTATATTAATTATACAACATATCATATGGGTGGTAGATACACCCCATAAACCTTAATAGGTTCATAACATCCAATATTTCTCAACAAAACAACATTGAGATGAAGAACCCTTACCTCAAGGCTTTTCTTTCCTTATGCATATTTAGACCTCATGTATAATAAATATAGAATTATTATAAATATATTATAGAATAATATTCATACATACTTAATATTTAATATTTCTTTATAATTTTCAATTAACGGTATATTAATAATTCTTTACTAAAATGAACATTTTAGTGAAATATATTCCATTTTCTATGCATGTTTAATTTTGATCGATTTGGTCTTTACACAGTGCTCATGGTTTCATCATAGCCAAAATATTAATCATGATATAAGTATCATATATAATAATTATATACACTTTCATAACTATTCACATAAATTAATGATGAAAAATTAATTACATCACTTTGTGGAGATGATAGTCTGTACGTATACGTGAGTGATATTTCCAATTTTTTATGGATGGAAAGAAAAAAAGGTAAATTAAAATTAAAATTTAGGGAATCAATATTATAACATATATATCATATATACTAATTAAATATATCCTTATTACTATCTATTAAAGGTATAAATGAATAACAAATCACATCGCTTCATATATATGAAAGTTCACAAGCACACATGAGAAACGTTATCACATTCCGATAGATGGAAATGAAATAATGATGATAATATATTATATTTACATAATAACAATTTTTTCATAAATATCATTTATAAACATTAAATATATCATAATAACCAACTATTAAATATGGTGATTGAAAATGAAACATATAGCTAAGTTGAAGTAGTAGTCCATACGTATGCACGAGCGATAGTTTCATTTCCAATTTAATAGAAAATGAGATGTTAAAATGTTATTCCATCAACATAATAACATAATAGTATATGAAAAATAATTATTATATTATATTGTAACTTTAATTATATAAAGAAATAAGTTAAATGAAAAATTAAAATGATATAGATTCGTTAAAATGATTACATCCACTTTAAGAGGCCTCCTTTATATTTATCCTTAAAGACACTAGGGATGGTATTTTGAATAGATAATAACCTCAATAACATGGATAAGGATGTTAATAATAATTTTTTTTTGAGGTTTTTGTCTAGATAAGTTGCCCAAAATTTATGAGGAAGAGGGGAGATGTGATGTCTTTATATAAGAGATGAGAGGGTCACCCTTGGAATAACATAAAGTATTAAATTAGTGTAAATTAATTTTCATAGATAACTAGAAAACATGATATATTTTAATTATATTTGAATTATGTTTTGAAATAATCTAATACCATAAAATTTAGACACTATCTGGTGATGGTTTATCCCACATCTCTCAGTTTTAACCATTCGTTAACCCTTTTAATGATTATCAAAATAACCATGTTTTTTTACTATTTAGGGTTAAATGAAATTTAATAAAAAGGAATATTGACCCCAAAATTGATAAAATTTATATTATAGACAATATCTTATTAACATGAAAAAATATAATATTTTTAACTATTTTAAACCATAAAATAAAATATTTTTCAACACAATATGTTATGAAATCAATTTTTAGAACTGTTTATATAGTTTTACTTTAAATTCATCATGTGAGAAATGGAGTTAAAATATACAATTTTAAAATAATTTAAATATGACATATTTTCCCAAATAAATCATGGAAAAAATAATTCAGCAGTATTGTATTACTTTTAATATTTTTAAATCCATTATTTTATTTTATGTTTCATGAACAAGCACTATGTCGGTGTTGCATAAACATTTAAGGTATTTGTTATGTCACTAAAAATTAAAATTAATTATCATGATAAAAATATAAATAACTAAAATAACCATTTATAACTGAACATAAACTCCTTTACTCCTTGTGAAAAAATATTACAGTTTCTAAAATAGAGTGGCATTTTGGATTTATATATTACTTATAATAATATTAAGGTCATTATTAAATAAAAATAGAACCATTTTCCGATATATTAGAATATTGAATGATGATTTTTGAAGTAAACTTATAAAATATAAATATAATATGTGTTGTATATATTTTTAAAGATTTATCAAATTATTTTTTACCTTAATTACCCGATTTACCATTACTGAGGTGACAACTATTTACCATAGATACTATTAATAATAATAAAAAATAAAGTTAAAATATTTACCAAATTTGTAGATGGTGATTCAAATATGTAATAAAGTTTGTAAATCTTAATTCCTATAGGTGTAATAAGTTACTTTTAAAATAATTCCGGAAAAGTTTTCTAAAATTGTTTTTCCTGAAAAAATGAATTTTTAGGTATAAAAATGTTTTTAAATAAAAATTAACTATAATGTAGATTTCAATGAAATTAATTGAATTATGTTTAATCAAAATCAACTAATTAAATTTTAAAATAATTCCAAAAATGGTATTTTTTAAATAATTATTGGAAAATATGATTTTCTACAAAATTAGTATTTCTCAACATTCACTGAAGAATGAATCATTTTAGAAAAATCCCAAAAGTTTACCATAAGATTGATTTTGAAAAGATGATTTCAAAAAGGATATCATTTTTATAATATAATATTTCTAAAAATTGATGGAATTAATTATAATATTCTCTAACAAAAATCAATGAAACCCAATTTTTATGAAAATGCATTTCTAAGGCATAAAAAGAATACTGAAAACTGAGTACTTATTTATTATGATTCCATAAATACATTTACCTTATATAAAATCATTATATATAATTTTAATAATGTTTTTATTTATATTCCTACATTCCTATTTAATTTCTTTGTTATAACAATCAAATTTAAATAAAACTATTATTATATTATATCATAATTCTCTTAATGTTCAGTGTTTCATACTAAGAAATCCATCGAGCATAGTATTCTTTGAAAATAAATTTTCATGGACATACATTCTCCCAAATTAAATTAATTATTCCTATAATGTATTTATTTTGGTAATCAAGGGTTTAATTTTTTTCAAATACCTTTATTGAAAATACACATCGAACAAAGGGATAATAAAACGTCCATTGAAATGGGATAGTGGGTAATATAACATTTACCTATAATAACGCATAATAGGGATCCCAAATAAAAAATAAAATTAGATATAAGTAAAAATATAAACATTGAGGGGAAAAACATAGTATAAATAATAGGGATATATATAAAGTTAATGATTAATAAACTATTAATAAATAAGGGTTAAATATGACCATTGATCCCTAAACAATAAAGGTAAAAAGAAAACATTCTTATTTTATGATCCTTTTCATAGAGTTGATGGATTTGTTACTATCGTGTTAGAGTACCTGAGTAAATATACTTACTTGATTAATTTCCATTTAATAATCATAATTCCATATTTTGTAATGATTTGATCAATTTACACTTCAATTTCATCTCTAAATCAAATAAATAAATATTCAAGATGAATTTTTTTCATTGATAAAAAACTAAAATTAACATTTACTATTCCATAAGTTCTACAAAATAATGTCATTATTCCAATGTTAATATATTTAGGAAAACAAAAATGGTTTGAAAAAGTGATCCAAAATGAAAAAATATTCATTCACCAATATCATAAATATCTATAATAATAAACAAAGTTCAAATAACCGTTAAACACTTTAAAATATGACATACCAAACATGAAACTGAAGAATTTGAATGATTTTATATCATATTATTATAAGATCAACATAAAAAGTATATCTATGATATATCAATCACACTTATAGTCATATACAAAAAATTTATATACCATAATAGTATACTTCTCAAAATAAGATAATTGTTTCCATAAGTATCATGAATCTCCTTAAATACATAATAAAATCATTTATACCTCCAAAAAGTATTTCTACCCAAACCAAAAAAAATCTTTATCAATATAATGAATCTATTTATCCCAACTAAACATTATTATCGCAAAATTATACACATATTAAAGGTTATCTATCCCTGAATCAAATATCACCTTACCAAAAAATAGCTTTTCTAGGCGCTCTTATGTCAGCATATTCTTGGTTTTAGCTTTGGGTTTCATTTCAGGCAAGATGATGTCATTTGGTGCCATCGACTACTCTTATCCCTAAACTGGCCCCATGGACATCTTCTCCTCTCTTAATTGGTGCAGTATCAATGGTTTCACAATGGTTTTGGGTTATGGGATTTGGTGGGGACTGAAGCTTCTCATGCGTCAGGTTTATCCTTGTTTTGATGATGTTTTGTGCGTTCCTTATATGATGGTGGCTTCATATGAGGTTTGCTCGATGTTCTTTTTGACTTATTCTACTGGTAAGGTTTTATTCTGGCTTTTTCATTCCTCGATGATGGTGTGGTGTTCAGTCAAGGATTAGGGTGGTGGTGTTAAGACGTCGATGGTCAGATGTCTGGAATCGGCTAAACCCATGGATGAAAGCATGGAATTTTGTGTATCTATTATGGAAGAGATGATTAATCATTCAATGGTGATGGAAATGGCGATGAAGGATGTCAGTGAAGCTCACTGGAAGCCAGGTTTGATGCGAACAGGGTAGACGTCACGTAAGGTTTGTGAATCGAGGTAGGCTGTGAAGTTCGTGGTGATGCAGGAATCTAGGGGACCCATTTATCGATTTGGTTGATGTTATCTTGATATTTGTATTTTGTATTTTATGACTTTGGGTAGGATGAAGTGGATGTTGGATTTTCCTACAGTGGTTTTTTGAATATTGAATTTTCATGTTGTATGGGGATCATCTAGCAGGGGTATGTGCGGGTGATAAGTGGTGGTTTTTCTAGGGTTCCCACGTTTCCAAAAATTGAACTCTAGATAACATAATAAAATAATGGATTGTGGTGGTGATATAGTTGATTAGGTATAATCAAAATGCTTCACGTTGCAACTCCTATTTAATTCAGTTTCACATGAGGAAAATCATTCCATTGTTAATCACATATAGTGTAAACATGTATCCAATAAGTTATAGCCATTATTTTAAAAAAAAAGTATAAAAAAAGTTACAATAATCAGAGTGATAAATCATATAATCATGAAAATCATTCTTTATATTCATAAATAATAAAACCTTCTTATCAACCTATGACACTTAAGGTTTATCCTATATGAAATTAAGTTAAACATAAGTGGTATTAATTTTCATCACAATATTCCTCATAACCTAGTTTCCAAAAATAATTAAACGCACATCTGATACCAACTATATAAACCTAAGAAAAAAATACATAAATATTACACCGTTTTTATGAATATACAATATATATTCCAAAACCAATATTCACAAGATTTGGGAAATATAAAAAATTCATCCATTAGCCATGAGTTCAAAGTATTAGCATGTCAACATGTCTTAATAATGTGGAAACATCATAAAAATAAAACTCATATCATATGTAATGTTTAAATACAAAAACCATCATATCATAGTAGATCAAATATCACCGCATGTTTCCTTTATAACAGTAGATCATGTATCACCACATGTTTCCCAATGTTATAGTGGATCAGGAATCCCTACCTATTTCCTATAGTGGATCGAGAACAACATCTCATTTACCCTAATTATCTCATGATATATAAGGCTTTACCTAATGCATTATAGGTATATAATGATTCCACCCATCACACAAGTTAAACCATACATATGTGTACCATAATATTATAAAATATTCACCATTTCATTATATCAAAACCTTTTGAAAATAAAAGAGTTTCATAAAGACCTCATCATGAATTAATTCAACATTAGGAAACAAATGAATTTCATAAAATCATAATCATAATAGTACATCTTGAAAAATACATTGTATGAGATCATAAGTTAATAATCTCATTTAATAATAATAATCCTTAATCGATGATGATATAGAAGAAAAATATCTTTAAATGATCATTTGAACATATCTTTGAACAAATGAAAAAATACCTTTTACCTATGATAAATAAATATTACCAGAATATTGAGAAAATAATTTTCATTGAAAATAGACATAGAAACTTGTAAAATAAGTTTCAAATAAAATAACATTTATGATACTGTGAAAATCTATTCATACCATATATGTTAAAAGAGAACATTTTCTCACACTTTTGTAAACAATAAAAAACAACTTATTCTAAAAAAGATTCTTTAAAAAGATTCATTTTATAAATTTGTAAATAATGATAAAGGTTATGAAAAATAAATTTTAAAAAAATTTCAATTATAGGTATAAGCTTCTATAAAATAATATTGAATTGGAAAAGAAGAAAAATTTTATCGACTCAAGAATAAATAACATGGGATTTTCATTAAATACAATTTCTCAATAATTTTATATAATAATGATAGAAAAATCATAGAAATACATTAAAACTAAATTAATATAAATAGGATAAGAAAAAATATGGTTTTTAAAGGATAATAACCTTAAATGTTTTTTCCATATATATTTACCGTTGATAATTCAAAAAATAAATTAGATTGTATTATGAAGACTTTCTACTTTGGTAACTTTTGAATCATAACCCCAATGAAATAAATAAGTTCCAATGAAACATTAAATACCATGATAATAAGGATATTTTAGATAAAATATATCAAATATTCATTATAAACACCTTATAAATGAAAATTGTTTCATAACATAAAACGTGTCTTAAAATTAACAATATTGAGACAAAGAACCCTTACCTCAAGTTCCACCTTACATTGTATGTGTTAAAAACTCCAACATAATAAATTTATATTAATTATAAATATAATCCATAAAAATAGTCATACATATTGTACAATTTTCCATTAACTTATAATTTCTATTTATCCTTCAATTAATAGTTCTTTATTAAAGTGAACATTCTAGTAAAAACTGGTCTTTTTTCCATGCATATTTCAGTTCGATGGTTACGATACTTGAAATTTGTTATATTTTAATCATATATATAATATTAATCATGGAATTAATATCATATAATATTCATATAAAATGGTGTAGGAAAGTTATTTATATCACTTTATCGAGATGGTAGTTTGTACGCACACACAAGTGATGTTTCCAATTTTTTATGGATGGACTGAAAGAAATTTAAATAAAAATTTACCTTTAAAAATAATTATTATATCATATAAATAATATATAATAATTAAATTTTTCCTTACTACCATTAGTATAGATTATAAATGAATGACTAATTGCATCTCTGTGTAGTGGTTGTAGTCCAAACGTGTGCATGAGCAACATTTTCACTTTCCAATGGATGGGAAGGTAAGATGGTACATAAAAAATCATAATAAAATAAGTATAATTATGTCAAACATATCAAATATGATCATTAAATCTAAAAAATAACCTACCATAAAAATTGGTGATTTTAAATGATTCATATTGTTTAGTGGAGGTAGTAGTCCACACGTACACACAAACGATACTTTCATTTCTAATTTTATTGAAAAAGAGATTGATAGAATTTATGAAATCAACATAATAATAAAATATTATGTGTAAAATAATAATGATATTTTACTGGAATCATTCATATAGAAATGAAGGTAGTAAACAAATAAGTAAAATTAAAGAGATCGGTTGAAATGATTGCCTCCTCTTATAGAGGTCTCCTCCGGATTTTATCTTAAGGATCCCAGGGAAGGTATTTTGAAGAGACCGAAACCTATATAATTTATATAATTAATTTATGAATATTTTTTATAGCTTTTCTTCAATTTTAGTGCCTCACAAAGTGTGAGGAAGAGATTAGATGGGTTTCATTATATAAGAGAGGAGAGAGGCACACATGGAATTACATAAAGTATTAAATTAATATAAAATAATATTAATTAAAAAGTTGGAAACAATTATATATTTATAATATAGGAATATTAAGATTATAAATAATTTCCTAAAATTAATATTAAACAAGTTTAGTTGATGTCATAACCTATTTTAACAATTGGCATGATATAAATGTTTTTAATCATTAGGAGTCAAGAAAGTTACTGAAAAAGGAAAAGTAACCCATAAATGGAAAATGGATGATATGATTGACCATATCCTATTAACAGGGAAAAATATAATATTTTTGTGGTTTTTAAATCATTTACATGATATACTAATAAATACATTTTCAGTATTATCTATATAGTTTGTCTTTAAAGACATAAATATAGAAATTAAATTAGAATATAAAGTTTTAACACATCAATAATAGGTAATATTTGTGTAAAACAATCTTGTAAATGACAATTCATCAATATTAAATTACATTTAATGTTATTACAATCATTTATTTTATTTTTCTATTACTCAAACAAGAATTGCGTTGGTGTTACGTAAACATTTAAGGTGATTATTCCGTAGCTAAAATTTAAAAATAAACTCACATAATATAAAAATTCATTAATATTTCAAATAATTTTTTTGAACCTAACATAACCTCGTTTCATCCATATGAAAAAACTATGGTTATTAAAAAATAGATTGAAATTTTAAATTTATTATTTACATAAATTAATATTAAGGTCATTATCATAGAAAAATGGCACCAAGTTTCCATATATTTGAATATTGGATGAGTATGGTCAAAATAAAATCATATAATAAAATAGGTAAGGTTTTATTTAAATTTTAACCATAACTAACCAATTTATTCTTACTGATGTGACAAATATTTACCATAATTACTATGTATTGTGGAAATAAATAATGTTGACATATTTTCCAAAATTGAAAATTCTGATTCCAAATGTGGAATTAATTTTATAAAATTCAATCCTTATATTATGACTAAATTATTTTTAAAATAAACATGCAAAACTCAATGAAAAAAAAGTTTTCTTGAAGAATGAATTTTTAAGTATAAAAATGATTTTATATCAAAATTAAGCCTAATATCAAATCCAATGAAATTAATTGAATTATTTTTAATCAAAAGGAACTAAATAAATTTTAAAATAAATTTGAAAAAAACTTAATTTCTAACTACATTAATAGAAAATGTTGTTTTTTATAAAATAGTTATTTATTACTATTCAATGAAAAACTAATATTTTATGAAAAAAACACCAAAATTTCACCATAAGTTTAATTTTTACATGATGACATCAAAAAATATATCCTTCTATAAAATTAAATTTCAAAAATTTTATTATATTAATATTTTTTTTCTCATAAAAAGTAATAAAAACCATTCATTGAAGAAAATTAATTTTTTAAGCATAAAATAAATTTCTTGAAAATTAATTACTTATTTATTAAAAATTTATCAATAAATATAAATTATATAAACCCATTATTCATATCTTTCAAATTTTATTATTTTGGGAATACTAAAAATTTAACGACTAAGTTATAACATTCACATTTAAATAATAGTTTTTTTATAGTATATCATAATCTACATAGTGCACCATATTTCGTTTTAAATAAGAGATAAATTTTTTATTTTGAACTAAATTTTTGGTATGTTATAAATATGTTAGATCCTTAAATTTCAAAATAAAAATTGTTCAAATAATATAAATCAATTTAGGATGTTTTTAGATGTAGTTATGAAAGAATGGGGAAAGCAAGTTATATGACAATTTGAATAAATTCTTAGTGCTCAAAGGATAAATTTTAGAGTTAAAAATTTTTTTGTATTAGATATTCAAACATCAAAGATAAACTATGTAAGAATTATGAACATTGGGAAATATTTTATAAGAAAAAGATATAAAAAATTAGAACTTATCAGTAATCAAGGAATTATGAAAATTTTGGAGACATGTGGAGGTGTAATAATGAAAAGAAATCCTTTGATAAAGTAACAGTTTTTTTATTTTACTAGCCACACTATATGATATTATATTAAAACAAAATATTATCTAATAGGAGAATGATAGTTCCCCATAGAAGCTTGAGAGAGGTGGGTGAATTAATATGTGATCAATACAGACACTTTTATTAATTTTTATTTATTTGTATTTTAACACCCCATGATTTAGTATTTTTTTTATTTGAAATAAAACTTGAATTATTTGATACCATGCCTTATACACAATGCCAAGCCTATATGATCTTCGATATGGTAAATCCATTTTACAGTCATTAAATTGAAATATAATAATATCAAAAACCAATTTATGAAAAATATCACATGGTTTTTTAATAATTAAAATGTATACATTAATTTATAATGAATAAGTTCTAACTTTTTAGTATATCCATTTTACGCATCCAAAATATTTTTTCTTAAAAAAGGGTTCTTATCACATTTTTTAATGTGGAAATTATAATTAACTTATATCATTTTTGAAATTATATATGAGTAAATTAATAAAATTTTTAAAATAAAAATGTAAATATTATCTTAGGGTGCATCATTTGGATTTTTCAAAGAAATTTTTTTAGTGAATAGTGAAAAATAAAAAAATGTCTAAAAACTATCATTTATGTTAAAGTAAAATATTAATTATGTTTTGAATTGGATCTAAAAAAACAAAAAATTTCATTATTAATAAATTATATAATTAATTGCATAAGAATCATTATTAGAAATTATTTTTCTATACATGTACATTTTTGGGCTTAAAAACACATTTTTCGAAAACACATTTTTATGTGTGAAATATGATTTTAATTTAATAAATTAAATTTATAACGATTAATTAATTGTTTTAATGAAATTTATATATTATATATTCAATAATATATTTTAACATTAATTTTATTTTTTTACATGGGATGTGGTGTAAGTAAATTATGTTTTATGGTTGAAAATTCATTCTTTTAAAATAATTTTTCTCTACTGATTTAATAGTTATTTAAAAATAAAGTATACAACTTATAGAAATTTAATAAGGTAAAATGGTTTATATATTTATAATGATATTAATAAATATAATCTTATAGTGTCAAATTAATTTTTTGTAATAATAAATTGAAAAAAAAAAGTTAAATTCTGTTACAACAGTTATGGTTAAAACATGTTTTCCAGGGGGTTAAACCTAGAGACAAGGGTATTATTTCCACCAAAACCTATAAACGTATTATTTATTTAATATAAATAAATCATATATTAAACAAAATTAAAATAGCTGGACATTTTGATCCACTTTCTCATGATAGTGACATTATATCATTGAAATGTTTTAATAAATTCCATGTTTGTCCCTCCCCTCACTTATAAAATGGAATCTCTTCCTCTCCCATATTCACATAATTTTATCATTATATGTTATAAAATATCAAATAATAACATTAATTTCATCCAAACCTTTATCATATATCTTCTATTGTTCTCCTAATAGTAATTTGTTTAGGCTTTAGGGGTAAGACAAATGAGGTCTCTCAAAGAAGTGGTATAGATCTTAACCAAGATTATTCAATTTTTATTTCTTCTTATAATTCCAATAAAATTGTTGAATCCATAAAAACATGATTAATGAAGTATAATAAATATACTTAGATGTTATTATGATTATTTCACAACATTTTATCACATCATCTCCATCAAATGGGAGATCAAAGTATCGCTCGTGCATACATGTGGACTACCTCCCCCACATAGGGATATGATTCATTTTCCATCCCCATATTTCTTGGTTGGTTGTTATGTTAGACTATATATATATATATATCTTATATTTATGATATAATAATTATTCATGGAGGGTTAATTAATATTTACCTTTATTTTATTCCATGCATCCAAAAATGGAAACATCACCAATACATACGTACTTACTACATTTCCATGTAGTTATGTAATTAATTATTCAATATCACATAATATAAATGGTAATTAAAATTTATATATTTAATATATTTACACTTATATAATTATTTACATTCTATATATGATTAAATCATGATAAAATTTTAATGACCATGACTGTTGAACCAAAACAAACATGAACAACCAAGTAGTTAACACCAGAAATGGTGGTGATAATGAATGATAGTTAATAGATAAGTGATAATATATTATACATAAAAAATGTATGGAATTATAGGTATTATTATGGTTATACTAGATATGTGTGCTAAAATTTAGATTTATTACAATTGTTAGATATCTTATAAAGTAAGACATACATGAGGTAAGGGTTCATGTCACCATCTCATTTTTACGGAGAGTTTTTGTGATTAAATTTTCTATTGATGAAATTTAATGATATATCTCCATGAAATCATATGTATTTTATTATAATCCAGTTATTACTATATAATTCATGGTTTCCATTCATTTTCCTCTCGTTAAATACTCAATACACTGAAATATTGTTCTAAAAAAGCCAACTTTATTTTTATATTCAATCAAGAATCCATTATTCCATGATCAAATTTTTGTTAAAATGTTTTTAAGAATGTTTTTAATTTTATCCAAAGATTTTTTAAAAGTATTATTTTACTATATTTGACTTTCTTAACAAATTTTTAAAGTTATCCTTCTTATCATTTTCCAAAAGTATATTTCTGACACACATCATACAAATTAATTTCCCTACCATCATGAATACAACATTAATTATTTATCTCTCTATATTTTTCCTTATTTTGTTTTTAAATAAAATGTTTTCCTTAATATTTTCAATACTTTTTATTCTAAATAATTGATTTCAAATGAAAATAGTATTTTCCTAAAGAAATGTTTTAGTGATATTTTAATGATATTGTTATGAATAACAATATACATTGATGTTTATTATGATTTACTAAGTATATGGTCTAATTTAACCCTATTTATTCTTTTTATGGATGGTTTATGATTATGATGATGAATTTATTTTGAATCTTATATCATTTCCATGGGTTATGATGTGATGATATGATGAATGTTTTATAATATCGTCGAACACATATTTATGGTTTTCATTATATGACCGGTAGTACTAGAATTATATATAACACTAATGAATTGGGTAAATAAAGATATATCATGATATAATATGGAATTAAATAGGGAGTGAATTTAGTTTTGTAATGGACATTACCCTATAAGATATTGTAGAGAGTGAAGCCCGACTATGGAAATGATTGAATGAGGAGTGAACCCAATCCACAAGGATAATCTTGGAAGTGATATTTGACTATGGAAATGATTTTTTAGGCTTATGTGTATACCAAAATACTTCTATCTTTTTCTTATGATATGTTCTCATGGATCATGATTTATTATTGATAATTACACACTCATTAGTCTTATGAATTTTTATTAATGAAATGTTATTCCATATTTCATGATTGTGATCTATAAATGGATGGGTATGTTTTTTAATAATAATACCTTATTATCATACCCTTATTCTTAAATTATTCACACTTATAACCATTCATTGATATGTATTATGTTTACCCTTATAGAGCATTTCATCTCACCCCTTATAAGTTTTTCCTTCCCATGTTATGGAGAACGTGTTTAAGTATGTTATGTCTAAGAAGGGTTCTAGTTGTGAAATACATAATGAGAAATTATATAGACCATTTATATACTATTTTTGTATGTATCAATGTTTATAAATACACTAAACATTTATGGTTCAATAATGGATTATATTTATATGTAATGGATATTTTTTTCTAATAAGATATATTATTTATGTGTGAAAAGTATGGGTCACTATGTGAATATTATTACTATAAGGGAAAAAATGTGTTCAATAAATTCTAGGATTAAATTTCACACCACCTCTTCAAATAATATATGAATACTAAGGAATGTAATTCATGAAGGGTCATAATGATTTTTACTTGGTTTACCCAAACTAAGATAATCTAAAGAGAATTATAGAAGTGATTTGTTGATGCACAAGAAACCACTATGATAATAGTAATTCAATTTATAAAAAAAGAAGTGGTTAATCCATGAATATGATCATTTCCTCACAAGAGAGTTTCAGGAAAAGTTCACTCCTCTTCCAAAGATCACTTTCCTTCCTATTTATTTATGTACTATATATGGGTTGGATCACCCAATGTTAATATTCACGTGGGTCCGTTTATATTCAGAAACAAATATGGGTTTGAATTAAGCCTTGAATCTAGATGGATGAATTATTGACCACCACTTATACTAATTCAAATATTTCCAATGAAATCCTCTTTTATTTCATTAAAATCTTATTTATCTTCATTTTAAGATTAAACCATACTAGGATGATCTTGTGACTCCTTCTTTGTTCATATTCTAGTCATGATAGTGAACATCCCTTAGGCATCCTACATTGGATTAACATTACCTTATTCAATAATTTTCTACATAATATCAATTCCTTCTCCTTATCCTAGAAATTATATCCTCAATATCATGTACTTTCCAACATTTCTCTCTTGTTTTTTTATATTTTTCAAATAGTGGTAGCATTCTCTTTCTTTCTTCCTCAAAATGTGTTATATGTTTACCAAGGATCATCCCTTTCTTTCCATCCTTTATGTCATATTAATAGAATATATAAACACCCCTGTGAGATAACCTTTCATATTTCAAAAATATGGAAACCCCATGAATCTAATACATAGAGTTTCTCCTACATTCATTTTCCCATCTTTATCAGTCAACTGATATTAATATTACATTATGGACTTATATAAATTCAAAGAGACATGATTTATGAATCCATTAAGATCAATTAATGAATAATTTTTTAGTGTCGTTGAAACATCCATCTACTGCGTTACCATCACCATGACATGTTCACTACTTCTCTAGATAAAACACCCTGTGAAATGCTTAACATTGTTTCACTATAGAAAAGGGTAGGTAATCTCTAAGAAAAACACCCTTCCAAATTCCCATCAATATAGACATTAGATCTTTTTACTTTCACCTATAGAATCATGATACTCACCAATCCTAATAAAATTCCCATCATCTCAGTAGTATGGTATAGAGGGCCCTCAATTTTCATCTTTTGGTTCACTAAGAATGATCCCACAATGACTGAAAAAACACAAGTATATGGATTCCCTTTTCACATAAGTAGAAACGAACATACCAAAACATTAAGCTCGACATCATGGTATTTCCCAGTACATCATTTTTGGATTTATCTTCAATGCATGACACTAACCACACCTTGCTCCATACCCAATATCACAAACCACCTCACAAGGTGAAAAGAGATGGTCCCTCCCATTTTCACATATTCTAGACTTTCAGCATTTCAATGCACTCATTTAAGACAACCATCCCAACCACATACACTGTTATCTTTAGTATGCCTATTTTGGGAGTTACAATTTTACATAGGAAAATTATCTGTGTGAAATTATGATCACCATAGTATAGTTCTAAAAGGATTTCCATTTTTCTATCCACTACAACCATGTACACCTACTCTATGGAATAACATGTTTCATTATACCAATATCAAATGGTTTATGTCTTCTAGAAATATCACCTTTAGTGATAACTCCTCTAACACCAATAACCACTTTTATTATAATAAATAAAAAAACCATCAAATTACACTTCATAAATTTATAACATGTATTGTTTACCAATCACCTTGATCCACCTTCAATATTTAAATTCAAACCACCGATTTAAATTCTTTAACAATTTACATTCAATATATCATCTATTTTTATTATCTATTAACTTATATTTTCATTAAATAAAACACAACCCATAAGCATAAAATATCCCCTATGTATTTTTTGAAATTATAATCACTACCTCCCCTACTTTTGAAATGAAATACAAAGGGTTCAGTTCATTCAACTTAACTTTTCTCCCCCTTTTACATAAAAAATTAATTACATAAAATGTAGAGAGAGTAAATGTGATGGATGAAGAGGTATAGTTCTGTGCCACTAGAAGTTTTATATTTTGGTGACTATGTCTAGTGAGAATTCATCCATTGGGTAGATAATCTTCCAATTTAATAATCCTCTATGAATTTGAAGATGGTAAATGGGAAGTCCAAACACACATTCAATCACATCGAGTCATCCTATAACTTCTTGTTTTGTTCACCACATGATATTTAATCTATTGATAATGAAAGTTATCAACCACATGATAAACACATACATGTATAAGAATAAATTGATAAAAATAATGAATATAGGGATTATGTAACTCTATGACCCTAGTTACCCAGAGTCAGTGCATTATTTTTTTACATTTTCATGATCACAAGAAATCAATTCCCCAATGACCGATGGGTTTAGTTGTCTTAGAAAAAATAGATACAAACATAAGTTTTACACTACATATTGAAATGAAAAACAACATATTTCATCCTCTGAAAACAATCATATCCCTTAAATTATCTTTGTAGGTCATTTATAATATACTTTTTCACATCCAGGGAAAACTGAAACACAAGAAAGGGGTGAGATCAGATGCTTAGCGAGGATAAATAATATTTTGAAAGCTATCATAAATTAACAAAAAAAATTTATGAAAATGTATAAATTTGAAACAAAACCTTTTTAAAAATAATCATCATCATAATATGAAAAGAAAAGAAAATAATTCTAATTAAACATTCACATGGATGTCCAAATAGTTGAATAATCACATTTAATATCAATATCTAATCTCATAACTGGGGAATTCATAATAATGAACATCATTACCACACCATTAAGGCCTTGTTCCAAGACCATACATAAACAGGGAAAAACGTCTCATGAGACCTATCGATCCATTGAGGTCTATTTCGGGACCCTCCTTTGACTTATTATGTCTAATGAATTCCTCATATGAAAAGGATGAAACATAGCCAATGTAAACATTCATATTAAAACTAGAATACGAAATATTAATCCATTAACCAAAAACCATTAATTGTATTAAAATAGCTCATACATATTCAAAAATATCATAAAGAATTAAATACAATACAATATATTATATAATAATATTTAAACTTCAAATGAGCATAAAATCCATCAAAATATGTTTACATGGATGAAAATAAACTAATAAAACTGTGATAAACGTTTTATGGAAAATACCCTTTTACTTTGAAATCATTTATTGAAAGTTGTGAATTTATAAAAAAAGGCATTTAAACAAAATATTTTATAATCAAAGTTTCCCATACCACTTTGAAACATTTCAATGGAATTAATATTTTAAAACATTCATGTACATACAAATAAATCCGTAAAACAATTCTGAAAAATGGACATTAATGAAAAATATTTTGAATAATAAATCATTAAAACATTTAAAATGATTTTTTAGTTAAAGTTTCCCTTACATAAAGCCATAAAAATAATCCTTTTGAAATTATTTTTATGAAACATGGACATAGATGATAAATATGTCCCATTAAATACTTATGTGTAAATAATCTCGGATAACAATGAGATTGCAAAATTTACCCTTACCTTGTACTTTCTTTTAGTATAGGGTGAATTAACCTTTTATCTAATGGTTAAAGTATGTTATTAAATTATAACACGACCATATACATATTTATTATTTCATATATTATCCAATTATATCGTTTTTAATTATATTTCAGTATTACCATTATTTTGGGTGTTAACTACTTCGTTTTCACGTGCATGTTTTGTTATGTACGTCATGTTTCATATGTGTAGGATATAATTTATTCATTTACAGAATTATATTAATTTCATAAATACTATATTTAATTGTACTATATATTTTATAATCATTTATTAATGGTTAATGTGGATAATGAATCTCACCTCATCATTGAGATGACAGATCGTATGTACACACAAACGATGATATCATTCCCTTGAAGGTTAAATGGTATGGAATTGGATAATATAATAATTATAAATAATAATTAGAATTTCATATTTATCATTTATATCTATTATAATCAACATTATATGCATTCAAATAAAGTAGTTTTGAATGACAAATTACCCCACAGCGTGGAGGCGATAAACCGTACGTACGCACACATGATGATATTGTTATTTGTGTGATGGATAAAAAGAGTAATATGGTTGTATCATCATGATAATACCATATAAAAATGTATATTATACTATATTTATTAATTTATTAAGTAGAAAACATTTGAAGATGAAATAGGTTAAGAAAAAAACATATAATAAATTTATTAAATAGTTACCTCTTTTTTGGGTATCCCCTTTTGATTTGAAACAAATGACTTCTTAGGTTGGCTTTATTCACAATGTATATACTCTAGGAAGAAGTTAAGGAATTTTAGAGTATAATTGGGAAGGCTTTGGTCGATCCAAATGGCTTTAGATGTGTGAATAAAAGAGAATTATAGGTTCCCTTTACAAGAGAGGGGACTAGCACTTTTGGAAACTCAAAAACTATTAATTTATTATAAAATGATTTTTGATTTAAAATATATCTAAAGTTAGTTATTTAAAGTATAATATATGTATGATTATAAATACTCTCAAAATATTATTTTTATATAATTATAGACCACCAAATTAACCTTATCTTTTGGATTTAACATTTATTTAAATCGTTTAACTCTTGTATTGTCTACATGTCTTTTTATACTATTTTGTTAATATAATTACAATAAAATAAATAAAGAGAAAAAATTAGATAATTTGTGATATATATAACACTATAAACGTTTTTTGGTATAACTGTAAATTTTTATGATATTTTTATGATTTAATAAAATAGTATTTATTTTAAAATCTCATTTATGTCTATTTTGATACTATTTGATAAATGATTTTTTAAGTCATAATAATTTGATTAATTAGAAAATACTACATTAAATCATCCATAACATGTAAATTTAATTCAAAAAATTCGTTTATGGCAGAAAATATTTCAATATATATATATTTTAATATTATTAAAATCATTTAATTGATTCTTCCTTTAATAATTCAATTATTGCATCATTATAGTGTAACTATTTAATTTAAGTATTTATTTCCTAAAATCATAAATAAATTTCTATTATGTAGATAAACATTATAACTTTTTAAATACTATTTATGGTTTACCATATCACTTATATAACCTCATATTAAAAATGATATAGTTATTAAAATTTGAATATGACATTTTTAACTCTTATTAAAATAAAATATTATAAATGTCTTAATATGACATAAGTTTCTTAAAAAAGATCATATTTTGGACATAATATTGTTTTTTGTTGAAAAAATAATTATCCAATGAAATTAGGAAAAGTGTAAGGGTGAGATTATATTATTATTATATTATTTTTTCTTTTAATTACCCTTTTCACCTTTAATTATCGTGAATAAAATTAAAAAAAAAATATTCACCAAAATTATTTTTATCCTATTAGACAAATTCTTTCACTCATTTTACAACCATGTATGTTTTTTTTATATTCAATTCATCGAGGTGGTAAAATTACATTTAATTCTAATCCAGTAGAATGGTTAGAAGAGGGGTAAAAGAGACGGTCAAAAGTTTAATAAATTTTTATATTTAATTTTATTATAAATAAGGATTAAATTACTTAAATTGGATTGATATATGTATTATTTATACATTGTTACATTAAAATAAAATTACAATAAAATGTTTATTGAAATGAAAAAGTGTGTTTTTAATAACAGTGCAGTATTTTTCACTATTTGTCAAAAATTGAAACTTTTTAGAAAAAATACCAAAAATTTACCATTAATTAATTTCAAAATTAAAAATTAAAAAATGAATTTAATTTGGAAAAATAATATTTATAAATTATATAACATGTTTAATACTATTCATAACAACTTTTTTAAACTGCTAGTTTGATAGGTCATGGTGCGCTCGAAGTCGGTGTTGTGTGTAGTGAAAGCTATGGAATTATTAAAAAAGAAACATATTATAGAAGATTAGGGTATTAAATTCATACCTCATTCGTGTAATTTAATACTCACTATTTATATAATATAACTTCTTAAAGATATTTCAGTATTCATCATTTGTTCCTCAAGTTCCCATACCGCATCTTCCATTTTATGGTTTCTCCAAAGAACATTTACCCAAAGAGTCATCTGATTTCTCAACACTTGTTATATGGTATCAAGAATCTTGATTGGATTTTTACAATAAGATAGGCCAGGATCCAATTCTATTTCAGCATAAGTGAGTACATGCATTAGGTCTATCATGTATTTCATTAATAGTGATACGTGGAACACATCCTGAACTTTGAGAGACTATGCGGCATTTCCAAATGATCAGCTACATATCCATTTAGTTCAAGAATTTCAAATGTTCTGATGTACATGGGAAATAATTTACCATTTATACTGAATTTTATAACACCGTTAAATGGATATACCTTTAATAAAACACTATCTCCCACTTGAAATTCCAAATCAATCATTCGATTTTCAGCATAGCTCTTTTTCCTACTTTGAGTGGTTTTGATATGGGTTTGAATAGACATTACCTGTTATACTGTTCCATCAAAAAGTTTTGTTCCTAAGAGTATTATTTCACCAATATCATCCCAACAAGTTGGTGTATGACATTTGATTTTATACAACACTTCAAATGGTTCCATTTAAATACTTTAATGGAATTTATTGTTATGGGAAAATTATACTAGAGTTAAACTCTAATCGCATATATATTTAAAGTCAAGTGAGAAAGATCTCAAAGTGTATTCTAATGTTTTAATAGTCCATTATGAATGGCCATCAGTTTGAGGGTGGTAGGCAGTGCTTAAACAAAGATTAGTATATAGGGCCTTTTGAATAATTTTCCATAATTGTGATGTAAAATGAGTATCATCATAAGAAATCATTGATAGGGATACACCATAAAGACTTAAAAAATCATTAATATACTATCTTTATAATCATTAAAGTGGTAAATCTTCCCTTATACAAAGAAAATGTTCTAATTTGGTATGTTTATAAATAATAACCTATATCACATCATTTCTTTTCGGATTCGTTGTTATCCTAGTGGGAAAGTCATTCGTAATATTATCCCATTTACACAAAGTTATAAAGAATGGTTTCATGAATTCTTTATGATGTTGCCTTTCTTCCTTCACATTTGGACAAACTAAACATCTAAATACATAATCAATAATCTCCCACTTCATCTTATTCCACCAAAAATATTCATTCAAATCTCTATAAATCTTTGTGCTACAAGGGTGTATAAGGAAATTTAAGCTATGTGAATCATCCAATAATTCCCTTTTTAGATCATGTATGGCGGGAAAAGAATGTATATTCCGAAATTTCAAAATTCCATATTCATATACAAGTCAATCAGTCCCTCATCTTTCAAAGTTTTAATTTTATTTTTAAAATCCTCATTATCAGTATGAGGAAGTTTTATCCTTTCTAGTATGATTGTTTGGAAACCATTAGAAAAAGTTGTTATTTTTCACCTTCTTTGATAATCCACACATCCATTTTTACTAGAGGCATGATCATAGGATCCTTTTGAAATTATCATTTATTTAGAATTCCATGTTCCTTTCTACTCAATGCATCTTCCATAATATTTTCCTTACCATGGTGGTAGTGTATTGTGCAATCATAATCCCTGAGTAGTACAGGGAATCTCTGTTGTCTCGTATTGAGTTCTTTCTATGAGAAAATATATATAAAACTCTCATAGTTAGTATATATCTTATATCTTTCACCGTAGAGATATTGTCTCTCTATATTCAGAGAAAATATTATTTTTTATAACTAAATATCATGAGTTGGGTAATTGTTTTCATGAATTTTGAACTTCATTAATGCATATGAAATAACTCTATCATTCTACATAGGAAAAAACCAATTCCATTCTTTGATGCATCACTATAAATCATAAAACCCAATCTTATTAGATGGTAAAGTCAAGATAGTATAATTGACTAAAAATCTCATCAATTATTGAATCTCATTTTTTTAAAATGAATTTAACCCCTTTATGTGTGATCTTGGTTAATGGGTTTCCCAATCAAGAACTATTCTGGATAAAATGATGATTATAACTAGCTATAAAAATAAAACCGCATACCTTAGTTATTATAATTGGTGCTAGAAATTATGGGATTGGATTTTCCTTTTAATAGATCAATATAGATTCCATCCATGGAGAAAATATAGCCTAGAAAATAAATGTTCTAAAGTCATAATTCACACTTACTTAATTTACCATATAATTATTCCCATATGAGAACCTCAAGAATGATTCACAAGTGATTCTCATTTTATTCATAAATTTTAGAATATTTCAAAATATCAATAATGAATAACACAAAAAAATCATCAAGATATTCCCTGATCACAATGTTTTTGAGATCATGAAAAACTAAGCGTGTATTAGTCAATCCAAATGGCATTACTATTAATTCTTAATGACCATATCTCATTCGAAACTATATCTTTGAAATGTATTCCTTTTACACTCTCAAGTGATTATATATAGAATGATGGTATATATATGAAAATAATTGATCCTCTTGATGTTTATCAAATAATTCATCGATATGAGGTAGAGGATACTTGTTCTTTTTTATAATAGTATTGGTTTCCCTATAATAAAAACACAGTCTCATTGATTCAACTTTATTATTGAAAAAGAGAACAAGGGCTCCCCATGGAGATACACTAGGAAAAATAGATCACGTTTTACCCAACTCTTCAAGTTATTCAAAAAACTCCACTAATTCCACTGTATCCATTCTATTGTGAGTCCTTGATATTGGTCCATCATCAGGGTTTAATTCAATATAAAACTCAACTTCACGCTCTGGGGGGTGTGTAGGTAAATATTTGGGAAAAATATCAATGTATTCCTTTACTACAGGTATATCCTCAATTTTAATATTATCTTCTTAATCCCTAGATGTTATTTTCTCTTCCATCATAAGAATCTCATTATATAAATCTATTGGGGCAGGATTTTGATAAGAATTAGGTGATTATGTTTTTACTTTAAAGATAAGGGATTATTCCTCTTTTGGTCAGATTGTTATTTCCTTCTTCTTGTAATAAATTATCTCAAAATATTTTAAAATCCAATCCATACTGAGGATTTTATTAAAGCCAATAATAGTTATGATGACAAGGTTAGTAAATAAAGTATGTTTATGTGTTGTAAAGGGAATTGACATACATATCTTTGTTATAATGATACTTCCCTTAGAAGTTTTGACTGAAAAATCCATTGTTAAATCAAAAAGGAAATGTCTAATTTCTATGGAAAACAAGTAAGATATAAAATAATCCTATAACACCCCAATATTTCATAGTATGTTATTTCTTCAATGTAATTCAATAACTTTCACTACATGCAACAACAAGTTCTAACACACCATGACTTACCAAACAAGTTGTTCAAAATAATTTATGAATATTATTAACTGAATTTTTAACATTATAATATCCTTATAATTTTAAAATTCATATTATGAATTTCATAGACATAATGTAAGAACGAATACATTTTTTCGGATAAAAGATGTATTTTTCAAAAAATGAAATTTTATATCCTTTTAATGCTGAAGCCTTTTTAAATCCAATATTTGAAACTTTAATATATTCAATTTGAAAAAATAAACTTCTTCTTTATAATCGGGACATACGAATTTAGTTCCAAAAATTTTTTGGTGTTTTTCTGATAACTTTCATATTTGGGTGAATAGTGAAAAATACTATATTTTAACTGAAAACTACTTTTTTAATGAAAATAATTTATATTGATAAATTATAAACTTTAATGTTATGGAAGTATAAATATATTATATTTTTACCATTTAATCCAATTATGGTCATTGTAAGTAATTTCACTTTGAAATTGGACATAAACAAGTGTCAAACTTTTAATAGTTATTATTTCTTTAAAATATGACTTTTGGTTTTAATAGTGGGAATTAATTTTAAATTAATAAATGAAACCTATATTTTTTTAATTTGGTAAAATAGACTTCATTTTTTGATTATTAATATCAAAATTATCTTAGGGTTAAATTTTGGTTCTTTTCTGATAACTTTCATATTTTGACGAATAGTGAAAATTACTAAATTTTAATTAAAAACAATTTTTTTAATTGAAATAATTAAAAGTGATAAATTATGAATTTGAGTTATTTTAAAGTATAATTAGATTATTATTTTACCATTTAATCCACTTTTGGTCATTTTACATAATTTGTTTTTGAACATAATAAAGTGTCAATCTTTTGATTGTTATTATTTGTTAAAAACACGCTTTTTTGTTTCGACAACGAGAATTAATTTTAAATTAATTTCTGCCACTTATGTGTTTTGAATTTAAAAAAAACTGGATTCCGTATTTATAATCAGGATGTAAAAATTGTGTAAATAGGTACCTTTTATTTTTATACATTTTGAATAATTAATTCAGTAAATATTTTATTTACCATCGTTAAAGGGTAAATCCAGTAAATAATAGTAAAAAATAATATTATAATAATAATAAATTACCCTAAAACATGTTTTAAACCAATTTTTTGATATATTTACGACCATGGGAATATTTGGGTCGATTTTTGGACCCCATGGAGCCACTTGTATGTTATAATAAAACTTTATATTAATTAAGTTAAAGTAAATGCAAAAATGACATAAGAATATATCTTTTAGAAAAACAATTTTTACATTGGGTTATATATGATGGATTTTCGACTATAAATATCCATTAGAAAGAAAAAACGATTTCATACATAATGGTAATTTATTTATTATTTTTAGACAATGAAGAATTATAATTATTTATGACACAATAATGATGTAGTATTTTCCTTATTAATGAAAGAATCAAATAATTGGTATTATAAATGTTAAAATAAATATAATTTTAAAGTTTTTATGACATAAATGAATTGTTTTGGTTAATATGACATTATAGGATATCTTAATGGAATTTGGTTTTAGTTAATAAATTTGTTAAGACAATAAAAAAATCAATTATTAAATACTGTCAAAATGACATAAAAGAGTTTTTAAAACAAATATTATATAATTAAATCATATTCTATTCCTAAAATTCTAAGGTTCGGCCAAAGGACTTATATATTGATAGGTGTATCATTAATGGACAACTTGGGGGTCTATTGAAAGTATAGAGTATGTTTATTCACTATATAATATAAAAATACAAAGTGACATGGTAAGTGTCAACCTAATTAACTAGGAGTTAAAAAACGATAAGGTTATTAATGTTTCCAAAACCTGTCTAAAACATATTGGTTAAGTTTTTATAGACCTATCCCCACCTTATAATTTGAATAATCCACTTTGGATCCATTAGAAACTGAATATGATTATATTATAAAATAAGACTTTATGTTTTTTCTAAAGAGGCCCTCCTCCCCCTAATAAAAGGACCCCACTTCTAACCAATTACTCACACCCCTCAATTAGTTTTCCTCATCCAAACTCTGCCCAATTAAGCTCCCTACATCACACTACTCCTTCTAGAATCCGTAATTCAGTAATAAGGCACCTTAAGAGTCCTTTTTGGTTCAAACCAAAGGGAGTTACCCAAATTAAAGGTAACGATTTCTCTTAGCTTCTTTTATTTTATTTTACTTCTCCAACCCCTAAACTCTTCTTAATATTTTATTTTTTAACAAACAATTTATCCTAAATATACTAGTATATTTTAATGAGAGTTATTATAACTACACTTACACACACCCCCATATAATGGGTAAATAACATAATGTTTTTGTGGATGGCAACCAAACACCTCACGAAACGATGATAGTTCAATTATCTCCTACCACCTATCTTGGTGGCCATTATGATGGAACTATAATTAAATATGATATTAATGAAATTTATTTTATATATAATCTTATTTAATTCCATTTTATATCATACCATTATTCATTTCATGTTGTATCTATATACGATAATTTCATTTGAGGAAGTGCGGACTACCGTCCCCTCAAAGTGATATGACTTGTTCATACCATACATGGAATGTATAAAGGATGGTGTTAATGAAATTAAGTAACATATATAAGAAATTAAATTATACTAGAATAATAATATACCTATGTATCATTTGGTTTTTATCCCTTTAAAAATGAAAAATGAAATGGAAGTAGTGTTCCTACGTACGTACGGATTACCGTCTCCACGAACATGATGAGATTCATTCCCCATCGTATCCATGCAAGTATAATTATCAATTGATGATTCAAAATACTGTTTAAGGACTTGATATCATTATGTATATGAATAATATACATCCTATCCATAACAAACATGGCTTATGTAACAAAACATATAAAAGAAAATGAGCGTGTTAACACCCGAAACGACGATAATACTAAGATATTAGTAACAATGCAATATTAAAAGATCATATATGATATCATATTAATGTATATGATTCTTGTATAATTTAATAAAAATTATTTCACCATTATACAGGAGGTTAACCTACCCTTAACTAAGTAAAAGTACAAGGTAAAGGTTTATTTCACAATCTCTTAATTATCTGAGGTTGTTTATACGTAATTTTCTACTGGGACCTCTTTATCATCCACATACATGTTTCTTAAAAATGTATTTCAACTCATTATTACTATTTTATAGACTATGGGTTAAATTCATTTATACCCTTGTTTAATTTTTATAAGATTTTTATAAAGGAATCTTTCTGTCGTTTTCCAAACAAGGTCCTTTTTAACCTTTTCGACAGAATTAGGGTAAGAATGTATTTTTTAACTTATACGGCGGGTACGGATTTTTTCCGCCATTATAAATTCATCGAAGCTTCCCTTTCATGATTATAATAATATTTTCAAAGTAAATTTTTTTATAATTATATGACTTTTAAATGATTTGAAAAAAGAGATATTTCTCTCAAATAGTTTTGATTTCATCTATGTCAACATCCTTTGATGGATTTTAAGATTATTTGATGTTTATTTATTATGATACAAAACATCCATAATTTATTGATGTTTTTGTGATATGTTTTACTGTGGATGAGTTATTTTTATACCCTTCATGGTTTATGGGGAAAGTATTGACATTTTGTATGCTAGTTTTAATTCGAATATTTATGTTATGTTTAAACCTATTTATATGAGAAATGAATTTGACTTAATAAGTGACGGGTGGACCTCGATATAGCTCCTTGATGCATAGGTAGGTCTCGTGAGACAAACTAGTGTGTTGGCACAAGTCCTTGATAAAATCTTATTTGTAGTCATGGAACAAGGCCTTGACTATGTGGTTATAAAAATCTGGCATTATGCATTCCATCATTATGAAAGGTGTTATTGATATTGCTTGTTATTATTTGACTAGTAGAATATCCATGTGAATAAGTAAATTGAATAATTTAATTTTATTTCTACCATATTATGCTAATGTTCATGTTTAAAAGGCTTTTGTTTTAGTTATACATTTCCTTAAATGTTTATGCTTACTTATGAATGTTTCCGCTAGATTGTTATCCTTAATGGGCATCTAAGCACACCCCATTCTATGTTTTATTTTTCCAAGAATGTGAAGAAGTAATTTATGAATGACCTTCAGGGATAGTATGAGGGGATATTAGTGTGGACAAAGGAGACTATGTTGTTGTAGTTTTCATTTTATGATGTAATGTAAACTTTATGAATGTATCTAGTGATTCCAAGGCTACTAAACTAATTGGTCTTTCGAGACATGATCTTTTGTGATCATGCCAATATTATGTAATAATGAACTGACTCCAGATAACTGGGGTAGGGGCATTATAGTTTGTATCAGAGGAAGTTTAGTACAAACCTTGGAAGCTATATTTATATAAACTCTGATTAGCGCACATAGACCTAAGATGGACTTTGAGGATTAGTATAGAAGAACATCCTAGAATTTTGGTATTGTAGAGATTTTGTGAGTTTTCCGAGCAATAAATCCATGTCTGGATATGAGTAGGTAAAGGCGGCTCTGGCACAGATGTACCTAGGGGTAAAACCCAAAAGCACCACTTTGAACTAGACTCGAATTGGAACTAGTGCACGACAACGAGCCTTACTACACTCATGGTTACGACAGTCCCAGGAGATATGCTTAAGATAATTCTTATTTTATTTACAAACCATTATGAAGGGCATATGAGTATATACTTACTCAAAGAAAACATTATTATTATTATGGATTATATCCATAAACTGTTCCATTTACGTTAGGTATTTTACAAGTTTGTAATTATTCATTGAAATTCATAAACTGACCTAGATTATGCTATTGTATAGAAATAAATCCCAGTAGAAGGAATGTGAACCCCATCAATACGTATGATCCAATGAGTAAGAAGGATCATATCTTTCCCGGTATTAAGCCAAAATTCCTAAGGGAAATAGTCTCCCATGTATTCTAAACATATGAAGAAAGAGTATCAAGTGTTAATAAGATAAGTAAATAATTCTACGAGTCTTATGGCTTTGAAGGGATGCAAGAGAAGAAACGGATGGAAGAGAGAAAGATGGATAAAGGGAATAGGGAAAAGAATAAATTTTCCATATGTGAAAACTATGGCAAGGAACACCCTATAACTTGCCTAAAAGGAATGGGAGTTTGTTATAAGTGTAGAGAAAAAGGACACCATATACTTAACTGAAAGGGTAAGAAAAAGGTTTCATATGTACAATGCTTCATCTGCAAGGAGTTGGGACACTACGCGAACCAATGCCCAAATCATCAGAGTATGCCACAAATGATGCTATTGGATAATAATGAAGTTATGATACTACCACATATGAGGAGGAATGATTAGAGTTCTTATTTTGTTATTATCGAATTATGTCATTTGATTGATGTATCAAAAGTGTACTAGTTATAATCATTATGAAGTATATAAGGATTATACTGCAGTAATATTTCATTAAGTACATAAGATTGTGTGGAATAAAGAAAAGTGACTCAATAGCAGGTTAAATTTTTGGAAAACATATGGTTCAGAGAATGATAAACCATAATATGGTTCTGATACTAGGGTAGTGATTTTTGGAATAATACATGTTTTATTTGGATAAATTATATTGGATATTCTTGACTACCTTGAAACTGATTAATGATTTTTATATTCCATCATTGTTGGAGTTTACATCATTTTTGGATAGAAGGAGTATATCCGGTATTTTGTAAGTAATAAGGTATCATGAATGTAATCAAAAAGGTTTTATGGTATTTCAGGATGTTGCAGTGTTTTAAAAGAATAAATGATGAAGTTGTTCACATGCTATTACGTGAAAAAAAGGTCTTAATTGTGTTTACCTACCTAAAACATTATGGATTGTGATTTTGGACAGAAGTATTTTTGATAAGTCTAGTTTGAGATTATTTTTTGATTTCCATAAAAAGGACAACCCGGAGGTCAGGCGGAAACCTGTCGCGTCCAGCAAGGTCGCGATACATGAACCCACAACCGAAGGGCGACAAGGGTGTATCACCTACCAATGACCCACGTGATGTCCTGGAATGAATAATGTAGTTTTATTAATGGTTCTTCTAGATGAATTATAAATTCCTTTTTTTGAACCCTATAAGAATAGGATAAATCGAATATTATTTTTATGTTCTTTTATCTTTTAGAGTGAAAGATGAGTTTTTGGTAGAACATAGTTTAAGGATGGGACAATACTTGTAAAGTATATTTTTTTCTTCTTCTATTATTCTATGAAGAAATTAATTCTTATACTTTTGTGAATGGATCTTAAAACATGAATTGTGTTATCCTAATAGGATATGTTTTGTTGAACCGATAGAATTTTAAATCATCATAGATTGATGAATTTACGGCCCAAAATTTTACACTTGTTTGTGATTGATGACCTCAATCACTACAAATAAATATTTATGTTTTTCCTCCAATTATATGTCTCTAATTTCAACCAATGTTCACCTAATCGAGATCATATTTTGCTGGCAACAATTTCATTTCCCTTTTCCACTTATTAAGACAAAATTTTATTAACCTCATTTCTGATGTGGGTTTTCGCAAAGGTATTTTCTATTTTCACCCTTTTATTTTCGGAAAATAATTTCAAATTGTGAGGATGCAATTTATTGAAGGTGAGAAGAATGTAACACCCCAATATTTCATATTGTTTTTTTCTTCAAAGTAATTCAATAACTTGCACTACATACACCACTGATTTCTAGCACATCATGACTTACCAAACAAGTCGTTAAAAAGTGTTTATGAATAGTATTAACTGAATTTTGAACATTATGAAATATTTATAATTTTAGAATCCATATTATTAGTTTCTTAGACATAATGTAAGAACAAAATCATTTTTTCATATAAAAGAAGTATTTTTAAAAAAATGCAATTTTATCGCATTTTAATGGTGAATCCTTTTTAGATATAATATTTTAAACATTTATGTATTAAATTTGACAAAATAAACTTCTTCTTTATAATCGGGATATAATAATTTATTTTCTATAATTTTTTGGTGTTTTTCTGATAACTTTCATATTTGGGTGAATAGTGAAAAATACTATATTTTAACTGAAAAAAACTTTTTTAATCAAAAAAATTTATATTGTTAAATTATACATTTTAATGGTATGGAAGTATAAATAAATTATATTTTTACCATTTAATCCAATGATAGTCATTGTATGTAATTTCACTTTGAAATTGGACATAAACAAGTGACAATCATTTGCTAGTTATTATTTCTTAAAAATATGCCTTTTGGTTTTAATAGCGGGAATTAATTTTAAATTTATAAATTCAAGTTTTCTGTTTTCAATTTGGTAAAATAGGCTTCATTTTTTGATTCCAAATATCAAAATTATCTTAGGGTTAAATTTTGGTACTTTTATGATAACTTTCATATTTTGATGAATTGTGAATTTACTAAATTTTAATTAAAACAACTTTTTTAATTGAAATATTTAATATTGATAAATTATGAATTTGAGTGATTTTAAAGTATAATTAGATTTTAATTTTACCATTTAATCTGATTTTGGTTATTGGACATAATTCTTTTTTGGACATAAGAAAGTGTCAATCTTTTGATAGTTATTATTTGTTAAAAACAAGATTTTTGTTTCGAAAACAAGAATTAATTTTAAATTAATTTCTTCCATTTATGTGTTTTGAATTTAGAAAAATTAATTCTATATTTATAATCAGGATGTCAAAATTTTGTAAATAGGTAAATTTTATTTTTAGACATTATGAATAATTACTTCAGTAAATATTTTATTTACCATGATTTAAGGGTAAATCAGGTAAATAAGGGTAAAAATTAATATTATAATAATTCTAAATTACCCTAAAACATGTTCTAACCCTGTTTTATGATACTGGTCCAACCATGGAAATATTTGAGTCGATTTTGGGACCCCATGGAGTCACTTCTAAGTGATAAGGACAGTTTATATTAATTACGTTAAAGTAAATGCAAAAATGACATAAGAATATATCTTTTTGGAAAACAATTTTTACATAGTGATATATATGTTGGATTTTAGACTATAAATATTCATTAGAAAGATAAAAATATTTAATAAATAATTGTATTTTCTTTATAATTTTTATACATTAAATAATTAAGTTTATTTATGAGACAATAATGATGCAGTATTTTCCTTATTAATTCAAGAATCAAATAATTGGTATTATAAATATTAAAATAAATTTTATTTGACATTTTTTATGACATACATGAATATAATTGGTTAATATGACATTATGGGATATCTTAAATTAATTTTGTTTGCATTAATAAAGTTTTTAAGCCTTTAACAAAAATAAATTAATAAATAGTGTCAAAATTTTCATAAAATTGTTCTTAAAACAAATATTATATTATTAATTCATATTCTATTCCCAAAAATATGAGGATCAGAAAAAGGACTTATATAATGATAGGTTTATCCTTAATTGACCACTGGGTGGACTTTTTAAAGTATATAGTTTGTTTATTTACTATATAATATAAAAATACAAAGTGACATGGTAAGTGTCAAACTAATTAACTAAGAGTTAAAACAAAATGATAAGTTTAATAAAGTGACCCAAACATATATAAAACCTATTGGATAAGTTTTTTTCGACCTATACCAACTATAGACTTTTAATAATACAATTTTGGGCCATTATAAACCGAATATTATTTTATTATAAAATAATACATTATGTTTTTCCTAAAGAGCCCCTCCTCAACCTTATAAAAGGACAACACTTCTATCAAATTCCTCACCCCTCTCAAGCCGTTTGGCTCATCCAAACTCCACAAAATTAAGCTCCATAAATCCCTATCCTCCTCCTATGATCCTTACCTTGGGCATAAGGCACTTCAAGAGTAATTATTGGTTCAAACCAAAGGGATTTACTCAAATTAAAGGTAACGATTTCTCTTAGCTTATTTTATTTTATTTTAAATCTATAACCCCTAAACTCTTCTTATTATTTTATTTTGTAACAAAAGAAGTATCCTAAATATAATAGGATAATTTTATGAGATTTATTCGAACTGCACTTACACACACCTCCATTTAATGGGTGAACAACATAATTTTTCGGTGGATGCAAACCAAACGCCGCGCGAAATGATGATTGTTAAATTATCTCCTACCACCTCCCAAGGTAGCCATTATGTTGGAACTACAATTAAATATGATATTAATGATATTTATTTATTATATAAGATTCTTTAATTCCATTTTATATCATACCATTATTCTTTTCATGTTGTATATATATACGACAATTTCATTTGAGGAAGTGCGGACTACCGCCCCCTCAAAGTGATATGACTCGTTCATACCATACATGGAATGTATAAAGTATGGTGTTAATGAAAATAAGTTACGTATATAAGATATTATATTATACTATAATAATAATATACTTATGTATCATTTGGTTTTTATCCCTTTTAAAATGAAAAATGAAATGGATGTGGTGTTAGTACGTACGTACGGATTACCGTCTCCACGAACATGTTTAGATTCATTCCTCATCATATCCATGAAAGTATAATTCTCATTTGATGATTAAAAATAATTTTTAAGGATTTGATATCATTCTAGATATGAATAATGTACAACCTATCCATAACAAACACGAATTATGTAACAAAACATATAGAAGAAAATGAGTAAGTTAATACCCGAAACGACATTAATACTAAGATACTATTAACAAAGAAATATTAAAAGATCATATATGATATCATATTAATGTATATGATTCATGTATAATTAAATTAAAATTATTTCACCATTATTCAGAAGGTTAACCTACCATCAACCAAGGTAAATTACAAGGTAAGGGTTTATTTCACAATCTCTTCATTATCTGAGGTTGTTTATACATAATTATCTACTGGGACCTATTTATCATCCACATACATGTTTCTTAAAAATGTATTTCAAATAATTCTTAGTATTTTACAGACTATGGTTTAAAGTCATTTATAACCTTGTTGACTTTTTATAAGAATTTTATAAAGGAATCTTTCTGTCATTTTTCTAAACAAGGTCATTTTTAACTTTTTCGACAGAATTATGGTAAGAATGTATTTTTTTAACTTATACGGTGGGTGCATCTATATTCCACCATTATAAAATCGTCGAAGCATCCCTTAAAATCATATAAGAATATTTTCAATGTAAATTTTTTCTTTTATAATTATGTGACTTTTAAATTATTTCAATAAAGAGATATTTCTCTCAAATAGTTTTTATTTCATCAATGTCATCATCCTTTGATGGATTTTCAGTTTACTTGAAGTTTATTTATTATGATAAAAATCTTCCATATTGTATTAAAGGTTTTGTGATATGTTTGACTGTGAATGTGTTATTTTTTACCATTCTTGGTTTTGGAGAAAGTATTGACATTTCATATGCCAGTTTTAATATGAATGTTTATGTTATGTTTAAACCTATTCATATGAGGAATGAATTGGACTTAATAAGTGATGGGTGGAGCCTACTATAGATCTTCTATGCATCGGTAGGTCTCATGAGAAAAACTATTGTCTTGGCATAAGGCCTTGAAAAAATCTTATTTTTAGTATTGGAACAAGGCCTTGAATATGTGGTTATGATAGTCTGGCATTATGCATTCCATCATTATGAAAGTGGTTATTGATATTGCATGTGATTATTAGACTAGTAGAATATCCATGTGAATAAGTAAATGTAATTATTTCATTTTATTTCTTCCATATTATGCTGAAGTTCAAGATTAAAATTCTTTTTATTTATTTATACATAGCCTTAAATATTTATGCTTATTTATGAAATATTCTGCTATATTGTTATCCTTACTGGGCATCTGATCTCACCCCTTTCGATGTTTTATTTTTCTCAGGATGTGAAGAAGTAATTTATGAATGACCTGTTGGGATAGTATAAGGGGATATGAGTGTGGACTATGGAGACAATGTTGTTGTAGTATTCATTTTATGATGTAATGTAAACTTTATGAATGTATCTAGTGATTCCAAAGATACTAAATTAATCGGTCTTTCAAGACTTGATCTTTTGTGATCATACCAATGTTATGTAATAATGCACTGACTCTGGGTAACTGTGGTCAGGGCATTATAAATCCAATGATCCAGAATTAAATAATACATTGGAAAAGTTTGTGGAGATTATTGAAGTACCTACCACCACATCATTGAGAACTTCAAAAGCTGCAGTTGTGATCGCATAAGCCTATCCTTGATCCGTTTTCCTTTTCTAAGGAAAGTTTCATTGACACTTAGAAAACTAATTTCAATAATATCCCATTTCTTTATAATTGTAACACTAAACATTGATAGCTTCACTCTTCCCCTTGAAACCATGAGCATGGTGGCCTTTTTTTCCACACATGTAAAAAACTCCAATTCTCTATAGCCAAATACTGGGGTGTTTTTACCCACAATTACCATAGAGTGGAAATTATAATTTCCCCTTTTTCCCCTCATCCCCTTTTCCAGATTGCTCAATGATCCTTTACTTATCATGCTCTACTTTAATTTCATAAGGCATTAAATGTTTATTTTCTATCTTGATAGAACATGAGACTATATCTTCACATGATGAGAATGATTTTGAGACCAGTTCCCATCATTGGAATGACTTTAACACATGAAATAATTAATCAATCTTACTTATAAGGTTACACATGTATTATACAATATTCCTTGCTAACCTTGTTAATTTAGCTTCATACTTTGCAACATTATCATCCCCCTTCTACCTCAGACTCAGAAATTGTCTCTCTATACTAGATTATTGTTCACAATGAATGTATTTTTATTAGAAATGTTCTTTAAAATCAGGTAATTCCAAATTTTATACTTCTTCATCTTCCTTCTTGTTTTTAATTAATTACCACCATTGTTCCACATCTCCTAAAATAATATAAACTACCATGAAAACGTTTTCTCATTCACTACTCCCCAAAGAAAGAAATATTTTCTCAAAGAACATATCCATTTCTAATATACAAATGGATTTTTAGTCCCATTGAATGATGGAGGTTGTTGTCTTAAGAAGCAGTCTAAAATAATTACTCTGCATTGTTGATTAAGGATTTCTATATGAGTGAGGTTATTATTCCTAACCTGAGTCAGTTTTCCTAGATTGGTTATACGTTTTTTAGAACTAGTTGTATCACTAGTACCACTATCATTATCTGGCATAGAAGGTAAATACCTACATGGATTAGGTGATTTATATGGTTTAAATTCCTTTCACTAGGACCCATTCCTAAACAATGGAATACACGAGATTAATTTATGAATCATGATTCATAATCCCAAACTATAAAATTACTTAGCATAAATTGAAATCATTATGCATATCTAATTCATAATCATAAAAATGTTTTCTTTAGGGACATATTTACTCATAAAAACTTCATAATGGTTTTTAATGAAAATGATAGATATCCTATACATATCCCCCAAGGGTGTCAAACCCTGTTCCTAGTAAGGCATGTTTTCGTGTACCAGGTTATATTAAGTCAGGCCCAAAACACCTGGTCAGAGTTATTACTCTTAGGTATATTTGTTCCAGAACCACTTCCATGTGTAGTATCAATATAGGGATGCATTTTCTAGGAATACCCACATAATATCTACATTAACCAAAAAAATTATTAAGTTATTATATAATAATACTCAAAGTCTATATTAGGGTAACTCTCCCATAACAAAAGTGTTTCTAAATATAGATTCAAAGGTTTATAATAAACATCCTCTTATACCAACTGTAACACCCCTACCTGATTTAACCCGAGGGAGTGAATTATTTTATTACATTGGAATGATCATATGAAATCAAATCCCGAGAGGTTAATCATTTTAGTATCCATTGAAAAACTAGATACAAACATAAGTTTTACATTACATCTTGAAATTAAGAATAACATACTGTCTCCTTTCAAAACAGTAGTATCCCTAAGATTATCCCTACAGTCCAGTCATAATATAATTCTTTTCATTATAGGGGAAAATGATTCATAATAAACTTATGAGATCAAATTCTCGGTAAATATAAACAGTATAGTGGAAGATATCATAAATAATCATAAAAGTTTAAGGCAATTTATAAAACTGAAACACAAGCCTTTTAAACATAATCTTTCGCATAATATGAAAAGAATAAATTAAATAATTCAATTTAATCATTGACATGGAAATTATACTCGTCAAATAATCACATGTAACACCAATAACTAATCTCATGATAAGGGCATGCATAATTACAGAAATCATAACCATACCATCAAGGCCTCGTGCCATGACCATACATAAACAGGTAAAAACCCAAACTTGTTTTTCTCATGAGACCTATCGATGCATCTAATGGATATATCGAGCATTTCCCACCACTTACTAAGTCCAATTAATTCTTCATTTGAAAAGGGTGAAGCATATCTAACATACACATTTTTATTAAAACTATCATATGAAATGTTAATACATTAACAATAAACCATGAATGATATCAAAATAGAACATCCATAGTAAAAAATATCATAAAACATTGAATATTATATAGTATATTATATAATAATAAATCAACTTCAAATTATTATAAAATCGAATAAATAATAATGACATAGATAAAAATAAACTTATAAAACCATTAAAAATCTTGAGAAAAATATCATTGTTTTAATTTGAAATCATTTATTCAAAGTTAAAAATTTATAAAAGAATAAATTTAAACAAAATATTTTTTAATAAAAGTTTCTCTTACCACCTTTAAACTTTTCAAATGAATTAACATTTTAAAACATTCATGTCCTTATAAATAAATCCGTAAAATAATTTTTAAAACATTGACATTAATGAGAAATATTTCAATGAATAAATCTTTAATGAATTTAAAGTGATGTTTTAGTAAAGGTGACCCTTATATAAAACCTTAAAAATAATCATGTTGAAAATATTTTAAAGAAACATGGAAATGGATGATAAATATATCTCACTAAATACTTAAGTATAAACAATGTCATATAATAATGAGATTTCAAAATTAACACTTACCTTGAACTTTACATTATTGTAGGGTGAGTTAACCTCTTATATAATAATTAATGTATGTTAATAAATTATACAAGGACCATATCCATATTTATGATATCATTCATGATCCTCTTATATATTTTTGTTAACAGTATTTATATATCACCGTTTTTTTGGGTGTTAACTACTTCGTTTTCCCATGCATGTTTTGTTAGGTAAGTTATGTTTCATATACATAGGATAAATTTTATTCATATCCAGAATGATATTAAGTTCATGAATATTAAATTTACTAATATTATAAATTTTATAATCATTCTTCATTGGTTAATGAGGAGAATGATTCTCACCATGTCGTTGAGATGGTAGGACACACGTACCCACGAGCGATGGCATCATTCCCTTGACAATTGAATGATATATAAATGGATGGTATATTAATTATAAATAAACATTATCAAGTAATTTTCAATATGTATATCTATTATAATCATCATTATATCCATAAAAATAATGTAGTGTTGAATATCAAATTCCCCCACAACGTGGAGATGATAAGTCATATGTACACACACATAGTGATATTGTTATTTCGTAGGATAGATAAAAGGTGGAATATGATTGTCTCATTATTATAATAAAATATTAGAATGTATATGATGAAATAGTTATTAATTTTGTATGGAAAAACATATGATGAGTAAGTAGGAGAAAAAAATAACTCTGAAAGAGTTGATAAAACAAGTACCACTTTTTTTTGGTATCTCTTTTTGATTTGAAGAAAATGAATTATTAGGTTGGATTTATGCCCCAATTATGGGATATTAGACCAATTGAGGGATTTTGGGAGGATAATTGGTCAGGTTTTGGAAGATCTATAGGAATTTAGAGGTGTTAATAAAAGAGAAGGAGATTTTCCCTTTTATAAGAGCGGGGAGGGGCACATTTGGAAACTCCAAAACTATTAATTTATTATAAAATTATTTCCAATTCAAAATACATCCAAAGGGAGTTATTTATATTATAAGATTTTAATGTGTCAAATTAATCTCAAATAATGATATTTAAAGAAGTTTATGTCACAAAATTAACCTTATCTTTTGGATTTATCCATTAGTTAAGAAGTTTAACTCTTACCATATCTACTTGTCTTTTTATACTATACAGTTAACATAGATACTATAAAATGACAAATGAAAACCAATTGGATATTTTGTGAAATATTTTAGACAATAAAATTATGTCTTCCTAACGTTAAATTTTTTACATCCTTTAATAAAATAGTATTTATTTTACGATCCCATTTGTGTCAATTTTGATACTATTTAATATATGATTTTTAAAAAGTCATAACAATCTGATTACTTCAGTAAATCTACATTAAATAAACTCTAACATGTAATTTTTTTCAAAAAAATTGTTTATGGAATAAATTATTTCTAATTACATTTTTTTAATATTATAAATATCATTTAATTGATACTTCCTTTAATAATTCAATTACTGCATCGTTATTGTGTCACCATTTATTTTAAGTATTTATTTCAAAAAAAATTAAATAAATTAAATATTTATATATATATAAACATTTTATAGTTATAAATAATACTTAACATCGACAATATCACTTATATAACCTCATATTAAAAATGATATAGTTATTAAAATTTGAAAATGGCATTTTTAACTCTTCTTTAAATAAAATATAATAAATATCCTAATTTAACACTACTGTATTAAAAAAGATAATATTTCCATCATAAAGATTAATTTTGTCAGAAAAAACTTATCCAATGAAATTATGATGTGTTTTGTGGTATTATTATATTATTATTATATTATTTTTAATTTTAATTACTTTTTCTACCTTTAACCATGGTAATGAAAATTCAAAAGTTATTGTTCACCAAAAATAATTTTTATACTATTATATAATATTTTTAAAACTAATTACTACCATTTATGTCTTTCTTTTAAAATTCAATTCACATAGGTGGTAAAAATACACTTAATGCTAATCCTGTAGATGTGGCTAGAAGGCGGGTAAAAGAGACATTCAAAAGTTTAATAACTATGAATATTTAATTCTATTATAAAAAAGGATTATAATAACCTAAAATAGACTAATATATGTATTATTTATCTATTTTTACTTCAAAATCAATTTAGTGTAAAATAATTATTTAAATGAAAAAGTCAGTTTTTAACAACAATGCAATATTTTTCACAATTCATTAAAATTGAAACTTTTCTAAAAAATATAAAAAATTACCTATAATATAATTTTGATAGAATGAATTCAAAAATTTAGTCTATTTTAAAAAATATAATTTATAAATTTTTTAATGTGGTTAATAGTATTCATAATCATTTATTAAATAGCCAGTTTGATAGGCTTTGGTGCGCTCAAACTCGGTGTTGCGTGTAATGCAAGTTATAGAATTAGTTTAAATGAACTGTATTGTATAAGATTAGGGTGTTATAGATTACGTATACTAAATATTTTAACCAAGTTAACAAGAGAATAAGGACATCTCTTTTCATTCTATCAGAAAAAGAGTACATGGGTTATAGAGGAAATCAACTTCTAACAACCCTAATCATTTATCCAGAACATGTCTCATCAAATCCATTTTTTGTTCATTTGATCTCCCATCTTCTCCTAATAGTTATTTGACCCCTACCTTGTATATTTTAGTCTTTTAACATTTGGATGCACCATGTTGTTTAGATCCGCGTCTTTTTGACCCTAAGGCCCCATCAACATTTATTCGATCATCTCTAAAATTGTAAATCTTTTCATAGATTCTTGCACAAGTGGTCCAACCCACTCTTTTTAGTGATCCATATATGGTCATATTATCATATATACTTCCCCAAATTCATGGGATTTTGTTGATTGGATTGATAAAATAATAATTTCTTATTTCATTTTCATTCTAATTTCCAAGTTTATTGTATAGTTTATTCCATCATTTAATCCACACTAATAAAATTGAATTTTTTTTCCTTTTTTGAATTCATGAGAAATGATTCCATGTAATATCATCAGTGACTTTACATAAACCAAGAATATCTTCACTTCCATCACCTTCATCCATAAATTTTTTTGGTTGCTGTAACCATCCCCTCTCTTCACCCTCACTTCATCCTCAAAAACCATGATCACTGGCCAAAGTTCAAGCATCATGGGATCCAACTCACAATTACCTCACTCTGAATATAATGTGTTATCATCCTTTTGACTAATTAAAGCTATATTACACCATTTCTAATATTACATTATAATAAATCCCACTAAACATTGAAGAATGCACTATTCTCTTTCCTTCTTATAGTTCCCTAAAATTATGAGGCTCTGGTCAAATTTATGATTAACTCAAATACATGTGTTCCTCCAAACTAATTTTGTCAAATCTAATATAGTGAACATATATTATCTTTCCAAATCCATAAATACATCTTTTTTAGGGTGGTTTTCACCATCTGGTCTCTCCTAGTAGTTGCTACTAGTGAATGAACTTTTGGAGCTCCAAAAGTTACACAGAAAACATTTCTCACACTAAACCATAATAATATCTCACTTGAGATTTTTGTTCATATATTGAGTACAAAAATTTCGCACTAAAATGAAATTATCATGTAGACACCAAATTCCCACAATCCATATTCTATTCACTTTCATTCTTTAGAATACCAATGGTTCTCTACACGATGCATCCTTTGATCTTCTAGGATCCCACTGAAAGAAAATCCTCTTTTAAACTCAAGAACCATGATATATCATTCCCCTGAAAATGTGAAACAATTATGAATACCTTGATGGATATTATCAAAATGAAATAGTAATAGAGTTTCCACAATATAAATTTTTTACCTTTTGGTTAATAAGCTATGTTATGCAATGACTTTGTGTCATTACTCTACCTAATTTCCTGAATCCAAAAGACTTGACCATCATAATGGTCCCTTTCTACCAACCCCTTCACCTAGTTTTGTCTATTCCAGTGATCTTACATCCTTCCTGATGTCCTTGTAATTCTTTATTGAGCCTTTCGATATTCATTTCCACCACGTCAAAAATCCATGTAAGTAAATTAGCACTGAGACATGGTGTTTTCCAATCTATGGATTTATTGTGACCTACGCCCACATCTTATATAGACTTGAAAATGAGTGAAATATCAATCTAACAACTAGATCTTGGTATTTTCCTGTAGAATTCTTTCTTTCAAAAAATATTCCTTCCATCACTCTCTCATCTTTCAATTATGTGATTCTAGTCTAGTTAATCATGGTTGTGAAACCCTCTTTGTCATTAGTGTGTCATTTTTTATTTTACTTAATCTTAATTGTGGTTTGAATGTTTTTTGGGAGTCGGGGGGATAAATATTTTGAGTTTTGGGGAAAACAAGCAAGGCACATGGTTTTTTCATGGTTATTAGAAACCATGTGACCTGACTCTACTGGTTCTAGTAGTGTTTTTTACTATTTTTGTATGTTTTTATAACTATTAAACTGTTATTAAATAACCATGAGTTTTTATTTTTCAAGAGACAATAGTTACGCCATGGTTTGTGCACGGTTTTTCTGACCATGCATCCTAATCATGTTCCACGTATGAGTTTCTTAAAAGTCACAAAATTCCCTTTTTACCTTGTTCATTTTTAATTCTAATCTCCTATTAATCCCTCATTGGCTCAAACCATCCTCTCCTTGATATTCTATAAGATTATCCCATTGATTCCTTGGCTATTCTCAATTTATTTTGGTGGATCTATTAAAGGTATTTAAATATATCCTCTCAATTTATCCTCTTTTCTTTAGATCTATAATAAACCTCTCTTACACATGCTTCATTAGATCCCAATTGGGATATTATTTCTGAATCTATAGGGTTTGATGGGTAATTGATGGTTTTTCTTATGTCCCTTGGCTTTTGAGGACTTGATCAATTTGATTCTAATCCTTGTTTTTAAAGGTGACTAGGTTTTCCCTATAGGTGAGTTAGTTGTCTCTATATAATGGTTTTATCTCATGATATACATGACATTATTGTAAATTCATTTGGTCTGTTTTATGAAATTAATTTATTTGAAATTTATTTGTGAATTATTATGAAATTTCATCTTGTTAGAATATTAATGGGGTTTTATATTAATATATCTTTATTCACTTCATGTGTTAAATTAAATGCCTAAAAGATGCGTTTTTATCTAAAATAGATTTTCATGAATGGGGGCTAGGATGATTTTCTTTTGAAAACGTTTTTTAAAAGTATGCACAAGGTTTATATAATGTTTAAATAAATATACCACATAGTATCACTTTAATATCCCTGGGTGAATTGTTTTATAAACATATGAAAACCTTAGTGATTGTGGCACACTAGGGGTTATAGATGTGATATCTATATACTACAGTAGGAATCGATGTTATAGGATTCACATATATAATGGCTTAGTGTTCCTTATGTGTCCTTTTTTATATTCCCATAAGCTAGAGGCCATTGGTTTTTCATGCTCTTGGTTTCCTTTATAAATAATGTTTTAAATGATCACTTATATATCTTTTAAATTATGAATTCTTTGATTATTATCCACTATGTTTTCATTCATCTAGATTTAAATATTATTTTGGCTTTGAATATGAAATGTTTTTAAAGGGAAGAAAAATATATTGAATGTAAGATATTTTTAAATGAAAAAAATATGAACTTGTTTTGTTTTTAAATCTATAACTACTAATTTCATGGTGAAAACCATCATAAAGACTCAACATGGTATCCTACGGAGAATTTTACTCACACCCAAAATATAACATTCAGAATATGAAAATTTTGTTTTATAGGATAAAGTTTAGTGTAAAGGAATCATATAGCTCATGAGGTTCTCTTTTTTGATGTTTTCTTTATAGTGGAATGGGATGTAGGTGAAAGATGTTCACATAGACACACAGATCTTTGGATTTTGTCTTGAATTTTTCTATTTCTATTTTAATTTTTTAGGATTGGTTTTTATGACTCATAGTTATATACCATTTCTTCTACATTTTACTTTTATTTTTTATGTATTTCAAGTTATACATGAGGCATGTTTTTGGTTTATTTGTTGATCTCCACCTTATTGAGATCCATATTGGGTGGTGTGTGATGTTTAACTAGGTTGGCTCATTATAAGTTGGTATTAATGGGAATAATTTGTTGAAAGTGTAGTTAAAATACTTGTGTGTGGTTTAGGTTTTATGTTATATAGGTTTTAGGATCATCATAAAATTTTTGGTAAGTACATATGGGTTCCTATCCATATAAATTTTGTACATGACTCTGAGTTACCATTGGTGGTTAGGGATTTATCTGTAAACATTAAGCTTAGTTTTGGGGTTATTTTAATGAATCTAATTTCTGGAGTTTATTTTGATGAACCTTTTCTTGTATTTTTTTCAATATTGAATATATTTTTTCATTAAATTCTTAATTTTTCAGGGGTTTAATGTAGATTCATGAAGTTCTATTTAAATTCATAGATTTAATCCTAATTTAATCTGATGTTATCCATTGCTATTGATAGATAATTCTTCCGAAAAGAAATATTCTAATTCAAGGATAATTAGTTATGAGACATGTTTATTAGGAAAATATTGTAGTAGACCCTTCATTGGAAGAAGCAATTATCTTGACAATCCAATATATGTGTAAGACATATGTTGGGAACCAAAGATGGATGGTGGAGCATGGTTCATAATTTACATTGTATAATTCACTAATAATCTATGGTGAAATGGGAACCAAAGAAATCATAGTGGGTCTTCAATGGGTCAAAAGGATTCACCACTTATTGAAGATTCAAGTGGGACTTCCTTGTGAAAACTAAATTTCACAAGTAACTTACCTGGAAAACATTCAAAAAGGTATTTAGTTATAAGTTTCATACTAAAATGATACATGTGGAGAATAATCATGAATTTGTGACCTTAGAGTAATGGTAACATTCAGTTATGGAGTATTCTAGTCATTTTTTCTAGTTATTTTACCTACCATTCATGATTCTTTCTAATGAATTCCATAAATATCGAAGGTTTGAGATAAGTTTGAGGGATGATATTTGGTCGATGATAATACTCTTATTCCTATAAAAATTATCAAAGGTGGTTGATAAAGTTACTATGGATGAGGTCAACTTGGATAGAAAGAAGGGTTAATGTGGATCTTCGATTTTAGTGAGGTGTAGATAGAGTATATCAGCTATAAAGAAAAGAATTTCTAGTAAGGGTTCTTATTTTACATCCTGAGTTGTTTTTGGGGCTTCTTCAGGTCAATACCAGTAAGAAATATGTCAGTGTGGAGACTTATCCATATTAAGCATTATTCTATGGTATCCCTAAGGACTGTCCATCATTGTGTTCAATCAGGTCATATTTATCGTCTTTGTAGAAGAGTATCCCAATATAGTAGAGTTATATCCACTATTAGTAAAGGATATCAGGCTCATTTTGACAATGAAAAGGGTGGTGGATCTAAGTATTTTGAAAATGGGTATATCCATGTCGAAAAGATAATTCTAGGAAGAGATAACGTTAGATGTATCTATCAATTAGAGTATGCACCAGAGGAATCTGAAGTAGGGATAACTACCATGGGAGGTATAGTGTTTATTTCATCCTCTATAGTCATTAAGTTTTTTTTGGTAAAGGTGAGTCTCATTCATTTATAGAATCTAAATTGATTGAAATTTTTTGATTATTCTCAAATATTAAGCTATTCATGATGGATCTTTCAACTCACTTGGAAAGGAGAAAAGGGCAGGGTTTCATGAGTGCCTGATCGTGGTTGTCAACCATGAAACCGTGTGGGATTTTATATTTCATTATATTGAAATATTAAACCGTATTATTGGAATGTAATGGATGGGTTTTTTATAGAATATATTGATCATCATCATCATCCGTTAAAATTTCAATTTTTTGATGGGGGTTACTCCTATCTTTCCGGGGGATTATGATCCTAGATCTAGAAAAGTGGAGCCTATTTTTCCCGAGTTCTAAATGATATCATCCCATTTGTCAGATATGTTTCTATATTTCATTGACCAATGTTTATGTTGTTTTATTCCTACCCTTGTAAATGAGTATCATCATGTCTTTCGAAGTGATTTTTATAGGTTACCTCCCCAGAGAGAGGATAGTTTCACCATAGACCTACGTCTGATGAAATTTCTCATCTCCTTTCCATATTATTAGATGAAACCTTTTTAGTTGTAAGAGATTAAAATTAAACTCAAGTTTTATGTTGCTAAATGATTTATTCATCTAATCATTTCATATTTGGATTCACATGTTTTATTAACAATGAAGGAAAATGGAAGCCTCTGACTTTATGTTGATTACAAAAAATTATCAAGATGACTGTTATGAAAAATTATCCTTTGATTAGGATTAATGACCTCTTAGATCAACTTAGGGTATACTAGTGGTAATATAAAATTGATATACATTTTGGGTTCCACCAGTTAAGGGTCTTAGATGATGATATTCCTAAGACAGTTATTAGGAGAAGGTATAGTCCCTATGAGTATTTATTAATTCATTAGGTCATACTAACACTTTTAAAATGTTTTTGGATTTGGTGAATCATATCATTATTTGGTTCATGGATTCTTTTATGATTTCTTGTGGAAGATATTTTAGTGTATTCAATGTTATAGTAGGAACACCAAAATCATATGGATATTTTTCTTATAATTTTAAAAGAATATCATTTTTATGGAAAGATTTCTAAATGTGAGTTGTGGATCCCAGAGGTGAAGTTTATAATCCATTTTATATCTTAGAATGTCATCTCAATGAATCATGAGAAGATCCAAGAGGTTATGTGTAACGACTCAAAAAAAATTACTTCTTTTATTTTTGGATCTCTTTCCTCCCAATAACATTTTATTGTGTTTTTCAATAGAATCACATAGAATAAATTTTTATTTCACGATAACATTATACATCATGCATAAATTTGGATTAGTACAACAATGAACAATAATGGAATATATAAATTTAATAATTTTTTTCTTAATAAACTATATATTTAATTGAGACAAGTTTGATAAATTGACTTTTCAGACCCAAATTGTACTTTTGAAAAAATATATAATTATTATTATAGACTAAGTTATTTTTGATAATGGTTATTTTAATTAAATATTATAATTAGAAGACTCTTATTTAAATTTAAATGACAATATTATTTTATTTTATTCATGTGTCCAAAATTTAACTATGCATTATACTCTACATTTTATAACCACTATTATTTAGAATTAATAAGGATTTTTATATTTAAAAGTTAATTTTTGCGTTCCTATAAAATGATTATGGTAAAAAAACATCATTTTTTAATGTAAAAATTAATTTTGTGTGAATTTTTAGTATTTTTAAAAGATGTTTCATTTTTGGATGAATATTGAAAAATAATTCATTATAGTTAAAAATTATGTCTTTCATTTAAATAATTTTTTACTTTACATTGAATATAAATGTCACAATAGATCAATTATAAATAGTTTAATACAATTTACATCACTGGAATCATTTATGTGTTTGAATTGGATATAAAATCTTATTGAACCATTGAACATTCTTTTTACCTGCCTTCTCACCACACCTGCGGGAATAACATTAAACATAATTTTGATGTTTCTCTGAATTAAATTTTAGAAAATGTATATACACAGTTGTGATTTGAAAGATATTTATAGTCTGATAGGATAAACTTAATTTTTTGAAAAATAGTAACTTGACCCTTTAGAATGGAGATGTTACCCTTGTGAATAGTAATATGTCCATTAGAATAGTAAATTCACCTAAGTATAAATACAATTTAGGCATCTTATAAATATTAATATGATATAATTATATAATTGTATAAATAAATAAATGCTATAGAAATTATCTGTTAAGTATTACTATTTTTATAAAACATAAATGTTTATTTAAAAATTTATAATTGATATATTGATTAAAAAGAAAAATAATTTCCATATAATATAATCATTAATTTTTTTTGTTGCCTTGTTATTATAAGTTAATTTTAAGAGACCTTAGTTAAGTTTTCAAAGTGTTATAAAAGTAGTAATAATTTGTCAATTGGTATTTTTTGAGTAAATTATGATTTTCACTAAGAATTAACATTATCATATTCTGATTTTTCTATAAATTTGAGTTCGTTTTTTAATTCTACACATTGAAAAATGGTTAGTGTTAATTTTTTGTATTTTTTTGAAATAGTTGAATTTTGGATGAATGGTAAAAATACATTCTTTTTAATTTTCAGTATATTTAATGACATCATAATGATGTAATATGTAATGTAAAATGTTGTTAGACTATTTTTTATTAAAATATGATATTATGTGTTTCGAGTGGATAATACCATGGGAATATACTAAGTTCAATCCCATGGTTTTTCAAATATAACTACTAAGTTGTCCAAGGAAACTAATAAAAGCACCCAATGTTTCTATAAATACCCACTCATATCATCGTTTAATTTCATTTAAAATTAATTATTAATTAACATCATATTGTATTACCTTCTTTAGGAGTCCACTTAAAGTGTCCTTAATCTCCCAAGGTCCAAATAATTGAGTTTTAGGAACACTCTTCAAGGTAAGTAAAATCTCAACTTCTCTTTTCCTTTCATGTACCCTTCAATGTGGTATGTATTTAAATTTTCCAAACAATATTATTATTTCCATTTTATTATATCACATTAATCTATTTATATTCGTTTATGAGTTTTATACCCTTTTCCCCTCTCTTTTTAATTATTTCTAAACCACTTTTTATACTCATTATGTTGTTGATTTTTTTTCTCAAAATTTCTCTTCTTTTCAAGAGAAATTATCATACTTTCTGTATGTGAATATAAAAACCTATTTATAAATAAAATTAACTGGGGTAATAAAATGATGTTCTTATTTAAATCCACGGAGTAATAGAAATTGACCTCCTTAATGTGGCTTCATAACCTTCAAAATTAAGAATACATTTCCCCTATTGAATAAGAAAATTAAAGCCTTAAAATTGGTCAATATTGAATGTTTTCATGAGACATGAGGTATAAAATATTTATGTATATCAACTCACATTAAATTAAATCTCCCCCAAAATTAAAACCCTAAATTTTATGAAATGATGAACTTCAAGGTGGGAGAAACAATTTAAGAAAATTTTAAATCAAAATATTTTTCCACATAAATGTTTAAATACATGAGAAATGTTCACATTAAATATTCAGACAACGTTTTACAAATAAATTAATTAATTTTACAACTAAATTTTTAAATGTAAATGATTCTTTTAATTTAATGTACATAAATATTTTATATTTATATTATATAAAACATCATTTTTATAAGTGAATAAAATATGAAGATACATTAAAAATTTCAAAAACTCCCAAAACATCACAATAAATAAACATGGCACCAAGAAATTTATAAAAATTATTTTTAACTGATTCTCAATGTGCTAGATTTCCGAAATCATGACCCCTATAAGTTTCAAAATTGATTAAATTAAATTCTTCACAAAATTTATACCATTCCCCCATCACACTTATTTTCATTTACTAATACAATTAAAAACAAAATTATAAATTAACTATCAACTAATAGAGGAGAATGTAGAAGTTTAAATTCATAAAATTAAAAAATAGTATTTTAATAGATTAATACCATAATAGTTGAATTAATTAATACCTAGTGCTTTATTGAATGGTCACTCTCCTTAAGTACATGTGTAGATCAACTTTACATCTTTATTGGGAACCTACAAGGGAAAAATAAACTATCATAAAAACACACACTGTTAATTAAAAAGATATGATCATGTAATGGGGAAATATTTTCATTAAATATCAAAATCAAAATTAAATCTTGGAAAAAAGGGGCTACATAAAACAAGAGTATGGAAAGGAATATTTATTTTAAAAATAAAAATTGTGAAAAATTAAAATACTATGGTTGCCTCCCATGTAGTGACAAATTATAAGTCTATAGCTGGAATCTCTCCTTAAAATTTCTAACAATGATCATTTGGAGGGAATGTTGTATTGATTAATGAAACTAAATTGTTTTCTGAGAAGATTCCATTATATTATTTCAACACCTTAAGAACACTATCATATAAAAAAGTATTTATGAACTCTAGTAAAAATAATGAACTAAGATTGTTGTACAATACTATTCATATGATAATATTATTAAAAACAGGAAAAAAGTTTGAATAAAACTATCTAAAAATATATTTATGATGACTAACATTGTAATAAATGTATTAACCCACATCTAGGGATTCAAATCACTCAAAATCAGAAGAGGATTCTATTTTTTATTGGTCACAAACACTAAAAACTATGCACATAAAACTTCCAAAAATTATATCTCACAATGATATAACCTAAAGGGTTTAGTTTCAATAAAAAAATTATAAATTGTTTTGTCTATAAATGACTCAAATAAGTTTATTTTATCAAATATGTTTTGGAAATCATTATGGACAACAATATTCACACTAGGTGAAAATTCATCAAGAAATAATTCATGCTCATATAAGAACAAACATGTTTTCTGTAGTACATTACCCTGAACATTACCTATCAGTATGGAATTGTAAAGAGTCAATATAAAATGAGAAACACTAATATTTATGATTAATGAATTTTAAATGAATTATTTATGACACAAACTCCAAATTAGACTCCAGATAGTGGGTTTTATCATAAAATGTAGGATATGAGTGCTGTTCATAAGAATAAGTGATACTTTATAAATAATATCCATTTTCAAGTTTACCCACATATTGGTTCTTAGAAAATATTTTCTTAATTTTTCTCTTTGTCCTGCATAGTCTTTTATGTTATCTAGTGGATTCAATTTTCTAAAACAATTACTAGAAAATGTTCTTTAATTGATTACTGAATCAATTCTTCATACAGATCCTGAATATCCTTCATAGACATAGCATTATATACCTACTATTATATATCTATCACTTTAAAACTCATCTCAAGTCAATACTTGTTTGAAACATGAAACTCATATTCACCATCAATTGGTAGAAGTGTTAGTTTTCCCTTTAAAACATCAATGATTGTACAACTCGTAACTAGTAATGGTCGGCCTAGAATGATAGGCACCTTCTTAACATACTCTATTAAAAAATAAAATAAAATCAATTAAAAAAATCTTTCCTTCTTGGACTATTAGAACATCAACCCTTCTAATGGGATGTCTAATTGACCCATCTTACAGTTGAAAATAAACAATATCTAATTTCAATTATCTTATACCCATTTCATTAAATATAGAGAAAGGCATCGAGTTGATATTTGAAATAAAGTCACACAAGAAATTAATATTCTCTGTTTCTATAATTCTACTAGATATGAAAAATATTATAAGTCCTTTCAGTTTAAGAGGTAACTTCGTTAATAAGACAATATAATACTCCTCCATTAAATTGTTGGTGGCTATCTTTTCCCAATCCCTTATATTAGCCAAAATCCTTTTGATAAATTTGAAAAATGATTGTGTTTTTTTAAGGATTAAATAAAGGGATTGTCATATATAAATGTTTAATCATTTCAAGAAATTTTATGTAATTATATTCATCATATATTTATATTCCCATTTGATGGAAAGGAAATAGAGAAAAATAATTAGTTAAAAATGGTTTATTTTTCTCATTATCATCAAACATAACATTATTCTTTCACTCCTTAATCAATTCCCATTTCATTTTCTCCTTGTTTTTCTTCAATGGAATTTTTATATTTTATTTTAGTTTGAACCTTACTATCCAAATTTCATGGTTTGAGGTCTTCCATATTTCCATTTGTAGTTTCAGTTTAATATTCTATCTTACATTCGGAGACCTGATCTAGAGGTAATAACCATGAATCATTCACTTAGATTAGGTTTAGTTATTCTAGGAAACATTCCCTTATCTCTCCCACCTAGGTCTCTTGTAAGTTGAACCATATGTAACTCTAGATTATGGATCCTATAGTTTTATTTAGCTTTATCCAAATATAATTAATCTTATTTTTAATCAAACTTAAATAAAATATAATACATTCTACCCCTAGGATACTATTGATTATTTGAGGATTTAACATGATATTGATATTAAAATTAAGGTTTTTGATGTTTTGAGAATTCAGGGGTATCATTTTTTTGACCACTCCTTGATCTTTCCAAGAACAAAATGGATTGTTCCTTTAACCAAGGTTGTATATATTTAAAATGGACTATTATTTTATAAATTTATAGTCCTATAATACAAAAATATCACACTATTATTAGACTAAAATGGAAAATCAAAATTTGGATAGTAGGTCCTATTATACATGAACATTCCATAATGAATACACTGCAGCCTAAGAGAATTTTCTTGATAATTGACATTAACTCCAGATTCTAGGGCTCTAAACTCACTTTTATAAATGATTATTATCTTAGAAATTTTCTGTTCTGTGTTTTTAGATGGTTTATTAAATATTTATTCTAATTAATCGGATTTACTATCTGAAAAATCACCACCACAACATTGATCAAAAATATTTTTATGATAAAGAGTGAGACTATTATAGAAGGTCTCCATCAAAAGATGATTTGGTGATGTATAAATTTCTTAATATGTTCTTTAAACCTACCCCATGTCTCATAAAATATATAATAATTATATTTTATAAAACTATTGATTTTATGTATCACCTTAGTGGTAGTATTAATAGGGTGAAACTTCATAACAATGGAATTGAAAACCTGATTCCAAGTGTCAAAAATTTAGTCATCAATATTTTTTAACCAAATATAGACTTAGATTTCATTTAGACTGTAAAAACCCTCAACCCAATATCTTCCTCACTCAACACATATTTTGATAACTGTTTAACCACACAAAAAAAATATCAAATAAAATTAAAGTAGTCATCACGAGGGATACCATTAAAAGAAGGTAATATGGAGAAGTATGATTGTTTCAACTCACAAATCATAGACCATGGGTATGTATATATAAATGATATGTTATTAGAATCCTTGGAATTTTGAGTTTCCCAAATCATAGGCCTCTACATATTATGGTTTAAATGTTAAGGTTGTGACATCTCAGACCTGAGTGCCACTCAATGGTGCCTTCATCCTAGTTGGACACCTGGCCTCAAATGCATCTTCCAGAATGCTAGAGGCTTCCGACATGAAGTGAGGGGCTAGGGTGTTTCCATGGAGATATATTCCATCAATACTAGTGTTCAACACAATAGAAAAGTAAAAATAGATAAATAGAAGGATCATAATATAACCTGATGGAACTGTAGAAACAAACACTATAAAAATATACCAGTAACCAATCGTAGTAAAAAAATATATAAATATTCATGAAATAATAAAAAAATAATAACTAAAATATAATTCATATAAAAAATTTATAATGTATGTAAATTTTCTAGAAAGCTGGAAAACAAGCATACATGGAAACATGCATTATAGTACATGATATAAAAAAGTCACAAAAGGATAAAAGGTCTATCCATGCATCCCGAGATATAGCATGGTTATCTAATACCATGATCCTATCAAAATACATACCAAAAGTCACACATTTGTAAAATAATGTTTCCCCTTATCTATACCTACATGCATATACTCTGCCTATGTGCCATCAATGGCTTGGATAGGGTGTAAGTTAAACTCAGTAAGCCAGAACCAATGTCATATATAGAAATATAGTCTATGTATACAATATGGAATTGTGAAGATAAAGTAATGTAAATAAGTAGTAAAAAATGTAAATGGATTGGTTTTTGTTCCTGAAGGATACCAAGAAAACACTACCTGTAACAACCCGAGAATTCAAGTTTCGTGTAATGATATGTTTCCCTTTAATTGGACCATCGTTCTCTAAAATGAAAATGAAGATAAATGAAAACCCATAACAACAAGCATGAATGAAGTACTCCTTTATTAAGAAACACCTTGGCGATTACAACTTTCCACGATCAAAACATCACTTACCAAAGATCCCAACCAAGAACCCAATCACAACGACGGGAAGACTTCTTAGAACTACTAGGAGCCCAAGGATGCGATAGGGATTTCAAGCATCCATCATAAGGAACATAAGTATGGCTGACACCACCGCGACCGTGCTCAACACCAAGGGGATCACACGAACCATCTTCCGTTCTTCTTCCATCACTTGGAGTAAGGGACACCCGAGACCAAACCCTTTTATAAGCACCAAAGATGACCGTTGGACCTCAAACGGCCACAAATCTGACCGTTGGACCTCAAACGGCCACAAATCTAACCGTTGGACCTCAAACGGCCATAAATCCGACCATTGGTTCCCAACGAATCCCATGATCATTTTGACCATTGGAAAGAAAATGATCCGAATGATAAATGTGTAGTTTGGCTTTAATATTTTAAAATGACATCAATGTTAATTATCTCTTGTTTTCCAAAAATAAGAATTTTATTTTATGTTTCAAATGGAGAAAAAATTAGTATTATTGTCTTCTTCCACTATACATTTTTATTTGAACAATTAATCATTTGTTTTTCTAGTTATATCAAACCTGTTGGATTTCTTTTATGAGTTATATATTCAGTTTGCATCAAAATAGATACTTTATTTCTCGTATGATTAAACCTTTTATTAACTATTTTAGAAACTACGTCAAATTATGCTTTCTTTCACTTGTGTGTTTCGTGGTAATAATATTTTCATCAACACACTTGTATGTGTGATAAAATATAGTTTCATTAAATGATATCATCTAATTAAGAAAATTAGGGTAGATAGCTATCAAGGGAAATTAAAATATATACACTTGTGTTATGTTTTTATTATTCAATGTTCTTGATCATTATTTCTCATAGTGAAATATTATGTAGTTAATAATTAAGGATTAATAATAATGGCAATCTAATATTAATTTTTGATGTTTCAAAAATATATATATATACATATAATAAAACGTTTTGATTAAATCAATATATATTTTTTTTAACCAATGATATATTTTAAATAAGAGTGGTTTAATAATAATAACATAAATTAGTCTTGATTAAATTAATTGACAAAGGAATTTTTATTAAAATAATGAATGTTAATTTAATAATTGAGTTTAATAAATTAATAATAACTTTATTAATAAAGCGATTCTTTTTTTTAGGAAAAACTGTAGAAAAACCGTGTTTTAAACCGCGGTGGATTTCCAGCCGTCCGATCTGCTCCTCCTTTGATCTCGGCCATCAGTTTCTTTTAATGCCGCATCTCTCCGAGCCGTTCAATCGGTCGGTGTGTAATCCCAGCCGTCCGTTTTTTTTTCCAGCCAACTTCTCTCCCTCGCGGTTTCTTCTTCCTCGCGCTGCGGATTCTTCTCCCTCTGCGTGTCGTCGATCCTGTAGCATAGGGTGTTGTTTTTCTTCTCTAGGCCGGCGAAGAAGACCGGGCTGCCTCCTCCTTTCCACAGGTCGACACCGACCCCGGATGCCTCGGCTGAATATTTTTCTTTCTTCCGAAGTCTCCCTCTTCCCCTTCTTCGTTTCATTTTTTTTAAAACCCCCCTTGTAGAGACCCGAAGCCTAACGTACATGAACATTACATTACTTTTGTGGAATACTTAATACATAACAAAAATACACACACAAGGATCGTAATAGTTTAGTGTCTTTGGAAACTCAGAACGTAATCTTCTAATCCTGGTGAAAGATCTTCAAAATCTCCCATAAAGATCTTCTTTTTTTTTACCTAAAACCTTTCTTTATATCCTGGGGAAAAGAAAACATAAAAGAGTGAGCTCAAATGCTCAGCAAGGGCAAATAAAGGAAATAAAAATCATATCATATCTTTTTGAAAATCAAAACCTGCAAAAGAGATCATAATATCTTAACATGGAATAAATCATAGAAGTGAAAATGAGATCCCCATAATCATAACATAAAACTTGAAACTTTGTGGCATGCACACATAATCATGGAAAATCATTTCTTGTTAGTCATGACTCATTTCCAAGACTATCTTAGTGGACAAAGTCCCTTTCTGAACCGAGTTCACTCCTCGTTTCAGTCCTGTATCACTGAACCGAAATAACCTTCCGTTCCAGCCATGTCTATCTCATGAGATATAAAATCATTACCCAATGCATTGGAGGGAGATATAGGTCCCACCCATCTTATAATGAATCCTTTCTTATGTGTGCCACATAATCATAAAACATACATCATCGCATAACACATATAACAAAAATGGGATTCTTGAAACATCATGACATCATAAATCAATTCATATAAGATAAAGGAATTCATAAAAATAATTCCATCACAACATAGTCAAACCAATGTAAAAATGTGGATAGAAACAGAACCCTTTATTATCTTAGATGGAAAATAATTTTGATAAAACACTTGAATTGAATTCTTGAGGAAAATATCCTTTCTTCTTCAAAAACATTTTTCCTTTCATAACATGTCATACAACTTTAAAATAAAAGAAGTTGATTAAAAATAAACTTGAAAACTTGTAAAGGAAGCTTTTTTGAAGTAATGTTTTAAAAATCCATTCATGCCGTATAAGTTAAAAAAAACATTCTTCGTACTTTTGTCGGAAAAGTCAAAAAGTACCTCGTACGAAAAACGAAAAAAGATTCCTTTCATATCCTTTACTAAAAACTCATAGAAGGGTAAAATTGGATTTAAACAATTGTAGGTGGATGGAAATAATATTACATATTGAGGGAACATGGATGTGGATGATAAAATACACCCCAGTAAATACTTACGAATAAACAATCTCGGATAAAAATGAGATTGTGATATTTCCCTTACCTTAGGTCTGATTTGCTTTGTTCGTGTCCGAAGCTCCTCTTCTTTGAAGTGCCTTTTTGAGACCTCCTCTTAGGGAACTAAAATTGGTCTTTGAGGAATACCAGAACCTCTAGGATGTTGCTAGGGAAGTGGAGAGGAGAAATTGGCAGGGGTTGGCCGAGCTTGAGAGCTCAAATTGGTGTGAGGAGGAGGGGGAGGAGGTGTCCTTTTATAGGGGAGGAGAGGGGCACCTTAGGAATATCTCAAAAATATTAATTTATAATAAATCTAACCCCACTTAAAAACCTCCATAAATGACTCATATTCGAAGCTTAGATGAGATAGGGTTGTAATCTCATCAACCAATCAAATTTAGACATGTTTGGATCTTATTTTAAACCTTATCAATTAGATTTAACTCTAAGTTAAATAATTTGACTTTTACCGTATCTTTTTGTTTTCTTTCACTATATGGTTAATACACATACTATAACATGCCAAAAGAACCCCAAATTGTTTATTATTAATATATATATCCTTATCTAAGTCATTTGGCCGAACCTTAGATTTTTAGGAATAAAATAACAATTAATAATATTTGATTTAAAAACTATTTTGTGTCAATTTTGACACTATTTGATATATGATTTTTGTGAAAGTCATAACAGAATTAAATGTTCGAACCAAGTTGATTAAATCAACACTAATATATCATACTAACCTAGAAAATTAGTGCAATTCATAAAAAGTCTTAAATTACATTTATTTTGGTATTTATATTATCAATTATGTCAATATTTCATTAATAAGATAATTACTGCATCATTTTTGTGTTATAAATAAATTATATTATTTGATGTATAAAAATTACAAATAAAATACCATCATTTAGGAAATCTTTTTAGCTTTCTAATGAATATTTATAGTCTAATTTATCTTATGTATAAACCCATATTAAAAATGATTTACTTATTAAACTTTGATTTTAACTATTTTAACCCTTCTTTAAATAAATTAATAATAAATGTCCTAATCTAATCCAAGTGGGCCTAAATGGTCATATTTTATTCCTAAGTTTGTTTTTGATCGAATTACACTTGTCCAATAGAATTAGGACATGTGTTAGGGTAATATTAATATCATATTTACCCTTAGTTACCTTATTTACTATTAACCGTGGTAAAAAAAGTAAAAAGTTACAATTCACCAAAAAATTATTTTCATCTCATTGAACCACATTTTAGTCCTTGATATTAACCGTGTCTCTCGGATTTTTGAAATTCCATTCACAGAAGCGGTAAAATTAAGTTTTATGCAAAATTCAGTTTTTAACCTACCACTTAGTAGTTTCACTATTCATCAAAAATTGATGTTTTTCAGAACAATGCCAAAATTTCATCCCAAGCTATATTTCATATTCCGAATTCAAAAATGAAGTCTATTTTAAAAAATTCATAACATAAATGTTGCATTAATTAATTTTATAATTAAATCCCGCTGTTAAAACAAATAGCGTGTTTTTAAGAAACAATATCTATCAAAAGATTGACACTTGTTTATGTCTAGTTTAAATGTGAAATTACATCCAATGACCAACATTGTATTAAATTGTAAAAATATATTCTAAATATACTTTAAAACCACTCAAATTAATGATTTATCACTATGAATTATTTCGATTAAAAAAGTTGTTTTTAATTATAATTTAGTAATTTTCACTATTCATCAGAATATGAAAGTTATCTGAAAAGTACCAAAATTTCACCTTAGGCTAAATTCGATACTCCGAATCCAAAAATAATGTTCATTTTGAAAAATAAGATTTACTGGATTTCAAAAAGTGGTTATTACTATTCATAACGGCTAGTTTTAATAATATTTTTATAGCATATCGTTGTTTAGTGAAACTCGGTATTGCGTACTACACACGCTATCGAGGAAGGTCGTGATTGCGTGTAATGCAAGTCAAGTCAAGGATGTGTGTTGTGCAAGCTCCTTTTGGTGTAGCGTACAACACAAGACATTAATAAAATTAAAAAGAATATTTTTTTATAAAATCTTGGGCTGTTACATTCTACCCCCCTTAAAATGAATTTCGCCCTCGAAATTCGTCGGGGTTATAAATGGTTTACTATTCGAAAGTTTCTTTAATAGAAACCCACATCGTAAAAAGGAATATCAAAACCAATCTTTAAAAACAAAAGTATGAAACGTAACGGTTACCCAAATAAACTAATCAATGGGTTTCCTCATAGGTGAAAATATGGATATGGAAGAGAAATCTAACCATCATGTTCTGATGGAGAGTGGTAGAGAACATGGCTATGGAAAATCCAGTAATCACAAATCCATAGATTTGTGATGATATAAGGTACCATCTGATTCATCAGGTATAAGATCACTAGGACAACATTTTTGGTTTTCAAGATCATTTCCCCTAAAGTTGAAAATTTGAATTAGAATAAATACTTACTTTATTTTGATACAATATCACTGTTGTTCGTGCCTTGAACAATTTCCACTTCATCTTAAATAAATGAAGTTGAATTTGTTATTCGTGAAGTGTTAGAAGATCATGTGATAGAATGACGGGTCATTCTATCTGTCTCAAACAAAAGGTAAGCAAAAGTTATTAAATATACATAAGTCATTCTATAGTGAGATTAATCATATATAGTTCCTAAAATGGACTTATACTTCATATATCATACTGCTTAATATAATAAAACTAGTTTCTACTAAACAGGGACTTCCTGTAGGCCAGTGGTAGGCGATAAAGGCCAGTCGCACTTTGGTTGTGGGTTCGATTCCTACAGCCTTGTCCGAAGCGATGGGCTGTCGCCCGTCCTGCAGGTTGTCCCTTTTTCTAAAACTACATTACTATAACATCACATAAATAATATCAAAAAACAAACAATACTATCTTATGTCCAACATAATTCATTCCAATCCTTAGGCTTATCCATAATACTACAGTCCACTCTCATAACAAAGTGAAAACAATTACCAGAGATTTAATACCATCGTTGATCCCCATATATCATAAGATATGTATTGTTGGTCACATTCCAAACATTCAAAGTCCTTAATCGTGTATTCTCTTGAATACCTTAGTGAAAACATGAGTGCAGTTAAAAGTTAACACTTTCCAAATACCAAAATCCTCAAAATTCTATATACTCAAACCATGATATCACTTAGTCCTTATATCAATCATGAGCTCATGAATACTATTAAACATTTCATTTTCTCGTCTTCATTATGCGCATATCATCTTATTTCCAAAAAATATCTCAATCACTTTGAATACCACATCAATAAATATTGCAATACTCAATGATACAACATTATTTTGGAATCCCATTACATAAACACTTAATCATTCCACCACATCGTTGTCATATTCAACATTTCCAATAGTGATCGCATGTGATTTCCCTTTGTCCTTTGCCTTCAGTGGTTGCTCATGTTGATCATCACTAACCCTTGGATTAGGGCAATTATTAGCATAATGCCACATTTCCTTGCACTTGAAGCATTGAAGAGTTGGCGGTGCGTTCTCTGCAGTGTTTGCTTTATTCACATCATTAGAAACCCTTTTTCCATTACTTCGACACTCAGCTGCTCGATGACCTTCTTTTCCACACTTAAAACATTTTCTAGTCCCTTTTAGACAATCTCCACCATGCTTCTTTCCACACTTTGTGCATAAGGAAACATTCATCTTCTTTTCACCATTATTCTGAGATTTATCCTTGAACTCCATCTTTCGTTTCTTGTCAAAACCATGAGATGGATATGTAACACCAACTTCCATTTCTACCTTGATAGCACAACGCACAATTTCTTCATAGCTACTGAAGTCTCTTATAGCTAATGCCCTTCGAAGACTTGGTTTTAAGCCACAGAAAAATCGATCAACTTTACTTTCAGGTTGGATGATAATTCCAGAAGCATACCTTGCAAGTCTTGTAAAATTTTCTTCATAGGTACCAACAGATTCATCGTCCCTTTGCTTCAGTTCAAGAAATTATTTCTCCGTCTTTGTTCGAAGAATACGATGGAAGTACTTACTGAAAAACAAGTTCTTGAACTCGTCCCATTCCATTGACTCAATTTCATCTCTTGGCCTCGTATTCTTGATAAGATTCCACCATTGATCAACTTCACCTTCCAAACGATATACTGCTAAGATGACTTTATCATGTTCAGAACATTGAAGAACTGAAAATATCTTTTCAGTAGTACTGATCCATTGTTCAGCCACAAGTGGATCAGAAGACCCACTGAAAGAAGGTGGATGTTGCCTCATGAAGGACTCAATAGAATATTGTTCCCTTCTCTGCTCATTTGGAAGTCCAGAATGATTCATAGCTTATGTAAGTATAGCAATAAGATTTTGCACTCCATCTCCCATAACATTTGTTTGTTCAGGAGGGCAATCATTGCATTGTCCATTGCATTGATCAACACGGTTCCTTCGGGTTCCAGCCATCGTCTAAAACCCAAAAAGAATAGTGTGAGAGGAAAAAATCATGCTAGGGAAAACAACATAATAAAGGGGGAGTACCTTCAATATCCAACATCTTAGGTTTAATTCTATGATCGTTAGCGTAATTCTATTACTATAACCTATACGTATACTTATCCCTAGGGACATCCCTAGACATACCTTAGAAATATCTCTAGGGATCTCACTAACGTTTTCGCATCCTAGTTTCCAAAGGTTGACTAAACCTTTCCTCTGATACCAACTGTAGAGACCCGAAGCCTAACGTACATGAACATTACATTACTTTTGCGGAATACTTAATACATAACAAAAATACACACACAAGGATCGTAATAGTTTAGTGTCTTTGGAAACTCGGAACGTAATCTTCTAATCCTGGTGAAAGATCTTCAAAATCTCCCATAAAGATCTTATTTTTTTTTACCTAAAACCTTTCTTTATATCCTAGGGAAAATAAAACATAAAAGGGTGAGCTTAAATGCTCAGCAAGGGCAAATAAAGGAAATAAAAATCATATCATATCTTTTTGAAAATCAAAACCTGCAAAAGAGATCATAATATCTTAACATGGAATAAATCATAGAAGTGAAAATGAGATCCCCATAATCATAACATAAAACTTGAAACTTTGTGGCATGCACACATAATCATGGAAAATCATTTCTTGTTAGTCATGACTCATTGCCAAGACTATCTTAGTGGACAAAGTCCCTTTCTGAACCGAGTTCACTCCTCGTTTCAGTCCTGTATCACTGAACCGAAATAACCTTCCCTTCCAGCCATGTCTATCTCATGAGATATAAAATCATTACCCAATGCATTGGAGGGAGATATAGGTCCCACCCATCTTATAATGAATCCTTTCTTATGTGTGTCACATAATCATAAAACATACATCATCGCATAACACATATAACAAAAATGGGATTCTTGAAACATCATGACATCATAAATCAATTCATATAAGATAAAGGAATTCATAAAAATAATTCCATCACAACATAGTCAAACCAATGTAAAAATATGGATAGAAACAGAACCCTTTATTATCTTAGATGGAAAATAATTTTGATAAAACACTTGAATTGAATTCTTGAGGAAAATATCCTTTCTTCTTCAAAAACATTTTTCCTTTCATAACATGTCATACAACTTTAAAATAAAAGAAGTTTATTAAAAATAAACTTGAAAACTTGTAAAGGAAGATTCTTTGAAGTAATGTTTTAAAAATCCATTCATGCCGTATAAGTTAAAAAAAACATTCTTCGTACTTTTGTCGGAAAAGTCAAAAAGTACCTCGTACGAAAAACGAAAAAAGATTCCTTTCATATCCTTTACTAAAAACTCATAGAAGGGTAAAATTGGATTTAAACAATTGTAGGTGGATGGAAATAATATTACATATTGAGGGAACATGGATGTGGATGATAAAATACACCCCAGTAAATACATACGAATAAACAATCTCGGATAAAAATGAGATTGTGATATTTCCCTTACCTTAGGTCCGATTTGCTTTGTTCGTGTCCGAAGCTCCTCTTCTTTGAAGTGCCTTTTTGAGACCTCCTCTTAGGGCACTAAAATTGGTCTTTGAGGAAGACCAGAACCTCTAGGATGTTGCTAGGGAAGTGGAGAGGAGAAATTGGCAGGGGTTGGCCGAGCTTGAGAGCTCAAATTGGTGTGAGGAGGAGGGGGAGGAGGTGTCCTTTTATAGGGGAGGAGAGGGGCACCTTAGGAATATCTCAAAAATATTAATTTATAATAAATCTAACCCCACTTAAAAACCTCCAAAAATGACTCATATTCGAAGCTTAGATGAGATAGGGTTGTAATCTCATCAACCAATCAAATTTAGACATGTTTGGATCTTATTTTAAACCTTATCAATTAGATTTAACTCTAAGTTAAATAATTTGACTTTTACCGTGTCTTTTTGTTTTCTTTCACTATATGGTTAATACACTTACTATAACATGCCAAACGAACCCCAAATTGTTTATTATTAATATATATATCCTTATCTAAGTCATTTGGCCGAACCTTAGATTTTTAGGAATAAAATAACAATTAATAATATTTGATTTAAAAACTATTTTGTGTCAATTTTGACACTATTTGATATATGATTTTTGTGAAAGTCATAACAGAATTAAATGTTCGAACCAAGTTGATTAAATCAACACTAATATATCATACTAAACTAGAAAATTAGTGCAATTCATAAAAAGTCTTAAATTACATTTATTTTGGTATTTATATTATCAATTATGTCAATATTTCATTAATAAGATAATTACTGCATCATTTTTGTGTCATAAATAAATTATATTATTTGATGTATAAAAATTACAAATAAAATACCATCATGTAGGAATTCCTTTTAGCTTTCTAATGAATATTTATAGTCGAATTTATCTTATGTATAACCCCATATTAAAAATGATTTACTTATTAAACTTTGATTTTAACTATTTTAACCATTCTTTAAATAAATTAATAATAAATGTCCTAATCTAATCCAAGTGGGCCTAAATGGTCATATTTTATTCCTAAGTTTGTTTTTGGTCGAATTACACTTGTCCAATAGAATTAGGACATGTGTTAGGGTAATATTAATATCATATTTACCCTTAGTTACCTTATTTACTATTAACCGTGGTAAAAAAAGTAAAAAGTTACTATTCACCAAAAAATTATTTTCATCTCATTGAACCACATTTTAGTCCTTGATATTAACCGTGTCTCTCGGATTTTTGAAATTCCATTCACAGAAGCGGTAAAATTAAGTTTTATGCAAAATTCAGTTTTTAACCTACCACTTAGTAGTTTCACTATTCATCAAAAATTGATGTTTTTCAGAACAATGCCAAAATTTCATCCCAAGCTATATTTCATATTCCGAATTCAAAAATGAAGTCTATTTTACCAAATTCATAACATAAAAGTTGCATTAATTAATTTTATAATTAAATCCCGCTGTTAAAACAAATAGCGTGTTTTTAAGAAACAATATCTATCAAAAGATTGACACTTGTTTATGTCTAGTTTAAATGTGAAATTACATCCAATGACCAACATTGTATTAAATTGTAAAAATATATTCTAAATATACTTTAAAACCACTCAAATTAATGATTTATCACTATTAATTATTTCGATTAAAAAAGTTGTTTTTAATTATAATTTAGTAATTTTCACTATTCATCAGAATATGAAAGTTATCCGAAAAGTACCAAAATTTCACCTTAGGCTAAATTCGATACTCCGAATCCAAAAATAAAGTTCATTTTGAAAAATAAGATTTACTGGATTTCAAAAAGTGGTTATTACTATTCATAACGGCTAGTTTTAATAATATTTTTATAGCATATCGTTGTTTAGTGAAACTCGGTATTGCGTACTACACACGCAATCGAGGAAGGTCGCGATTGCGTGTAATGCAAGTCAAGTCAAGGATGTGTGTTGTGCAAGCTCCTTTTGGTGTAGCGTACAACACAAGACATTAATAAAATTAAAAAGAATATTTTTTTATAAAATCTTGGGCTGTTACACCCCTATTGCACCGAGGACCGAAGGATCGGCTCCTAAACTCTCTGGCCTTCAGGAGACGCTCTGGCCTTCCTTTTTCTCCTCCTCCTCCTCGACAAACTGGTAAGGGTCGTTTGCTTTTTTTCAGTTTGTGTAAAAAAAATGGGCTTTTCATATGGTTATATACACGTTTATACTTGTTATATATATACATATATTCTTTGTTTATACCTTCGGCTTCTGGGTTCCACAGTTGCACCCTACTCCTCCTCCTCCTCCTCCTCGAGCTAAGGTAAGGGAGAAGGTTTTGCCGGTTTCTTTTTCTGTTACAGTTTTGGTTTTGTATATATATACACCCATATATATGTGTTATGTGTATGGGACCACATTCTATGGTTTTTCACCTGATTCCTCGTTATCCTCTCCTCCTCTCCGTACTGGTAATGGTGATATTTTGAAGCTCGGTTTGGGTTCATGTTTGTTTTTCGTTTTTTTTTTATTTTTTTTTATTTTTAATATATATATATATATGTTATGTATATATATATGTATATACATCTTAGGGTTATGCACCGGATTTCACTACTTCATCTTCTCCTCTCCGTACTGGTGAGGGTGGAACCTTGTTCTCAAAATTTTGTGTTATACCTCGGTTTTCAAATGTATATAAGCATATTCGGGATATATATATATATATGTGCATATCTTCTATGTTTATACCCTCGGATCCTTTTTCCTCGACTGCATCCCCACTCCAAGCAAGGAAAGGGTGCTGTTTTAATTTCGGTTGAGTTTTTACAAGTATCGGTTGTTATATAAATATGTATATACATATAAATCATTATGAAAGTGAATTTTAAAGCAACGACATGTTTTCCAGATAGAAAACTCCAGTGAAAATATATATGTAATTAAGGAAAGCTTAAAATGTTTTGGAAAATTCGGTGCTTGAATGTTGTAAACAGGAAGGAATTGGGGAGTGAACCCATCCTTCGTTAAGTGGGTAGGCCCAGACAGCCTTCAACGATTTCAAGCGACCTCAGCATGATGTTTTAATTTTAAAAAGCTTGCGTATTACTTTCACAAACACTGGATTATTTTTATGAAATTTTGAACGTAGTTATTTTATAAAATGATATAGTAAGTAATTTAAAACTATGTTTTAAAAATGATATTTATTGAAAGTATTTTCAACTCGTGAAACCGAGAACTTTCATTTATCACTGCTTGGGGTAAATGAGGATTTTTGTGAAAATGGACTCCTAGAATTTTCTTTTTTCAAATATATACATGTATTCATAAGTGTGTACCTATGTCTACTTAAAGTGCTAATAAAAGAGTTCTTATCAGACAGTTTTGGGTGAAAACCCTCAAAATCCATTTATTAGTATATGTGTAAACGACTATGTTTTAATTGGATACTATGATGTTATGTAATGTTAAGTAATATGTTCGTTCTCTTGAAACCCATGCTTTTAAAATGCAAAGTAACTTGTTATGTGAACGGAGTTTTAGCATGCATGTCATCAGGGTCTTAATGTTTAAATGGTCCTCATGAAAGAATAAGTATGTGAAAATGGGGTTTAATTAAGAATGCATGAAACCCTATGAACGAATGGCCACGTCAAGATATTTATGGGATGTATAGGACTACATGTGACGGGTGCGCCCGGAATTATATAGCGCTCCAATGCATTGGGTAAAGCAAGAGTCTCATGAGACGATCATATGCGACGGTCTTGGCAAGTTAGCCTTGGCTTGAGCAAAGGAAATGGGGTGGGCAGTGAGCCTTGACCCGTTAAGTATGTTTTACGGTCATGATGAAAAGTCATGACAAATTCCAGGATTATACATTCCCTCTACATGTAATGATAAAGGTAAATCAGGGGTTTGTTCAACTAACAGGACAACCCCTAGTTGAAAGCTCCCATGAACATGAAACCGTACTTAATGTGACAAGAACTGTTTTTCATATGGTAAACTGTTAAATGAACTGCATCCTACTCATGAACCATGATATGCATGTTTTTCTACTTAGCCATAGAAATTACCTTGGAATTAAAGTAACCTTGTTTTAACTTTATGTATTGCTTACTCTATTTATATTGCGCACTCTGACCATGTTTAAATTAAAACTTATTTCCAGTACGTGCTTCTTTGTGTAAGTGGTTTACAAACACAGATGGATTTCATGTTTTAAGAAATAACAATGTTTTGTTTTAGCAAAGTATGTTTTATTCTTTTCAAAAGAACTTAAGAAAGGACTTTCATAAAATGTTTTAAAACCCCTTACTGGGCATTTTTTCTCACCCTACGTTTTATTTAAAATTTTTCAGGCACGGTTGACATTAATGAATCTAATCAGAAGCAGCTGGTTTCCCAGAATCCCGAGCCTCGCGATCCTCTGTTGTGATGAGACATGATATTTAATCTTGAAATGATGTAATGTTAAGTATATCATGTCTCATTAAGAACCCCGGTTTTGGGGGTCACTTCAGTTGGTATCAGAGGATGGGTTCAGGAAACTCTGGAAAACCAGGTGATATAAATATATTTATAAGACTAATTTAGTAAAAACGTTGTGACTTTTAGATGGCTGATGTACCTACTAACCTTTTGTCACTCCCCACCGAGGCTCTAGAGAACATTATGTCTCTAGTTAGCCGTGAAAACTTCCTGAACTATGCTCACATTTGCATGACGTGTAAGCGCTTGTATGATGTGTCAAACTCATCTAGGGTGCTTAGTCTCCACCCAGGAATGGGGATGGATTTACTCCAAATGATGATGACCTAGTTTCCCTCGTATGCACGTCAAGGAAGGTATCACAAAGGACTCTTCCGAGTGTTTACTGCGGGCGAGGAGTTTGGCGCAATGCTAGATAACCCTTTCCAAGAAGCTGCTGCTGCCGGAGATCTTCGAGCGGCTTATCTGTGTCAGGTCCTGCACTATGGTTTCTGGGGCCAGTTAATGGACTTTGAAGCGTTGGAGAATGAGTCCACTCGTGTGTCTCTTAGGCAATAAGTGTATACCGACGTTTCCCAACTCCACACCCCCCACGCTAAACTCAAGAGGAGATATAAATGTCCCGATGACTTTAGTCTTGTATGTTCATCTTGTGTATGGTTTGTGGAGTTAGAGAGTTTCGCCTCTCTTTGTGGTGTCCGTCTGGAAAACTCGGACATTAATGTGTAAACCTTCTTAATTAAAAAGTTTATGATCCCTTTCTTCTTAGTGTTTTCAAGTGACCTCTCTTGTATACCTTTTCATCCAGATGGCAGGTCGGATGAACCTCTCATCTCTACCTGACGAGTTAGTAGAGATTATCTTGATCAGAACTTGTATGGTGGACTTTCCCTCTTTTCTCCACTTACGAGGGTCCTGTCAACGCCTTCTGGACATAGAGAATAGTCCGGAAATTCTCCGCGCATGTCAGGAGAATGACCATGTGATCCACCTCCTTGCCACCACCCAGCTTCCCTACTATAGGCGAAGGGGGAGATACCATGAAGGGCTTTTTCGGTGTTTCTCTATGGCACAAAACTTCTCCTCCAGAGCCTGCTTTCTCATAGCAGCTCAGGAAGGCAACCTCAGAGCTGCCTACATGTTCCAGATCCTGAACGCCAGCCTTCTCAATCGCGTCGTCCCCCTCGACTACCTCGAGCCTGATGAAGTTCGAAGGGTTACTAGGGGATTCGTCCGCTCGGACGTCTTAGAGCTGTTTATTGCACGAGCCTCCCTGTGGAAGCCTGTGTGTGGTGACCATGAGTAGGAGTACAAGTCTTATTGCTCAAAGTTTATCTGGGTCAGGGAAACAGCGGAGCTGTGTACCAGTTTAGGGGTTCGTTAACCGAGCCAGGCCTTCAGTTTTGGTAATGTTGTGCGACCGAAGTCTTTTTCTTGTTTTTTACGAATAGAATTGTGAGGACACAATTCTTTTAAGGGGGAGATAATGTAACAACCCTAGAATTCAAGTTTCGTGTAATGATCTGTTTCCCTTTAATTGGACCATCGTTCTCTAAAAAGAAAATGAAGATAAATGAAAACCCATAACAACAAGCATGAATGAAGTACTCCTTTATTAAGAAACCCCTTGGCGATTACAACTTTCCACGATCAAAAAATCACTAACCAAAGATCCCAACCAAGAACCCAATCACAACGACGGGAAGACTGCATAGAACTACTAGGAGCCTGAGGATGCGATAGGGATTTCGAGAATCCATCATAAGGAACATAATTATGGCTGACACCACCGCGACCATGCTCAACACCAAGGGGATCACACGAACCATCTTCCGTTCTTCTTCGGTCACTTGGAGTAAGGGACACCCGATACCAAACCCTTTTATAAGCACCAAAGATGACCGTTGGACCTCAAACGGCCACAAATCTGACCGTTGGACCTCAAACGGCCATAAATCTGACCGTTGGAACTCAAACGGCCATAAATCCGACCGTTGGTTCCCAACGAATCCCATGATCATTTTGACCGTTGGAAAGAAAATGATCCGAATGATAAATGTGTAGTTTGGATTTAATATTTTAAAATGACATCAATGTTAATTATCTCTTGTTTTCCAAAAATAAGAATTTTATTTTATGTTTCAAATGGAGAAAAAATTAGTATTATTGTCTTCTTCCACTATACATTTTTATTTGAACAATTAAAAATTTGTTTTTCTAGTTATATCAAACCTGTTGGATTTCTTTTATGAGTTATATATTCAGTTTGCATCAAAATAGATACTTTATTTCTCGTATGATTAAACCTTTTATTAACTATTTTAGAAACTACGTCAAATTATGGTTTCTTTCACTTGGGTGTTTCGTGGTAATAATATTTTCCTCAACACACTAGTATGTGTGATAAAATATAGTTGCATTAAATGATATCATCTAATTAAGAAAATTAGGGTAGATAGCTAGCAAGGGAAATTAAAATATATACACTTGTGTTATGTTTTTATTATTCAATGTTCTTGATCATTATTTCTCATAATGAAATATTATGTAGTTAATAATTAAGGATTAATAATAATGACAATCTAATATTAATTTTTGATGTTTCAAATATATATATATATATATAATAAAACGTTTTGATTAAATCAATATATTTTTTTAACCAATTATATATTTTAAATAAGAGTGGTTTAATAATAATAATATAAATTAGTCTTGATTAAATTAATTGACAAAGGACTTTTTATTAAAATAATGAATGTTAATTTAATAATTGAGTTTAATAAATTAATAATAACTTTATTAATAAAGAAATTCTTTTTTTTAGGAAAAACTGTAGAAAAACCGTGTTTTAAACCGTGGTGGATTTCCAGCCGTCCGATCTGCTCCTCCTTTGATCTCGGCCATCAGTTTCTTTTAATGTCGCGTCTCTCCGAGCCGTCCGATCGGTCGGTGTGTAATCCCAGCCGTCCGTTTTTTTTTCAGCCAGCTTCTCTCCCTCGCGGTTTCTTCTTCCTCGCGCTACGGATTCTTCTCCCTCTGTGCGTCGTTGATCCAGTAGCATAGGGTGTTGTTTTTCTTCTCTAGGCTGGCGAAGAAGACCGGGATGCCTCCTCCTTTCCACAGGTCGACACCGACCCCGGATGCCTCGGCTGAAGATTTTTCTTTCCCCCGAAGTCTCCCTCTTCCCCCTTCTCCGTTTCCTTTTTTTTAAAACCCCCTTGTTGCACCGAGGACCAAAGGATCGGCTCCTGAACTCTCCGGCCTTCAGGCGACGCTCCGACCTTCCTTTTTCTCCTCCTCCTCCTCGACGAACTGGTAAGGGTCGTTTGCTTTTTTTTTCAGTTTGTGTAAAAAAAACGGGCTTTGCATATGGTCATATACACGTTTATACTTGTTATATATATACATATATTCTTTGTTTATACCTTCGGCTTCTGGGTTCCGCAGTTGCACCCTACTCCTCCTCCTCCTCCTCGTCGAGCTAAGGTAAGGGAGAAGGTTTTGCCGGTTTCTTTTTCTGTTACATTTTCAGTTTTGTATATATATACACCCATATATATGTGTTATGTGTATGGGAGCACATTCTATGGTTTTGCACCCGATTCCTCGTTATCCTCTCCTCCTCTCCGTACTGGTAATGGTGATATTTTGAAGCTCGGTTTTGGTTCTTGTTTGTTTTTCGTTTTTTTTATTTTAAATATATATATATATGTTATGTATATATATATGTATATACATCTTAGGGTTATGCACCAGATTTCACTGCTGCATCTTCTCCTCTCCGTACTGGTGAGGGTGGAACCTTGTTCTCAAAATTTTGTGTTATACCTCGGTTTTCATATGTATATAAGCATATTCGGGATATATATATATATATATGTGCATATCTTCTATGTTTATACCCTCAGATCCTTTTGCCTCGACTGCATCCCCACTCAAAGCAAGGAAAGGGTCCTGTTTTAATTTCGGTTGAGTTTTTACAAGTATCGGTTGTTATATAAATATGTATATACATATAAATCATTATGAAAGTGAATTTTAAAGCAACAACATGTTTTCAAGATATAAAACTCCAATGAAAATATATATGTAATTAAGGAAAGCATAAAATGTTTTGGAAAATTCGGTGCTTGACCGTTGTAAACAGGAAGGAATTGGGGAGTGAACCCATCCTTCATTAAGTGGGTAGGCCCAGACCGACTTCAACGATTTCAAGCGACCTCAGCATGATGTTTTAATTTTAAAAAGCTTGCATATTACTTTCACAGAAACTGGATTATTTTTATGAAATTTTGAACGTAGTTATTTTATAAAATGATATAGTAAGTAATTTAAAACTATGTTTTAAAAATGATATTTATTGAAAGTATTTTCAACTCGTGAAACCATGAACTTTCATTTATCACTGCTTGGGGTGAATGAGGATTTTTGTGAAAATGGACTCCTTGAATTTTCTTTTTTCAAATATATACATGTATTCACAAGTGTGTACCTATGTATGCTTAAAGTGCTAATAAAAGAGTTCTTATAAGACAGTTTTGGGTGAAAACCCTCAAAATCCATTTATCATTATATGTGTAAACGACTATGTTTTAATTGGATACTATGATGTTATGTAATGTTAAGTAATATGTTCGTTCTCTTCGAACCCATGCTTTTAAAATGCAAAGTAACTTGTTATGTGAATGGAGTTTTAGCATGCATGTCATCAGGGTCTTAATGTTTAAATGGTCCTCATGAAAGAATAAGTATGTGAAAATGGGGTTTAATTAAGAATACATGAAACCCTGTGAACGAATGGCCACGTCAAGATATGTAAGGGATGTATAGGACTGCATGTGACGGGTGCGCCCGGAATTATATAGCGCTCCAATGCATTGGGTAAAGCAAGAGTCTCATGAGACGATCATGTGCGACGGTCTTGGCATGTTAGCCTTGGCTTGAGCAAAGGAAACGGGGTGGGCAGTGAGCCTTGACCCGTTATGTATGTTTTACGGTCATGAGGAAAAGTCATGACAAAGTCCATGATTATACATTCCCTCTACATGTAATGATAAAGGTTAATCAGGGGTTTGTTCAACTAACAGGACAACCCCTAGTTGAAACCTCCCATGATCATGAAACCGTACTTAATGTGACAAGAACTATTTTTCATATGGTAAACTGTTAAATGAACTGCATCCTACTCACGAACCATGATATGCATGTTTTCCTACTTAGCCATAGAAATTCCCTTGGAATTAAAGTAACCTTGTTTTAACTTTATGTATTGCTTACTCTGTTTATATTGCGCACTCTGACCATGTTTACATTAAAACTTATTTCAAGTACGTTCTTCTTTGTGTAAGTGGTTTTCAAACACAGATGGATTTCATGTTTTAAGAAATAACAATGTTTTGTTTTAGCAAAGTATGTTTTATTCTTTTCAAAAGAACTTAAGAAAGGACTTTCATAAAATGTTTTAAAACCCCTTACTGGGCATTTTTGCTCACCCTACGTTTTATTTAAAATTTTTCAGGCACGGTTGACATTAATGAAGCTAATCAGAAGCAGCTGGTTACACAGAATCCCGAGCCTCGCGATCCTCTGTTGTGATGAGACATGATATTTAATCTTGAAATGATGTAATGTTAAGTATATCATGTCACATTAAGCACCCCGATTTTGGGGGTCGCTTCACTACCTACTTCAGCCCATGAAGGAATACCATCGAATGAGTAATAAGGGACATAGTATCCAATATCACCTTTATAAGGGATGTAATGCGAATTTTCACATTATTGAGGGGTTACATGACTAGTATCACAATATAAGGATTATATATAGTATCAATGTATAGGTTTTTGATTCCCAGTATCACAGATTAGGGTCTCCATTCCTGGTATCTTATCACAAGGGATGTCATTCCCATTTAGTATCATAAAGGATGTCATGCCCATATAGTATGAAAAGGGACATCATGCCTATATAGTTTCACAATGGATACGTGCATCAATAGTATCATAAGGGATATCATGCTAATATCACATTTATATAAGGGACTCCATGCACATATCACATTTCTATATAGGACGCTATTCTAGTATAACATTTAAATAAGGGACACTATGCTTGTATCAAATTTATATAAATAACTCTATGCCTGAATTTATAATATATTTCTAAGGGTCATCATGTCCATTTACCATATTTTAAGAGGGTAATCATTTCCACACATCATTAGTGATTAAAAAACATTGGATTTAATATGACCCAATTCGTAATTCAAAATTTATTTACATTTAATAATGACTTTAGAGTAGCCATTGTCTCATTTAATTTGGTGATGTGGGATTACCACTCACCCCTATACAATTTAATTCATTATAATTTTCAAGGGAATTAGTTGTTCTATGACACTACATTCATCCATTATCAATAAGTTATCATCATTTAAAAGTAAATCAGAACACACCAAGGGTGTTTTTGGTATAAGAGGTTGAATTCCAATGAAGCATATCGAGGGAACACCAAAATGGATGGTTCACTCTATTTTTGAAAATAAAAATAAGTATTTGGGTTCTAATAATTCATTTGGTTCAAAATATGACAACCAATTACAGGAAGATACAAATTTGTGGAAACACATAGTGAAACTGGAATGCAGAACATATCACATTTTATAAAACATTGATACATAAAAGTTTAATTCATAGACCACCTACCTCGTGAAAGTGTTACTCTACTCATCCAAGATTATCATTTAGTTCGTCATGTATTGGAATAAAATGGAAGAATGAACGAGTTCTATAAAAATAATACATATGAGATTTCACCACAATAACTCCATTGAGAGAATGAGAAATGGATAAAGGCATAAGTTAAAATTTTAACTTATCAGTGGCTATACAACTAGACAAATGGAATATGAATTAGAAAATGGACCACATAGTTATTAAAAATCATAGGTTAGGCCAGGGTGGGATCTCATATATGATGAATTTGTCCTCTACTACTATAAATAAGATAAAAGAAAGGAGGTGTAAAAATATATTTATTTTAGGGAAAATGTTAATTTTTCATGAATTTATTGTTCAAATAGTTTACCTACACAACTGGTAAAACTGTGTGTCAACTATGTGTATAGAACTACCTCAATAGGGACCCTACATATCTATGCCAAAATATTTTTAGAAACAATGTTCCAATTGTGACATAGGCCTTGCTACTTTTTTTTGCTAAATGCATGGGTGTGTGGCCATGGGTGAATAGTTAGGGAAAACAATGTTCCCTGGTTGGGACCTTTGTCTAGTCCTCGCATATTTTGGGAAACCATGCAGAATGGCTTAAATTATTTCTTTCAACAAAGTGTCTAGTGAATTTTTTCCATTGGATGGGGTTCTGAGTTCCAAAAATCCCCAGACACCCCCTAAAGTCCATGACTTCATAAGGAATCTATATTAGGCTCAAAATAAAGAATTAGACAAATATTAAAGGTTCTACTCCTAAGATAAGAATTAAGTTCTTACAGTGTTATTCCTTTAAAGGAAATCATCCTCAAGTTCACCTTCCAATGGTAGAAAAACATCATATGAGAATAACTCAGTCTACTGAGCACATATGTATGCATCCCACTCCCAAGTCTTATCATGTACCTAATCCTGCTACCATAGTGCCCATACAAAAGGGACTGACCAGACATGGAGATCCTTTATGATTTTTTCATCTATTATTATATGATACTCTTCAAAACAACCATCAATATCTAGCTCTACATCCTAAATATAAAATTCATGAGATGGTTCAGCATGATAACAGTAAAGTTGTGAAACATGGAATATGTCGTGCATGGAATGGTACCTTTATGGTAATTTCAACTGATAGGCTGTCAGCTCGACTCTCACTATGATATAAATAGTCCTGAAATAATTAGGTGATAAATTCATTTTCCTTCAAATCCTTTTATTCCTAGGTCTGATTGATACCCATAAGAAAACACAATCCCTTACACCGAACTCTAGAGGTCATCAATAGAAATAAATATAACATTTCTGTCTAGACTGAGTGGTATACATCAGCATCCTAATCAGCTAATCCTTCTCCATATCCTCATAAAGAGGACAAGGACCCAATATCTCTACCTCTTCTACCTCTAACTAGCACAAGGATGAACTGAATGATGTATCATAAAGGGTCTCATAAGGATCCATTCCAAATAATCTCCTAAAATCTATTATTATAGGAGAACATGAAGAGAGGGATATGATTATCCCAAATACCAGTAAAATCATTGATTCATGATCTATGTACGTCCTTTAACACATGTATAGTCCATTATGATTGGCCATCAATCAGAGGATGAATTTATGTGTTCAGAAGCACCTAGGTACCCCTAGATCGTTGTAACCCCTGCCAGAAATTCAACATAAAATGAGTTTCCCTATCTAAAATGAGAGTATGAGGTACCCTGTATAGTCGTTTGATCTCACATAAATACAATCTTCACATATCATCATCTATGAAAGCATCCCAAATTAGAAGGATGTGGGATACTTTTGTAATTCAATCCATGAATACCCAAACCGTGTCACTACCTCAAGGCGACCTTAGTGAGATGACAAAAAAATTCATCACAATCTCCTCCCATTTCCATTCTAGGATTGGTAATAGCTTTAACAAGATATCAGGCTTCATGTGTTCCACCTTGACTGGATGATAAGTAGAACACCATGTGATAGAACCTATTATCTAACATTTCATCCTTACCTACCAATACTATCAATGCATATCAAAATACATCTTGGAGATAACTGAGTGGAATTACCATTGTGAAGAATGTGACACATGCATTAGATCCTCTCTCATATATACGGGAACCCAAATATTCCCTTGTATACATAGGATGTGATCATCATCAATATATCAATCTATAGGAGGGTCCTCTCCAGTAATACACTCTCATAGGACAAATACTTTAGAATCAGAAAACTACCTCATCTTTAACGTCTCCATAAGTGAAGAGGTCACTAATAGTGATGAAATTACATACCATCCAGGAAAATTGTACACCTCAATTTACACCTTAGAAAACAGTGCAATAATCTTTGATTAACTACTGACATCTTAAAATGCATGTGGTTGATTCCTACTTCTCAGAGCATCTAAATCAACATTTTCCATCCCAGATGCATAGGAAATATTGATGTTAAAGAACTATAGATATTCAACACATCTTCACATCTTGATATTTACGTCACACTATGTAAAAAATATACCTCATGATTGTATGGTCTGTGAACACAACAAAATTTTATCTCAATAAGTAATTCCTCAAACAATTCAAGGAATGTACAACACTTTCAAACTCGAGATCATGCATTAGATAATTCCACCATAAGTCCTCAATTTTTTTCACCCATATGCAATGACTTAATCCTTATAAATTAGAACTTATCCTATCTCAATACCTAGTACATCATAATGGATTTTATAGATTCTACTTGGATATAGAAGAATCAGATTTGGAACTAAATTCAATATCTATTTCCATATCCTAAAAGGCTATCTCATAGGATTCAAACCATAAAACCTTCACAACGTTATTATTAATGACATTAAGAGTTATTTCTAAGAATGATAAGTCTAGTACAGAATGCATGTAGTAACCATCTATCCCCAATAAACTCTATATATCAATGATGCTCTTGGGATTCTCCTAGGAAACCACAGATCTCGCCTTCTCTAGGTCAACTAAAACTCTTACCTATGAGATAATATGACCTAGTAAGTGTACCATGTCAATCCAAAAGTGAAATATTCTGAACTTAAATTACCATTATTTCACTATTAGTGTATTCAAAATGATCTCAAGATGAGTGTCATGATTGCTTTGAGTATGAGAATACACCAAGTTGTCAACTATAAAGACTATGATAAAGGAATCTAGATTGGGATGAAAAAATCTATTCAATAAATCCGAGAAGAGAATAAGAAAATTTTTATGATCTAATCGAATCATGGGGTACTCACATAATCTATACCATCTATGAAAATCCATATGAAGAATATCATAAGGTCTGGCTCACACCTAATGATAACACGATATTAGATCGATCTTCGAGAATACCATCCCTACTCTAAGATGGTCAAAGATATAATCAATACGAGTTAAAGGACACCAATTTTAAACTGCAAGATGATTTAATTTTTGGTAATATAAGAAAATCTTGAGGGCTCCATCCAACGTTTTTGAAAAAAGGATTAGTGAACCACATGGAGAACTAATCGTCTTTATAAAACCTTTGGCCTTTAAATCCTTTTGATTCTTCTTGATCTCATATAAATCAGTAATATCCATCCTAAAAGTTGGAATGAATAATAGTGCAGCACCAAGCACTACCTTGATAGTGAACTCTACCACTCTTTTAGGATGTAGTTTAGAAAATTCATCAGGGAAGAAATAGTTGAATCGATCAAATATAAAAGGGAACTTAGTCTTATGTAGTCCTTGATGTTACATGTAGAGGCTAGAAATATGGGTGGTTACTCCACCGAGACCAATATGCTTTGGTCCAACTCTACCAACCAAGGCATCCAACATTCCCTTATGGGGATATGTACTTCCCTCTAGTGATGTAAACAGCACCCTCTAACAATTACAACCCACATAGGTATGGTATGGAACCAACTATTCCATCATGAGAATGAAATCAAAGCATTTCATCCTAAGGAATAAGAGATTCCCTACGAAAGTATGGATTCCTACCTCAAGAGTACTTCCAATGCACTAAATTATGGTCTTTGATCGTGTACCCCAAGGTGTATCAACCTTCATAATGCCACAAGGGTACTCAACATAAAGCCTAAGGTTCTCCACAATAGGAAAAAATATAATGGAATGTGATGCACCTATATCAAATAAGACAAAAATGATAGTAGAGGCTACTAGAATAGTACCTATAATAGTATATGGCTCTATATCTATCTCCTCTATTATATGTTTCACATAATAAATATGGCAGGATCCCCATCCCTATTCTATAACCTAAATGCCTAGAGTGGTTATGTTCTATTCGTACTAAAACATTATAGTCCGGAAAACACGAATATGGATTCCTCTTATACTAGTATAACCAATAGTAATCTAGCTACCCATCTGGTGGGGTGATACTGAACATTCTCCTAAAGGTGGATTTGATAAGGATCATCTCCCACTCAGACAAAATGTGAATGCCTTGTAGAATTATTGTAAATCACCTAATATTTCATAACCTCAACACTTGATGAGGTATCTATGACACTAGCGATTCTTATGCCCAATATTCCTATATTGGTGACATACCAAATAATTATTAGTGGGTTTCTTCTGGATACCTCTTCTCACGCATGTAGTCTCAATGTGTTTTTTTCAACTGCTTGTCTAACCACTACTCTGTTTGGGTTATGAACTACCCTAGATAACATTGTCAGCTTCCCTCAGGTTACAGTCATTAATAAGGGTCTAGTTCACTATATCGTATATGATTTTCAACTAGAAAACATTTTCAAAACAATTAATTGGAGTCCTTTGACCATCTTCAAATCATCTCACTTTTACTAACTCATCCATAGTATAGACAGACAAAATGTACTGAAGCTCTATAAAATGAGTTGTATCATCAATAACTTTCATAGAACCTTAATTTATGTTTATGAAATCCAAGGAAGAATCATACCTCGGGATCATAGGTAAGATATAATTGAAGAGGCTTGATGGAAAATCTCTCCAAGTAACTTCCTCATATGGGCCATCCTAATTTAGAATATCCCACCATCACTTGGAAGATCCTCGAAGTACGTAAGTAGTGAGTTTCACTATACTCTTAGGAGGTGTATCTAGATGGTCGAATATATAAATAATTGTATCAATACATAGATTTAAATCCTATGTTCTTCCCTCCCCCAAAAATGTTGGTTGATGTTGTTACTGGAACTCCATAGTCGACTCTCCCATTAAAGGGCCAAAGCGTGGGGATCCATGTGACGTATGCATAAGAGGAAGAAACTCACCTTGAAACCAGGAAGCCTTGCTCATGTCCGAAATAGTAAGAGGTTCTATAGGAGGCACTATTGGTGGTATCACTAGTGGCCAAGGGACTACCACCTCTAGGGCATGGTCATTACCACCATACTAGAATATGACCAAAGGATGTTTTGGAAACATGGCTCTATAATTTCCAAACACATGCCTCAAATTAAGTTCGATAGTGGAAGGATCCACATATATAATATGAGAACACATAAAACACCATTATAACTAATAATCTCACAACTCTACTAGTTCAAAGAGTTAGTTCTTGGTGATATGTACATTTATACAGAACATAAGAGACACTACTGGTTTCCCACTACTATTGTTAGGATTGGGTCAAGCTCTATGCTTGTGCCAAAATTTTATTTAAAATTATTTTTATAACATAATTGTCTTTAAATAATTGAATCAACTGGTTCACTATTTCTAATGCATAATGGTTCACATACCTTATAAAACGAATTGTGGTGTCCACTTAGTACATACCGTAACACATTCAAGTCCATGAAACCAATGGTACAAGACTCAAGTTTCCATAATTTACTACATAGGGTGTATAATATAGCCTATACAAGAAAACACTATTAGGTTATAGAAGGACTCTAACTCTCATTTATGGTTTCTCAAACATCTGTAAGAATAATTATCCAATAACAACTCTTTTTATAGAAAATAAAAGCACTCATTTCAATAACAATTAATGCAACCAATACAATGCTCCAATATGGGAAAGAGTAAGCAAGGCAAGATAATTTCCTAAAAGGCCCCTAACATGATTAATGCTTAATGTTCCATTTTACATAATCACATTAGTCCATGTATAAATGATAAATCTCAATTGTATCAAAAATAATATCCTAATTTTTCTGCATCACCTAATGGTGGGATCAATAAAACTGTTGTACACAAAATGCAGAAAATAGAAATTTCTATTAAAGGGAATAGGTCTTTTCCCTATACATACGTTAGCTACTCTCAAGTATAACTCATTACCAAATCCCACTGAATGGCTAATATCCTATGTATTTTCTCAAAATATTAATGAGAGAAAAGAAACCTATGATACCACTTTGTGACTTCCTAGACTTGGGTTCCACTCAAAGGTACCAGAGCTCAGTCGTCCACATGGACTCAAGTGTATCTCCCAAAATTCTAGAGGCTACCTACTAGTATAAAGGTCCTAGGGTGTGTCTATGAGGAGAATATTCCCCCGTTACTAGATTGGTACATATTGGATAAGTAAAAATAGTTAAATAATGGAAGCATAATTGAACTAGATGGCCTAAAAGAAACAACAACAATAAATACTTGTCTCGTAACCCGTCACAGTGGAAACATGTATAAATTTACAAGCAAAAATCATCTAATAAACAACTATAAACCAATTTATATGAAAATGGTTATTTTTTATTTCATGTATCTAGAAATATGGAAAAAATCATACATGGAAGTACGAACTACAATACATGTTATACAAAGGGCACAGAAAATGACAAAAGGTATATCTAAACATCTCATGCTCTAACCTGGTCATCTACTACAAATATCCCTTCCTATGACATGAAATAATTAACACATCTATAATAGGAATCTTCACCTTATCTACACCTTCTAGCATATAGTCCACCCAAGTGCCATTAATGACCAGATATGGTGTGTGTTAAACTCAGTAGGCCACCACCAATGGTGTCTATAAATATCCCATTAGTGTTTATAATATGGTAGTGTGTAGATATCATAATTTAAAGCACTAATAAAAACTATAAATAGGTCATCACTTGTTCCTGAAGGAAACCAAGATGACACTAACTGCTTCGTCCTATGCCAGAATATCATTGAATATTTAATAAAGGATGTAGTGCCCAATAACACCATTATAAGGGACTTCATGACCAGTATCACATTAGTAAGGGATGCCATGCCACATATTATAGTATAGGGATTATATTCCTAGTATCACAATATAGGTTCATCATATCCAATATCACAAAATATGTTCTCCATGCATGGTATTATATCATATGGGTCATCATGCTTGTTTAGTATCACTAGAAACATTATGCACGTAGTGTATAACAAGGGATTTCATACCTGTATAGTATCATAAAGGACGTCATCTCTGTAAAGTATCACAAGGGATTTCATGAATGTATCACATTTATATAAGGGACTCCATGCCCGTATCACATTTATATAAGGGACCCCATACTCATATCACATTTATATAAGGGAAACCATGCTTGTATCACATTTATATAAGGGTTGTCAGGACCGTATCACATTTATATATGGGAATCAATGCCTATATAACATTTATATAAGGAACTCCATTCCATTATTTATAATACATACATAAGGTTCATCATTTCGATTTACCATATTTTAAGAGGGTCATTTTTTCACCAATCATTATTGCTAAAAATCCATTGGATTTAATATGATCCAAGGCATAACTAACAATTCTATTACATTTAAAAATGACAAGGGCATAACCATTTCCCCATTTAATTTTCTGATTTTGGATTACCACTCACCCCTATTCAATTCAAATCATTATACTTTTCAAGTGAGTTGTCCATTCTATACCACTATATTAATCCATTATTAATATGTTATCGTCATTTAAAATAAAAAAACACCAATTGTGTTTTGGATAGAAGATATTGAAGGCCAATTATATATATAGAGGGCACCCCCAAAGGGATGGCTCACTTTAATTTTGATAATACCAAAACGAATTTGGGTCCAAACATGTCATTTCGCTCCATGTATGATAACCAGTCCAATAAAGATACAAATTTGTTGAAATTTTTAGTGAAACCGGCATGGAAAACATATCATGTATTAAAAAACATAAATACATGAATGGATAATTCATATACCACCAAACTCATTCTCATTGTACTCTCCTCAAAAAACATAAGACTTTTGTTTCGCCTAGATTGGATGAAAATAGAAGAATGAATGAAAGCCCTAAAAATAGGGAACATGATCCTACACCTCAAAAACTCCATCAAAATAATGATAAATAGAGAGAGGGGTCAGATGAATGTATAACATACTATTATCTATCCAATGAGACTGATAAAATCCTAATTAGACACCAGATATAATATTTATCTTGAAGACTAGGTTTGGCCATGGTGGTAGCTCATATGTGAAGAAGAATCCCTCAACTAATGGAAATAGGAGAAAAGAATGGTGGGGTAAAGATATAATAATTTAAGTAAAAATGGTAATTTTTCCTAGAATTTTCATGTTGTATGGTTGGCCAAACCGTTCTCCAGTTGTGCACATGGAACTGCGTCAAGGGTACCCCACAAGAATAATCCCAAACGGTTTGAGAAACCATGTACAAATTATGTTTTAGGATCTACTACATTTTGATATTCTATAAGCACAAGAGTGTTGACATGGGAACATAGTTATGGAAATTAGTGTTACCTTCTTTGGCCCTTTATCTACCCCTCACACTATTAGGGAAACAATCTAGACTGGCTCACGCGGTTCTTCAAGCTATGAAGCCAGTCCATGTTTTCTATTAGTCATGGTTTCGAGCACCGAACAATCTCTAAAAACACCCATAACCTCCATAACATCATTAAGAATCCAGATTAGGTTAAAAATAAAAAAAATAGACATCATATTAAAGGATCTATACCTGAGATAAAAAATTGTTTCTTAAAAAGGGGAATAAGATTTTGATTTTCGATTAAATTTTTTAAACATTCAATTTCTCAATTTTCTATTTCTATTTTACTATTATTTTTATTTATTGATTAATTTTTCATTAATTTTTATAAGAAAGGATTAAACAGTGTTTCTAAAAAATCCCTTGTGTGTATAAAAAAATAATTTAAAAGAGAATGAAACTTTCAGTAGAAGAATAATTAAAAAAACATTGTTTTTATAGAAAAATTAATGATTTTTATGGTTTTTTAATGATGGGTGCATGTTCCCTCCAAATAAATTTAACTAATTATTTTTACAAACTGGGATTTTTAGTATCCAAACAAATTTATTTATTTATAACACCTACTAACCATATGTACTATGGTGAGTAAGTATCAAACCCATGGGAAGGATAAGGTTTTTCAATCCATCCACAAAAGAACACATTATAAAAAAAAGAAAAAGATGGAATGATGATATTAATGTGAAGTAAAAAAGTACTGGTAAATATAATGAAGGGGAAAAAATGAATAGAATTTGACAGAGTTAGGGGAAACTGGATAGTATGAATTTTTTAAGGGATCATTGCTCATGCCTCAAAATTAAACATAGATGTGAAAAAAGGTATCTACAAATTCTGTAGAAGCACCTAAATTTCATTACCTAAAAAATATTCCCAATGATCTCTCCTAAGGGAAGATATTTATATCAAACTCTTAAGAAATTAATTCTTATTCATGGTGAAAAATGAACGAAAACCTTTTAAAAATGATATACTTTGATTGAATTTTATAAGGAAAAGGATCCCCTACTCTTCCATCATTGGTACTTGAAGTAGAAAAAAATTATGCTCACAAATAAGATAAATAGATAAAATTAGATGAAAAATACACATCATGAACATCTAGTTACACTAAACCTAGTGTGTCAATTTTATTGAAATGGAAAATAATTTTCAATTGACTATGACTAATAAAATATAACTTAATCCATTGATACATCATTAGTGAAGGAAGGAATATGCAATAAATTAAATCATGAACACAGACTTCCAGGAATTAAACTAAATCATGAATAGGTACAAATAATTAAATTAATATATTAAAATCCAAAAAAAGGAAAATTTTAGTTTCAGATATGAGTAATAAGATATACATTTAATAAATTCATTATATATTTTGTCAATTTGAAGAAAATAGAAAAGGAAATGAAATTTTTTGTTGGGATCTCTGACTTTATTTGACTCCAACTCACCACACCACTACTTCAAGTGTTTTCCATACCTATTGTCTAGTACCATATCTAGAAGAATTTATAGAATAGAATATCCCTACCTGTATCTCTAAACTTATTTTTATCTTATGTAACGACCCATGATTCTATCAATGAAAATTCCTCTGGATCTATTTAAATTCCCTATTATGTAAAATGGATATGTAACATATTAACTAATTTGGATTTATGTTTTTGGATTTTAAAACACCATTAAGAATTGTGATAGTTTCTAATATATCCATTAAATAGTGATCACATGATCAGTATAAATATAGGGTTTTGACAAATCCAATTTACTCAAACAAAGGAATTGATGGCCTCATCTAGTAAAATTGCTTCATACAAAGACCATTTGTTAGAGCTCAGAAAGGAGGTGATGTCATTGGGATTCACACTTGAACAAGCCGAATATGAGCTTCAACATGTTGCGCTCGAGTGTAACCACCTACTAGAGAAGTAGAAGTTGATAGAGATTACCACCCGAGCGGTGTTATTCTAGCCACCCCATGAGTCTGTCACCATCACACACCTTACCCTTCGGTTTCATGCGGGAGCTATAAAGGTTTATGTAAGTAGACCCTAGTACCATGATTATCTATATTATTTATGAATAGAATAAATAGTATACATTCATTTTATTAATGTTACTTTGTAAATTGTTTTTAAAGAAAAAATAGAATTTTTTTAGTTAATTAAGAAATCAATTTTGATGGATTAATGGATTATTTAATTAAATAATTTTTTAATTATATATTATTACTAAATTAATTTCTAATTAATATTCATGACCATATAATTATTATGAATAGAAATGTGATATTTATTAGGGTCTGAAAGCTATTTTTTGTCAAAACCCATGAATTTTTAATAAATATTTGTTTTTATTTTAAAAGTAAAAATCACATATTTAGAAAATTATTTAGATAAAATAAATATATTTTTTTGAATCAGGATGTAGAAATTATCCTATGGTGATTTTTTTATAATTTTCTGAGATATCCAAATTTTTTGGTAAAAATTAAATACCATTTAAATATATAATGTGTTTTATGACATCATAATGACCCAATAGTGTGGTAATATAATACTATAGACATTATATTAGTCCAATATATGTTTTATCGTTAAAATAATTTAATTTTAGGTTTGTTTCATTTATTTTTAAAAGCCTTAGTGGACCCTTGAAGACTAATAAAATATTTTGTCATTTTAAAATTATTTCCTTGAGAGTGTGAGTCACCTCCACATAAGCATGCATAATATTTTAAGAATATTTGACATTGTAATTGTAAGATAATGTTTTCCCCTCCCATTTTTCATAAAACATGGGCAAAACCCATGGGATGGTTTTTTTAGTTTAATGTGTGGTGCCCAAAACCTAAATAATATAGAATTCCCTCTCTTTTCCTATATAAACCCATCCATCATCACAATTCCTCTTCACTATAATCCATTGGAGTTTGAGAAAACTCTGAAATCCTATCTCTAAAATCCCCCCAAGGTGCCCTAATCTCTTAAGATGCCTCTCTCAAGTCCCTCCCAAGCCATTGGGATCACACTTCCAACTAAAGGATTTCTTCCTTTCTCATTTTTTTCCAAATTTTATTATGTTGTTATGCCATTTTATTTTTAATTAAATATGTTTGGTTATGATTTCACGCATCACCCATACATACATACTTATGTTTTAATAAATATATACCCCCTTTATCTCTCATTAATTCCTCCCATGTACACCCATTACCATGTCGAAATTCCGAATGCAATTTCTCTCTCCTCATTTACATTCAATCAATTATTTTTTATAATGAATCTAAATTCCAATAAAATTGTTGGTAAATGTATATATATGACCCCCTTATAGTCCATATCATGTAAAAATTATGAGACACCCCTTTATATCTCATCAACCGTTTTTATGAATTGTTATGTCATATTGTTATGCTGCTGAAATTGCACCGCAATTTTCCAGGCCAATGTCATTGTGTATTGAATACCATGCCATTTTCGCTATCAAGGGTATTCAACATTATTCATATTTAAATATTGATTAATGATTTTCATTTATGAATTATAAATTCCATTATCATGAAAAAATGGGGATTTTTAATTAATCCATGTTGTATGATCCATGTGGCACACTTATGCATGAAATGAAATGTTTAAGAAGGGTGATCTCCGATAGAGCTCCAATGCATTAGGTAAAAATTAGTATCTTTATACGTCAAGTGAAATGATGGTTTACTCATTATAATTCATGTAAAATTAGGTTTTACTCATGCTCCATGTGCAATGATCCTTGGCTCATGCTAATACCACGTTAAGTGTTGTTGCCACATTTCAATGTTGTGATAATCATGCTTTAGCAGGCCTTTATGTCCATGTCTCTTTTATGCTCAGTTGATATGTATATTTCCTAACATGTATTGTATTATTCATGTTATTCCTTGTTTACTCTCTTACTGGGAATTATAGCTCACCCTTTTCTTATGCATGTCCTCAGGTTATCCCATTCAATGCTATGTACGATAGAATGTAGTGGTCATGTAAGAAAGGTTTTCAATAAAGATGTTGTGTTTATAGTTTTAAGTCGTTAAGAAATGTTTCTAATACACAAATACACTATACCTATCAATATTCCATGTTGTATAAATTGAATATTTTATGTAATAAATCATTTTTATGTGTGTAATAAAAAGGAGGGTTGTTATAGTTGGTATAAGAGGATATGTTTAGTTATTTTTTGCATTAGGATTAGAAAAACCCAGTTAAGCCTTAGACATAAGACTAATTATAATAAATACATCCCTAAATTTTTGTGATTATTGAGTAAGTAGTTTATTATTAAAATACATCCTTGCCTAGATACGAGCAGGTAGAGGTGAATCTAGCACAGATACACCTAGGATTAAAAACTCCGAAAAGGAGTTTTGGGCATGAGCTGGGGTATCCTGGTACACGAAAATGGGCTTTGATGCCATAATTTTTACGACACTCCTATGGGATTTACTTTGGTAAATTCACAATCTTAGTATGAACCATTTATAAAGGAATAAAAAAATGCCCTTAAGAATAAATGTTTCGAAGTATATCACGAATAACATTGATTAAAGCCAATAGATTCATAAGTTAGGGAATTAAATGTTATTTATAAGTCATCCATTTTTGTCCATGGATTACCCTTTATGTGTTACCCCTATCTTTCCTTTTATTATATCCAATGAATGGTAATTAAATTACTCGAGCTATCAATTGATATGAAGATCAATGTGATGATTGTTCTAACGAGACGACCAATCCAATGGGAGGAGGAATCACATATTTTTCCACAACGCTCTCTTAGTTAACTCAAGATTTGAATAGAAACATGGGTCATGTGGAATGTTAAACCCCCACCCCCCCCCCCCCAATGAAGAACAAGTCGAAATCAATAGATTCATAAGACAATTGCATCCTACATTTAATGGATCATCCGATCACTCAATTGATTAACAATAGATCAACTCCATTGAAAATATCTTCTCCATACATCAATGTTCCGAACAAGAGAATGTTATTCTGGATGCTTATCATGTGGAGGGTGAAGCAGATCAATATTGGACATTGATCAAAAATACGTAGCTTGTGGAGGATATCGAGGCATTAGAATGGAATGATTTTTATATAATGTTTTTCAACAAATACTTTCCAAACACCATCCGACTTAAGATGGAAAGAGACGTATTTTCCCACATGAAAAAAAGATGATGAATCCATCAGAGTGTATGAAAAAACTTTACAAGGCTTTCACAATACTCCTCCAGCTTTTTTTTTACCCTCGAATGCAAGGTTGATCACTAATTTAGTGGGTTGAAACATAGCCTATGGAAATCCCTGGTGATCCGTGATTTCGAAAGCTATGAAGAAATTGTCTGATGTTCCCTCAAAGTCGAAATGGAGATCGACGAATCCTATGGGTATCATGGGGTTAATAAGAATATATTGGACGTCAATTCTAGTGGTCTGATGGATAAATCCAAATATTCTAAGAAGATTCATCACCCCACTTTCTAAAGGTGCAGAAAGAAGCACCCCAGAAATTTTCTAAAGGGGATGAGGAAATGCTTTAGGTGTGGAAGAGAATGGCACCTAGCCATTAACTTCTCAAAAGAAAAACTCACAGTTGCAACAGAGGAGTGGAATTATTTGTTCAACCCTCAATACCTTGTTCATTTATTCAACTAAAAAGAACCCAGGAATCTTGAAAATCAGTACCCAAACCAATGGTTTTCGGAGGCAACCGACAACCTCCAAGGTAGCAGGGGTGATATTTTTCCATCACTACTGCTAAAGTGAACCCTCACAACAAAGTGGTGATAGGTATTCTACCTATTTATTCAAGAATAGAAAATGACATTTTTGATTCTTGTTCTTCACATTATTTTGTATCCAAAAAGTTTAGTAGAACTATTCCAACACCACCACAAATCATGGAAGTAACGATGTTAGTGAGTATGAAAAATGGGGCAATCCTTGCATCTCAGGAATATAACTCCTCCCCTATCATAATTTGTGGACTGAACTTCCTGTCAAACCTCGTTATACTCCCTCTGGTGGTATTTGTTGCAATTCTCGGCATGGACTAATTTTCATTATATACATCCAACATAAATTTCCATGAGAGGGAAATCACTCTCTATATGGAGAATAGACCCCATATTATATAAAAATGAATGGAGGAAGGTGAATCTTTATTAGCACCATCCTATCACACATGGATATTATAGACCTATGAGAATGTGCATCTGGGTCAGATGATTGAGTCTAAGGATGAAACCATCCTTGAGGACATGTCTATTTTGAGGGAATTCACTGATGTGTTTCCTGAGAAATTTTCTAGTCTTCCTCCTAGAAGATATTTTGAATTCTAAATTGACCTTATACCTTTGGTGTTTCCAATATCCAACACTCCATATAAAATGGCTATTGTGGAACTTGAGGAGAAGAATAAATAACTGCCAAAGAGTATGGATAAAATGTTTATATGCTGAAGTGCTTCACCATGGGGTGCACCAGTCCTCTTCCTCAAGAAAAAGGATGGGTCAATGCACCTTTCCATTGATTATTGTGAGATCAAAAAAATCACGATAAATAAAAAGTATTCCCTACCAAGAATTATTGAATTTTTTGATCATCGATGTGGGAATAAATAATTTCCCAAGGTGGATTTGCAGTCAGGATATTACCATGTAGTGGTGAAGGAGGATATCCCCAATACAACTTTCCGTAGAAGGTACATGCACTATTAATTCTTAGTAATTCCTTTCAGACACACTAATTCTCCAACAATCATTATGAACTTCATGAATAGAGTCTGTAGATACTACCTTGACATATTTGTTATAGTATTTATAGATGATATTATAATATACTCCAAAACCAATGGTGAGCATGAGGATTATCTAAGAACTATACCAGAGACCTTGTAGAAGAAGAATCTCTATGAAATGTACAACAAGTGTGCGATCTGGTTGAAGGAGGTCTCATTCTTGGGCCATATCATAAAAAACTATGGGATATCTATGGTTCCCTCCAAGATAGCGTCAATAGAGAGATGGCTGATTCCAACATCGGTAACATATATATGTAGATTGTTAGGGTTAGCTGGATATTTTTTCTAATTTGTGAGAAATTTCACACGATTTTCCAACCGTCTTATGATGTTAACTCGGAAGGGAGTAAAGTTTTTTAGAGTGATGAATGCAAAGAGAGCTTCATCGAGTTGAAAAGAAGGATAATCCCCATGCCCGTGCACATATTACACACAAGTGGAGAACTTTTTGTGGTATTTAGTGATTCTTCCAAGGATGGCATGGGTTGTGTGTTGATGCAGAATAACAAATTCATTGACAATGCTTCAAGGAAATTGAAAGATCGGGAGAAAAACTATATAACACAAGATCTTGAGTTGGCTGTAGTGATCTTTACTTGAAAAATTTGGCTCCTTTATCACTTTGGAGAGAAGTGTGAAGTATATACAGACCAAAAAAGTCTCAGGTATATAATCACATAGAAAGAGTTCAAAATGCACCAATGAAGATGGTTAGAGCTAATCAAATACAATGAATGCTCAATCCATTACAACCCTAGGAAAGGAAACAAGGTGAAAAATTCACTAAGTAGAAAGGACTCAATGATTCTATCATTGATGAGAATTGAAAATGATCCATTCTTCTTATATTTGATGAAGATGGAAATTGGAATCACAAAGAAGGGAACATCATCAATACATTCACAAATTATTGCTCAATCATCTCTTTTGGAAATGATAAAGGATGCTCAAAAGGGTCGTGTGAGAATTCAAAACAAGGTGGAAACTATCTGGAAAGGGAAATACTTGGAGTTCAATGTTAATGAAGATGGAATTGTGTGATTTGGGTCAAGACTATGTGTTCCATTGAATCTTTAGTTAAAGAAGTAACTTTTGGATGATTCATATAGTTCAAATTTCTCCATTAACCCAGGAAACACTAAGATGTGTCGAGATATTTGATAGAATTATTGGTGGGATGACATGAAGAAGGAGATCGTTGAGTATACATCAATGTTGCAAGTATGTCTGCAAGTGAAGGCTGAGAGGTAGACGTCTAAGGGGATGATGAAATCGTTACCCATACCGGCATAGAAATGAGAGAACATCACCATGGAATTTGTCACCAGACTTATGAAGACTTCCAAAGGAAAAAATATTATCTGGGATTTTGTGGACCATCATACAAAGACTGCACACTTCGTTGCAATTTGGGAGGATTTCTCACTAGATCAACTGGCACAAATATACATCAGAGATGTGGTAAGGCTGTATGGAGTACCACTATCAATTGGATTTGATAGAGATCCAAGTTTCACCTCTATGTTTTTGAAGAGTATTCAGCATGATTTGGATACTGACCTAAACTTCAGTATGAATTATCATCCTCAAACTGATATCCAATCTAAGCGGACTATCCAAACACATGAGGGCATGATTAGAGAGTGCTCAATGGACTTAAATGGAGGATGGGATAAAATTCTCCCTCTTTTTGAGTTCTCATTCACCAATACATTCCACTCAAGCATCCAATGGATCTTTATGAAGCCTTGTATGGGAAGAGGTACAAAACGACGACATGTTAGGATGATGTTGGGCAAAGAAAACTCCTAGGTCCATAGATGGTTGAAGAAATAAAGGAGAAGGTTAACACTATCTAGCAGCACATTAAAGCTACTCTATGTCGACAAAAGATCTATACTGATAATAATCAAAATGACATAGATTTTTGACGTTGGAGGCATGGTATTCCTCCACATATCACTGTGGAAAGTGTTATGAGATTTGGGAAGAATGGAAAGCTTAGTCCAATGCACATTGGACCTTTTGAGATTCTTGATCGCATTGGAGCAGTGGCCTATCGACTAGCATTTCCACCCAACATATCTCAAGTACATGATGTATTCCATTATCACTCTTTAGGAGGTACATACCTAACCCATCGCATATACTCAATACAGAGGTGGCACTATTAGAGAATGGCCTCTCTTATAAAGGGAATCTGGTGAAGATCTTAGATCATAAGGGAAAAGATCTACGTAATAAGACAATTCCCCTCCTCAAGCTATTGTGGTGAAACCATAAGTTTGAGGAATAAACATGGGAATCAGATGAAATGATGAAGCAGAGTTACCCACATATGTTTTAGTGCAGGAAAAGGAAATTTTGAGGGAAAATTTTTATAATGGTGGAAGATTGTAATGACCCAAAATTTTATCAATGAAAATTCCTCTTAATCTAATTAACTGCCTTATTATGTAAAATGGTTATATAACATATGAAGTTATTTGGATTTATGTTTTCGGTTTTTAAAATTCCATTAAGAATCGGTACCATTGCTAATATATTCATTAAATAGTGATCACACTATTAGTATAAATATAGGGCTTTAACAAATACAATTTACTAAAACAAAAGAAGAAATGGCCACATACAGTAGAATTGCTCCATATGAATCCCATTTTTCAGAGTTCAGAAATGAGGTTGCTTCATTAGGCTTCAATCTTGACCAAGACGAAGCATAAGTTCAACATGTTAAGCCTAAGAGAAACAGCCTATGGGAGAAGTGGAAGATGATAGAGATTACCACCCGAGTGATGTTATCAAAGCCACCCCAAGAGTCTATCACCATCGCACACCTTACCATGATGTCTTATGCAGGTGTTATAAGAGGTTATGTAACTAGACCCTAGTACTATTATTATGTACAATATTTCTGTATAAAATAAATAGTATACATTAATTTTATTAGTGTTACTTTGTAAATAGTTTTTAAAGAAAAATATCATTTTTAGTTAATTAAGACATCTATTTTGATGAATTAATGGTTTTTTTGAATTAAATAATATTTCAATAAAATATTATTACTAAATTACTTTTTATTAAATATAAATTACCGTATAATTATTTTGAATACAATTGTTATTTTTATTATGTTTTGAAAGCTATTTTTTGTCAAAACCCATGAATTTTTTATAAATGTTGGATTTTATTTTAAAATAAAAAATTCACATATCTAGAAAATTATTTAGATAAAATGAATATTATTTTTGGAATCAGGATTCTAAAATTATCCAATGGTTAATTTTCTATATTTTTCTGAGACAGTCGAATGTTTGGGTAAAAATTAAATACCGTTTAAATATTTAATGCATTTTATGACATCATAATGACCCAATAGTGATGTAATAAAATACAATAAACATTAGGATAGAAAAATATATGTTTTACCTGTAAAATAAAGTTAGTTTAGGTTTTATTATTATTTATTTTTCAAAGCCTTAGTGGACCCTCGAAGACTTATAAACCATTTTTTCCTTTTAAAATAATTTTCTTTGAGAGTGTGACTCACCTGCACATAAGTAAGCCTAATATTTTAAGACTTTCTGCCATTGGCCTTGTAAAATTTTTTTTTCCACTCCCCTTTAAAAAAACATGGTCAAAAACCATTTTATGGTATTTCTTTTTGATTAGTTTAATGTGTGGTGCCCAAAACCTAAATAATAATGAATTTCCTCTCTTTTTCTATATAAACCCACCCAAGATCCAACTTCCTCTTCACTCAAAGCCTTTGAAGTTCGACCCAAATCATCCCTCCTCTCTATAAAATCCTACAAATTCTCCCCAATATCCAATGAAGCTTCTATCATGTCCTTCCCAAGCCTTCGAGATCCCACTTTCAAGTAAGATATTTCTTTCCTTCTCATTTTTGTCAAAATTTCATTATGTTGTTATGCCCTTTTATTTTCAATTAAAAATGTTGGGGTATGATTTAGAACCTCCCCCATACTAAAATACTTATGTTTTAATAATTATAGACCCCTTTATCTCTCATTAATTCCTCCCATGTACACCTGTTACCATGACGGAATTCCATAAGGAATTTCTCTCTCCTCATTTACATTCAAGAAATTCTTTTGTATCATGAATCTAAATTCCATTAAAATTGTTGGGACATGTATCTATATGATCCCCTTACATTCCATTTCATTTAAAAATTTCGAGACACCTCATTATCTCGTATCAACCATTTTTATGAATTTTGATGTCATGTCGTTATGCTTCTGAAATTCCACCACGATTTTCCAAGCCAAAGTAATGGTATAGTGAATATCATGTCCATTCCTCTATAATGGATATTCACATTAATGAATATTTAGTTATTTATTAATTAATTTGATATATGAATTCCACATTACTTTATCATGTAATAAATGATTATGTTTAATGAATCCATTTTGTATGATCCATGTGGCACACTTATGCGTGAAATTAAATGTTTAAGAAGGGTATGCCCTAATAGCTCTACAATGCATTGGGTAAAGATTAGTATCATGATACGTCAAGTTCAATGAGGTTTTACTCATTATAATTGAATTGTAATGAGGTTTTTCAAATGATTCATATGAAATGTGACTTGGCTCATGCTAATACCATGATAACTGTTGTTGCCACATTTCCATGTTGTGATAATCATGCATTATCATGCCTTTATGTTCATGTTTCTCTTATGCTCCGTTGATATGCCTATTACCTTACATGTATTGTATTCTTCATGTTATTCCATGTTTACTCCCTTAATAGGATTTATTTTTCACCATTTTCATATGCATGTTCTCAGGTTATCCCGTGCAATGCTAAGTTTGAGGGAATGTATTGGCCATGTAATGAATGTTTTCAATAAAGGTGTTTTGTTTCATGTTTTAAGTCGTTATGTAATGTTCTTATTCTCTAAATACACTAGACCTCTCGGTCATCCACATTGTATCAAGTGAAGATTATATGTAATAAATCTATTTGAAGTGTGTAATAAAGAGAATTGTTGTTATATATTACCTCAGAATCACCACATTAATACCCCATATTATTATTTGTGATAGCCAAGTAAATGTGGAATTAATTCTCTGTCATTCTATGAAAGATGTTTAACTTTTATAAATTTCTCTCAACAATCCCTACCACTTGAATAGGGTATCAATCATACCACCTATCACTTTCAATAATCTAACTTTACTTAATTCATTATAATCCCATTTGGTACATCATGATGATCTTTCATGCCAAGATTACAAACATAAACTAACTAATCTGACTCAATTACAACTCCCACATCCCACAACACTATACATAACCACAACGAGCATCTTGATTTAATCTTCAAAAATCTAAATTACTCCTCAATGCTTGACATAAATATATCCAAACGTTATTTTTATATTAATACCCAACTCACTTGGTATGCAAAAAACAATGTGGATTTTATTTGATACATGTTTTCCACATCTTTTTGATGATATTTTTATTATTTATGTGTTTAAATAATAATTTATTGATAAATACTTTATAATTGAGTATTTTTTAGAATATAATTCCATGTTAATTTTTAATAAAGTTATTATTTTTTATGTTTAATTAATTAATAAAACATCAGTTTAATATCTATTTATTTTAAGAATATGTTTTTGTGTCTTGGGTTTTTTTCAATTGAAATGATATTTTAATTTATCTTTAAATGTTTTTTGGGTATTAGATAAAATTTATTCATTTCCAAAGATTTTATTTTCATTATATTTATTTTTGTAGACATTCATTCATTTTTTTTAAAAAATCAATTTTTATCTATTTCATATATTTTCACATTTTTATTTATTTCATCAAAATTTTCATTGTTTATATTTTTAGTGCAGGTAATTCTCATATGATTATTTTTTAGGGTACTTTTGTAAGATATTTTTGGCTATTGATACATAGGAATTTTTACTCTATCAAATTTTTAGAAGTCCCATGTATGATTATTTTGGTTTTCGGTAGTGTAAGATGTTTTAGAATGGCTGGGATATTTTTAATAAGGATCATATGACAATTTTTTACTAATAAGATATCTCATCGATCTGATGAGATAATTACCATCAGGCTCATAATATAAAGTGTGAGGTCATAATAGAATGTCTTCCTAATTTTAGGTGATACTGAATATAAACTAAAGAATAATGTGAGGGGAAGGGCATAGAGAATTCATAAAGAACACTAAACCACAAAGGATAAAACTAGTTTATTGCTAATAGAAGATGAAATTGAAAAACCAAAATAGGATGAATATATGATTAATGAAATCAGTAAAGGAACAAAAAAAATTATGTTTTTCTATATTGTGGGGACCTATATTCGTGGTAAGAACACCACTCGATATAATGGTGTTTTACTAATAATCAAAAGAAAAAAACACTTCAATGAGAAAAAACAGAAATAACCAAATAAAAATGAATGGAAGTGTAATATATTTACAAATTTTGGAATGGATTAAACTAGTTCTAATAATTATAGTGCTTAAGATTATATGGTCTGACCATCCTGATCAATTCGAGCTGGTGTGAGTGGTTGAAACACATTTGGATATGATGGTTATTCTTCCCTCTGAGATTGAAGAAATAGTCATTGAATATGGTTTCACATTTTTTTTCTTTTAATTATAGAATCTCCACCACAGGTCTAGTAATGAGACGTAGTAGGGGGAGGGAAACATTCTGTGACTGAGAACCATCAAAGAAAAACTAGTGATCTTGGGATTCATGAATGGAAAATTGACAAACAGGGCTAAAAGGGGGAGAAACCGAAACACCTAGATTGATTGATCTGGTGAAAGGGGTGATCAATTCCCCCTATTGATAATAGATCCTCAAGGATATATAGAGAATCAGGACCCTCCATGAACAAAAATTGAAATAAGCACCAACAGAATAGGAATACATGCCAAAACAAGTGGACGCATCATATCTAGATGGATGAGAGGATAATCGAAGACTAAGAACAATCCTCACATGGATTTCTAGGGTGTGAAACAACATGTGAGAAGAAATATATTTGAAATACTATGGCCCAAATGGAGAGGCCAACGTGGAAGTAAAACAACCTAACAATATAAAATAAAATGAACATTTAAAAAAAACCACTAACTTTTCATGATTAGTATTTTCCAAAAAGTATAATTTGAGGAGTATAATAAAGAAAAATTCAATATGAAAACATAATTGATGGTCTAAATTAAAAAATATACAAATATTTTAATTGAAATTGATGATTTTCTTAAACATATAGTTATATAATAGGAACTGAGTTTTACATATCTAAACAAAAAATAAACCTTGACAATACTATAACATTATTCAACCTGTCAGGTGGGTTTATGTCAGTGTGCATCTTACTGACACAAATGGTTCCTAGTTCCTTGATATCTATAATAAAACTTATTGTAAAATCAATATGTTTTGATTTTCCATAGAATACTATGTTATTGTAAAAAAGAAATGTGGATTAGATATTAGAATAAATAATTATTTTATAATTAAATTATTGAGTTTAGAAGATAGGACGTTAAACCATTGGGCTTATTTAACTCCCTCAATCAAGGAAATGTACTCTGATTCAGTGGATGAATGATAGAACACGAATTTGATTTTACATTTCTAGGAAATGGAACCACCATAAGCAGTAAACACATAACCAGTTAAGGACTTACAGGGGTCAATATTTTTAGCATAGTCTTCATCAACATACCATGAAATAATTTCATCAAAATCAATTTTCTACCATAACATAATGAAATAATTGAAGTACAAGAGAGGTATCATAAAAACCATTTAAGGGAATTCCAATGTGGATTCCCAGGTGAATCTATAAATCTTATAAGAGTTTAGATTACATATGTAATATTAGGCCCAGTGCAAATCAGGGAGTACATAATGCTACCAAAACTATTAGCATAAGGAATTTTATAAATAATTTTAATACCATATTCATCAGTACGATCTTGTGTAAAAGAAATATTAATTTGTTTTCCAAGAGTTATATTAATAAGTTTGATAGATTTAAATTTTTATCTCTTGAGAATATTTAAAATTTATTCATACTGAGATAAGTAATGAAATTAATTTAGTCTATGTCTAATGAATTCAACATATATGATATTCATAACTTTACATACAACTTTCATTTCAAACTAACCATTAATTTGAGATTTTATAACTATTATGAGACTTATATGTTTACAAATGATAATCAGATTATCAACAAAAGAATCCAGTCACTCGTGTAGTTTTTAGTTGATTTAAAATAGACACATGCATCATATAGACTCCTTGAAAATTGGTTATCTAACATGAATGAATAAAATATCATATTCCACTTCCTAGAGGCTTATTTCAATCCATATAAAAATTTATTTAATAGATAAACTTGAATTAGTTTGAATTGATTAGAATAACCATGAAGAAGTTTCATATTAAGTTTTTCTTTTAAATTTCTATGTAAGAAGGTGGTTTTAACGTTCAATTGTTCAATATGCAGATCATTATCGATAGAAATGTAAAGAAAAAGTTGAATATAATAATTATTGATAATAGGGAAAAAAATAAGAATAATCAATACCATCTCTTTAGATGAATCCCTTAGAAATTGATATGGATATGAATTTTGTTTTATTTCCCACTGTTTTATCTTCTATTATATTATAAATCCACACATAACCGTAGATTTATACATTGTGTAGTTTATTAACAATAGTACAAGTGTTCTTATTTTTTAGAGAGTTAATTTATTCATTCATGGTAAAGACCCACTACTTTGAGTATTTTTCATTTAAGGCTCGCATATAGGTTTCAGGTTCATCATCTTAAAGATCCTAGGCCACATGGAAATCATATTAGGATGAATCAAGAAGGTCTAGGGAACCACATTTCTCTTTATTGGGTTAACTCATAATCTCTATGGGTTGTAGGAGGTTCATATTCAATGTATGAACTTGAAGAATACTTTGAATGATCCCTAATAGAGGGATAATGTGCAGGTGTAGTGAATTGTCCACCAACCTCACAATCAACTGAATTCTCACCTTTATCATACATTTCAAAGGCTAGTTTAGTGCTGCTAGATATGGAAGACTTAGTTTTCAATGAAGAAGACTCACGAAAAACAACATCCCCACTTATTATGAGCTTTTGGTATCAATGAATATCTACATAGTTTTTATACCACATAACACCCTCAAGACACCCTATAAAGATAAATTTGATAGTTATTGGTTCATATTTATTAGTTTTAACATGTACATAAGTTGTACAACCAAAGCCTCTTCAGTAGTTATTGGAAGGGGGATTTTAATTCCAAAATTCTTATGTGTTTCTAATTGATTGGAAGAATAAGGAAACCTATTTATTATATTGATAGTAGTGATGATATCCTATACCCAAAAGTACTTAGGATGCCAGAGCATTCATGAATGCTCTAGAATCTATCTAGGATTGTTTTATTCATTCATTAAGTATGTCCATTTTTTATTGAGTTTCCCTAACAATTCCATGACTTTTAGTTCTTTTATATTCAAAAAACTGAATAAATTCAGTGGAAAATTATTCAAGACCATAATCAGTTCTCATTATTTTTACCTTATTCACAATTTGGTTTTTAATAAAAAAATTCTAGGGTTTAGTGTTTTGAAAAACATCATATTTATTTTTAATAATATAAGTTATTATTTTTTGGAGAAATCATCTAAAAAACAGAAAATGTAGGATCCCCCACTATGGGAGTTTGTCCTATCTAGTCCTCAATGACTAGAATGGATATATTCTAATGAGTGATTAGTTTTAAATCTACACCTGATGAAGGTAGCTTTCTTCACATTTCACGTTATACAATCTTCACCAAATGGAAGGTTAGAAGGTGTGATGTCACTCAACATCCCCTTCTTGTTGAGTTCTTTTATTACCATGAAGATCATATTCCCCAATATCGTATACCAAAGCATAGTATTATCAATGATGGTATTGTAGAAACCACCAAACTACCTTTAATGGTTCTTTACATTCACTACATACAAACCATTTTTTATTGACCCCTTAAGAATGGTTCTAGAGCCTTTGTAGATTTTAAGACAACCTGTTTGTAGCCAAAAAGTAAAACTTTTATGATTTAATATCTCTAAAGAAATATGATTTCTATTAAGGGTTGAAACTCTTCTTACATAATGTAAAGTGATTATAGATTGATCATCTAGTTATAAAAATATATAACCTCTTCCATCAACCTTACACAACTCAATATCACATAATTGGACATCTCCTTCTACCCATTCAATGAAATCATAGAATTACTCTTTCAAGTGATACATATGTTTTAGGACCATGTTGAGTTTTGGTTTTATTTGTGGTCAATAGATGAATCTGTTTATTATTTTGAAGGAATAAATAATGCTGAAAAGGTGGAATAAATAATGCTGAAAATGTAGATTAAAGAAGAATGAATGAAGTTGTTTATTGGATCCAAAATCATAAGGATGAGAATCAAATTTTCCATTTGATCTAGGATAATCATCATGAGTCCATAGATTCAGAAACTATGAATTAGACATTGTATTGAAGATAATCCATATATAAGTAATGGATCATAAAATTCACATAGAATCTAGAATGAATGGTTTGATCGTAATGGTGGAGAATCAGAGTCTACATGATAATGATTTAAATGTGATGTATCTTTTTTGATATTGGAGTTTTCATAAGTCACAAGTATTTAGAAAACTTAGTATGCAATCTTGATGAAAGAAATGGGGAGTAAAAGAGATTATTTCAATCATATTTATAAAAATCGTATTATGATGGAAAGAGAAAATATGTTGTCAATCATATTCAGATTGATCGTATTAGGATGTGAAGAAAAAACATACTAGAGATTGTATTCAACCTGATCATAATCATGTCTATCGTATTTAGGTCAGTTGTTTTATTGATAATCATATTCATGATGATAAGTAAATAAATATGTTTCTAGAAAAGTAAATAGATTCTAGAAATATGGGAAGTTATAATAAATTCCGATGTAAGTCAGATAGTGTTGATGCTAGTCCTTAATGTATTAAAAGTCATGATAAAGGCTGAAGTTCATGAAAGATGGAAGATTGTGAAGTCAATGTTTTATAGCCTCAATATCATCATAATAAGTTTTTTGGATGCATATTTGTTTAAAGGATGTTAATTATGGTCATAATGAAGAAATGAAAAACGTTTCTAAAGGTGAAGTAGTTGAATACTGATCTATTTTATTTGTTATATCATCATATTCTTCTTAGAAATAAATATTTGTGCAGAAAATTCATTGATTTTGTATTCAGAGGATAAGGAAGGTGCATAGGAAGATGTTTTTGATATCAGTCCATCAAGCTTGGTATGTGATCATAATAATAAGAGAAATAATATATTGGAACAAATGAATTCAATGAAAAAGAAGAGTATGCAATGGCCTATAGGAATGATACATTCATAGCTTAATCAACAATGTAAATTGTTTTAATTACATTGTTATTCATTCTTGTGGATCAAAAGAAGAGAAGAGGGGAATATCTATATTTGTTGTTGAGGGAGATTTTGAAATTTGAAGAAGATGTTTTTTTTCAAAAGATGGTACAAACCTTCATAATGAAGAAAACACATCAGATTAGAGTTTGTGAAAAAGGTGAATGTTTTCTATTTCTTCACACAAATATTCAATTGGTATAGAGCATCATGTTGAAGGAATAGGAGTGATAAATTTGTATTGGGAAATCATAATTGAACTGGTGTTTGAAAAGAAATAATTTAAGAGAGATGACGATTGATAGAAGATTCAAGAAGGATCAAGAAGAAATGAGAAGAATTGAGAAGATTGGATGAAGTCAATATGCACTAGAAATGCATGGAATCATGAAAATTCATGGAATTTAGTTGAGAAGGAAATGATTTCATATTCCTTCCTAAATCACTCTTAGATAACCTATAGAAGGAGATAAGTAAATCATACATTTTATGATTCTAACGATGAAGTACTATTTAGAGAGGAAGAGAGAGAAGCTCCAAGTTTTAAGGGAGATAATGATGTGTCTATGATGAGCATTGAGAAGATGTTTCAATGAAGAGATAAGAAAATATAAGAAAATACATTGCAATCTATTCATATTATCATCATATTCAGTGATCATTATATTTAGTATTTTATCATATTCTACTTGTCATCATGTTTAGATGGTTATCGTATTTGGATGAATAATCAGATTGATATTTCTATATTTGGATTTCTAGATTGAAGTAGAAGGAATTCTGAATTTACTCAGTCATATTCTTACATAGATATACTGTTATATTGGGGAATCAAATTGGAAGAATTGGACTGGGAAGATAGGACTAGGAAATTAGATTGAATTTTATATTAATGCCCTCGACGTTTTTACCATCATATGGGTAAGAAATTAATGAATTGTTTTTCAAAGGAATACATTTGTGGAAATTGTAAAGGAATTATAGGTAACATGTTTTGTTACAAAAAAATTGTTTTACATCATTTTTTATATTTATAACACATACACTATTTGGTTATTTTCAAAGTACTACATGAGTGAAAGGGTATTTCCTACTCATTGTATTTCATACAAAATGATTGTTAAATATTGGATTGTGAAATATTGGATTATTTCCAAACCATACCTAGGACTTAGATATTCTTATTGAGTAGTGAACCTTTTAAATACTTGTGTTCCCAGGGATTTTTTTGAATTTTTTTCATCAAGGAATGAATTATTTAACATGAGGTGAAGTTTGTTTTATTTACAAGGAAAGATAATAGAAAATGTATAACTGATTCACCCCTCCCCATCTTAGGGATTCTATTATCTAAATATGGCACTATTAATAGTTATATGAGTGACGTTTCCCATCATTTATTCTTTGAGGAAGTTTTGAAGAAGAAGTTGTGATGGATAATCAGTGTCGTGTGAATAGTAAGTGGATTAAAATATTAAATGATAGGTATTATCATATCAAGAAAAGAATAATGCTTCCATATCTTATGTCTCTTGGGTATGACGTTTCGATAGATATTATAGATGGTTTCCCTCCTCATATTGGAAATTCTCCTCTCACAAATGTTAATAAGGAAAACCTTGAGAATGATAGAAGAGCTAATAATGATTTACTATTAACACTTTATAAAAGTGAGTTTCTGAGACTAAAAAGAGTTTCCACTACTAAATTTATCTAGTATAAGATGAATATTATTTTTAAAGGCATTAAAATATTGAAAAATAAAAAGTTACAAATCTATATATTGAAGTATGATGATTTGAAGATGGGTGATTATGAATCTGTTAGTGACTTCTTTATGAGGGAGAGTAACACTGTTTTCACTATAATAGGACATGGTTAAAATTTATAAGATTCTATTATTTTAGAAAAAATCTTGATAACTCTTCCCAACTAGTTGTATGCCAATGTATATTTGATGGAAGATATAGATCCTGATATATTATTTCTAGATGATTTTCATAGTACTCTCATCACACATGAAATGAGAAGGGAGAAAGATATTAAAAGAAAAATAAAAGTTTATAGATAAATATATTTCAAGGCTACTAAAAAATATAATTCAAATAATATTTTTATTGAAGTTGAAGCAAGTAAATCTGATTCTAAAAATGAGGTATGTGAAAATCATAATGAAATTTTATCCTTGTTTTCTAAGAATGTGAAAAGATGTACATTTATGTATAAAGGTAAACTTTGATTAAATTGTTTTAGATGGGGATCTATTAGATATATTGTTTAAAATTTCCCTTGATGAGGTGATGAAAAAGAATGTGAAGAAGAATAATGAAGTCCAAGAAAATTATGGAAGAAAAAGGGTTATAAAAAAATTTTATTCCAAGAGGGAATAAAATAATTTCTCCAAATACAAAAGAAAACACTGCTTGTATAAGGATTATGTTAGTGAGTATGTTTCAAATGATGTTTAAGAGAACACGTTTATTACAATAGTTTCATAGGAATTTTTTTTAGCAGAGAATGTTTTTGCTCTGATGAAGAAGAATGTGAATCTAAATCAAAAAAGTTTATTTATTATGTTGGTGACAATACTATTTTTACAAAAATGAATGATAATTAATTCAAAAGAAATAGTTCTAATTAAGAAGAAACTCAACTTAAAATGAATTTTAAAGATGATTTGAAATAATGTTTTGAGATATATTACAATACATTAAAAAAAACTAGATGTTAGAAGATAAATTTTCCTCAACAATTCAAGAAATACTTTTAGAAGAGATGAATAAGATGCTATGAGATATTGTTGATTTGAAGAAAACTCTTTAAGAATAAAATAATCATAATAATAAAATATAGCTAAAGATAAAAGGTAAATAATAAGACTTGGAACTCATATAACAAATACTATTTAAATTTTAATAAAAATGTAATAATTTTAAAAATACTATCTCCGACTTTGGGGATAGTTTTGTAAAGGTTAAAACTAATAAGGATAAACTTAAGTTACCTTAAATGTTTTAGAAGAAAGATATAATTGTTTTTGAAAACAAGAAAGATGGGAGAGTTATGTATGTGGCCAAGATTAACAAAGTGGAGAATTCAAAAGTTTCAAAATACCCTAAGTCTGAAAATGTTTCTCAAAATTACGAATATGGAAATGTTTCTATTAATTCTGGTTCTGATAAGGATAAGAAATCAACCAATCTGAGAAAGAAGATTTCTATCGATAATAGAAAGGCAGGTGGTTCAGATATGAAAAATTTATATAGAAATTTATTCATAACTCTAGTTAGTATGGAAGTATCAGAGGTGAATATTCTTTTTATGGATACTTTTGGTATTATGGTGGATTCAAACATACGTTTAATGTGTGTTGGTTCAACCAACAACATTTCTATTATTCAATAGTTTGTGGAATCTAATTTTTGAGGCGGAGTCAATCTTCTCAATGAAAGAAGTATGAGAAGGTTGTTTTGAAGAAACCCATGAAGGTTGGTGTAAATATTGAAAATAGGTTCCAACCACTAGAATATATTTTTGAAAGGTGTGAAAAAAATGGAAACCCGAAAAAATTATTTCTTGTTTAGTTTTCATCTTGACAAATGTTTCTAAACAATTATCAAAATCTGGATGTTTTGTAAGTTAAAAAACCCTATATATTGAGTCTAAAAAGAAATAATTCTTTGATATCTATCTAGAACATGACAAATTGGATAGGAAGTTAGAAGAAGCATAAAAATTATTGAAATAAGAGGAAAATAAAGCGACTTCAAAATTTATAATAAAAGATGACAAAAAGTTCTCAACAAATTATGGATATGATATATAAGGGAAAGATATAAAATATTGTTCAACTATCTTACCAAAACAAAATATAGACATGGAAAAAATGATACAAACTAATTAAAACCATGATTTTACTAAAGATGAAGAAAATTGAACATCCTCATAAGAATATTATATTAGTGAGAATAAAGTTTCTAAAAAATCTGATATGGATGAAAAGAAGGAAGAAAACATGTTTGATAAAAATCTAATAAAAAAAAGAAAAATTAAAGACTAAGAGGGGACTCTCAGTCTAATTATTGTTTCTATGAAATAATTTAGGTTCTTAATTATTCCCAAAATCATTGTATATTTGTACTAACATGATGGAATTGAAGGATTAAAAATATGGGAGATAGAATTGATGAGTCTCATAATACGATTTCAAAAAAAAATAATGAGTTTATGACAAATATTATGGTTTTGAAAAGTTATGTTTTTATACAAAAAAAAAATTATAATATATTTATTGAGATGGGTGTAGGCTACTCCTATATTAAACAAATTCTTTTATGAATTTCCCCAACCAAGAAAATGTTAAAGGAAATATGTTAGGGTATTACATGAAAGTTCTGTTCTGGAAAACAACAATAACCTTGATTATACACTATTAGTTTCTACACTGAGTTCACCCACATAGACTTAGATTAATTTGGTCAAATGATATTTTTTAATGAAGTCATGTGAAACTTATGTTTTCCAAAATAATAGTTTCATATTTTTGAGATGAAAGGTTATAAACCCTAGAAATGAGATAATTGTTCAATAAGGGAAGAACTTTTCATGATGAACACATTCAATTTGACTATCAACAAGGTGGATAGATAAAAAATATGGGAGAAAGAAAAAAATGGAGAAAAGAGAAGAGATAAAATAAAACAATACTACTTATTGATTTTATTTGGTTGAAGTGGTTAAAGTGAGTATTAAAAACCAAAAAAAATGGGGATATTGCTAGGCATCAGTTTTGTTTTGGTTTTAATTTTTTCAATAGATCAATTTGATAATAATATTGAAAAGGAAGATTGAGTAATAGTGAGTGATATTGTCAATTGGATCAAAAATAATAAGGATGAGAATTTTATTCAGCATCGGATCCAGGACCATCAGCATGAGTCCGCATATTCAGAAACTCTTACTCAGACATCATATTGAGGAGAATCTGGCTAGAAGAAAAGGATCTTCAGATTCAAATACAATCTGTAATGTAAGTTTTGATCATAATGTTGGAGAATCAGAGTCTGCATGACAATGATACACATGTTATGATGGTTTTATGATCTCTGAGTTCTAATAATACATAAGTATATAGAAAACATGTGATTCAAGCTTCATGAATGAAATGGGGGTGAAGGAGATTCTATCAATCATATTCATATTGATCATATTAGGATGGAAACAAAAACCATGTTTTAAATTGTATTAAGATTGATTTTATTAGGATGGAAAGATAAAAGATGTTAGAGATTGTATTTAGTGTAAACACAATCATGATGATCATAATAATTTCAATTGTATTCAGGTCAGTTGTTTTCTAGAAAATCATATTCAAGCTGAGAGGTAAAGAATGATGTTGCTGGAAAATTAAGTATATGTTATAATATTGGAAGTTAAAACACATTCCAATGTAATATACATTATACTAAAGTTGGTCCTCAGTATATTCAAAATCATGAATGAAGTCATGATAAAATCTAAAGTTAGTTAATGAATAAAGTTAGTGAAGATGATGTTTTTTAGCCTCAAGATCATCATAATAAGTTTTATGGATGTCTATTTATTTAAAGGCCGAGAAGGATGGTTGTATGGAAGAAATGAATAATGTTGATGAAGTCAAAGTATATGAATACTGATACACCATATTTGGTATATCATCATATTCATCAGAGACATAATTTTTTGTGTATAAAATTCATTGGTATCATATTAAGAGGAGAAGGAAGGTGTTGAAGAAGTAGCTTTTGATATTGTTCCATCAGACACTATATGTAATCACAATCATCAGAGAAAAAATTTATTAGAACTAATTAATGTATTGAAAAATAAGTGTGTGTGGTGGCCTATATGAAAGAGAAATTTAGATCATAATAAACAACGTAGTAAACCATTTGAAATGGATTTAATTACATTGTTTTTCATTCAAGTGGTTTAAGAAAAGAGATGAAGGAAATAGTTGGATGTGTTGTTGAGGGGGAGCTTTAAATATGAAGAAGATTTTTGTTTTCAATAGTTAGTACAGAGCATTGTAATGAGGAAAAAACATCAAATTAGTGTTTTTAAAAAAAGTTTAAAGTTTTATATTTCATCATAAAAATATAAAATTAGTATAAAGATTAGTATTAAAGTAATAGGACTAAGAAAATCAAATTGGAAAATCAAAATCAGACTGGTGTTTGAAAATAATTATTAAAGGATAGATTAATATTGATATATTATTCGAGAAGGATTGACAAGAAATGAAAATAATTGAGAAGTGTAGATGAGGTCAACATGCACCCAAAATTTAAGGAATTTGGTTAGGTGGGAAATGATTTTAGATTCCCCCCCCCACAATAACACTCTTGGGTCACCAATAAAAGGCGAGAAGTACATAGTAATTTTTGGGATTTTGATGATGAAGTGATGTTCAATGATGAAGTGAGAGAAGCTCATAATATTAAAGGTGATAAATAGTTTAATGTATTAATATTTTTTGAAGAAGTTTTGTTGAATAGAATTTAAAGGATAAGAGAAAATATTTCAACGTATTCAGATGACCATCATATTTATTGATCAAAGTATTTATCTATTTATTTTATTTTCCTTGTCATTATATTCATTTGGTAATCATATCAGGCTGGATAATATTATCAAGATTTCAGTATTGGGATTTCCAGACTGAGTAAGAAGGAATTATGAATTGAATAAATCATATTCTATCAAAGATATATTATCATATTAGAAAATCATATTAGAATAATTGGATTCTGAAGATCAGATTGAGCAATCAGATTGAATTCCATACCAAATTCCTCAATGTTCTTACCATCTTTTGTGTAGGAAAATAAAGAATTGTTTGTTAAAGGAATAAATTTATGGAAATTGAAAAGTAATCTTAGGTAATATGTTTTGTTACATTAACATTGTATTACATCATTTGTGTTAGAGAGATATCACACACTATTGGATTATTTTCAAAGTTCTAACCGAGTGAAAGTGTATATCTTACAAATTATATGCCAGAAAAAAGGACTGTTTTCTAGTTGATTGTATGGCATTGGATTATTTACAATCCATACCAAGTACTTAGCTATTCTTATTAAGCAGTGAACCTTGTAAATAACATTGTTCCTATGGATGTGTGTTTGAATTATTATCTATAGGGAATTAAATAGTTATAAGGAGGTGATGGTTGTTCCATTTGCGAGGAGTCAAAAAAGAAAAGGTATCACTGATTCACCCCCTCCCCCTATCAGTGATGAAATTATCCGGACTAAGAAATTTCAATATAAAAGGAAAAACAAGAGTCTGAGACTCACACTTAATAGAGTTTAAGGTTAGAGACATTAATAACTTCAATAGTATCATATCTAGAGTCAAATAGGAGGGGCTATTCAGTGGGGTGTTTTGACTGTAACTCATGTTTTAGTTTCTGATATTCAGTCTTAATATTCCCTAGTTATCTACAATAGAATCATGCTACTTTTCATTCCTCAGAATTAGATCTTGGTTTTGGGTTCTAATTGTCCCTATTTTTTTCCTTTATATGCTATTTATTTTTATTTTTAGATTTTGGTTATAAGAACTCGGATCTTCTTTTCAGGTATGTATTTATTTTTTATAGAGTTTTAGAGAAAAGTGGAGTTTTTGCAAATTTTCGATGTACACACCATGTAATTTTTGAGTACACACTGTGTACTATGTTGTCGTAGGAGGCCGTGTGCTGCCCGTGTCATGGCAACACTCATGGTCATGTGGGGTGACCTAGAGGCTGCATAATGCGGAGTACGAAAACAACAAGTACACGTCGTGTACTCCAAAAGTACATATCGTGTATTTTTATTTTTTTTTCATTAAATTCACTAGGGTCGCATATGACAGACATAACCAACTTCTTCTAGGTCTGGTTTGTCCGAGAGTGGGGGTAAGGCTGCAGAAATTTGACGAGCCCTGGATCCTTCTTTCGTCCTCTAAATCGAATATCGTCGGTTGCATTGGAACCACATTAGTGAGTTCTCTCTTCAAATGGAGCCTCGTTTCATGATTCCTCTTATTTTCCAAATTATCATTAGTTGAACATTATAGATTTTTTTGTAGATCTTTGACTTTCTAAGGTAATTAATGCATCAAGGATCACTTATAGTGATCTCCTATGCTCAAGGTATGTGGTTTGTTCCTTTCTGTAGGAAATAATTGAGTAATATGTTAATTTTCCCCCAATACCCATGAACGGGGTAATATGTGTTTATCGTTTTAGCCCTATTATTTTTCTGATATGTTTTTATGCTGGATTAGATGATTATTCATTGTGAATAGGGTGAATTTTTGTGCTTTGGATGTATTGACATGCATGTTTTTTCCGGTTTTGACTTTTGGGTCTTGTTTTCTTGTTAGGACACTATTACTTTCCCATGCCTAGTATGGTAGGATGGTGTGACTATTGATCTGTTATGCTATTGTGGTGTATAATTCTATCCATGTAGTTCATGAGGTTTACCTTGGCGGTTACGTGCAGCTAAACTTTCCTGACATACACATGGCTGTGAGAACCTGGTGTATAGACCATATGGAGAATCGACATTGAGGGATTCTCCAGAGTGTCTTTATAATTATACGATGCGACACCATAGGTTGAATTGATGTTGGGTTCTTCCCTAGAGTGTCTGTTGTTCCACGACACAGGCCACAAGTGGAATTGACGTTGAGTGCTTCCCTAGAGCGTCTTTAGTACTATACGAGATTGTTGGTGGAATTGACAGTGAGTGCTTCCTCAGAGAGTCTATACATAGCTAAACCAGAGGGGTGAGACTGTGTGTGCTACTCAGAGGGTTGCATGTACTGGATAGGTAGGACCAAAGGGGATAATCTATTGGTAATTTTCAGAGGCTTACCTATTGTGTTATCTGTTTTTCTTCTGCATGTTGTGTTGTTTTTTGAATGTTTAAAACTTTGGATATTTTACTGCTTAGTGATTTTCTATTTACTACTTTCTGTACTTTAACCTGCCATATACTCACTGATTATTAAGCACAGATCTTCAGGTGCTTGCCTATTGGGATTTATTCCCACACCCTGTTTGGGTCATGCTTTTGGGCCCAAATAGATAGTAATGTTGCATGTATAGATAAGGGAAAGTGCCCTTCTACTTCAGGTACTTGACTTGCTATGGAGTTGGAGAGAATGTGAACAAGATATGGCTTGTGATGCTGAGGAGTTTATTTGATTTCCTTTTCACTTTGGATTATCACTGTTTTATTCAATCATTGTAAATAGTTTGGCTATTTTCCTGGACATATGTATCATGCATTATTTTATATATGTGTACTCCAGTTTAAAATTTCAGTCTTCTGTTATTACTGCAGTATGCTATTATTACTTCTTGCACTCTAGTATGTATTTGTTTACCTCTACTGTGTATTATTCCAATGATGGCATAGTTTCCCCACTATCACATCCAAGGCCGTCTCTACTATTCGGCAGCCTCTAGCATTTGGGGAAATGTGCTTGAGGCCATGTGACCGACTTGGTACGGGGAGCCTCTTGGTGGCTTCTGGAAGCAGGATGTTACAATGGTCTTCCCTTACAGAATATGCTCTCTCCCTAACCTCTAATTCTAGTATTATAGTGAAACTCTTTACAAGAAAGGCCAACTTGAATTCTTCAAGAGTCAATGACTCTTGGTGATATATGAGGGTATTAACTAAAGTGTTATAAGTATTATCTAGAGAAATTAATTAGATCATTTCATGATCTTCATCATTAACAGAAACATAAATGTTGGATAAATCTAACACTACTTTGGTAAATTTATCTTTATGGGATTTAATAGAGCTACTAAGTTTCATTTTAAATATAAACATGTGATGTTTTTTATAAATCCTACCAATAAGTGAAGTAGTCATGTATAACTTCTAATAGAACATAATCACCTAATTAATGTATTAATTATATATGTGATTTGAATAACACATCTGGGAATCAATTAGTCCCCACTATACTAGTAGGGCTCTCATATTAATTTTCCATAGGTTAAATTTATTATCACGATCAAATTTCTCAATATTATATCTCTTTTTGTACATGTTTATCCAAAGAGTAGATTTCAATTTCTTGAAGACAATGTTTTGTGTAATCCACCAACAATTGACTAATCTCTGTAATATAAAATACTTATCCAAAGTGATATGAAATACTATAAAATATGAGAATGGATAATTGAATTAAAATAATATAGTAAGTATGGAAGTGGAGAATTTGGAAGGGATTTGAGTGCATAAATTAAGCAAAAAACCTAAACAATAATGAAGAAGTATGAATCATAAATCGAGAATAAATGAAAACCAATATAGGCACTGATAACACTTTGTGAGGGGGAAGGGTATAGTGAACGAAAGAAGAACTCAAACACCAAAAGGACTAAATTGGTTTATTGATTACAAAATCAAAATTAAAGAGAAATATAAAAAATAATACAAGATTTAATAAATTAGTAAAGGAACATAGATATTTAACATCCTCAGTATCAGGGGAACCTACATGCAACGAATGAACATAACTCGGTATGAATTTTTTTATTAATATTTAAAATAAAAAATAACAATACATGATAAAAAAAAGACCAATGATATAAAATAACTAGAGTAAAATATTTACAATTTTTAAAATGGAAGAAAATAATTCTAATACTTACATTAATGGATGAGCAATAATCCAACCATCCTGATCTCTTCGAGCTAGTGTGATTGCCAAAACATGTCTGGATCTGAAGTTTATTTGTCCCTGTGATCATGTAGAAACAATCACTAAAGATGGTCACACTTCTTCCTCCTTTTAAGTACATCATCTCCACTATAGTGATGAAAAAAATATATAGCTGAGGGAGAGAAACATGCCGGTACTGAGAAACATCAAAGAAAACCTGATGACCTAGGGTTTGACTAAAGGAAAATTGAGAGCCAAATATTGTATTGGGATAAACTGAATGATCAAGATTAATCGATCTAGTGAATGGGGTTGTCAACTCCCCCAGAATATGTTATCTCCATAAATATCCATAGTGAATCATGAGTCACCACGAACACACATTGAAATATAATTCTAGCAGCATAGGGAGATAAGTTGAAGTAGGTGATCATAAAATATGTAAAGGTGGTTAGGATAATCAAGGAATATAAATTATCATCACATGTATTTCCTGGGTTATCACACGTGTGTGAGTAGTAGGCTAGAAAAAATGACAAGGCAAAAATGGAGAGGCCCACGTGGAAGAAAAATCACCTAACATAATCAAATAAAATGAAATTTTAAAATAAACCATAAAAGTTGTCATGCATGGTGGTTTTAAAAAAATAAAATGGGAAGAGTATAATGAAGACAAATTCAAAAATAAAACATAAATGATTTTGAAAATTCAAATAGAACAACTAATAAAAAAATATATTTAGATTCATGGACAGATCGATATTGATAATCATTCTCTGAATAGGATGATGTTTATATCTTTAGTGATATTCTACACTAATGAGATCCACCATGAAATGGAATTCAAAGAAGGGCTGAGCTGATTGAAACCGTTTCTGAATCTTGATTTATCCATGATTGAAAATTGAGTCCAGATAAGCTTGACTCAGTATAAAATTGATCACTATCAATTTTAAATAATGAAACCATGCTCTACCTGATCCATGCATGTATTAATTGTCAAGGAGATAATTGTTTCTCATGCCTGATGCAAGTATATTATTAAAATAAGGGAGTTCTCTAGAAATAAAATTATATCATTGGAGATTATGTGAAGTGGGTTCTAGCTAATGTTTTATTGTATGTTCTTTGTTGGATTTGGTCAATGTTTGGCATTTATATATTTTTTAACAGGAAGATGGTTTTCACTATAGTGAAATAACTATGCCCAATTCCACCAAGGTATATGCTCGAACTGGAGTTATAGATGAAGAATATTTGATTGGATAAAGTATAATTTATGAATCAAAGACTAGATAATTGAGTTCTATGGTAATTTTTAATATTTTTAGGAATTATTTTTGGTGATTTTAGTGAGACCGTGATTTTCCCCAAGTGAGTGATCTCATATAGAATACCACCATTGTCAATATAGAATACAACCACTGTCAAGACATCACTACCAAGTGAGATCACTCACTTGGTTCGCACAAAAAACAGGCATCGAATCATTTTCAAGATGAAATCAATATAGTCTTTAATGAAAATTTCATAATCAACCGCACACAAATCGTTAGTTTCCATTTTAAATATGAATAGCTTGACTCAAATCGGAATCAAAAAATCTGGTTCAGCACAAATTACCTCAAACCAAAATCCTGAACACCAAAAATACATCACTGATTCCCAGAACCGAAGGAGGATCCCGATATCGTCGACACCGCGCGCCACCAAGAACACCGAACAACAATAACCAAAAAATCACCGACAAAAGTTCAAAAACACAAATCAAACTCGAAAAAAACCTCTTGAACCCCATATCACTGGAATAAGTCCCCTTCATAAGCCAGAGATGCTTCAAATTATACAAAATCAAAAATAGATGGAAACAAAAGATGTATTCATGGCCTTTATGTGCAATAGTAAAGTATGGATCAATTCAATTTTTTATTTTACTTTCAATGACCACGTTAAGGCTAAGCGGTAACCATAAAATGGAAGGGAGCCAAAAACAACATAATCCCACATTTAAAGATCAAATTCCAAAATATCACAACAAAAAAGAAGATATAGACAAGGAATTGATCATGTAAAATTGTACAATAATAAAATATAATGGAATTACTAAGAGAATTACAAGAATACTCACAACGGTAGCACTTGAGGAGCTAGGTTTCTGAAAGAGGTGGGTTTATAATGGTGAAGGGCTTCCCGGAAGTGGAGGATGGATTCTCTTTGGGAAAATATGGAGAGGAGTTGGAAATAGAGGAATAGGATAAGGAGGAATCCAAAACATTGACAGGAGAGGTGGAGGAGTTAGTAGCGGAGGAGGAGGAGGAGGAGTCAGCGGTGGCAATGGCAATAGCGGCTAAGGAGGAGGAGTCAGCAGTGGAGGAGGAGGAGGAGGAGTCGACTATGATGACAAAGGAGGAGTAGGTTGCAAAGGAGGTGGAGGAGTCAGCGACAATGGTGGTGGAGGAGGAGGAGGCGGTGGAGGCGGAGGAGGAGGAGGAGGCAGCGACATGGTTCAGCTTTTGTGAGAGCTTAAGGCATGCAAGAGAAAGAGGAGACTATTAGGGTTTATTTATAAATGCGAGAAAACCTTTTATTAATGATAGCTAAAAATCACAGACAATGGTATGTTTTATCAACGCTAAAATAGAAAGCGTTGATAAAACATGTCTTTGTCAACGCCTTTTTAGTACTGATAAAGATATGCCTTTTTCAACATTAAAAATGTGCTGATAAAACTATAATTATAATAAAATATATATATATTTATATATATTTACAAATTTATTTTTATAATAAAATATATATATATTTATTAATGATAAATACTATTAATAAATAATTAAATATTTATATTTATATATATAATAAATATATATATATATATTAATACTTATAAATTTATAATAAATATATTTATTATATTTATAATTATATATAATTAATATCTTTATTATAATTTTATAATTATTTAAATATATCTATATTTATTTAGAATTTTAATTATAAATATTTTTATATATTTATTCTAATTTTACAATTATTTAATAACTATTAATTTATATATATTTATTTTTAGTTCTGATAAATATATATTTAAATATATCTATATTTAATTTGATTTACAATTGTAAATATATATTGATTACATATATATTTTAATTATAGTCATCATATAAATAAATATATATATTTAAATACTTATGAAACTAAAATAATTATATTAATTATTTGTAGTCATATATATATATATAATAAATATATACTTATTTGTAATTAAAAATTTATAATAAAGATATTCATTATATTCGCTCTTCTGGGGGTGCCCTAGGGCCTCTTATTTCTCTGAAATTATGCAAAGAGTCATTGGTCAGCTCTCAACCTGGAAAGGCAAAATCCTTTATATGGCTGGGAGAATTTGTTTGGTAAATTTGGTCATCATTTATAAATTGTTATACTCCTTTATGGTCTATAAATGGCCATGGGGCCTTCTCAAACTTTTGAACAAATCAATCAAGAATTTTATATGGAGTGTTAGCGTCCTTGAGAGGAAGTTAGTCACTATCCCTTGGAGGGTCTGTTGTAAACCACTCCACTCTGGTGGCATGGGCATCAAAAATATTGGTCTCTTTAATGAATCTCTTCAAGCCTGCTTAGCCTAGAATATCATACATAGTAATTCTGAATCTATGGTTTTCCTCAAATCTCGTTTTTCTAATAACTTGAATCTTGGTAGCAATGATTACATTGTTTCCTCCCTTTGGCAAGCAATTAAATCTTCCTTCCAGAATATTATGACCTTCTCTATATGGATTGTCAACAGAAACTCCAACCTTAAGTTCTGGCTTGATAATTGGTCTAGTAACATTATTTTTTATGAGTTTTAGCATGCTTCTCTTAGCTCAGGGGTGTAGATATCCATCAAGGATGTTCTGGATAATCCTTCAGCGAACCTTCCAGAGGACCTTCATGATTTAATTGGTAATTACAATTTTGTCTCATGCCCTGATTTCATAGCTTGGGAGCCAGCTAAAAATAGGATTCTGACCAGCAGTCTGTATTACTCTCATGCAATTTGGGATATCAATACTGATTTTAAATGGTTTTCTATCTTCAATAAAGTTTGGATTAGGCCTTCTCGAATGACACTTATCTGGAGGCTGGTTTATAATAGATTACCCACTGATGAGGTACTCCAATTGTTTGGTATATAGTGATGCCCAAGGTGTGTAATGTGTCATAGCCATCGGGAGGATGCAGAGAACCTATTCCTCTCTTGTGCAACAGTCGCAGCCATCTGGAAGTAGGTTTTAGGTGCATTTGAACTGGATGACCTCAGATTTTTAGGACTGTAAGCTCTTCTATGTTGCTGTACGGTTATTCAGGTTTCACCCCAGATTTGTGCTCTCCTCTCCGTGGCTATTGCAGAAGTGTTGCACACTATTTTGCGGCTCCAAAATCCTGCAATTCCCAATGGGATAGGCTGCTTCTTGAAGATCTCTTTGATGCAGCTGTTTTCGGTTATTAGGGACACATCGGCTATCTGTTTGGGGGATTGCTACAACACTATTCAGTACTTCAATGTTCTGAAAAATCTGGGTGTTAAAGGGATTTTTAGACCTACTTTGGGCACCATGGAGGTTTTTTTTGGATCCCTCCTTTCCCCCATTGGGTTAATGTTAATACGAATGGTACCTCAAAAGGGAATCCTGGCCCTTCAGGTTGTGGTAAGATCTTTAATGCTCACGATGACTCTGTCAGAGGATGCTTCTACGGTTCTTGTGGCTTGACAAACTCTCTTGAGGCTGAAACTCTTGGGATAATACATGATGTTTCTTTTGTGAAAATGAAGGGCTGGCCTAATATCTGGCCTGAGAGTGACTCTTCTACCATTGTGAAGGCCATCAGGAATGGTGACATGCTTATCTCTTGGCGGCTCGCTGCAAAGTGGATGCAATGCATGGAGATCCTTTCGACTCTCAATTTCATCATCATGCATGTCTTTTGGGAGGCTAACCAGGTTGCGGATGGTCTTGCAAATCTCAGAGTTGGGAAACTTATTACCTGGTCAGATTCTCTTCCTGAGGCTTTAATTTCTTTATACATGGATGATTGTAATAAGATTCCGCACATTCATCTCTTGTAAACTTTCTATTTTTATGAATTAATTCCTCGGCCATTTGGCGGTGGGACCCTTCTTCAAGATATTTATTATATTTATAATTATATATAATTAATATATTTATTATTATTTTATAATTATTTAAATATGTCTATATTTTTTAGAAATATAATTGTAAATATTTTTATATATTTATTATAATTTTACAATAATTTAATAACTATAAATTTATATATATTTATTTATAGTTATTATAAATATATATTTAAATATATCAATATTTATTTAGAATTATAACTGTAAATATATATTTATTACATGTATATTTTAATTATAATCATATATATAAATAAATTTATATTTATATATATAAATACTTATGAAATTAAAAAAAATAGTAATTATTTTTAGTCATAAATATGAATAAAATCCATTTTAACAATGATTAATCGAAGTACAATGGATGTATAATTTAAGGAAATTTTTGGAGTACTAAAAATGTTTGTGGGGGTAAACTATTTCATGAATGGGAAGGGGGCCTCAATAAGAGCATATACTAACATTTTTTAAAAACCAGTGGCAAACAACACTGTGTACTAGCCTATACCAGTATTCCGTTAAAACCATTGGTATAGGTCAGTTGGTATAAATATATTTTCTACTAGTTTTTTTCCAACAATGAAACCTCTGCACCTATAGGATTCTCTTCTAGTATAAATCCACTTTGATCAACTTCTTCTTCTAAAAATTGGATCCATTCCTAGTGGGTCCATGAAATATCCCTTAATTTTCAAAATTACATTGTTTCCTCTTCATTGCTAGAATCACATCTAAATTTTTAACTCTATAATTGCATGTTCAACGTCTAATATAGATAACTTCTCCAAAACAAGGTTATAATTAGATATATTAATAGATTCGCAGTTTATTACCTCGGTTGAAGAGTCCATGTTTAATGATGTCTTCTTCTAATTTCTACTCATCTTCTTATCTTTATATATGATGAGTTATTCACTATTTTTGCTCATTGGGATTTCATATAGACTAGTTTTTAAACATCAACTAATCAAAAAAAAATTCATGTATTTCATCTATCTTTATCCACATATTTTAAGAGAACAATTAATGATAAATTTCAATGAAAATAAATTCATATAGAGCACAGAATGAAAATGGAAATATAATGGATGGAAAGAGTTTTTTTTGATCGATCCATGCTCTTAAATAATGAAATAAATGAATCACCTTTAATACCTTATTAATAGATTCATCATTTTATAATTTCTTTTGATTTGTCTAAATGATAATTTCTTATCTACATAGCATTGAAATTACTTCTTGTTCAAATTCACAAGGGACTTTGAAAACTGTTTCCATGCCTGATATCATCTTCTTTTCCATCTTTAAAATTTTGTACCATTAAAAAATGGTATATCTATTATTTTCTTCATTTTCATAGTAATTCCAAAAAACTTTTCCTTTGTTTGAACACAATGTCAGAACCTTTAGGCATTGATCCCAATTTACAGGACCTCAAGGCACCGTGGGGGGAGATCAAGTTTTGACAGATTTAGACCTTTTTCCAATATTTCTTTATTTGGATGTTATACCCATGTGTGCAGGAATTATGTTGAAACATTATCTAGAATTAAATGTTACTTCACTTTACCAAACTATATGAGAATATGTAGGAATATAATGCATGAAGTGACATAATGATGTTTAAATGGTTCTCCCACACTTGGTTAATCAATGGAGAATTCTCTTGGGGATGTGTTGATTCATCAGAATCCCCTAGAATTTATATTGATTTATGGATACGAAAAGGTTGTGGTCACTCTATGCATAGGTTTACTACCTCATAATATAGTTTAGGGAAATGTTTACTCCTATATTAAGGTTCATTTCTCTTTCTCCTATATGCATTTCTCTATTGTAAGATCACCCACATTTTATAGACAATTGGGTCAATTCATTTTTAAAAATAGATTCGATACTAATTGATTCCTTTAATTTTGAAGGGTACATTGTTGATCACCACTACTGTGGCTTAACATGTTTCTTGTGAATTTATCCTTTTCATCTAGAATACTTTATTATCTTCAAGTAAAGATAAAACAATAAAGGCATAATTCATTAAATCATTCTTTCATATACTATTCAAGGTAGTGAACTTCCTTCAAGCCTCCTACATTGGCCTTAGTCCACCTTCTTCTCCACTTTTCGAAAATGGATAACTTCATTCTCATTCTTTCCCTGGAAATATGATTTTGAATACCATGAAGGATCCATCATTTCTCTCTTTATGTTTCATATTTTTCAAATTGGATTACCATCTTTCTAGTATGAAAAAAAAATTTAACATCATTTATTACCTTTGAATGCCGATTTATAACTGATTTTAACCCAGGTAATGTTGAAAGTGAAACTTTCCACGTCATTTTTTTTCATAAACCAACATTAAAATCCATTCCTTAATGGTAATTATAGAGATATTTTGAAATCGGTTTTTATTAAATCGATGTGGATATCTTCCCAAGAGGGATTTTGATATCATTTTTATAAAAAATGATGTAGGAATAATACGGGGTGGATTTAGTTGATGATTTATTTTATAAAACTGGTGTTGAAAGCATGCTAACAACCAAAGGGATGTTGGTGTCAGTTTATATAAAAAATTCCAATTTCAAAAGCCTCTTAGTATGTTTTCTATGTGATTAATTACTAAAAACCAATGTAGAAAGCCTACCAAGGGGAATTCAAAGTTAGCTTTTTATAAAAACAATGTTTAATGTTTAATTTTTTTTAAAAATAAATATTACATAATCCCACTCCAATAAACTCTAACTTTAGAACCAATAATAGGAAAAATGTACTAGAAACAACCCAAGCATAACAAAACCTGTAACAACTTTTATAAATATAAAACTAAATGATACAAAATATAAAAATTATTCAAGAGTAGAAAATATTGTGAAAATAAAAAAATTAATGTGTTCGGGTCATTGTATGTTTATGAAGAAACCTCATAAAAACATAAAAAAATTATGTAATTAATTTAATAAAATATCATATTTGTTTAAATTTTATGTGTTATTATGAAACTAACATTTTTAAAATCCATTGTTGTTTTGGTCGTGATTATCTTATAAATGAATCATAAATGGTTGTATCAACATTAATGATTCCCCTTTGAAGATGACACTGCATTTATGAAACAATATTTTTAAAATTAAAATAGATGATATGTAAGAAAAACCAATTATTAAATGATTTAAAATTTATTCACTTGAACTTTGAAATAATTAATCCATTATAGTTTCAATGTTTGATATTGAGCCCTCTTGAACCCACCCCACACCCTATTGTAATTTTAGATATTAATTATCAAAACAGATGTAAAATGATGAAAATTATGATTAAATAACTAAAATCATGTAATGAAACTTATCTATTAAAATTTTTTAATCTCATTACCAAACACCACTAAATAAAGAGAATAACCAATATTCTTTACATTATTATGGAAAAAATACATAGGGAATCTAATATCCAATAAAAAAATAAAATATTTAGAATTAATAATACTATAATTAATGGTGGTTTATAATTATATATTTTTTATTACCCGTCATGGAATGGAAGAATCTATCATATGATCACTATGTTTTTTACTCTTTCAGATACATATTCAATTTTTAATTCATGGTTCAAATATTTAACTTCTGTTAAAATTTATTTCATGTCGATAAAAACATAAAAATAAATTGAATCATATCAGATGAAAAGACATTGGAGATATTTCATTAAAAATCAATTTATTCAGTCAATATAAAATTTGTTTACGTAATAAAAATATATTAATAATTTAAATATATTTACATAGAAAACAATTGCAACACATGTACACTGAGCTAATCACCCTTTACAAAACTCATGATATCATATATAAAAATATATAATGTATAATCTCTACCACATATATCAGTAACCATCAGAGATGTATAGTAATTATCTAATATAGTAAATATATGTGATAACTTTGTTACCCAATAAGCTTCTTGAGGAATATTTAAAGGTATTGAAATCTGAATGATTCCATTACTTTGTAGAAAATCCATCTATTTCAAATACTCATATTTAACTTAATTTTATGATAATATAATATGTAATCCCTAATTTAAATAAAAATAAAAAATGATAAGAAAATCACACATCATATGTTAGTTGATGGAAATGATTAACTGGAAAAGTAAAAAATGACCAATACTTTGTCGAACTATGGACTCCTACTTAGTAGACAGCGACATGAAAGTTGTTGGATCAATAATATAATGTATCAATACTTTTACATAACCATAATTTATAATTTTATGATGTACACACTCCCTTAATAATATACATTTCTATATTCTATAATATGTACATTGGGATCCTCAATATCTAACTCATGGTATACAGTTAGTTCTGAGTGGGGAGGTGGAATATTCGTATTGAAGGTTGTGTTGGCTAAATTTTTCTCATAGATACTCCAAGAATAGCCAATAAAAATTATTTAATCCTATACTATATCAACTAATTTAAGTGTTGTAGCTTAGTCTTCAAATATTCTATTTCTTCATTATATTCTGCCCTCATCTATGCTGCACAAGGGGTGTGACTAAAAACTATTTGAAATATAATAACCTTATTAAACCCTATTATGTGTCTATGGTTCTCCAGATATCCTAAATTAGTGGTAAAAATATCCTTCCAACCCTCAGGGATAAAGTTACCCTATATCATTTTCTCCATAATGGTGTCTTGATGTAATATTTTCAACCATAATAGCACAAGAGCCTCAACCCAGTTAGTGAGGACACTTTATGTGCACCTAGGAGACCCCGGATAAAATCTTCACAGAGGCTAATTTCCAGGGGTGTTGTAGCATGCACTGTAGCAGGTACTATAGCAAAAAACTGTGCAGAATTGCAGTAGGTACTGTAGCGGACTGTAGCAGACACTATTTGGCATTGTTGCAGCCAGGAATATTCCCCCCGTTTGGGCCTTCGGGCCACCGATTTGATCCCTAATTCCTTTAAGTCCTTTAGGCCACCCAGGCATTTGGGTCAGTAAGGCCTTTGGACCACCATAATTGCAGATGCAAACCAGAAAACCTATAAGGAACAATCATTAGATGGAGGATGAGAAAGGAGCTTTCACGATAGCTGAATCTAAACGGATTGTAAGAATGCGAGGTTATGGAACCTGCCATAAGTATAAGCCTGTGCATGAATGGTATAGCTTAACCGAACAGCCATGTGAATGTGGAGAGCTGATTTAATGATGATGATGCTGGGGAGGAGCAGTTCCAAGTAGTTAGTCTGGGTTATATGTAATGTTTGAAGTCTACGGTCAATGAATTCCTCTAAGGCCTATGGTCCATGTAATACGTATGCATATGGGTCTTGTAAGGGTTCCACCTTACCCCTTGAAAGGTGGATTATCAAAAATCAATAAAATTAAGGCTTTCGGGCCATTGAAGGAACCATAATATTAGTTTTAAAATTTTACTAAAGAGTAATATTGATGAAATGTAACAGTTAATTAACTAAAGTCTTATTAGATTCCTCCTTTGCTGTTTCATTAATATAAATACTATTTTTAAAAAAATTCCATCCATTTCCAATTTTTTATGATGATTGTAGGAGGTTAAGGTTTGAGGGAACCTTTTCTAAGCCACTACTTGACATGGATCTTAATTCACTATGTTTCTCAAAAATTATGTTTTCCTCTAATAAATGATGTCATATACATTATAATGTAAGAGGGTATAAATTGGGAGACTATATATCATGGTGATTTTTCATAGAGGCATTTTATATAATAATAAATTAATAAGTTAAAATTTAATGAAAATTAATTAAACATGTATATTTTATAAACAATAAAAAAATACCATAAAAGCTTCTACATGTGGACTAGAGACTGTCTTCCTACATGTCTCTATATGTATAAACTCATACTTAAGACATGGATATTTATCTTTATTACTCCCAAAAATATAGATTGAGATCAACTTTGTCTTAAAATATCTACAACTTATTTCCACAAAGGATATACTTTTTTTTGTATCTAGAATATTAAATGTAATATATAATTTAATAAATAATTTATTAAGAAATGTATAATATTTAAAATGTTGGAAAACTAAATATATATGTTTAGAATGATTATGTTTTTGAACTACTATGAAATATATATTTTCAAACTAGTTGACACTCCTCCAATTAGGTTATAAAATACTTATCCGACAACAACTTTATATAGCTAGGTAAGTCTTAAACTGTGCGGTATTTGGGAAAGTTGGGAAGTTGTCATCATCAAATTTAATTATGAACATTTTCTCGCCATATGCGATTTCATATTTTGGTAAATGTGTAATCTCACGCATAACATCTTTAGGTACCTTCATCAATGGAGAATGCGTTTATCTAGAAATAATTTTAGTAAATGTAATTTTAATTTCATTAAATAATGTAATTATTATAGATATATATTTAAATAAAAAAGAATACATACCTTGGCTCCCCTACCTTTGGGTCATTTATTTTTAATGATGTGTGTTACCTCAAAAAATGTATTTTTACTTATATTTGAATTAAATTAAATAACTATAATTAATAAAAAATTGATTTTTCATAATATATAAAAAATAATTTACAAATAAACAAAATTGAAGAAATAAATATTTAAACCAAAAAAATATTATAATGATAATTTTTTTTAAATTCAAAAAATTATAATTACAAACACTTACAACCAAAAATATATTATAGTCACAAAAAATTTATATTCAAAAAAATAAATTAAAACATTAAATAAATTTTAACAAAAAAAATATAATTGACAAAAAAATGTGTACAATCAAATGATATAAGGAATTAAATTTATATCTAATAGAGTATTAATTTATCTAAAAAAACATACAAAATTTGAATGTAAATAGATCTGGAATACCATTGAACTCATTCAATGGTAATGGAAATATAGTGAATTTTGAAATATTAAAGATAAAAATATAACCAAACATAAAAATAGACAATTTAAACATGCATAATTTTTTAACAAACAATTTATATCCTAAATATAATATAAAATTAAAAATCATGTTACAATAAAAAAATCATTATAACGAAAAAACATTTATAATTGAAAAAAAATAACATATAATATTTGGAAGATGATAATGAAAAATAGATAATATATATTTACCTGAATAATTTGTAGAGTATGTTAGTATTTCCCCATATCCCTTCAAGAAGCTCATTTTATACAACATGGACAATATTTGCATTATATTCATTTTTATCATATAGAAATTTTTTAATAAAAGAATAAACCTCACATAAATCCATAACATCATCATCATCCTCATAATCGAGAGGAATTATTTTCACATGATACAAGATGGATTACTGATCATTCGATGGATTAGTAACATAAAATATATCTGTTTCATGTGTCTCCATGATAAATGGTTCAACTTTGAAACTAAATATAATAAAATTAATGAGTGTAAATGCATAATAACCATGTTACCATCGACCTAGTAACACATAAACAGAGTTACTATAAATTTAGTAGAATCAATTTACCATATATGCTAAGAACTCTAAAATATGTCATTGATGCAAAAATTTTGTTTTTATCTTTCGAACATGAAACAAATAGTGCTTCATTGATAATAATTAACCCAGTATTTTGAATAATAGTCTTTTCAATATGATTTTTTGTTTAAAATGTATAACTATTAATACCAAAACCAGACCAAGTGATTACATTGTGAGATCGACCCCCTGCTATCAATTTCAATGTTTTTATAATGATAAATCTATGTCAACTTTCTATTTAAACCCTGAAAAAATTGTTTTGTATGGTCATTCATTGACCACTTTTCATATTTTTTGGATATCACACCTTTAATCCAGAAATATGTAATGATATATATGGTTACTCTTCATCTGTATTGTGAAAAATGTATAAATGCATTTACATCACTTCACCACATATAATTAAATTTACAGTTAAGCCAAAAATCCATCTACCTTCACTATAAACTATAAAATATCAAGATATAGGAAGACCAATATGCTCCACTTCATACAAATAATTATTAAATAACTCACTCACCTCTTCAAATACATATTTTTTAACAGTAGAGGACTGCAGCCGACAATGTGTTTTGACATATCCCTTCAAAAAATTTATATATATATTTCAAAATGATACATCTAACATATATAAACAATCCCACATATTTTTATCTCATGCACCAAATGGGTCACCAGATGAACCATTATATCAATAAATGTTTGTGGGAAATGTATTTATAGTTGAAAAAACTTTTGTGCAACATCTTCCTCTAAAATATCTAAAAACGTTTTATCAACATGTTTTCTACACATGTATTTGATAAAATAACATAACATGATGAGAGTGTTTCAAAAAGGATTTGGAAATACACCACACAGTGACACCAGAAGCAGTTGTTTCTTTAATACATAATAGTCATGATATTTCATACCTATTAATTTAAAATACATCATTGAAATCAAATACTATACATTTTAATAAAATCTACTGGGTACTTTAATACCATGGAGGAACTAAAGAACCATCTTCTCACTCTTTATTAATATGTGACAAGCCATATGTAAATATGTTAGGTTTACTTTCATAGTGGGAGCTAACCCCAAATTTATTCTCATGGATAACAAGTCCAATATAGTAAGAAATTCATATTTTTATTTCCTTTTATGTCTAAAAGATATCCAATAAAACTATCACATATGTTTTTATCAACATGAATAACATCAATGTTATGTTTTATCTACATAAATCATCAATAAGGTAGTTCAAATGAGATAGACTGTTTCATCCAAATACTTTTTTTATTATGAGAACATAATTTATTTCCAAATGTGAAATTAATGTTTTTTATCATGTTATAATATTCTTCTGCTAACAATGGTTGTGGGGGAGATTATATTCATATAAACTATTTTTTTTAATCTATGATATTAATGATCAATTCAAAAAACTATTCGATGTCCCATATACAATATATTTCTTTCCTTATTCAATAGATATTATGAAGTCTAATTTTAAAAAATTTGACATGTTTTATATTGCTTTTCTCTATATCTAGATAAATTTCCATGTGTAAAAAAGTCATTTATAGTGAACATTATCATATCCTAAAAAATAAAATAATATTTCATCAATTCATAAAAAATTGTAATTCCTGTGTCAATAGATGTTTAAAATCATAAATCAATGGAGAAAGATATACATAAGTATTATTTATAACACCCTAAGAATTAACAAATAGATTTATTATAGAATTAATGGATCAATGAGTCTCTACAAACACCACTTTATTATTACCTAGCCATGTAATCATTTGTTTGTCACTTCTGTGATGTAAATTTGAAAAATCTGACATACACAGTTGTAATTAGTAAGTTATTTGGTGTCTGATAAAAAAAGCATAATTTTTAGTGAATAGTAAGCAACCCATATGAATAGTAACTTACCCTTTTGAGTAGTTATATATCCTAATGAATAGTAACCTTACATATGATTATATATATAATATTCAAGTGGATGTGTGATATTCCTATCATTGGGAATATGTAAATAAACGTTTTCAAACTGATTTATTTAGAAACAATTTTTATTTTAATTAAGTATTAAATTAATCAAATTTAGAAAATCATTTTTGAAAAATGGAACTCATTTTTGGATTCTATAAGTCAATAAATGGTGAGGGTGAATTTTTGGTATTTTTCTGAAATACTCAAATTTTTTATGAATAGTGAAATACGATAAAATACCATATATACAAATTATCAGTTAAATACACTATTTATGACATAATAAGTTATGTAATCCCACTTTGGTTAAGATCACATGCATTTATTACTATTATTGCTCATGGAATCATCACTATTTCTGTTTGTGGGGGAAATTAATAAAATAATGATTAAAAATTATGAAAACTCTCCTCTCCTCCACTATAAACCCCCCTCACTCCCTCTTCCCTTAAAACCTCTCATGCCTTGTGAATTCTCCAAATTCTGTAAAAATATCCTCCCAAAATCCCCTCCCACGTTCATCATGGATAATTCTCATAAAAATACCAAAACCTCTCCCTTAAAGAGGCTCTCAAGGAATATTTTTTAAAGAGGTAAATTCATCTTTTCAATTCTTTTTCTTTCCTTTCATGTTCATTTGTTTTCTTTTTTATATTATTACCTCTCCTCATCGAATTGTTGTGATGAATCCTGTAACATACATGTAATGTAATTGTTTCATGATATTGGAATAATTTATCATCATCTATTCCTTTTACCTTATTTTATAATAGTAGCATGAACATTATCCAAAATGTGTCAATTTAACACATTCAAGGACGACAGACTTTCAATTTCTATTATCATTCTAAATTGTGGTCATGAAACCATTATTTTTATGGTTTTCCTGGTTATTATATATGTTATATACCATATATAAAGTTCTTTAATCCCTTTGTACTGATGGTATTAGGTTATAAATAAAAATGAGGTCGTTGTAACCAAAACCCACAAATTAACCGAAACAGTTATCTTTAAAGATCTATATAATAATTCATCCTCATTCCATGTAACCAAATTAAATAAATGTCCACTAACACCTATATATGATAATAAATAATATTATAACTCAATTCTGGAGATTTACATCCATTCCACATGAATTCCATTACATAAGAACAAGTTAACCAATTATGAAAATAATGAAAACGAACACTTCAGAATGACGGAATTCAATATAATAACTTATCAAGAAGGGCATAAATGAACTAAAAATAATAATTATAAAAGAAATAAAAATCTAATAGGTTTCGAAATATGTTATTAACAAGTATAATTTCATATTCCTGTACCTTATGTTGAAGATTAGAACACATTCAGACTTAAGGTAAGGGGTTTCTTTATATCACTTCCATTTTTATGAGGTTTCCCGTATTCACTACTAATACTTTTGTATGGTGTATGTATACTAACAATTGATGTATCATATCATGAAAATATTTATTTTCGTTGTATTCAATGTATCATTTGAATATTATTAATTTTGGGGAATACAAATTGATTGATTACAAAGTGGTAAGGGTTTTTCCACCCAAACCTCCATTTTCATTCAGGTTACATTTATTGTCTAATTACCATAATGATACTCTTGTTTATTATTATGTAATCCTCATAAATTTGGTTTCTTGTTGTATATATTATCACCAACTAGAATAATTCCTTATTTAATGGATAGTTACATGTTTTAAATGGAACTTTAAAAATTGTTTTCAAAATAAAAACCCGATTCAAGGGATATTTTCAAAATTTTACACATTTTCAAGTGTACTACAGACTCTTTATTAAGCTATCATTAGTTTTATAGAAAACTATTTTAATCATGAAAAATTTTCTTGGATAATTTATATATTTATGAGAACAAATTTTTCATTCCACTTTAAAATTCTCTTTAATAATTTCCTTAAAATTCTCTTAAATGATTTAGTTCTAAAGAATCATAAGAACTTGTTTTACATGGTTTCACTTCGGTGGGAAATAAATGATACCTAAAATATAATTTAAATTTCCTAGTATTTTATTTTTTTCAAAATTAATTTATAGAAAATGATTTCATGGAAAATACCAAGGATTTTCCAAAATAACTCTTTATTCGTAAGTAAAAAAGATTTTTCTCATCTCACTTTGTCATTTATGAGATATGTTCCTTGTTCACCACTTCCATGTTACTAGTGGTGTATGTACATATCTTTGGTATTTAATATCAATAGTCTCATTATTCGCATGATATTTTATGTGATTATGGTTTGAGTGTTTCAAGGTGGTATGGGACACTTTGGAAGGTTTAATGATTAATTCCTCAAGATTGTTTCAATTGTCTCATTTAGAAGTATCATCATCTATTTAAACGTAGTGTGTTGAATCTTTTACATAATTGATATTTATCTCAAATTATATCATCCTCCATGTTTTATTGAATGTTTTATGATTAGTTTTATTATGGATGTTATATCTTGAAACCATTCACCATATTACACTGAATGGTTGCATTTATTATTAATAATTGAGAAAAGTTTTTTACATTCCATATATTAGTGTCAATATGAATGTGTATGTTTTTTATGTTAACACCATTAATATGAGGAATGAATTTTACATAGTAAGTGTTGTGTGGGGCCCACAATAGCCCCCTCGGTGCATCGGTAGGTCTCATGATACAAACTGCGTTCTTTGCACAAGGTCTTGAAAAATGATTATTATTGTCCGGGCATGAGGCCTTGACGGTATGGTTACGTTGTCCCACATTACGAATTCCCTCATTATGAAAATATAATTTATAGTTCATGTGGATATTCGACTAGTAGAATACCTGTGATTATGTTTTATTATTTCATCGCTTACTTAGCTTTTATTCCTTCCCTAATGTGTTCACGTTTTTGTTAAAGGCATGGGTTTTTATGTATTCAACATGCCTAAAGTTTATGTTATGATATCTTCCGTTGTATTGCTTACCCTTACTGATCATTTGATATCACCCCTTTCATTTGTTTTTCCTTCCCTAGGTTAAGAATAAGAGATTATTTATTGAGTTTCCAAGGATGCAGATTGTTATCTTTTGTTATGTATCATATTTTGTTTCATCTAAAAATTTAAAATGGGTTCCATGTATGTATCTAGTTTCTTCAAGAATACTAAAATGATTGGTACTTAGGGATTTGTTTTGTGGAAACCATTCCATTGTATTCAAAAAATGCATTAGCTCTGGGATTCTGGGGTCGGGGCATTAGAGTTAGTATCAAAGGACATTTACTAGATAACATGGGAACTAGATTTAGAAAACATAGGTTAGGGAACAAGGCCCTAATATGGTCTTTGAGTATAAATAAATAAGAACATCCTAAAATTTTTAAAAGGAATATATTATGTGGATCATTATATAAAATACATCCTTGTCTGGATACAAGCAAGAAGGGGTGGCTCTGGAATAGATGTACCTTGGAGTGAAAACTCTGAAAAGGAGTTTCAGGCTTGACACGGGGTATCCTGGTACACGACAACACACCTTGATGCACTCTTGGTTTGACACTCCTGGTGGATATGTTTAGGATAATTCAAATTTTATTTACCCACCATTGTGAGGGATTTATGTCTCCAAAGTAACAAAATTATATAGTTCTAGAATTTATGAAGCATAAATTTATGCTATCTTCTATACAATGTTTAGAGTTATATAGAGTTCAGAATTTTATGAGCTAATATATAATATGGAATTGATTAGATATGGAACCTAGCATATGGAATGAGAACTTCACCAATGCATGGGATGAAAAGAATAATAAGGTTCATATATCTAATGGCCTTAAGCCATCTTTGTAACACCCGAGACTTTTTTGTTATATAAATTATCAAAGGAATAATTTTCTACACACAACACTTGCTTGTCTTGCTTTACACGAAATCGCTACCTTCCTCGATATCTTGCGTCGTACGCAATACCGAGTTTCACTAAACAATGATATGATAATAAAATATTATTAAAACTAACCGTTATGAATAGTAATAACCACTTTTTTAAAGTTTATAAATTTTATTTTTCACAATGGACATCATTTTTGGATTCGTAATATCGAAATTAGCCTATGGTGAAATTTTGGTATTTTTCTGAAAACTTTCAATTTTTGATGAATAGTGAAACCACTAAGTGGTAGTTAAAAAAACTGAATTTTTCATAAAACTTAATTTTACTGCTTTTGTGAGTGGAATTTCGTAAATCTGAGAGACACGGTTGATGTCAGTAAGTAAAATGTGGTTTAATGAGATGAAAATAATTTTTTGGTGAATAGTAACTTTTTTACTTCTTTTTACCACGGTTAAAAGTAAATAGGGTAATTAAGGGTAATTAAGGGAAAAATGATATTATTATTACCCTAACACATGTCCTAATTCTATTGGACAAGTTTAATTCGACCAAAAACAACCTTAGGAATAAAATATGACCAGTTAGGCCCACTTGGATTAGATTAGGACATTTATTATTAATTTATTTAAAGAAGGGTTAAAATAGTTAAAATCAATGTTTAATACGTAAATCATATTTAATATGGGGTTATACATAAGATAAATTAGACTATAAACATTCATTAGAAAGATAAAAAGATTTCCTACATAATGATATTTTATTTGTAATTTTTATACATTAAATAATTTAATTTATTTATGACATAAAGATGATGCAGTAATTATCTTATTAATGAAATATTGACATAATTGATGTTATAAACACCAACATAAATGTAATTTGAGACTTTTTATGAATTACACTAATTTTATAGGTTAATATGACATTTTAGTATTTATTTAATGGACTTTTTTCGAACTAATCATTCTATTATGATTTTCACAAAAATCAATTACTAAATAGTGTCATAATTGACATAAAATAGTTTTTAAAACAAATATTATATTAGTAATTGTTATTTTATTCCTAAAAATCTAAGGATCGGCCAAATGACTTATATAAGGTTATATATATTAATAATAGACAACTTGGGGTTTGTTTGGCTGCTTATAGTAAGTTTATTAACCTTATAGTATAAGAACACAAAAAGACACGGTAAAAGAAAAATTATTTAACTAAATGTTAAATCTAAATGATAAGGTTAAAATAGGAACCTAAACTTGTCTAAATTATATTGGATGAGAGGATTCAGACCCATACCCACCTTATCCTCGTAATAAATCAATTTGGAGCTATTTAAAACTGAACTTGACTTTATAATAAAATAATATTTTTAGTTATTCCAAAGGTGCCCCTCTCCTCCCTTATAAAAGAGCACCTCCTCCCTCTCTTCCTCACACCACATTGAGCCTTCATGCTTGGCCAACCCATGCCACTTTATCCTCTCCACTTTCCTAGAGACATCCTATAGGTCCTGGTCTTTTCAAAGACAAATTCTAGTGCCCTAAAAGAAGGTCTCAAAGAAGCACTTCAAAGAAGAGGTAATGTCCGTTACCGATTCTTTCATCTCTATTTCTTCATACACTTATTATTCTTTAGTTGTTTCATTATAAAGTAAAAACATCAGTATAACTCATATACTGATATGTTATTATAAGTATTAAACAACCCTATTTCACCATCTATCTATCCTACGGAAAAAGAAATCACCGCGCATGCGTACATACGAAATATCGTCTCCACGCCGTGGTGTAATCTATTTTCCACCACCACCTTACTTGGATGGGTATAATGGTATAAATAATGACTATATATGACAATTATAAAGTGATAATAATTCTAAAATAGTATACATACACTCCAATACAATTCCACGATCATAGGAACAATATCATCACTCGTGCGTACGTACGGAATACCATCTCCACGATGTGATGCGACTCGTTCTACAAGATCTTCATTTCATAAGGATTATGTAAATGAATTGAATGAATGAATATGATATATATTACACTAATACCATTCTGGAAATTAGGTATCTATAACCTAATGATAAGAATAAGAATTTATTCGACAAAACACGCATAAGAACAAAAAGTTATAAACACCCGAATAACAAGTAGCAATGAAATATTACTACTAAGAAGCTAAGAATATGACCAAATATGATATCATAAATATAAGTATGATTCTGGAATAAGTCAATAACATTATTTAAATCATTATACAGGAGTTTTGGACACGTACAAAGCATATCGGACCTAATGTAAGGGAAATATCACAATCTCATTTTTATCCGATATTGTTTATACTTTGGAATTTACTGGGGTGTATTTTATCATCCACATCCATGTTTCCTCAATATGTAATATTTATATCCTTCTAAAATAGTTTATATCCAATTTTACCCTTTGGTGAGTTTTTAGTAATGGATATGAAAGGAATCTTTTGTCGTTTTTCGTACGAGGTACTTTTTGATTTTCTGACAAAAGTACGAAGAATGTTTTTTTATCTTATACAGCAGGAATGGATTTTTAAAACATTATTTCCAAGAATCTTCCATTACAAGTTTTCAAGTTTATTTTTAATCAACTTCTTTTATTTTAAAATTGTATGACATGTTAAGAAAGGAAATTGATTTTGAAGTAAAAATGATATTTTCCTCAAGAATGGAGTTCAAGTGTTTTATCAAAATTATTTTCCATATAAGATAATATAGGGTTCTGTTTTTTATCCCTATTATTACATTGATTTGATTATTTTGTGATGGAATTATTTTTTATTAATTCCTTTATCTTATATGAATTGTTTTATGATGTCATGATGTTTAAGATTCCCATTTTTATTACATGGGATGTTCAATGATGTATGATTTATGATTTTGTGTCACACATAAGAATGTATCATTATGAGATGGGTGGGACCTATATCTCCCTCCAATTAATTGGGTAAATATTTTATATCTCATGATATAGACATGTCTAGAACGGTAGGTTATACCAGTTCAGTGAAACAGGGCTAAAACGAGGAGTGAACTCGGTTCAGAAAGGGACTTTGTCCACTAAGATAGTCTTGGCAGTGAGTCTTGACTAATAAGAAATGATTCACTATGATTATGTGAGGGAGCCACAAAGTTTCATGTTTTAAGTTATGATTATTGGGATTACATTTAACTACTATGATTTATCCCATGTTATAAGATTATGATCTCTTTTGCAGGTTAAGATTTTCAAAAGTTATGTGCTTATGTATATGATGTGATGGATATTTCTTTTGTTTACCCTTACTGAGCATTTGAGTTCATCCTTTTGTATGTTTTATTTCCTCAGGTCATGAATAATGTTATTATGTAGAATATGCCAAAAAGGGACTCTAGATATGATGAAATAAATGGGAGGCAAAGTAGTTGATTTATGAACCAGTTGTTTATGTTTCCCAGTTTCTAAAGACACTATACCTATACGGTCCTATCTTGGTTTGGTTATATGTTGTAATAAGTGTGCTTCAATTCTAATGTAATAACAATGTATGTAAAGTATTTGTCGTTATAGTTGGTATCAGAGGAATGTTATAGTCAACCTTTGGAGACTAGGATGTGAAAGCCTTAGTAAGAACCCTAAGGATAAGTCTAAGCATAGAACACAATCTTAGTGTTTTAGAAATGGACATGAATTACCTAGGATAAGACCTTAAGTGTGAAATCTTATTCTTGATTATGTCATTTTCCTATTATAATTAGTGTTTCTCACACTATTCTTCTTGATTTTTTCCAATGGATGGAACTCGAAGGAATCGTGTTAATGCAGAATGCGACGGGAAATACAATGATTGTCCCTCTGAGCAACCAAACGTTATGGGAGATGGAATGGAAAATCTTGTAGCCATGATCACACAACTTTCTCAAGCTATGAATCATGCCGGACTTCCAAACGAGAAAAGGAAGGAGCAACATTCTGTTGAATCCTTCATGAGGTAGCGTCCACCTTCTTTCAGCGGGTCTACTGATCCATTAGTTGCTGAACAATGGATTAGTAATACTGAAAAGATATTTTCAGTTCTTCAATGCTCCGAACATGATAAATTCATCATAGCAGTGTATCGTTTGGAAGGTGATGCTGATCAATGGTGGAATCTTATTAAGAATACGAGGCAAAGAGATGAAATTGAGTCCATGGAATGGGACGAGTTCAAGAACTTATTTTTCAATAAGTACTTCCCTCGTATTCTCCGAACAAAGATGGATAAAGAGTTTCATGAACTGAAGCAAAAGGATGATGAATCTGTTGTTACCTATGAATAAAATTTTACAAGACTTGCAAGGTATGCTTCTGGTATTATTATCCAACCTGAGAGTATGATCGATCAATTCTTTAGTGGCTTAAAACCATGTCTTCAAAGGGCCTTAGCCATAAGGGACTTCAATAGCTACGAGGAAATCCTTCGATGTGCTCTCAAAGTTGAGATGGAGATTTGAGTAACCCATTAGACATATGGGTTTGATAAGAAGAGGAAAATGGAATTCAATGGAAAATCTAAAGAGCACACTGAAAATAAGATGAGTTTTCCCTTATTCTCAAAGTGTGGAAAGAAACATGGTGGGAGTTGTCTTAAAGGGACAAGTAAATGTTTCAAATGTGGAAAGGAAGGTCATCAGGCATTTGAATTCCGCGATGATGGGAAGAATATGTATAATGATGCCAACAAAAGAAAGGATACACAGAATGAACCTACTACACTTCAATGTTTCAAGTCAAGGAGATGGGACATTATGCCAATAAATGCTTTAATCGAAGGGTTGATGATGATGGTCGACGTCAACAAACTCTTAAGGCTAAAGACATAGGAAAGTCACATGCAATTTCTATCAGCGATGTAGAGTACGATAACGATGTGGTGAAAGATAAACTTACCATCCAATCTAAAGTAGAAAATGTTTTATTTGATTCTAGATCCTCCCACTCCTTTATTTCTGAATAATTTTCTAAGGATATCACCGTATTACCTCAACAGTAAGATGTTGAGTTAGCTGTGACAAACCCTAATGTCACAACAGTCGCATCAAAAGTTTATAATTCTTCTACGATTGATGTTTGTTGGAAAGTGCTTCCTGCAAATCTTGTTATCCTTCCTATAGTGGAATTTGATGTGATTCTTGGCATGGATTGGCTTTCTCTACATGGAGCTCATATCAATTTCCAAAGAAGGGATGTCACATTTCATATTACAGATCAATATATGATCGTATATCGATGCAAGGATGAACATAACCTTCCAGTGGAAATTCCTTCCAACTTATGGGTCTTGATTCTACTAAATGAAGGTTACTTATCTCAAATGGTTGGTGAGAAAACTCACAATTAAGAATATTCCCATTGTACGGGAGTTTTATGATGTCTTTCCGAATGAATTACCGGGTCTTCCACTGAATCGTGAAGTTGAGTTTTCAATAGAACTCGTACCGGATGCTTTTCCTATTTCAAAGACACCTTATAGAATGGCCCCAATTGAGTTGTAGGAATTGAAGAAGCAACTCCAAGAGAATCCTGATAAGGGGTTCATACGCCCTAGTGCGTCACCTTGGGGAGAACCTGTTCTGTTTGTTAAGAAGAAAGATGGATCAATGAGACTCTGCATTGATTATTGAGAACTTAACAAGATCACTATCAAGAAAAAATATGTTGTCCTGCGCATTGATGACCTATTTGACCAACTACGCGGAGCTCATTACTTTTCCAAGATTGATCTTCATTCAGGGTATCGTCAATTAAGGGTCAAAAGGGAGGATATACCAATGAAGGCTTTCCGTACAAGGTATGGACACTAAGAATTTATAGTGATGCCATTTGGTCTTACTAATACCCCTGCTATCTTCATGGATCTAATGAATAGATTCTTTAGAGACTATCCTGATCAGTTTGTGGTAGTCTTTATAGACGATATTCTTCTCTATTCAAAGATCAAGGAAGAACATGAAGATCACTTGAGAATTATATTGAAGACCCTGGGAAAGGAGAAGCTTTATTCTAAATTTACCAAGTGTGAATTTTGGATTCAAAAAGATTCATTTTTGGGTCACATAATCTCAAAAGAGGGGATATCTGTGGATCCATCAAAAATAGAGGTTATCAAAAGATGGTCGAGACCAACAACAGTAACCGAGATCCGAAGTTTTCTTGGTTTGGCTGGATATTATCGATGTTTTTTGAAAGATTTTTCACGATTATCTAATCCACTCACCAAGTTGACTCGGAAAGGAGTTAAGTCTGTTTGGACGGAGGAATGTGAAGAGAATTTCAAGGAGTTGAAAAGAAGGTTATCCAGTGCACCTGTACTCACACTGCCTTGTAGTGGAGAAAGGTTTGTGATCTACAGTGATGCATCCAAGAAGGGATTGGGGTGTGTTCTTATGAAAAATGATATGGTGATAGATTATGCCTCACGACAGTTGAAAATACATGACCAAAATTACCCAACTCATGATTTGGAGTTAACTGTGGTAATCTTTGCATTAATGATTTGGAGGCATTATATTTATGGAGAAAGGTGTGACATTTATACTGATCATAAAAGTTTAAAGTATATTTTCACACAAAAGGAGTGGAATATGCGTCAAAGAAGATGGTTGGAGCCGATTAAGGATTATGACTGCTCAATCCATTACCACCCTGGGAAAGTAAACAAGGTGGAAGATGCATTAAGTTGACAAGACCATGCTAGTTTATCTATGATGAGGATCACAAAAGATCTAATACTTATGGATTTACAAAGGATGGATCTTGGAATTATAATGAAAGGGGGAAATCGTATCTTTCTCAAATGAATGTTCAACCATATATACATGTGAAGATTAAAGAGTCACAGAAAGAAGATGTCGAGTTACAAAAGAAGGTGAGAAATATTCCCGAATTCAACCTTGATTGTGATGGGATAATAATGTTCAGGAATCGTGTTTGTGTTCCTCCCATCCCCGAATTAAAGAAGGAGTTGCTGGATGAGGCTCATAGTTCTTCATTCTCTATTCATCCTGGAATCACGAAGATGTATAGGGACCTGAAAGAGTACTTCTGGTGGGACGGCATGAAAATAGATGTTGCTGAATATGTCTCTCGATGCTTGGTTTGTAAACAAGTTAAAGCTGAGAGACAGAAGTCTAAGGGGATGTTACAACCATTACCCATACCTGAATGGAAATGGGAAAACATCACTATGGACTTTGTCACATGAATTCCTAAAACATCCAAAGGCAATAATGCTATCTGGGTCATATTTGACCGTCTTACAATGTCTGCACACTTCATTACTATTAGAGAGGATTTCTCTCTGGATCAGCTTGCCATGATATATGTAAAGGAAGTGGTAAGATTGCATGGAGTGACACTTTCTATTATATCTGATCGGGTTCCGAGATTTACCTCGATGTTCAGGCGAAGTCTTCAGCATACTCTGGATACAGAGTTGAGTTTTAGCACTGCTTATAATCCTCAGATAGATGGTCAGTCTGAGAGAACAATTCAAACCCTAGAAGATATGTTGAGAGCTTTCTCTATGGATTTCAAAGGTGGTTGGGATCAACACCTATCTTAGGTGGAATTTTATTATAATAACAGCTTTCACTCTAGTATTCAGATGGCTCCTTATGAAGCTCTCTATGGAAGGAAATGAAGGACTCCAACTTGTTGGGATGAAGTTGGGGAAAGAAAGCTACTAGGACCTGATCTCGTTGATGAAATGGCAGAAAAGGTCAGATCTATTCAACAACACATAAGAGCATCTCAGAGTCGACAGAAAAGTTATGCCGACAACCGTAGAAAAGACCTAGAATTTGAAGTGGGTGATAAAGTGTTCTTATGAATATCTCCCTGGAAGAGGGCCATGAGATTTGGAAAGAAGGGGAAGTTGAGCCCTAGATATATCGGTCCTTTTGAAATACTGGATCGCGTTGGGAAGGTAGCTTACCGATTGGCGCTTCCACCGAATCTCTCTCAAGTTCACGATGTGTTCCATGTATCTCTCCTGAGAAAGTACATACCTGATCCTTCACATGTACTTAGCTCAGAAGTTGTCCCGCTGCAACACGATCTTTATTATGAAGAAAAGCAGATAGAGATTCTGGATCATAACGGAAATGTCCTACGAAACTAGACCACTCGATTGGTGAAAGTTTTATGGAGGAACCACCAATTAGAAGAAGCTACATGGGAGCTTGAGGATATGATGAGGGTGAGGTATCCTCATCTGTTTGTTACAAAGTGACGAATTTCGAGGGAGAAATTCATTTTAAGGGGGGAAGAATGTAACACCCGAGACTTTTATGTTATATAAACTATCAAAGGAATCTTTTTCTACACACAACACTTTATTGGCTTTATTTACACGAAATCACGGCCTTCCTCGATATCTTGCGTCATACGCAATACCGTGTTTCACTAAACAATGATATGCTAATAAAATATTAATAAAACTAGCCGTTATGAATAATAATAACCACTTTTTGAAATTTTATAAATTTTATTTTTCAAAATGGACTTCATTTTTGGATTCATAATATCGAAATTATCCTAGGGTGAAATTTTGGTATTTTTCTGAAAACTTTCAATTTTTGATGAATAGTGAAACCGCTATGTGGTAGTTAAAAAAAACTGAATTTTTCATAAAACATAATTTTATTGCTTATGTGAGTGGAATTTCGAAAATCCTAGAGACACGGTTGATGTCAGTAAGTAAAATGTGGTTCAATGAGATGAAAATAATTTTTTGGTGAATAGTAACATTTTACTTCTTTTTACCACGGTTAAAAGTAAATAGGGTAATTAAGGGTAAAAATGATATTATTATTACCCTAACACATGTCCTAATTCTATTGGACAAGTGTAATTCGACCAAAAACAACCTTAGGAATAAAATATGACCAGTTAGGCCCACTTGGATTAGATTAGGACATTTATTATTAATATATTTAAAGAAGGGTTAAAATAATTAAAATCAATGTTTAATAAGTAAATCATTTTTAATATGGGGTTATACATAAGATAAATTCGACTATAAATATTCATTAGAAAGATAAAAAGATTTACTACATAATGGTATTTTATTTGTAATTTTTAGACATTAAATAATTTAATTTATTTATGACACAAAGATGATGCAGTAATTATCTTATTAATGAAATATTGACATAATTGATGTTATAAACACCAAAATAAATGTAATTTGAGACCTTTTATGAATTACACTAATTTTCTAGGTTAATATGACATTTTAGTACTTATTTAATTTACTTTTTTCGAACTAATAATTCCGTTATGATTTTCAAAAAAATCAATTACTAAATATTGTCAAAATTGACATAAAATAGTTTTTTAAAAAAAATATTATATTAGTAATTGTTATTTTATTCCTAAAAATCTATGGTTCGGCCAAATGACATAGATAAGGTTATATATATTAATAATAAACAACTTGGGGTTCGTTTGGCTCCTTATAGTAAGTTTATTAACCTTATAGTATAAGAACACAAGAAGACACGGTAAAAGTAAAATTATTTAACTTAATGTTAAATCTAAATGATAAGGTTAAAATAGGAACCTAAACTTTTATAAATTCTATTGGATGAGATTATTTTGAACCATCACCACCTTAGCCTAGAAATAAATCAATTTTGAGCTATTTAAAACCGAAAATGACTTTATAATAAAATAATATATTTAGCTATTCCAAAGGTGCCCCTCTCCTCTCTTATAAAAGGGCACCTCCTCCCTCTCTTACTCACACCACTTTGAGCCTTCATGCTCGGCCAACCCCTGACACTTTCTCCTATCCACTTCCCTACAGACATCCTAGAGGTTCTGGTCTTCTTAAAAGACCAATTTTAGTTCCCTAAAAGAAGGTCTCAAAGAAGCACTTCAAAGAAGAGGTAATGTCCGTTACCGATTCTTTCATCTTTATTTCTTCTTCCACTTCTTCTTCTTTAGTTGTTTCATTATAAAGTAATAACATCAGTATCAATAATATACTGATATTTTATTATAAGTATTAAACAAACCTATTTCACCATCTATCCATCCTATGGAAAAAAGAAATCACCGTGCGTGCGTACGTACGGAATACCGTCTCCACGCCGTGGTGTAATCTATTTTCCACCACCACCTTACTTGGATGGGTATAATGGTGTAAATAATGACTATATATGACTTTTATAAAGTGATACTAATTCTGAAATAGTATAAATACACTCCAATACAATTCCACGATCATAGGAACGCCATCATCACTCGTGCGTACGTACGGAATACCGTCTCCACGATGTGATGCGACTCGTTCTACATGATCTTCATTTCATAATGATTATTTAAATGAATTTAATTAATGAATATGATATATAGTACAATAATACCATTCTAGAAATGAGGTTTCTATAACCTAAATAGAAGAATAATAATTTATTCGACAAAACACGCATAAGAACAAAAAGTTATAAACACCCGAATAACAAGTAGCAATGAAATATTACTACTAAGAAGATAAGGATATGACCAAATATGATATCATAAAAATAAGTATGATTATGGAATAAGTCAATAAAATTATTTAAAACATTATACAGGAGGTTCAGACACGTACAAAGCATATCGGACCTAAGGTAAGGGAAATATCACAATCTCATTTTTATCCGAGATTGTTTATACTTTGGTATTTACTGGGGTGTATTTTATCATCCATATCCATGTTTCCTCAATATGTAATATTTATATCCTTTTAAAATAGTTTATATACAATCTTACCCTTCGATGAGTTTTTAATAAAGGATATGAAAGGAATCTTTTGTCGTTTTTCGTACGAGGTACTTTTTGAATTTTCGACAAAAGTACGAAGAATGTTTTATTAACTAATACGACAGGAATTGTAACACCCTGAGCTTCCACGATACGCTTCTCATTCAATAATGCAATAGCTTTCATTGTACGCAACTTCGAGTTCTAAAACACCGCGACTAATCAAAGTAGCCGTTATGAATAGTAATAACCACTTTTTAAAATTATAGAAATTTTATATTTCAAAATGGACTTCATTTTTTAATTCGTAATATCGAAATTATCCTAAGTTGAATTTTTTGTAACTTTCTGAGAACTTCCTATTTTTTATGAATAGTGAAAAATACTTATAACAACTTTTTTAATCAAAATAATTTATTGTGATAAATTATACTATTTAGTGGTTTTAAAGTATAATTAGAATATATTTTTACCATTTTATCCAATGGTGGTCATTATAATTAATTTAACATTGAAATTGGATATAAACAATTGACAATCTTTTGATATAAATTGTTTCTTAAAACACGCTATTTGTTGTGACAGCGGGAATTAATTATAAAATTAATTAATGAAACTTATATGTTTGGAATTTTGTAAAATAGACATCATTTTTGAATTCGGAATATCAATTATAGGTTAGGGTGAAATTTTGGCAGTGTTCTGAAAAACTTCAATTTTTGATAAATAGTGAAACCACTAAGTGGTAGTCAAATAACTGATTTTTCATTTAAATGAAATATTACAACTTCTGTGATTTGATTTTAAAAAATCCGAAATACACGGTTGTCATTAAGAAGTAAAATGTGGTTCAATGAGATTAAAATAATTTTTTGGTGAATAGTAACTTTTAAGTTCTTAATCGCGATTAGAGGTAATTATTGTAGTTTAAGGTACAAATAATGTTTTAATAATATGAGATGAGCATGAAACTTGTCCTACTCCTATTGTATGAGTCATGGCCGACCAAGACATCCCATGGATCTACTTGGGGACCCCATGGAGCCACTTTAGTTGGAAAATGACACTAATATATATTTATTTAATGTTAAAATTAAATTGACACAAACATGAGTTGTTTTACTAAAACAGTTTTTAAGTGGGGTTACAGAAGTCCAAATTTTGATTATAAATATTCATTAGAAAGATAAAAATATTTCATACATCATAGTATTTGTTTTATAATTTTTAGACATTATATAAATTAAATTATTTATGACATCATGATGATGCAGTGATGACCTCATTATTTAACGATTTAAATAAAATGAGAAGATAATGTAAAATCCAAGTCTTACACTTGTCAAAAGCCTATTGGATGAGGGGATATCGAACCCTTATCACCTTAGCCTCTAATTATACATGTGTGGGACCTTTATAATCCGAAAAGCATTGTATAATAGAATAACATTTCATTACTTTCCAAAAGTGCCCCTCCTCTCCACTTATAAAAGGCCCCCACCACTCCCACCTTATTCACACCTTCAAGCCATTTGGCTCGGCCAACCTCTGCCCAAATACTCTCCCAACTTCCCCCTCTTACTCCTATAAGCCTCACTTTGGGAAGAACCCTTCCCAAGGAAGCCTTTGGCTCAAATCAAAAAGAGTTACCCGATTTTGAGGTAATCTCTTCTCTAATGTTGTTTTGTTTTATTTTTCTTCTCCAACCCCCTAAACTCTTTTTATTCATTTATTTTGTAACAACACCAGTATCCTCAATATACTAGTATGTTTTTATAAGTATTATTAGAGCTACACTTACACACACCTACATCTAATGGTTAAAGAACATACGGTTTCTGTGGATGGCGAATTTCTTCCTCACGAAACGATGATTGTTCAACACTCATATAACACCTTCAAAGGTGGCCATTAAGATTTCATTATATTTATATATGATATATAATATGTTTATGTTTTACTTATGCTTCTGTATTTCTCATTTATGGCATACTTTATGATTTCCATTATGGGTAAAACGCGATAATTTCATTTTAGGAAGTGCGGACTACCGCCCCCTCAAAGTGATTTGAATCATTAATGCCATATGTGGGATGTATAAAGGATGGATTAAATGGTATTATACACTATATTGTACTGTAATTATATTATAAATTTATATCATTATGATTCTGTTCCATTAAATACAAAATAGAAATGAAAGTAGCGTTCATGCGTACCTACGGCTCACCGTCTCCATGAACGGTGCATTTCATTTCTTACCTCTAAATGTTACGTGACATTATGAATGAATGTATATACTGGATATATATCATATATATGATATCTAAATCATGAATATAATTTTGGATATAATGGATATTTCACCACATGAACAACATGAAATTATAGGAAGTTTATTTTTGACTCAAGTACCAAAGATCGACAAAACGACCGTTATTAACTTAAATAATTATATAATGTTCATAACATGGTAATAAGTGATATAAAAGGAATAATTATCATGAAAAAGGTTCTTAAGTAAATATAAATTAACTCTAGTTTATTATTCAGGAGGTTAAAGACCGGTCGAGTCAGGACAGGATGCAAGGTAAGGGAATTTCTTAACCCAACTTCCGTTCTTTGGGTTAATCTCCTACTTTCAAATTATGTCATGATATTATTATGTCCTATTTTGTATTTTTACTTTCTTTATGTGTACCTATAGTGAATACATATAATAGATCTATTTTATTTTAAAAATGATCTTTTTAAGGACTTCGTCTCAATATCCTTTCATTGAGGCATATTTGGTTTTATACACAACTATCTTTTATACAGTGTATAAACCCATTTGACTTTTACGTTTATTCAAAATGAATCTTTTTTATACAAACCGTTTTACTAAACGACAAAAAGGGAATGTTTCTCTTTCCGTACTTATGCAGCGACAACGACTTCTCTGCCGCCGTGACCATTATTTGAGTTTCGGCTTCCTCTACAAGCCATCACTTTTTTTTAATGAAAAATAAATACAAAGTTTTAACATGCTTTTATTTTGGTATTGAAAATGGTTTTGAAAGCATTTTTATTATATCAATGTGTTGTATTGACATCTTGTGATTGAAATGTGGAAATGTTATGTTTCCTTTACGCATGTTTTATGTGATACAATTATGTTATGGTTTATGATATGTTTAAACCTATTCATATGAGGAATGCACTGGACTTAATAAGTGACGGGTGGAGCCCGCTATAGCTCCTCGATGCATCGGTAGGTCTCATGAGACAAACTAGTGTCTTGGCACGAGGCCTTGACAAAATCTTATTTGTGGTCTTGGCACGAGGCCTTGGCTACGGGGTTATGATAGTCTGGCATTATGCATTCCATCATTATGAAAGTGGTTATTGATATTGCATGTGATTATTCGACCAGTAGAATATCCATGTGAATAATTAAATGGAATTATATCATTTTATTTTTCCATATTATTCTGAAGTTCAAGTTTAAAAAGGCTTTTGTTTTAGCTATACATTGCCTTAAATGTTAATGTTTATATATGAAAGCTTCCGCAATATTGTTATCCTTACTGAGAATCTGATCTCACCCCTTTCAATGTTTTAATATTTTCCAGGATGTGAAGAAGTATTTTATGAATGACCTGCAGGGATTGTCAGAAGAGGATATGAGTGTGGACTATGGAGACTTTGTTATTGTAGTTTTTCAATTTATGATATAATGTAACGTTTACGAATGTATCTAGTGCTTCCAAGGCTACTAAACTAATCGGTCTTTCGAGACTTGATCATTCGTGATCATGCCAATGTTACGATGTAACGCACCGGCTCTGGGTAGCTGGGGTCGGGGCGTTACAGTTGGTATCAAAGGTAGTTTAGTACTATCCTTGGAAGCTATATTTAGATAAACTCGGATTAGAGCACATAGCCCGAAGATAGAATTTGAGGATTAGTATAGAAGAAATTCCTAGAATTTTGGTATTATAGAGATTTTCTGAGTTTTTCGAGCAATACATCACTGTCTGGATATGAGCAGGTAGAGGCGGCTCTGGCACAGATGTACCTAGGGGTAAAACCCAAAAACACTACTTTGAGCTAGACTCGAACGGGAACTAGTGCATGACAACGGGCCTTGCTGCACTCTTGGTTACGACACTCCCGGGGGATATGCTTAGGATAATTCCCGTTTCCTTTACAAACCACTATGAACGGTTATGGGTATATAATTCCTCAAAGAAAACCTTTTTATGATTATGGATTATATCCATAAATAGTTCAATTTATGTTAAGTGTTTTACAAGTATGGAATTATGTATTCTGATTCATAAACTAATCTAGTTTATGCCATTGTTTAGAAATGGCGCCTAGTGGAAGGAATGGAAACCGTATCAATGCACGCACTCCGTGTAGGGATTGCCCTCCTGCTCAAGATAATTATTGTGGATCTAGAGATACAACTAGTGCTGGTCAACTTATTACCATACTGGGACAACTCACTCAGGTTATGAACAATAACCTTACTCGTATGGAGCACCTTGATCCGCAACGTGGAGGATCTATGTTAGAACGCTTCATGATGAAACAACCACCAACATTTAATGGGGGTAAAAATCCATTAGTAGCTGAGCAATGGATAAACACCTTAGAGAAAATATTCCACGCCTTGGGGAGTAGCGAAAGAGAGAAGGTTACCATGGCAGTTTACCGCCTCACTGGAGATGCCGATCAATGGTGGTCATTGATTCAAAATACAAAGGAAGATGATGACATGTCGAATATGGAATGGAGGGAGTTGAAAGATCTTTTCTTAGAAAAATACTTCCCTCGTGACCATCGAGCAGATATGGAAAGGCAATTTCTGAGTCTGAGGCAGAAGGAGGATGAGAATGTCGCAAAGTATGAGGCTAACTTTACAAGGTTAGCGAGGCATGCTGCAGATTATATACGTAACCCAAGAAGTAAGATTGACCGTTTCATTGATGGGTTAAAACCTTTTCTCCATCGAGCTTTAGTATCACAATCTTTCTCAACATATGAAGATATTGTCTCATGTTCTATCAAGACAGAAAAGGAATTCTCTAAGTCTTATGACAACAAAGTAAAGCAAGAGAAGAAGAGAACAGTGGAACAAGAGACAGATAAAGGGAAAAAGGGAAAGAAGGATTTTCCATTATGTGATAATTGTGGAAAGAATCACCCTGGTACTTGCCTAAAAGGAATGGGAGTTTGTTACAAATGTGTAGAAAAAGGTCACCAGGCGCGTGATTGCAAGGGAAAGAAAGAGGTTATCAAAGTTGAATGCTACAATTGTAGAGAAATGGGTCATTATGAAAATTAATGTCCTAAGCGTCAGGGAAACTTACCTCAGATAAGGCCAAGGGATCAAGGACAATCTTATGCTGTTACTAAAGTTGAAGTAGAATAACTAATGTATTGGTGCTTTTGGACTCATGGATTATATTTTGGTTATGTGATATATATATAAGGATTGTACTTCAGTACTTATTGATTTCAATAAGGTTTTAATATGATGAAGGTAATTATATTTTTAGTATGTGACAATAAGAGAAACTTTACTTTGTTTGCGGAATCTGATAAATTGATTTTGGAATTAAGAGAACTTTTAGAGAAAGTCTGGACAGAGGTATTTTGGATAACTATAATGGTTGGAGTAGATTAAGTTGATCTTTGTATAGTATTATTTAAGGTTAAAAAATTTATGAAGATTATTTTTGGAATATTAGGATACTATAGTTTTAGGAAAATGAAAACCTGTAGGGTGGGGCATAACCCGTCGCGTCGGACAAAGCTGTAGGAATCGAACCCACAACCATAGTGCGACAGGCCTTTATTTCCTACCACTAGCCTACAGGAAGTCCCTGGTTAATAAAAAATAATTTTACTAATCTAAATGGTATTTGTTAACATTTGGAACCTTGTAAAATTAGTATAAGTATAATATTTTTGAGTTCTATTATCTTTTTGAGTGAAAGATGAGTTGATGGTTGAAACTCTAATTGTCAAGCATAAATATATATATAACTATCTCTTATTCAATGAATAAATTAATTCTTAAACTTTAGTAAAGGGATATTAAAACAAAAAAAATGTGTTATCCTAATACCTTATGTCTTGTTGAACTAAAGATATTTTAAATCAACATAGATTAAAGGCTTTGAGGCCCTCAATTTGACAGTTGATTGTGATTGATGACCTCAATCACTCCCTACAAATATTTTCATTTTTCCTCCAATTATATGTCATTAATTGCCACCAATGTTCTCCTAATTGAGATCATAATTGGGTGGTGAATTTTTCATTTCCCCTTCCCTCTTATTAAGGCTAAATTTTATTAATCATATTTCTGATGTGGATTTTCCTAAAAATGTATTTTCTCTTTTCAACCTTTTATTTTCAAAGAAAAATTTCAAATTGCGAGGACACAATTTATCGAAGTAGGGGAGAATGTAACACCCCAAGCTTCCACGATACGCTTCTCATTCAATAATGCAATAGCTTGCATTGTACGCAACTTCGAGTTCTAAAACACCGCGACTAATCAAAGTAGCTGTTATGAATAGCAATAACCACTTTTTAAAATTATAGAAATTTTATATTTCAAAATGGACTTCATTTTGAATTCGTAATATCGAAATTATCCTAAGTTGAATTTTTTGTAACTTTCTGAGAACTTCCAATTTTTTATGAATAGTGAAAAATACTTAAAACAACTTTTTTAATCAAAATAATTTATTGTGATAAATTATACTATTTATTGGTTTTAAAGTATAATTAGAATATATTTTTACCATTTTATCCAATGGTGGTCATTAGAAATAATTTAACATTGAAATTGGATATAAACAATTGTCAATCTTTTGATATAAATTGTTTCTTAAAACACACTATTTGTTGTGACAGCGGGAATTAATTATAAAATTAATTAATGAAACTTATATGTTTTGAATTTTTTAAAATAGACATCATTTTTTAATTCGGAATATCAATTATAGCTTAGGGTGAAATTTTGGCATTGTTCTGAAAAACTTCAATTTTTGATAAATAGTGAAACCACTAAGTGGTAGTTAAATAACTGATTTTTCGTTTAAATGAAATATTACCACTTCGGTGATTTGATTTTCAAAAATCCGACATACATGGTTGTCATTAAGAACTAAAATTCGGTTCAATGAGATTAAAATAATTTTATGGTGAATAGTAACTTTTAAGTTCTTAATCGCGATTAGAGGTAATTAGTGTAGTTTAAGGTACAAATAATGTTTTAATAATATGAGATGAGCATGAAACTTGTCCTACTCTTATTTGATGAGTCATGGTCGACCAAGAAAACTCATGGGTCAACTTGGGGACCCCATGGAGCCACTTTAGTTGGAAAATGACATTAATATATATTTATTTAATGTTAAAATTAAATTGACACAAACATGAGTTGTTTTACTAAAACAGTTTTTAAGTGGGGTTACACAAGTCCAAGTTTTTATTATAAATATTCATTAAAAAGATAAAAAGATTTCCTACATCATAGTATTTTTTTTATAATTTTTAGACATTAAATAAATTAAATTATTTATGACATCATGATGATGCAGCGATGACCTCATTATTTAACGATTTAAATAAAATGAGAAGATAATGTAAACTCCAAGTAATAAACTTGTCCAAAGCCTATTGGATGAGGAGATTTAGAACCCTTATCACCTTAGTCCTGAATTATACAAGTGTGGGACCTTTAGAATCCGAAAAGAATTGTATAATAGAATAACATTTCATTACTTTCCAAAAGTGCCCCTCCTCTCCACTTATAAAAGGCCCCCACCACTCCCACCTTATTCACACCTTCAAGCCATTTGGCTCGTCCATCCTCTTCCCACATACTCTCCCAACTTCCCCCTCTTACTCCTAGAAGCCTCACTTTGGTCAGAACTCTTCCCAGGGAATCCTTTGGCTCAAATCAAAAAGAGTTACCCGATTTTGAGGTAATGCCTTCTCTAATGTTGTTTTGTTTTATTTTTCTTCTTCAACCCCCTAAACACTTTTTATTCATTTTTTTGTAACAAAACCAGTATCCTCAATATACTAGGATGTTTTTATAAGAAGGATTATGGCTACACTTACACACACCTACATCTAATGGTTAAAGAACATACGGTTTCTGTGGATGGCGAATTTCTGCCTCATGAAACGATGATTGTTCAACACACATAAAACACCTTCATAGGAGGCCATTAAGATGTCACTATATTTATATATGAAATATAATATGTTTATGTTTTACTTATTCTTCTGTATTTATCATTTATGGCATAATTTATGATTTCCATTATGGGTAAAACGCGATAATTTCATTTTAGGAAGTGCGGACTACCGCCCCCTCAAAGTGATTCGAATCGTTAATGCCATATGTGGGATGTATAAAGGATGGATTAAATGGTATTATACACTATATTATACTGTAATTATATTATAATTTTATATCATTATGATTCCGTTCCATTAAATACGAAATAGAAATGAAAGTAGCGTTCATGCGTACGTACGGCTTACCGTCTCCATGAACGGTGCATTTCATTTCTTACCTCTAAATGTTACGTGACATTATGAATGAATTTATATACTGGATATATATCATATATATGATATCTACATCATGAATATAATTCTGGATATAATGGATATTTCACCACATGAACAACTTGAAATTATAGGAATTTTATTTTTGACTCAAGTACCAAAGATCTACAAAACGACCGTTATTAACTTAAATAATTACATAATGTTCATAACATGGTAATAAGGGATATAAAAGGAATAATGAACATGAAAAAGGTTCTTAAGTAAATATAAATCAACTCTAGTTTATTATTCAGGAGGTTAAAGAATGGTCGAGTTAGGACAGGACGCAAGGTAAGGGAATTTCTTAACCCAACTTCCGTTCTTTGGGTTAATCTCATACTTTCAAATTATGTCATGATATTATTATGTCCTATTTTGTATTTTTACTTTATTTATGTGAACCTATAGTGAATACATATAATAGATCTATTTTATTTTAAAAATAATCTTTTTAAGGGCTTCGTCTCAATATCCATTCATTGAGGCATATTTGGTTTTATACACAACTATCTTTTATTTAGTGTATAAACCCATTTGACTTTTACGTTTATTCAAAAGGAATCATTTTTATACAAATCGTTTTACTAAAAGACAAAAAGGGAATGTTTTTCTTTCCGTACTTATGCGGTGACAATGACTTCTCCGCCGCCGTGACCATTATTTGAGTTTCAGCTTCCTCTACAAGCCATCACTTTTTTAATGAAAAATAAATAAAAAGTTTTAACTTGCTTTTATTTTGGTATTGAAAATGGTTTTGAAAGAATTTTTATTATATCAATGTGTTGTATTGACATCTTGTGATTGAAATGTGGAAATGTTATGTTTCCTTTACGCATGTTTTATGTGATACAATTATGTTATGGTTTATGATATGTTTAAACCTATTCATATGAGGAATGCATTGGACTTAATAAGTGACGGGTGGAGCCCGCTATAGCTCCTTGATGCATCGATAGGTCTCATGAGACAAACTAGTGTCTTGGCACGAGGCCTTGACAAAATCTTATTTGTGGTCTTGGCACGAGGCCTTGGCTACAGGGTTATGATAGTCTGGCATTATGCATTCCATCATTATGAAAGTGGTTATTGATATTGCATGTGATTATTCGACTAGTAGAATATCCATGTGAATAAGTAAATGGAATTATCTCATTTTATTTTTCCATATTATTCTGAAGTTCAAGTTTAAAAAGGATTTTGTTTTAGCTATACATTTCCTTAAATGTTAATGTTTATTTATGAACGATTCCCCAATATTGTTATCCTTACTGAGCATCTGAGCTCACCCCTTTCAATGTTTTAATATTTTCCAGGATGTGAAGAAGTATTTTATGAATGACCTGCAGGGATTGTCAGAAGAGGATATGAGTGTGGACTATGGAGACTTTGTTATTGTAGTTTTTCACTTTATGATGTAATGTAACGTTTACGAATGTATCTACTGTTTCCAAGGATACTAAACTAATCGGTCTTTCGAGACTTGATCTTTCGTGATCATGCCAATGTTACGAAGTAACGCACCGGCTCTGGGTAGCTGGGGTCAGGGCGTTACAAGAATGGATTTTTAAAACAATATTTCCAAGAAGCTTCCTTTACAAGTTTTCAAGGTTATTTTTAATCAACTTCTTTTAGTTTAAAATTTTATGACATGTTAAGAATGGAAAATGTTTTTGAAGTAGAAAGGTTATTTTCCTCAAGAATGGAGTTCAAGTGTTTTATCAAAATTATTTCCCATCTAAGATAATATAGGGTTCTGTTTTTTATCCCTGTTATTACATTGATTTGATTATATTGTGATGGAATTATTTTTTATTAATTCCTTTATCTTATATGAATTGTTTTATGATGTCATGATGTTTATGATTCCCATTTTTATTACATGGGTTATGAAATGATGTATGATTTATGATTTTGTGGCACACATAAGAATGGTATCATTATGAGATGGGTGGGACCTATATCTCCCTCCAATGAATTGGGTAAAGATTTTATATCTCATGAGATAGACATGTTTGGAACAGTAGGTTATACTGTTTTAGTGAAACAGGACTGAAATGTGGAGTGAACTCGGTTCAGAAAGGGACTTTGTCCACTAAGATAGACTTGGCAATGAGTCTTGACTAACAAGAAATGATTCTCTATGATTATGTGTGTATTCCACAAAGTTTAATGTTTTAAGTTATGATTTTTGGGATTACATTTCACTACTATGATTTTTCCCATGTTATGAGATTATGATCTCTTTTGCAGGTTAATATTTTCCAAAGTTATGTTCTTATGTATATGATGTGATGGATATTTCTTTTGTTTAACCTTACTGAGCATTTGAGCTCACCCTTTTGTATGTTTTATTTCCCTAGGTCAGGAAGAAGGTTATTAAGTAGAATATTCCAAAAAAGGGACTCTAGATATGATGAAATAAATGGGAGGCAAAGTAGATGCTTTATGAACCAGTTGTTTATGTTTCCCAGTTTCTAAAGACACTATACCTATACGGTCCTTTCTTGGTTTGGTTATATGTTGTAATAAGTGTGCTTCAATTCTGATGTAATAACAATGTATGTAAAGTATGGGTCGTTATAATCATTTCAAAGTAAGATTGTCTCCCATGTGTCCTCATCATATGATGAAATAATATCATGTGTTAACAAATAATATGAATACTTCTATGAGTCCTATGGATTTCAAGGGAAGAAAAAGTTTAAGAGGATTTCAGAGAGATACGGGGATAAGGGGAATAAGGGAAAGAAGTGTTTTCCCACATGTGATATGTGTGGAATGAATCACCCTGGTAAATGCTTGAATGGAATGGGTGTTTTCTAAAAGTGTAGAGAAAAAGGACCCCAATTTCACGATTGATAGGATAAGAAAATGGTTTTTAATGTACAATGATTCAATTTTGAGCAGATGGGACACTATGTGAATGAATGTCCCAATCATCCAAGGAATATACCCCAAATGATGATTTTAGATAATGAACAAGCTATGATGATACTGCAGATGAAGTAGATTGATTAGTATTCCTAGTCAAGAATCATTCCATTTGTATATTTTGTCAGAAATTTACTAGTTATATGAATCATTAGATATATAAGGATTGTATTTAAATACTCTTTCACTGATGATTTGAGGTCATATGTTGAATGGTAAAAATGAAAAGTTATTCAGTGGAAGGTTAATTTTTTTAGAAAAAAAAACTTGATTGAGGGAAAGAAACTCCTGAATATATATTTGATGTGGAGATAATTATGATGAACTGATTGATTCATATAAGTATTGACTACCTTGGAACTGATTATTTACATTTTGAGTTGTGGTATAGGCTATCATCAATGATGATTACAAAAATTTTGTATTAAAGGAATATATCCAATAACATGTATCTTACATTAAGGAATATAGATGAATGCATGTTTCCAATATGGTTTTTACAGTAATTCAAGTTATTACGTTATTTCAATAGGATACATGATGAAGTTATTAACATGTTTGGAATGTGAATTCTAGATCTACTTATTATTTATTAAGGGTTAATGAAAAGTTCGTCTTGGAAATTTAGAGGACATCATTATAATGTGTTGAATCATTATATTTTGGAATATTTTAACCATTTAGGAAATGGTTTATGTTGAAGATTGTATGAGATTCTAGAGGTTAATGTATTGCTTCACCAAATGGCAAAACCCATGCTATGTGATGAGGTATAGATAGTTAAACTACAATAAAGGACATTATTTTAAGTAGAAATGTATATTTATAGTCTTATTGAGTGGAATAATTCATAGACTCAGAGAAAATAGTCATAAATAAAAAATTTTACTTTAATAATAATAATTGATAATATTGATGAATTTATTTATTTTTAGATTATAGTTTTATAGTAATCTACATTCATCTGAACATGCCCTCTATCATGTTCCATCGGAACATCATAGTTAGATTTTTCTTCCATGTCCCGGTTTTTTTTCATCCAACTAATGTCACCTCATTCGAAAGAATATATTTTGGGGTGACCATGTCATATCCATTATCCTTTTTAGGAGGATATATTTTTAAACTTATTTCCTACAGGGGTTTCAAAAAGTGAATTTTCAAGTATCACCATTAACTTTTGATGTTCAATTTCAAATATTGAGGACAAAATTTTTTGTAAGGAGGGGATAATGTAACACCCAATGAATTTAAAAATTGATTTATTATAGAATGCATGGATCACTGAGTCTCTACAAACACCACATTGTTATAATCTAGCCAGGTATACATAAGTTTTTCACTTCGGTGATGTGAATTTTGAAAATCTGACAATCACGATTGCGATGAGTATGTTATTTAGCGTCCGATAAAAAAATAATTTTTAGTGAATAGTAACCTACCCTTATGAATAGTAACATAACCTTATGAATAGTGATATAACCTAATGAATTGTAACCTTACCTTTGATTATATAAAAATAATATTCAAGTGGAGGTACGATATAACTATGTTTTGGTATAAGTAAATAAATGTTTTAAAACTATTTTATTTAGAATAAATTATGATTTGAATTAAATATTAAAATAATCATATATAGAAAATTATTTTTAAAAAATGGACTAAATTTTTGGATTCTTCAGGGTGTAAAATGGTGAGGGTGAATTTTTGGTATTTTTCAGAAATACTTGAATTTTTGATGAATACTAAAATATGGTAAAATACCGTATATACAAATTATTAGTTAAATACACTATTTATGACATCATAAGTGATATAAGACCACTTGGTTCGAACTCAAATGAATTTATTACTATTATTGGTCATGAAATCATCACTATTTAAGGTATTTATTGAAATTAATAAACTAATGATTAAGAAATTATGAATACTCACCTCTCCTCCACTATAAAAACACTTTCACTCTATCTTCCCTTCACTCCTCTCTAGCCTTGTTCCATCTCTAAATTCTATCAAACATCCTCCCATCATCCTCTCCCACGTCTAGAAAGTCTTGTTCTTATAAAAATACCAAAATCTATCCCTGATAGAGGCTCTCAAGAAAGTTTGGTTCAAGAGGTAAATTCATCTTTTCAATTCTTTTCCTTTCCTTTCAAGTTCATTTGATTTATTTATATATTATTACCTCTCCATATACAAATGTTTTGATGACTCATGTAACATACATGTACTGTAATGTTTTCATGATATTATAATATGTTACCATCATCTCTTCCTTTTACTTTCTTTTATACTAGTAGCAAGAACACTATCCAAGATGTGTCAATTTACCACATTCAAGGATGATGGCTTTCAATTTCTATTATCATTCTCAATTATGGTCATGAAACAATTATTGTTATGTTTGAAAAATATTATTATATTTTAATATACCATATTCAAGGTTCTATAATCCCTCTATAAAAAAGGTATTATGTTATAAATAAAAATGATTTGGTTGTAACCAAAACCCACAAATTAACAGAAACAATTATCATTAAAGTTCTATATAATAATTAATCCTCATGCCATGTACCCAAATTATTTAAATAACTAATAACACCTATAAATGTTTATAATTAATATTATAATTCAATTCTGGAGATTTTCATCCATTCTACATGAACTCTATTACTTAAGAACATGTTAACCGATTATGAAAATAAAGAAAACGACCACTACGGAACGACGAAATTCAATATACTAACCTATCAAGAAAAGCATAAATGAACTAAAAAGAATTATGATAATCTAAATACATGTCTAATAGGTTCTTAAATAAGTTATTAATAAGTCTAATTTCATATAACAAGTCCTTAAGTTCAAGAGTGGAACACATTCATACTTAATGTAAGGGATTTCTTTATCTCACTTCTATTTTTGTAAGGTTTCTGTATACACTACTAATACTTGTCTATGGTTTATGTATGCTTCACATTGATGTAACATATCATGAAAATATTTATTTTCATGGTATTGAATTTATCATTTGAATATTATCTATTTTGGGTCATACAAATTGATTGATTACAAAGTGGTAAGGGTTTTTCCACCCAAACCTCCATTTTCATTCGGGTTAATTTTATTGTCTAATTACCTCAATTAAACTCTTGTGTATTATTATGTAATCCTCATAAATATTGTGTGAGTGTTCTATATATGTTCACAAACAATAATGATTCATTATTTTAAGGATATTTACATGTTTTAAAAGGAACGTCCAAAATTGTTTCCAAAATACAAGACTGATTCAAGGGATATTTTCAAATTCATACCCATTTTGAAGTGTACACCAGAATCTGTTCTAACCCACCATTAGATTTATTAAAACACTAATTTTTTCATGAAAAATGATATTGGATCATTTCTGGATTTAGGATAACAAATTTTCCTTTCCACATTAAAATTCTCGTTAATACATTCCTTAAAATGCTCAAATATGATTTAGTTCTAAAGAAACAAAAGAACTCTTTTTACGTGATTTCATTTTATTGAGACATAATTTATTCCTAAAATATAATTTAATTGTCCTAGTATTATATTTTCTAGTATATTAATCTTTACAATCTAATTTCATGGAGAATACAAAGTATTTTCCAAAAAAAATTTCTTTCGAAAGTAAAAAAAAGTATTTTTCTCATCTCACTTTATCTTTTATGAGATATATTACTTGTTCACCACATACTCCTTACTTGTGTTGTATGTACTTACACTAGGTATATCATATCAATATTATCATTATTCTCATGATATTCTAAGGGATTATTTTTTGAATGTTTCGTGGTGTTATGGGACACTTTGGAATGTTTAAGGATTAATTCCTCAAGAATATATTAATGGTCTCATTTAGAAGTATCATCATCTATGGAAACATCCTTTGTTGAATCTTGTACTTAATTGATGTTTATCTCCCATGTTATCATCCTAAATTTCTTATTTAATGGGGTTTTATTAGTTTTATTATGGATCTTCTATCCTCATATCATTCACCATATTACATAGAATAGTTCGGTTTATGATTAATGATTGGGAAAAGTTTTTTTACCTTTCATATGTTAGTTTCAATATGAATGTGTATGTAGTTTATGTTCACCCCATTTTTTTGAGGAATTCATTGTGCATGGTAAGTGTTGGGTGGAGCCTGCTATAGCCCCTTGGTACATCGGTAGGTTTCATGAGACAAACTATGGTCTTGACACAAGGCCTTGAAAAAATGATTATTATGGTCTTGGAATAAGGCATTGATGGTATGATAATGTTGTTTGACATTATGTATTCCATCATTATAAAAATAGAATTTATCGTTCATGTGATTATTCAACAAGTAGAATACCAATGATTATGTTTTATTTTGGAATTACTTACTCAGCTCTTATTCCTTCCATAATGGGTTCAATTTTTTTTAAAGGCACATGTTTTTATGTATTCAACATGCCTAATGTTTATGTTATGATATCTTCTGCTGTATTTTTCACACTTAATGAGTGTTTTATCTCACCCTTTTCATTTTTTTTTCCTTCTCTATGTTAAGAAGAAGATATCATTTATTGAGTTTTCAAGGATGTTGTTTATTAGCTTTTGTTATGTATCATATTTTGTTTCATTTGAAGATGTAAATTGGGTTCCATGTATTTATCTAGTTTCTTCAAGACTACAAAACAGATTGGTCCTTCATGATGTGATTCCTTGTAACCATGCTATTGTATTAAAATAATTCACCATCTTCGAGATTATTGGGTCAAGGCATTACATTGTTTCTTAGCCTCTTTGGTATAGAAATCATCCCGCTCATTATAACATTTTTTTCTTCATACATATCTTTGGGGAAAAGTTGTAATCTACAAACCAAAATAAGCCATATATTATGTTGGATACTAAGGTTGTGATATAGATTAATTCTATCTGTCTATAGTCCATTCTGTTATTTCCAGTTCCACTTCCAAAATTATGATTTTTTATGATATATATTCTATTGTAATGAATTAGCAGGATGACGTAAGTTTCCATTAGAGATTCACTCATATTTATTAGATCTGAAACATTTTTATCATTTGTTTTTGTTAATAGATGTTATAAATGGACAATTATGAGAATGTACCAAATTTCTTTTGTAAGAGGTCTGATGTTTGTACATGAGAATTAATCAGAGTAGAAATTTTCATCCATCTTATAAAATAATATCCCATATTTGTGACATTTTGATAAATATTCATATTCCTTCATATAAATCATGGCTATAGCTTTTTTTCCACCATGTCATAACCTTAAAATAAATTTCCACCCTATCATAGACTTATGTCCATGGTTTTAAAACCGTGGGTATACACATATTACAAAAAACATTTCCAGTAGGTTTCAATTGAGTGAGTTGCACTTCAATCACTAATCGACCCACCAATCAAGATGTATCATTTACATATATAAATGTCTAAATTCATCTAATTATATTAATTTTATTGTCCTTACTAGAAAAAAAAAGATGCAATTTTCAATCACAGGACTTCATCTTGACACATACATCACTTCACCAACACAGTTATATAACATATGTTATTATATATCTCTATTTTATAAATATATTAAATTAAATCATCAGATTCGAAAAAAGTGGCCGGTGAGTTTCGAAAAAGAAACATGAGATAATATAATGCAGCGTCTCACCAACTCACCTACGTATATTACCTTTTTATAAGTCTGTATCTATCTAAATATATTTATACAATGTGTACGGAAATCACTTTGGGGGTTTAAAACTCACACCTTTTCTACAAAGCTGAATCATCCTACCATTGTACCAACTGTAATTATATATATATAACTATATATTATATTACATATATTTTTTCCTATGCAAATCATATGGGACCCTATACCTATGGTTTAGAAAAACCATGCGTATAGGTGACATGTATACCCACAGTTTTCATAAACCCTGGGTATAGGCTTATATACTGATGACTATACCCATGGTTCCTGAAATCTGTGGGTATAGATGTCACCTTTACCCATGGTTCAATGTGATCTAAGGGTATAGGTTCTCCTATGGAATTCTTACTCATTGTTTGGTCTTCCCGCACTTACGTGGGTACCCTATACCCACAGTTTAGTATGAACAATGGGTATAGGATAAAAAATGTCACATATACCCACAATTCATGAATTCTATGGGTATATGTTTGTCTATACCCACAAAGTTTTAGAAAAATTATGGATATTGACCCATTTTCCAGTAGTGAAAATTTTATTACTCCACCTATTTCTTGCATTCAAGTTAACTAATATTAGAACTTATGATAACACACTAAATTTATCGTAACCTATGAATAGAGGTTTCTTAGAATCTCTATAAATATATTTTAAAATTTCTATTTTTCAATGGTTTCAATGAAAAAAACCTAAATTATTTCTTCAATACCATCCTCTATCTCATTATGAATATTTTCATCATTATTAGATATTTAATTTTCTTTTATATCACTATGCCTAATCCAACATGTATAATTATGAATAAAACCATAGAAAATGAGATGATCCTTGATTTCTATGGAGTTTAACATTCTCATATTCAAACACTTCACAAAAGGATGTAAAATCAAATATATTTTTTGAAAATTTTGTTTATAAAATTAAATAAAATCACAAACTAACTTTTCACGGTCATCAATGTTTCTTCATAAATTTATCCAATTATGATGCATCAAATACCTAATATAACAATATAATAGGTGAATATATTAACACATAAATATATTTAAAAATATATTTAAAAAAATAAATTGAAAACATTAAAAAATATAATCAAAACAATCAATTATTGATAACAATTTTATTAGAAAAATAAATTATACATAATGATAAAAAATGTCATTGAAAAATTTAAATAAAGTGGTAAATAATATATAGAAACATATAATATAAACCTAGAAAATTTTAAACAAATATTTTATCTTCAAATTATTAAAAAATGAAAAAAGGTTACCATTAAAAAAGTAATCCAAATTCCTTATATCCACAAAATATTTATAAATTAAAAAAATTAAATAAAAAACTATTTTAACTACAAAAAAATTATAATGATACTAAATTTATAAATACAAAAAATTATAAATATAACATGTTTCAAAAGATAATATCACTGAAAAACAATTTATAATCATAAAAATTGTATAACATTAGAAACATTTTGTTACAAAAATTTATAATTGATTATAAAATGTATACATACTAATTAATGGATGAATAAAATATAAAACTAAAAAATAATTAATTTATCTTAAAAAATAAAAACATTACTTCCGAAATTTGAGGTGGATAATGAAAAATTGATCATAAATTCCAAAAAAATCAATTGAAGTCAGAAACAATAGAGTGAATTATGTATGATTGAGGAAATAATTTTGCAAAATAGAAGTAGAAAAATGAACCAACAAAAACCTTGAACTGTGAATGATGGTTATTCAAAAATAGGGGTTTCCTAATGCAAATAAGGTCATGTATCATTATAAAAGTATGAAGGATGGAATATTACACTAAAAATTGAATGATAATAAAGTTAAAAGAAAGATCTATCATTGTCAAGGGTTGTTAGGTTTCATTGGAAGTCATTGAAGGTTGAGAGGTGGAGGTATTGAAGAGAAAAAAACAAAGGTTTCACATGATAATGTTTTTTTAAACACTTTTAACATAAATTTTACTAAAAATAGACATCATACATCATATTTTTATAAAATTGATGTACAAATTTCACTAATATACTTTTAATTCCAGTTACTAATAAATAAACATTAAAACCCATATATCAAATCATCTATTTCTATTAGTGTCGATTCCCTTTCCTTCTAACTTCAGGTGCATAATGAGTTTAGTATAGAATCTCCTTTTTTTCATAATTCTTCTATTATTTAATGAAAATCTAAACCCCTAAGAAAGATAAGTTTATATATATTTAAAAATATGGAAACTCAGAATCTCAGACAAAATATTTCTTTTTTCTCTCTCAGTCCACCTATATTAATATTATATTTTGGTATATTTTCAATAATGTCATATAGAAGCTACATGGGAATAATTGTTACCTAAAAAAACTCTATTAACTTCTCATAATATCCTTGAATTTTATAACTCTTATAGCTCTCCTTTCATGTAATTTCTTCACGTCATGGGTCTTCATATTTTAGTGTGAATTCCCTACAAAACCAATATAATTCGTTTCCATCAATTTTAGATGGTATCATAGATTCCATTCAAAGTACCATGATTTTTGATACATTTAATATCAGTTCACATATCATCTAAATTTCTAAATTATCATCACTAAAACATGTTTACTTCTTCTCCAGACAAAACATCCAACTCAGCGCCTTGCATATTGTTGTTGGGAAAGATGGAGAGCGATGGACATGCAAACAAACACCCAAGAGAGTGCTCAATAGAAATAAATTTATTTCCTTTTAAAAATCCTTTTAAAGTAAATAGGATATGCAATGACCAAGTAATATGTGTGGGAATATTAAATCTTCACACCAGATATTTTTAATGTTGAAAACCAAAAAAATGTAAAAACCATGGGACCTAGTACAGAAAGAGGGATCCAATAATAATAAAGAGTAGAAGGCAGAGCCTCCAAAATATGAGTAGGATGTCAAAAATAATACTCAGATAAAAAATCTAATCAAATTTAGATGGAAGATGTAATCTGAAGTCAACCTAAAACAAATAACGAAACATGATAAAGAAACCCAATTAGTTCTATCTGTGAAAGCAGGTGTTCACTGTCAAAATAAAAGGTTCATATGAAAAGCACTGAGATAAGATACAAGACCAATTTACATGAAAGATGATCAAAACCTGAGAGTTATAAAGGTGAAAGACTTGAAAAATTCTACTTGAATCCTTAGTTGCATTGTGCCATTGTTTGTGAGGACACACACACACACATGTTTTGGCATAGTAACTACTTCATAACTTTTATAGAGAGATGGATGTATGCATCAAAAATATCTCCAAAAAGATATCATAATCCTCATAATAGATATCTATTTTTGTTTCCTTTTATTTTTTATATATTAGGGATAGATGAGGAGGCACCCTAACAAACTCCCCTCCTACTCAACTATAGATCACCTCTGACCCTATAATTAGTCAAAAACTATCAAATTTACCACCCTGTAAACCCTTGGTCAACATGTCTACCCCATTTTCATCAGTGTGGATCATCTCAAGATCTAACTCTTTTGAATCAAGGATGTCACAGAGCCAATGATACATAACATCGATATGTTTCAACCAACCATGAATGGTGGAATTATTCCCCCAAAAAATAGAATTATCAATATCAATAAAATAAATCATACATGTCCTAATTAATACTGAGCTCTCAAATAAACGTTTTTGTCCATAACAATTCATTTGAAGCCTTTGTAGCATCAATAAACGTAGAATTTGTTATTGATAAAGCAAAAAATCCCTATAATCTAGAATGAAAAGATATATCCCCTTATAAAATTAATCAAATAGCATGTAGTAGACTTCTAGGAATTGATATCTCTTGCCGAATCTGAATCTATAAATCCAAAATCATAAGTTTCCTATTTCCAAAACACAATCTCATATCAGAAGAACCATTAAGATAATGAAATAAATACTTTACTTCTTTTAAATTCTCTCTATCTGGATCAGATAAAAAATGACTGATCACACCAACTGTATGTACTAAATCAGGTCTTGTACATACCATAACATATATCAAATATCCAATGATAGGTGAATAAGGCATGTGTTTCATCTCATATATCTCATTATCAATAGAATGTGACTGATTGGTTCAGATCGTAAAATTTAATGAAAGAGGTGTACTATCCAATTTCTCTCTATACATATAAAATATATGATAACCTTTTCAATGTATGCCTCCTAAGATTACCATAATTTCTTATCAATTCAATCATAAGATATTGATATGCTGATAATCTGTCATGAAGACCCAAAGTAATTCATCACAAATGATTGAAAAAGATTCTTCTTCAATATGTCAATTATAGAATCATCATGGAAAACAATGATAATATCATCTACATAATATAATTCTATAATAAAATCATCACACATAAATCTCTAAAAAATAACAATTATCAAAAGATGTATTCTTGAAACCCTCATGAAAAATGATAGATTCAAAATTCTTATACCACTACGGCAGAGCTTGATTCAAACTATACAAACTATGCTTTGACCTACAAACATGATTCTCTTTACATGTTTCAATAAAACCCAATTTTTTCTCTATATAAACCTCCTCATATAAATCTCCATGGTGGAAAACTATCTTGACATCCATCTTCTCAATATACAAATCCAAACTAGAAGCCACACTAAGAACAACTTGAATGGATGACATTTTGAAAACATGTGAGAAACTATCATCAAAATAAATACATTTCTTCTAATGTAATCCTTTAACATAAAACCATTCCTTGTATTGTGGAATATAACTTTATTCTTTACTTTTAATGTAATAAATCCACTAATTTTTCAAATATCTCTTACATGTGGGAAATTTAACATGATCAAATGTATGGTTTCTGTGAAAGGATATCATCTCATCATATATTAATAGAATCCATCTCTCAATCTATTTACTTTATATCACCTTATTAAAAGATTCTGGTTCTCCCCCTTTAGTGTAGAGAAGATACTCATCTGGTGAATACTGAGTAGAAACTGTACGATGTTGAGATAACCTTCGGTGTGGAATTACTGGTTAATTAATAACCCCTAGAACCAGATAATCAGATTAAAAAAGTGCATCAAAATGATCAAATCCAAACTATTCACCCTGAATATAATTTTTCACATCAACATGATCATTAGAATCAACAATATGAGGTAAATGTAAATATGATCCTACCTCAATAACTTCAAATCCATCATAAGGTGGAGAAGTATATTTTTCTTCCTTATCAATATATGTAATAGTTGGATCCTCCTTATACACTACACCATGACTTCTAAAAAATTTCTTTAAATCAAGATCATAAAACAGGTACTCAAACTCACCGTGTCCATATCTAATAAAAATACCCTTCTATAACTTACCAACCAGCTTGGATCTCTAATATTTAGTTGCATAAACAAACGCCTTGCAACCGAAAACATGTAATTTATTGTACCTGATCACTTTTCCATGTAAAATCTTGTCAGGAGTTTCTATCTACAATTCAAATGAATGTGATATATTGAAAATATGAGCATCTGTAAATAAATCCTTACCCCAAAAACTTCCAGGAAAATTTTATTCCGAAAGAAAACATTGAACTCTTTCCAAAAAATTATTGACCATTCATTTAGCTACACCATTTAGATGAGGTGTCTTAGGTGGAATATTCTAATGTAAAATAACTTCTTTCCTACAATTATGAAAAAATGGACCATAAGACTCACCCTCATTGTAGGTGAAAATACAATTCAGTTTCCAACCGTATCCCCTCTCAACTGAGACATGAAATTTCTTAAAAAGTAGAGCATCTAAAATTAGGAATTCAAAACATAAAACCAAAGATTTTGTGATTAGTCATAAATTAATTTCACAAAATAAACGACACAACTAATGGTCTTATATTTCAATTTACTACAAAAATCAGAATGTACTCATTCAAGTACTGATGACTTCTTTTGTAAAGGGTGACCACTGAAACTCAACTTGCTCTATTTTACAACTACACAATGATCACACATGTCCAATTTGACACTTTTCATATATGGAATTTGTTTTCTCTTGAAAAAAATCAAACACATTTCACAGTAATGTGGCTAATCCTCTTATTTCAAAACGTGGATGAAACATTGTACTCAACAACGCAAGTAGTATCCTAATACATAAAAGATACAGTCTAGTAAAAACAGGTCGACTTATTCCCCCAATTCCTAATAAAATAACCCTTGGAAATATTGTATTATCCATCACTAAAAGTACTAATAGAACCATTATCAACTATAATATTTCTATAAATAAGATTCAGATGAACATCATGCTCATTTCAGACATTCTTCAAAATCACTTTATTACCTATACATGTATATAAACAAATGTTCTTGATACCTACAACATCATCATGAACATCATTAACCATATTAAAAATCTCCAAATTACCTAGAATATAATATGTAAATTTCTCCTTCCTCGATGTCACGTGAAAATAGCCACCGCTACCAACAACCCAACATGAATCATTAGAAGCAATATCAATAAAGTCATAAATAATAACAAGATCACCCCCAATTGTAGTGAAAAAATGATCATCTTTATCACCATTTTTATTCTACAGATATTACTTCATTATATTTTCACTTTTAATATGATTAGAAAACTTCTTAGCATGTCCCTTCTTACCACAATAATGACATTAAAAATATCTCTAATTCGACCTAGATTTGCTTTTTCCTTTTCACTTACCTTGACTTCTCTATCCCTGATTCATTTCCAAATTTCTTTTCTATTATTTATGACTAAAATATCTGAATAATATTTATCTTGAGTATGTCTCTTAACATATTCATTCCAAATAGTAGACTTAACAAAATTGAATGTCACAACACCATTATGAGAAGAAATGGTTATTGTAACACATAATTTATTCTAATAATTTTGTAAAGAGTTACGCAATAAAATCACTTAAAATCATCTCGAATATTAATACCCATACCATAAAACTGATCAAAACATCCTTTATTTAAATCAAATAGTCAGAAATAGATGTGACTTCCCTATATCAAAAATTTAGTATTTTTTAATGAGAAATAATATATTGTTTCCAATCATGGATGAATAGGTATTCTCAAGATTGTCCCATAATGTTTTGGCATGTGAGATATTGATAATATGGTTCATCATATTATCTTCAACCCACTGAAGAATGAATCCAAAAAGCATGTCATGCTCAAATTCCCATTCATCATTTGATATGATTTTCAGATTTTGAGTAACAAGCACCATAAGGTGCGTTATCTTAAAAAAATATCCTTCATTTTTAGGCGCCACATATGGTAGTCAGTACCATTCAAAAAAATCATCCGAATATAATTTTATTACATAATTTATTGGAACAGAACCAAATTCTATGATACTATAATTTTGGAAAGATGGAAAGTGATGAACACACAAACAAACACCAAAAAGAGTTCTCAACAGAAATAAATTTCATTCCCTTTAAACAATCTTGAAAAATTAAAGTGGATTCCTAGAAACTAAATAATATGTACATGAAAAATAAATGTTGACACAAGAAATTTTTAACATTCAAAACAAAAAAGTGTAAAAACCCTGGGACTTAGTCCAAAAAGAGGATCCACTAATAATCAAGAGTATAAGGTAGAGAATAACAAAGATTAGTTGGATCTCAAAAAGTTAGTCCGATAAAATATAGAATCAATGGAAGAAGGAATATATAATCTAAATGCAGCTTGAAACAAAAAATGCAACCTGATAATGAAACCCAAATATATCTGAACAAGAATAAAGGTGTTCACTATCCAAATAAACGGTTCTGATGAAAATCATCGAGATCCGATGAAATACCATCCCAAATTAAATCCGATCAAAAAAGGAGAGTTCCAATGGTTGAAGATTTGAAATCCAATGCATGAAACTATAACTTCACTATGATAATTTTTGTGAGGAGAGCCGATCACACACACCCACTAATTTTGGAAAATGATATCCACACACATTTTATTGAGAGACGGTTACATGAATCAAATATATCTCCTCAAAGATATCAATAAACTCTTAATAGATATCAATTTTTTGTTTTATTTTTTATATCTTGGGGCTAGATGAAGAGGTTCCACAACACATGTCACCATAGCATATGTAGGAAATCTTCAAGAAAACACCATAAAAAAACTACCCATTTTTAACTTCCTCCTAAAAAAAATGATACTCCCCATGCCCAAAAAATTAAATTTGTCTTATAACTATAGTGTAGCAGGTACTCAAGCATCCACTATAGAATCACTAAACATGTGTCCCCCAAGACCACTAAAACACCCATAAAGGGATTCATGTTTTTAAAATGTAGAAACCCAATTCCAAAACACCAAGCTCCAAGGAGTGGAATTTCCTAGTAGATTATTTTGGATTTATTATTAATACATGATGCTTACCACTTCCACCCCCACATTAGGCCCCATCATTTTGAATAGAGAAACTCCCAAACTACCACACTATGTAACATGGAATGGTTCTACCTATTTTAACATCTAATGAAATTTATGATTTTTGATGCTATCATTCCACTGATACAACTAAACCATGACCACCTCAAGATCCACTACACATATGTTGGGCTTCACTGTTTCACAGAGGTAAATCCTCAGAGTGAAACATTGATCATCAAAACATGGTATAGAAAAGTTTATTTTTTTCAATCCACTATGATCATGATATACATGTTCTATAGTGTGGTTTGTCTCCTTCTACTAATTTTCACATTCATATGTATTTCATAATTTTTAATTTTTTTGATTAATCCACCAACACCAATAAAACACTTTTTTTGTATAATAAATTGCACAAGAGAACCATAAAACGCCCCTTAGACCATCTAAAACATCTTTTGTAAACAAATAAACATGATATATATTATACATATATTTTCATATCACTAATTAACTTTATTTAACAAATTCCATTCATTATAATATCCATTTTAGTCAGCTATCAACAAATATTTTCAAAAAATTAGAGACAACTTGTAGGTTTCAAACAAAGATTCTATTGGAAGAAAGTAAAATAGAGTTGAAATACACTATTCATAATGAGGAAGAAATTAAATCTATGGATATAATTTTAATTATATAAAATTTGTATTTAATGGAGTTTATTGTATGGGAGAATAATAATATCATTTTATAGAAGAAAAAAGAAATTGTATGCAAGGCAGTATAATTTAGTTCCCATAAATAATATGTTTTATCTTCTTGATGAAAAAGAATACAACTTATTACCTAGTTTTGAAAATTATGGAAATAGATCACCAGAAGTATCAACTCATTTATGATTTTGTTGGATAGAAAAAATGAATTTTTTTAAAAAAAAATTTAAATTAAATAATGAATAACAATACCTAGATTTTGGATAGTGGGTGTCCATCCAATATGATAAGTAATATAAATTTGCTGAAAATTTTTAAGGAAAAGATGAAGGAATTGATCACCTTAAAAATGATGGGGCATTGATGATTATAGTAAGTGTAATTAATAAACACATTGATAATAAAATAAATAATACTAATTTTCTTCATAATCATGGACTATATCACAATTTAGTAAACATTATCATGCTATGTGAGTTGGGTTTGGAGGTCAAATTCTGTTAGAAGAGATTCTCTATTAATGGAAAATATATAAATTCTATCATTAATTTTTTTGAGAACTACTCATATCATTTATCAAGTTGATATCATAGAAAATAATTTTCTATTAATAGTGGAAGAATAAAATATATTGTGACATTAGATACTAGACCACATAAATCAAAATGGTATGAAGAATTTATCAACATTTAGAAAAATAGATCATACTCTTATATTAATGTGAGATATGGAAAAGATATTTCAATCTTACATGTGATGTGAGATAGTTCAAAATCTATATCCTCTAAATAGAAATAAAGATTAATGTTTTCTGAACATGTTTCACATTGATGGGGTTGGTTTGATTGTTAGGATGGAACCTATGGTGAGAGGTATTCCATAATATTTATGGATTATTATATTAGTATTTAATGTTAAATTTTTATCCTTTCAATTGTGTAAAATCTAGATTACATGATAAGGTTTCGATGGATATAAGAAATTGGATCCAAATGAATAATCAAAACTCTCAAATCTGACAATTTAAAAGATTTTACATCAAATGAGGTTGAAAATTATTTTTAAATTCATAATATGAATCATTAACTCTCTTTAGTTAGAACATATTTATAGAATTTTTTTGTGGAAATAATAAACCACTTGGTAAAAAACATGGTAAAGAAATTGTGTATAGACCTAGATATCTAACATCACTGCTTAAAATAAGTTTTTCAAGTGGTTTTCTATACTCAAGATAGCATGTTACTAAGTTAAGAGGTAGGGAAGACCCCGTATGAAATGATTAATCGAAGGAAACCCTCTTTGAAGAAACATTGTGTATTAATATTTTTTTAAATCCCAAAATAATAAAATAAATGGAGGAAAATATTGTGATGAAAAAGGTGAAGGCATGTTCCTAGGCCACTCAAAATAGATTAAGTCATATAAGTGATTCTATAAGATACTCAACAAAATAGTTGAGAGCAGTGTTATAATGGTTTTGGAGAATGATCATAACAAATGTTTTGTAAATTCAGTTTTTAAATTATTATTTTTAGAATGAAAATAAAAAAATCATATTTGAGAGAATCTAAAAATGATCAAGATGATGATGATTATAGGATTGAATTTTATGAAAAAAAAAACTGAATAGGTGAGTCAACCTATGTCTCATATAGGAAAAAAATGACACAAATTTATAAAATTAATATCATTGTAGATAAATCTAATAGAACTTGGAATCGAATGATAATGATAGTAGGTAACACTACTCTTATATCTATGATTAAACCCACGTCATTGGAAGAATTAGTAATGTAATAATATTGGGTGAAAACTCTGAATAAATAATTAGATAAATTGTTAAATATTATAATTTTAAACATTAGGATTAACCAATGAAATGTAATGTGATTTGTATAAATTGTTTATTCATGAAATATATGAACAAAATGAAAAGGTAATCCGAGATAAAGTAATATTTGTTTGTAAAAGGATATTCTCATATGGAAAGCATTGAATTTGAAGATAAAATTTCACCATTCAAGAGAAAATATTCCATTCGACTCTTTATAACAATGAAAATCTAATGAAAATTCTAAATATTCTAGATGGATGTCAAGACATAATTTTTGAATGGAGTCTATAATGGTGAGTTATGTATCACACAACTGGTAGGATTTTTTATTAGAAATTATGATTCACGATTTTGATGTTTGAGAAAATATTTTTATATACTAATGAAAGAACTTTGTTTTTCTTATGTAAGGATGGATACATTCTTAATGTAGATAGATTTTCAAAAGATGAGATGTTCATCAAAAAATACGTAAAATGTTTTCAAGAGGATTAGTTTATGGTTTTAGTGTATATTGATAATATCATATTCAGTGGGAGTAGGAAGAATTTTATCGATAATTTTATAAAATTTGGAATTTCAATGTTTTAAATGTCAATGATAAAAGAATTAAAATATTTAAAGAAATAATATTTTAAATATTTATCCATTGAATTTAAAAAACAATTTATCCCAAAAATGTTATTTTATTAGAAATTTCTATATTTTATGATTTTGAAGGTATTTTGAGTGTAATCGGAAAAATGGCCTAATTTGGATTTTAAATGTTTTAAAATATTTCTGTATTTATGTCATAAAATTTTATATAAAATTATAAATTATGAGATTATTTCTTTTTAGGATTCTATACATCATAGGATTCATTTCATTCTTCCAAACCCAATGCTACATCCTCTATTTGTAAGACCAAAACTAGCTCAAAAGTTGGGTCATGAAAAATGAGAACATATATAGAGTTTTTATTGGGGACCATAAATCCTAAATGGGATGACCAAATGAGATGAACATTGATATAGAGACACATAAGAAATTTTAGAACAGCTTTCATGAATAGGTGTACACATGAATCGTTCTTCTCCATGGCCATTAATGCATGAGAATCCAAAGGTGTAAAATTTGGAGAGTCTAACTGAACATAAGAAATACTTATAGTGAAATGGGCACAACTTTCTATAAACAATTCCAAATGCGCTGATATTTTTAAAAATTACATAAAAGGTAATTTGGAACATCTTTCACAAAGGTTTCCATGTGTGAATCAGATATTTAATTGGCTAAACATGAAAAAGATGTTAGAGTATGGATTATAGAACTAAAACTCTCCCTCCTCACCTACAAAAGGAGGTAAGCCCCTCCATTACAGTCCATCCCACATCATCAAATCAACTGGAAAAGGAAGCATTGGATGACAACCTCCTATAGATTTATTTATTTTCTTTCTTTCCCATTTATTGTAATGTTTACCCAGTCCTGCATTATCATGACTTCCCCATACATGGAGGGGTAGTTTCATTGAGTGATCACGAATGGGGGATGTTGAACCTATATTCTTTTATTGAGTTCTTGTGATTCAAATTAATAAGATCCATTATTTTTCTAAATTTGGTTTCAATTCATAATTTTGTTTTAAATTCTAAATGGGGTCTCATTAGATTTGAATTCTATTACATTTAATTTAATTGGTTGATAATCCATATCTCCCTCCACTCAATTCTTTTCTATATACAGTGGAACAAATTAGGGTTGGGTGGTGAGTGCTTGACAATCATTACACACATATAAAGGATATTAGACCTACCTGAGGTTCCAAGTATGAATATTCTTATCACAGTCATCTAACCAAGGGAGATGAAGAACTCGGTAGATGGATCTCTCACTAACCAGTCAATGGAAGAAAAATGGGAAAACATGGAAACCATGATTGCAAAATATTTGGTCTATAAAAACCCCTCTAATCAATATATTTATCATTTTTTAAAAACAATCAAATCAAACTACTTATTTATATCATATTATTCAAATTTAATTTGAACCAATTATTTTTAGAAAACAAATAAAAGGTGACAAAATTTTTTTGTGTGCAATCCTCTTCAAGAGACTACCTAGGATTAACTGCTATACTATACTTAGGTTATTTAAATATTATTTTTTCATTCCACATAACAGGTGTGAGTCAAAATTGGTGCCTTTATAAGGTAGGTTGTGCCACAAAACCCTAATATTTTTTTTGTTTTCCCCAAAGTTCAAATAACCACTAAATTTAATTTGATCATAAAATTGAATGATCAATAACCAAATTGTGAAAGAAAAATTTACAAACCAAGTTTGAAGAAATACACATCACATGATCAAGTGACACCTTCTGTGATCACTCTAAATCTATAATAACGGATGTAAATCCCAACCAAACCTTGAAAAACAACTACAGACCTCAATTTTCTTATGAAAACAACCAACTCACTGTCCCTACCATAGAAACTGATTTTGAACTACACATTAAAACGATCCAAGTGATACCTAAATTTCATGGTCTTTTAGGTGAATATCTGAATCCACACATCCATGAGTAAACCTATGTCTACTCCAGCTTCAATCCTAGAGGATTCATATAAGATTAAGTAATGTATATGGAATTCCCCTTCTCACACGAGGGAGCGGCAAAGGAATGGTTGTACAATCTATAATCGGGAGATATCAGTGTTTGTGAATATCTCAAAATATACTTCTTGCATAGATTCTTCCCCACATATAGGAGCACTAGAATAAAAAATGAGATTTATGTCATACATCAATTGACTGTAGATACTATCTGTGAATACTGGTAATGTTTCAAGAAACTCTATGCAACCTACCCGTGCAAATAAATTGAACCGGACCAATTCCTTATGATCTTCTACAAATGATTTCTTGAAAATGATAGGAATATAGTAGGTGAATCATATGGAAGATCCTGGATTGACATTTCTCTGGTATATATTAGAGTTCTGGTTGATAAGATTGTGCAAAACTCACAACAATTCGTAAATACAGGCACAAGCACTAGAGGCATCCATGAGGTAAGGGCTTCGGATTTTTCCTCACCCTTACAAGAAGCCACACTTAAGGAAATGACCAGTGTGATGAGACAACATATTGTGAACCATGTTAAGGAACAAAAAGTCCCGACCTAGGTATGTGTTTTATTCTCTTCTACTTATCATTACACTGATCAATATACAAAAGTTTAAGTGAATAAAATTTGTGCTGCTAGTTATCCGCAATGGAAATTATAGAAAAATCAACCACATCAACCCGAGACCCAACTAGATTATGGATTTCAACATATAAAATCCAAGATATATTTTTAGCAGTAATATAATAACCCAACACCATTCCAATAATCTTACAAACATCCCTTATAGAAATAATAATATTTTCAACTACCACCTTTCCAGCAAAAGAATTACAAGAAACCTTCGACAAGTACACCAAAAATCAAATATCATATTATGATGGAAAATATTATAGGAATGGATGATAAAATTAACAAGATAACTAATCAGTTTGAAATCATTATGGACATTATAGATTAGAACCAAGGAAAAATCCCATCACAAACATCTCCAAATCCAATGGAGAATGTCAATGTAATCACCACCCGTAGAGGGAAGGAGTTCACCCAACCTTAAAATGTGAGGATGATGATTTTTAGAAACCTCTTAAAGCTCAACCCATCTATCTAAAATAAGGAGATCAAAAAAATGGATAAAGAACATGATTCATGAAGAAAAGTCAATAAACCCCATTTCAAAAACAATAAAGGGAGAAAACAGATATCCAAGAACCATTCCCATCTGCATTAGTTTACTCAATGAAGGGTGAATAATAATGAATTCAATGATAAATTCTAGAAACTTTCCGGAAACATGAGATTAACATCCCACTATTTTAGGTGATCCGAAAAATCCCTAATAATGATTTTTTTGAAGGATATGTGCACTAAAAGATGAATTATGGATGGAACTGAGAGAATCAACATAGGAAGAAGTGTCTCACCAATGATCACACCACTGATACCATAAAAATTTCAAGATCTATAGACATTATCTATTCCCTACACTATTAGGTCTTATAATTTTACTGATGCACTATGTGTTCTAGGAGAATCAATAAATATTATGCCTCACTCATTATTTTCATACTTACAAATTAGAGAATAAAATCCAACTCAATTGGTTGTACTATTTTCGAAAAAATCCACCATTTTACTAGCAGGAGTTGTAGAAGATGTACTTGTGGGAGTAAAATCATTGATCTTACCATCAGACTATTATGTCCTTACAATGGAATATGATTGTGCACCAGACCAATCTCCCATTATCATGGGGAGACTGTTCTTGAAAACAGAAAGCACTATCATTAATTTTCATAAAGGAACGCCCATAATGGAACTTGTAGATAGTACAATAAACATCAATATTCTTGATATAATGAAACATCCTTCCTCCAATAACTCACTTTATGAAATCTACCATGATGAAGGTATATACCCAATTGATGATTAAGGTATGCTTCATAAATTATTATCATTTGGACCACATTTTTCATATGAATGTTCCAATTCCAAAGAACATGAAAATCTAGATCTCATGACAGAGGAATAAGTAAAATCCTATTTTTTCGATGATTTATTAAAAGAGATTGAGATGATACCAGAGAATCCATCCTTATAAATATGAAGCCAAATGTAAATATCATCCCTTAAAAAACCCTCATGTTTGGAACTTAATCCCTTACCAAATGATTTTGATGTATTCTTACATAATATAAAGACAAATTTCAAGTAGTCATTGCCAATAACCTATATCATTCACTAGAAAAAAGGCAGGTTAACCTTCTCAAAACAAATGTATAAGATATATGATGGATTTTAGGTGATACACTTGGAATCAATCCCGAGGTAATCTCTCATAAAATATATTTATAATGTGATTCCTAAATTTTTATAAAACATTAAAGAAAAATCAATACCACCATAATAGAGGTTTTTAAGATTGAGATAGAGAAATTACTTGATGATGGAATCAATTACCCAATCCCTTATTCTCAATGGGTCATCCCAATTCATGTAGCGCAAAAGAAAACTATCCATACCACTGTTAAAAATGAAAGGAATTAACTGATCCCCATGAGTGTACAAAACAACTGGAGAATGTGTATAGATTACAAAAATCTAAATCATGTTACCAGAATAGACCACTTTCCCATTCCGGTAATCGATCAGATGCTAGAAATGTTAGCTGAAAAACTCATTACATTTTTTAGATGGATTTTCAAGATACTTATAGGTACCGATCATACTAGAAGGATAGGATAAGATGACCTTCTCTTGTCCTTTTGGAACATTTTCCAAAAAAAGGATGGAATTAGGGCTCTGAAATTCCCTAGCTACATTTTAATGGTGTTTTGGTGAGTATTTTCATAGACCATATTGAGGACTTTTTGGAAGTATTTCTCAATGATTTCATAGTTTTTTGAATTGAATTTGGTCATTTCATAGGAAATTTGGAAAATGTTTTGAAAACATGAATTAAAAACCCTTATCCTAAATTTAAAAAATTTCATTTCATGGTTGAAAAGGGAATAGTGTTAGGGAATATAATTTCAAAAAAAGGTATTGAGGTTGATAGATAAAAAGTTTAAGTAATAAATTCCATGCAATATACAACTTGTGTGAAACATGATGGATCATTTTTAGGGAAATCATGATTTTATAGATTATTCATCAAGGATTTTAGTAATATTTCACTCCCTCTCTCAAGATTACATGAAAAGGATGCTGACTTAAATTTTGATTATACATATTGGGAATCATTTTATGAATTAAAGAAAAGGTTGATCACACTATCAATAATGCAACCACCCAAAGGGAGTACCGTTTCATGTTACATTGTGATGAATCCAACCAAGCGGTGGGATCCGCTCTATCACAAAGAATTCACAGAAATCCTCAAGTCATATCCTACTCATCATGGAACTTAGATGAAACACAAATAAATTGCACATCCACTATGAATGAGTTACTTGTAGGAATCTTTGACCAATATAAATTCTGTTAATATCTTCTTGGAACTAATGTTTTTGTTTTTTCTAATCATTCATAAGTCCAGTATTTAATGAAAAAGTAGGATGCTAAACCAAGTTTGGTGAAGTGGTTGATACTATTACAAGATTTCAATTTGTAAATTAAATAAGAAAAGGGAACTGAAAATCATTTGGTCAATCATCTAAGTAAACTACCCCACTCCACTAAAGTATATATTCTAAATGAGAACCCACTTAATAATGAGTTTCTGGAAGAAGATGGAGAATATAAAGTTCATTTAAATCAATGTTTGAATTTTTCATAAATTATCTTGTGGAGGCCACTTTGGAACTTATAGAAAAACCCAAAAATATTAAGAATATTGATTTATTTACTCTCCTTATTCAAGGATGCATATGAAATTTGTAAAGGATGTAAAAAATGCCAGTTTTCTAGTAATATATCAAAATAATAGGAAATGCATAAAAAGTAACTTTTTGTGAAATTTTGGAATCATGGGAAATATAATTCAAGAAAAAATTCCCAATGTAATTTAGAAATTCATTTTTTCTTTTAGATATAGGATATGTTTCAAAATGGGTGGAAGAAAAAGTAACCAAAAATGATGATGCTAATGTTTTTTTGTGATTTTGTTAGTGGTAACAAAGTTTGTAGGTTTGGAGTTCCAAAAGAAATAATCATTGACCAAGGAACTCATTTCTAATACAGAAAAATGGAATAATCACTGAAAAATTATGGGGTACATCCTAAAATTTAAACACTATACAATCCCCAAACAAATTTCCAAGTAAAATTACCCAATAGATAAATAAAAGGAATTCTAGAAAAGACTGTTAAACCCAATAGGAATGAATGAAAATAAAAGTTAGATGACACCTTATGGAAATACAGAACAACCTATATGATACCCATAGGGACGATCCCCTATAGATTGGGTTATAGAAAGATTTACCACCTTCCTATGGAATTGGAGTACAAATCCTACTAGGTGGTAAGTGAAATGAATCTGGACCTTGATAAAGCTAGGAAATAGAGAAGACTATAATTGTATGAGCTAGAGGAAATCAAGAGGGAATATTTCAATAATTCAATGATATATAAAGAGTGAAAAATGATGGCCCATGAAAAGACAATTCAACCAAGAACCTTCCTTCTGGTAGATTAAGTGCTATTATACAAATCCATACATAAGCTAATACCAGGTAAACATCATTCTATATGGGTAGTCTCCCAAACTGTTATTCACATATACCCCTTTGGTGTTGTGGATATCAAAAATGAATGAGGATAAAACCTATTCACTGTAAATGGAAAGAGGCTACAGATGTTCCATGGGACCACACCTCATGAACTAGTGGGGGAGATCAAACTCCTTTACCTTGATTACCAATGAAGACCTACCAGTTTGTATATTTCCATTAGACATGATGAAAAGTAGTAATTCCATTTTTTTATATACATACATGAAAAAGCAAAAATTTAATTGATTTGAGGAAACAATAAATATTAAGTGTGTGGTACATAATAATTTAGTATAGGATATTTTAAAAAAAATAAATTTTTGAGTCGATCCAACAACATAAAAAAATTACTTTTTGAGGAAAACCACATTTTTCCATTAATATAAAAAGGATGAATGTGTAACATAAAAAAACTAAAATAAAAGGATAAGAAATGACAAATACTAAAACATGGATGTCATCCCAGGATTCCCTCTAGAGTCTATATTCTATCATAATTGAATAGTCTTGCACTTTCATTTGTTTTTATTATTTTATTTCATGTCCATTAATTATGATAATGCAAGGCTAAAAAATAGATATACTTAATATAACACACGTCATGAAAGTGATTCAAAATAGAACCGAAGGAACATGAAATGAACCACATGACCAAATCATCATTAGTAAATGTATTTTTCTTTTACATTCAATATCATTTGTATTCACTATATTTTTGTATGAAAATTTGTTTTTTTGAGCTTTAAAAATAGAATTGTATACCCACACTTGAATTTTTCCTTTACATGACTTATTCTAGAGACATTAGTTTCTTAGGAATCTCATGAATCCATGTGTCATATTTCAATGTTAATTATATTTAAAGAGTAAAATGGAAATTGAATGATTAAAGTGAATCATGGATATTAAAATGAGAACTCAAGATTTGAAGTAATTAATTGATTCATGTAAATAAAATCTCCCAACTTGTTTTCATGATTTGATTTTCTAAAATTCATGTGAATTTATTTTTTATTATAAATCATTACTTGAGTGATTATACAAATAATATGTCTCATTCCCAATAGTATTTATAGAATAAATATTTCCTATTTTATCTTGATCGTATTTCTTGAGTGATCCTGGGAAATGTACCCAACAATAACTTTCATATGAACTTATCAATGCTATGACTATGCAAAAACACATTTAAAATTATTGAGTCATCTTTTAAAAAACACTTATAATTAAAATTACACTTTACATCAATCATTTTTATTCCATAGAGACCATGAATTACCTTTATATGGATGAGCCTTGTTTCAAGACATTTTTATCGATTCCTACTCAACTCTTGGAATTTTAATGATATTTTAAAGATAAAGTGTGGGGGTAAAGGAAACATTGTTTATGTGATGATTTCCATTGTAAGGAATATTTTTGGGTGTTTTATTTTGTGTAATGATAAATTTAATTTGATTAATTCATTGTACTATTTATGATTTTTCATATCTTGAATAAAAAATTAAAAAAACAAAATAAAAATAAAAATCGGTTGTGATTTTGGAAAACCAAAATACATTATTACATGGCTGATGATTTTTATAATATGTGATTCGGTGATGTATGTGATGTTTTTTTCAAAGAAATATTTCTTGTAAAGAAAAGAATGAAAAAATTCTTATGTTGAAAATACAATTAAGAGGGTGCACATATAATTTATTTTTTATAATTTGATCTTGACCATACATTGAGTTTGGGGAAGTGGGATTTTCATATTTGAAGGGTATAATTTAATTACACTTTTTATATAATATATTTAACTTAAGAGATAAACCTCCTCCTTGATCCTTAATTTTTGAATCATCAAATCCTATCAACCATAAGCCTCATAGTAATTTGAACCTTTATTGAATAGTCCTCATGATTTTATGTGCCTTTTTCTTTAGAATGTAGATAAAGTAGTTCATTTACCAGCCTATGGATAAAGAGCATGTTCTCATGGTATGATCATAAATCTACTTTAATTGTTTCATGATTGTTGAGATATAATAATCCATTGTGAGTTCGATCATTGATTGGCATGTCTAATAATAATGAATTAAGTAGATTTGATAAATGAAAGGAGAATCTCCATAATTTTTTTTTCAAAGGGGACAATTAAAATACATGAATTGGATTTTTCATTGAAAGATGGAAATTGAATTGATATTTTACGTAACATTTGATAATTCAATTTTTCATTGATGATTGTTTATATTTATTACTTTGAAATTTGAATATTGGTAACATTGGTGTCCTATGAATTCCATGTTGATATTTTATACTTGAGGAAAATCATGGTTTAAGTGTGGAAAAATTAAAATAAATAATATTTTAAATATTTATCCATTGAATTTAAAAGTCATTAATCCCAGAAGATTTTATTTTAAGATAAATTTCCACATTTTATGAATTTAGTGGTATTTTGAGATTAATCTGATATATGGCATAATTTAGATTTTAACTATATTAGAATATATTTTTATTTAGATCATACAATTTTCTATACATATCTGAATTTTCAAAAAAAATTGGATTCTATACATCATGGTATTCATTTCAGTCTTCGAGACTCAAAGCTAAATCCTCCATTTGGAAGCTCAAAACTTTCTTACAAATTTGGTCATGAAAACTATGCACAATTCTATATTTTTTATGTGGAAAACATAACTCCTAAATGGGATAACCAAATAATATTAAATTCAACATAGGGACGCATAATACATTTTGAAACATATTTCATGAAGAATTCTATATGTTAATTGGACATCATTATGGTGATTAATTCATGAGAATCTGGATTTGTGAAATTTGATGAGTCTGATAGGAATGGAAAAAATACTTAGTGTGAAATAGTCATAAATCTTACATAAAATGAAAAAAATTGATGAATTTTTGAAAATATATGTGAAAAATAATTGGAAATAACTTTTATTAATGGGTTCACATGTTAATCATCCATTTAATTGTTAAAACATGTGCAAAATTTCAGAGGACAGATTCAAGAACAAAAACTGTAACGACCCAAAGTTTCATTAATGGAAAATCCCTCTTGATCTAGTTAAATGTCTCTTTCTACAAGATATTTTTATATGATGTCAACTTCATTGGTTTTATGTTACAAATTTTGAATGTTTCTCATATAGCATTTTAACATTAATCACATTATTAGTATAAATATAGGGCTTTAACTCATCCAATTTTACTTAGACAAAGGAAGCGATGGCCTCATCCAGTAGAATTTCCCCATACGAATCCCATTTATCGGAGCTCAGAAAAGAGGTGGCATCCTTGGGCATCACTCTTGATCAATCCCAAGCTGAGCTTCACCATGTCAAGCTCGAACGGGACCATCTATGGGAGAAGTGGATGTTGATAGAAATTACCACTCAAGCGATGTTATCCGAGTCACCCCAAGAGTCTGTCACTATCGCACACCTTACCCTTAGGACTTATGCGGCTATTTTAAGGGGATATGTTAAAAATAAGTAGTACTATGTTCATGTACATTATTTTTTGTATATAGTAATGAATATAATTTCAAGTCATTTTTGATACATTGTAGATAGTTTTTAATGTAAATATGGTGTTTTAGTTATTATTTAATTAAGAAATCTATTTTATTAAATTAAGGGGTTTTTGAATTAAATAATATTTTAATAAAATAATAATATTATTGTTAAATTATTTTTTATTAAATATAAATGATCTTATAATTTTATGAATCAAATTATAAATTTTATTAAGGTTTGAAAGCCATTTCTATCAAAACCCTTAAATTTTCGATAAATGACGGTTTTTATTTTAAAAGTGAAAATTCACATATTTAGAAAATTATTTAGATAAAATAAATGTTATTTCTGGAATCAGGATGTCGAAATTATCCAACGGTGAAATTTTCATAATTTTCTAAGACAATCAAATTTTTGGGTAAAAATTAAATACCGTTTAAATATATAATGTGTTTTATGACATCATAATGACCCAATAGTGATGTAATAAAATACTATATTCTTTATGTTCGTCCAATATATGTTTTAACATTAAAATAATGTGATTTTGGGTTTTTTTGACTTACTTTGCAAAGCATTAATGGACCCCTCAAAACATATTCAACACTTTGGCTTTTTAAATTAATTTCCATGGGAGTGTGACTCACCTCCCCATAAGCAACCCTAATATTTTAGGAAGTTCGGACTTATAAAATATTTATTTCCTTTTCCCTTTTCCAAAAACCATGGGCAAAAACCATGGTATGCTATGTGGTTTGGAATAATTTAATGTAAGGGGACCCAAACCTAAATAATAAATCATTCCCTCACCTTTCCTATATAAACCCAACCAGGCTCCCACTTCCTCCTCACTAAAATCCCTTGGAGTTAGTCCAACCTCTTCCCCACTCTCTCTATAATCCTACCAAGGTTCCCCAAGTTCCCAAGAAGCCTCTCTCAAGCTTATCTCAAGCCTTTGGAATCACACTTCCAAGTTAGGGTTTTTTCTTCGTTTCTCATTTTTGTCCAATTTTCGTTTGTTTTGCCTTTTAATTTCAATTATGAATGTTTGGGTATGGTTTCTAACCTACCTAATACTTCCCTCCTTATGTTTGAATGATGGGAGACCCTTTATCTCTCATTAAATTCCTCCCATGTACACCCGTTACTATGCCGAAATTCTGAAAGGAACTTCTTTCTCCTCCTTTACAATCAAGAAATACTTTTGTATCATGAAACTAAATTCCATTAAAATTGTTGGGACATGTATCTATATGACCTCCTTACTTTCCATTACATGTAAATATGATTAGGAACCCCTTTCTCTCTCATCAACCATTTTTATGAATTCTTATGTCATGCCGTTACGCTGCCGAAATCGCACCGATTTTCTAAGCCAATGTCATTGTGTAGTGAATACCATGCCCATTTCTCCATCAAGGGTATTCAACATTATGCACATTTACTTATTGATTGTAAAGTTTCATTTATTAATTCTACATTCCTATATCTTGGAATAAATTATTATGTTTTATGTATCCATGTTTTTTGATCCATGTGGCACACTTATTCATGAAATGAAATGTTTAAGAATGGTGCACCCTTATAGCGCTCCAATGCATTAGGTAATGTATAGTATCATGATACGTCATGGGAAATGAGTGTTGACTAATGATAATTCAAGTGAAATGAGGGTTTAATCATTCTTTATGTGCAATGAGGATTTACTCATGCTCTATGTGTAATGAGCCTTGGCTCATGCTAATTCCATGTTAAGTGTTGTTGCCACATTTCCATGTTATGATTATCATGCTTTATCATGCCTTTATGCTCATGTTTCTTTTATGCTCTATTGATATGCCTGTTGTGTAACATGTGTTGTAATACTCATGTTATTCCATGTGTACTCCCTTACTAGGCTTTATAGCTCACCCTTTTCTTATGCATGTCCCCAGGTTATCCCATGCAATGCTAAGTACGAGGGAATGTAGTGGTCATGTAAATGAAGGTTTTAATAAAGATGTTTTATTTCATGTTTTAAGTTTTTATGTAATTATCCAATGCCCCAAAGACACTAAACCTCTCAATATTCTTGTTTTATCAAGTGATGTTTTATGTAATAAATCATGTTTAAGATTATAATAAAAGCAGAGTTGTCATAGTTGGTATTAGAGGATAGGTTTAGTTATATTTGGGATTATGAAACCCTAGTAAAGCCTTAGATATAATACTAAGTATAATAAAAACATCCCTAAGTTTTGAAAAGTACTGAGTAAGTGGTTTATCAAACAAATACATCCCTGTCTGGATACGAGCAGGTAGAGGCGGCCCGGACATAGATGTATCCTAGGGGTAAAACCTGAAAACACCGCTTTGCATTGGACTCGAACGGGAACTGGTGCACGACAATGGGACTTGCTGCACTCTTGGTTACGACACTCTCAGGGGATATGTTTTGATAAATTCAAAATCTTAGTATGAACCCTTATTAAGGGAATCAAAAAATTCCCCTAAGAATATATGTTAGAAAGTAGATCATGAAAAACCTAGATTGAAGACTATAGACTCATGAGTAAGGAAATAAAAGATTATTTATAAGTCAGGAACTTTTTTCTTTGTATTACTTTTTATGTGTTACCCCTAACTTTACTTTTATTCCAACCAATGGCCGGTAATAGGAGGACTCAGGCTAACAACCGTTGTGAAGATCATTGTGATGACTGTACTAATGAGATGCCAAATCCAATAAGAGCGGGAATCGTGAAATTTGTCATGATTCTCTCTCAATTAACTCAAGTTTTCAATATAAACATGGGTCAAGAGGAACGTTCAACCCCCCCCCCCCCCCATGAAAGAACAAGTCACTATCGAGAGCTTCATGAGACAAAGGCCTCCTACGTTTAGTGGATCATCTGATCCCACGAATGCTGAACAATGGATCAACTCCATTGTAAAGATCTTCTCCATCCTTCAATGTTCTTAAAAATAGAAGGTTCTCGTGGCTTCTTATCGTATGGAGGGTGAAGCTGATCAATGGTGGACGTTGATAAAAAATACGAAGCCTGAATAGGAGATCGAGGTGTTGGAATGGAAGGATTTCTGGAAGATGTTTTTCGATAAATATTTTCCGCGCACCCTCCAGCTTAAGATAGAAAGGGACTTCCTTTCCATCAAGAAAAAAGATGAAGAATCTGTTGGAGCGTACGATGCAAACTTCACAAGGCTTTTACGATATTCTTTCATCTTTGTCGTTACCCCCGAATGCAAGTTTTACCACTTCTTTGGTGGGCGGAAGCCTAGCTTGCAGAAAGAATTAGCGATCCGTGACTTCAACAACTATGAGGAAATTTTCTGATGTGCCCTCAAGGTCGAAATGGAGATTGGGGAATCATAGGGGTATCATGGGGATAAGAAGATTAAGGTGGACTTCAAGGCTAGTGGGCCGATGGATAAATCCAACTGTGCTTAGAAGATCCAACACCCCACTTGCCAAAAGTGCGGAAAGAAGCACCCTGTAAATTGACATAAGGGGATGAGAAAATGCTTCAGGTGTGGAAGAGAAGGGCACCTAGTTGTTAATTGTCGGCATGACAGACCCACGGTTGAGACGGAGGAGAGGAATGCGCCATTCGAACCACAACACATTGTTCAATGCTACAAATTCAAAGAACCGGGTCATTTTGCAGATCAGTGCCCTAATCCAAGGGTTTTCGGAGGCGACCAACAATCTCCAAGGCAGCAAGGAAGATATTTTTCCATCACTTCTGCCGAAGTGAACCCCGACAATGAAGTGGTGATAGGTATGCTAGTTATTCATTCAAGAATAGTGAACATACATTTTTATTTAGGTTCTATGAATTATTTTATATATCGAAAGTTTAGTAGAACAATCCGAGCACCACCAAAAATCATGGAAGTGAAGATGTCGGTGAGTATGGAAAATGGGGCAATCCTTGCATCCCATGAATATAAGTCCTCCCCTGTAATAATATGTGGATTTAATTTCCCGGCGAACCTCGTCATACTCCCTCTGGTGGAATTTGATTCAATTCATGGCATGGATTGGATTTTCTTATATAGAGCCAACATAAATTGTCGGGAGAGGGAAATCACACTCCATATAGAGAATTGACCCCTGATTCTTTACAAGTGTCTAGAAGAAGATGAATCTCCTTTAGCTCCATCATCTCAAGAATGGATATTACTTCCTTATGAGCAAACGTATCTGGCTCAGATGATTGATTCCAAGGAAGAAACCATCCTTGAAGAAATGCCTATTGTGAGGGAATTCGCTGAAGTGTTTCCCGAGGAACTTCCCAGTCTTCCTCCAAGAAGAGATATTGAGTTCTCAATTGAACTTATACCCGGGGAATTACCAATATCCAAGAATCCATATAGAATAGATGTTGTTGAGCTTGATGAGTTGAAGAAACAACTATAGGAGAATCTGGTTAAAGGGTTTATACGCCCAAGTTCTTCACCATGTGGTGCATCAATCCTCTTCATCAAGAAGAAGGATGGGTCAATGTGGATTTGCATCAATTATCGTGAACTTAACAAAATCACGATAAAGAACAAGTATCCTCTCACAAGAATTGATTACTTGTTTGATCAGCTGCATGGAGCATGATACTTATCCAAGGTGGACTTGCGGTCGGGATATTATCAAGTAAGGGTGAAGAAGGAAGATATCCCCAAGACTGTGTTTCACACAAGATAGGGGCACTATGAATTCATAGTAATATTTTTCGGACTCACCAATGCTCCAGAAATATTCATGGACTTAATGAATAGAGTCATTAGAGATTACCTTGACAAATTTGTGGTAGTCTTTATAGATGATATTCTAATATACTCCAAAACCAATGAGGATTATGAGGAGCCTTTAAAAACTATACTAGAGACTTTGCGCAAGGAGAATATCTATGAAAAGTACAAAAAGTGTAAGTTCTGGTAGAAGGAAGTCTCATTCTTGGGCCATATCATCACAAGCAATGGGATATCTGTGGACCCCTCCGAAACAGATGCAATTGAGTGATGTCCGAGGCCAACATCAGTAACGGATATCCGTAGCTTCTTGGGATTAGCTGGATATTATTGACGATTTGTGAGGAATTTCACAAAATTGTCCAACCATCTTACCAAGATCACTCTAAAAGGAGTATAGTATTCTTGGAGTGATGAATGTGAAGAAAGCTTCAAGGAGTTGAAAAGGAGGATTATCACTGCGCCCGTGCTCACTTTACCCACAAGTGGAGGAACTTTTGTGGTATTCAGTGATGCTTCAAAGTAGGGATTAGGTTGTGTGCTGATGTAGAATGATAAAGTGATATCCTATGCCTTAAGGTAGTTGAAAATCCATGAGTGAAACTATCCAACGCATGATATGGAGTTGGAGGCTATGATATTTTCCTTGCAAATCTGGCGGCATTATCTCTATGGAGAGAAATGTGAGATATATACTGACCACAAGAGTCTTAAATATATATTCAGACAGAAAGAGAATAATATACACCAGAGAAGATGGATAGAGCTCATCAAGGATTATGATTGTTCAATACATTACCACCCTGGCATAGCGAACAAGGTGGCAGATGCCCTAAGTAGAAAGGACCCAACGATTCTCTCAATGATGAGAATTGAGAAGGATCCAATCTTCATAGACTTGATGAAAAAGGACATGGGAATCATAGAGAAGGTATCATCATAAATACCTTCACAAATGATTGCTCAACCATCTCTTTTAGAAATGTTAAATGATGCTCAAAAGGATGATGTGGGAATTCAATAAAAAGTGGAAGCTATCAAAAAGAGGAAATCCTCAGAGTTTAATGCTAATGAAGAAGGAATTTTATGGTTTGGGAAAATACTGTGTGTACCATCAAATCCGAAGCTGAAGAAGGATCTTTTGGATGATGCACATAGTTCAAATTTATCTATTCACCTAGGGAGCACAAAGATGTATTGAGATATTCGAGAAAACGTTTGGTGGGATAATATGAAGAAGGAGATCGTTGAATATACATCAAAGTTCCTGGTGTGTCAGCATGTGAATGCAGAGAGGTAGTAGTCTAAGGGGATGATGCAACCATTGCCCATACCAGAATGGAAAAGGGATAAAATCACCATAGACTTTGTCAATGGTCTTCTGAGGACATCCAAAAGAAAAAATAAAATCTGGGTTGTTGTGGATCGTCTTACAAATACTGCACACTTCATTGCTATTCGAGAGGATTTTTTATTGGATCAACTGGCGCGGATATATATCAGGGAAGTGGTAAGGTTGCATGGAGTACAACTATATATTGTTTCTGACCGAGATCCAAGATTCACCTCTATGTTTTGTAAGAGTCTTCAACATGCTCTGAATACTGAACTGAACTTAAGTACGACCTATCATCCTTAAACTGATGGCCAATCCGATCAGACTATCCAAACACTTTAGGATATGCTGAGAGCATTCTCAATAGACTTTTAAGGATGATGGTATCAACATCTTCCTCTGGTTGAGTTCTCTTATAATAACAGTTTCCACTCGAGCATCCAAATGGCACCATATGAAGCCCTGTATAGGAAAAGGTGCAGAACACCAGCATGTTGGGATGAGGTTGGTGAACGTAAGCTGCTTGGACCAGAAATGGTTGAGGAAATGGTGGAGAAGGTAAAAACCATTCAGTAGCATATCAAGGCAGCTCAGAGTCGACAGAAGAGTTTTGCAGATAATCGTCGATGAGACCTTGAGCTTAAAATTAGAGACATGGGTTTTCTACGTATATCTCCATTGAAGAAGGTCATGTGGTTTGGAAATAAAGGGAAGTTAAGTCCAAGGTACATCGGCCCCTTAGAGATTCTTGATCATGTCGGGGTTGTGGCCTATAGACTAGCACTTCCACCTACTGTGGCCAAAGTACATGATGTCTTTCATGTATCCCTTTTAATAAAGTACATACCAGACACTTCACATGTACTCTTTTTTGAGGTGGTACAATTGGAAGATGATCTTTCTTATGAGGAAAAACCAGTGAAAATCGTAGATCGTAGATATAAAGTTATATTAAATAAGATAATGCCCCTCGTCAAGGTGTTGTGGAGAAACCAAATGTTTGAATAAGAAACATGGGAATCAGAGGATATGAGGAATCTGAGTTACCCACATTTGTTTTAGTGTGGGAAAAGGAAAATTTTGAGGGCGAAATTTTTTAAGGGGGGAATATTGTAACGACCAAAAGTTTCATTAATGGAAAATCCCTCATGATCTAGTTAAATGTCTCTTTATGCAAAATATTTTTATAAGATGTAAACTTCTTTGGTTTTATGTAAAGAATTTCGACTATTTCTAATATATCCGTTGAACATTAATCACATGATTAGTATAAATATAGGGCTTTAACTCATCCAATTTTACTTAGAAAAAGGAAGTTATGGCCTTATCAAGTAGAATTACCCCATATGAATCCAATTTATTGGAGATAATAAATGAGGTGGCATCCTTGGGCTTCCCTCTTGACCAAGCCGAAGATGAGATTCACCATGTCATGCTTGAACGGGACCGTCTACAGGAGAAGTGGATGTTGATAGAAATTACCACTCGAGCGATGTTATCCGAGCCACACCAAGAGTCTGTCACCATCACACACCATACACTTAGGTCTTATGTATCTATTTTAAGGGGTTATGTAACAAATAAGTATTACTATGTTCACGTACATTATTTTTTGTATATAGTAATGAATATAATTTCTAGTCATTTTTTGATACATTGTAAGTAGTTTTTAAAGTACAAATGGTGTTTTTAGTTATTATTTCATTAAGAAATATATTTTATTAAATTAAGTGATTTTTGAATTAAATAATATTTTAATAAAATAATAATATTATTATTAAATTATTTTTTTATTAAAAATAAATGATATTATAATTTTAGGAATGCAGTTAAAATTTTTATTAAGGTTTGAAAGCCATCTCTGTCAAAACCCATACTTTCAGATAAATGTCGGTTATTATTTTAAAAGTGAAAATTAACATATTTAAAAAATTATTTAGATAAAATAAATTTTATTTATGGAATCAGGATGTCGAAATTATCCAGCGGGGAAATTTTCATAATTTTCTGAGATATTCAAATTTTTGGGTAAAAATTAAATACCGTTTAAATATATAATGTGTTTATGACATCATAATGACCCAATAGTGATGTAATAAAATACTATAATGTTTATTTTCGGCCATTATATGTTTTACCATTAAAATAATGTGATTTTGTGTTTTTTTCTTACTTTTCAAAGCATTAATGGACCCCTCAAGACATATTCAACACTTTGCCTTTTTAAATTAATTTCCATGGGAGTGTGACTCACCTCCACATAAGCAACCCTAATATTTTAAGAAGTTCGGACATGGACTTATAAAATATTGATTTAATTTTCCCTTTTCCAAAAACCATGGTCAAAAACCATGGGTTGGTTTGTGGTTTGGATTAATTTAATATAAGGGGACCCAAACCTAAATAATAAAGAATTCCCTCACCTTTCCTTCATAAAACCACCAAAACTCCCACTTCATCCTCACTAAAATCCCTTGGAGTTTGTCCAACCTCTGCCCTGATCTCTCTATAATCCTACCAAGGTGCCCCAAGCTCCCAAGAATCCTCACTCAATCCTCTCTCAAGCCTTTGGAAGAACACTTCCATGTAAGGGTTTTTTCTTCCCTTCTCATTTTGGTCCAATTTTCATTAATTTGTATGCCCTTTTAATTTCAATTATGAATGTTGGGGTATGGTTTCACACCTCACTCATACTTCCCTATTTATGTTTGAATGATGGGAGACCCTTTCTCTCTCATTAAATGCCTCCCATGTACTCCCGTTACTATGCCAAAATTCTGAAAGGAACTTCTCTCTCCTCTCTTACATTCAAGCAATACTTTTGTATCATGAATCTAAATTACATTAAAATTGTTGGGGAATGTATATATATGACCTCATTAGTTTCCATTACATATAAATATTATTAGGAACCACTTTCTCTCTCATCAACCATTTTTATGAATTCTTATGTCACGCTGTTACACTGCCGAAATCACACCGATTTTCTAAGCCAATGTCATTGTGTAGTGAATACCATGCCCATTTCTCCATCAAGGGTATTCACCTTTATGAAAATTTAACTATTGATTGTAAAGTTTCATGTATTAATTCCACATTCCTTTATCATGAAATAATTGATTATGTTTTATGAATCCATTTTTTTTTAATCCATGTGGCACACTTATGCATGAAATGAAATGTTTAAGAATGGTGCGCCCTTATAGCACTCCAATGCATTGGGTAATGTATAGTATCATGATACGTCATGTGAAATGAGTGTTGACTCATGCTAATTCAAGTGCAACTAGGGTTTAATTGTTCTTTATTTGAAATGATTATTTATTCATTCTCCATGTGCAATGAGCCTTGGATCATACTAATTCCATGTTAAGTGTTGTCACCACATTTCCATGTTATGATTATCATGCTTTATCATGCCTTTATGCTCATGTTTCTTTTATGGTCTATTGATATGCCTATTGTCTAACATGTTTTGTACTCCTCATGTTATTCCATGTGTACTCCCTTACTGGGCTTTATAGCTCACCCTTTTCTTATGCATGTCCTCAGGTTATCCCATGCAATGCTAAGTACAAGGGAATGTAGTGGTCAAGTAAAGGAAGTTTTCAATAAATATTTTGTATTTAATGTTTTATGTTTTTATGTAATTATCCTAATCCCCAAATACACTAAACCTCTCGATCTTCTTGTTGTATCAAGTAAATTTTTATGTAATAAATCATGTTTATGTTTATAATAAAAGCAGGGTTGTCATAAAAACACTCCATCCTAACCTATAAAAGGAGGTTAACCCCTCCATTACAATATATCCCACACCATCCAATCAACCGTTAAGGGGATCGTTGGAAGACGAACTCCTATAGATTTATTTCTTTTCTTTATTTTTCTTTTACTGGAATACCTCCCCTCTCATGCATCATCTCGACTTCCCCATCCATAGAGGGGTAGTTTCATCGAGTGATCAGGAAAGGGGGAGGCAGTAACTATGTGGTTTTTTATGTTATGATAATTAAAATTAATAATATTAATTATTATTTATAAATATGGTTTCAATTCAAATATTTGTTTCAAATTCTGAATGCGGTTATGTTAGGTTTTAAATCTAATATTTTTAAATTCCTTGGTTGATAATCCATATCTCACTCCACTCAATTCTTTTTGGAATATGGTGGAATAGATAAGGTTTGGTGTTGAGTGATGGATGGTCCTTACACACAATATAAGGAAAATATACCTACCTAAGGTTTTGAATAGGAATATTCATAGCTTAATCATCTGTCTAAGGGAGAGAAAGGGCACAATAGATGAATCTCTATCTAACACATAAGTGGAAAAAGGGAAAAAAAATAGAAACCACGATATCACCACACTAGGTCTAGCCAAACCCTCTCTAATCAAAATCGTTATCCTTTTTTAAAACCAATCAAATAAAACTATTTATTTTTATCACATTATTAAAATTTAATTAAATCCAATTATTTTCAGAAAACCAATAAAAAGTGAAAACATTTTTTTATGTTCACTCATGTTTAGAATAATACCTTGGATTAATTGTTATAAAATACATAGGTAGTTTAAATATTGTTTTTCCAATCCCCATGATAGACATGAATTACATATTTTCATTAGATATAAGTTTACCATGGTTAATAGTGAAAAAATAATTTCACATGTGATGTATGAAAATGAAGTTTTGAAGATATTAAAAATGATGGAGTGAAAGTATGTTTCAAATATAATAGTAGTTGGAAAAAATATTAGAAAGCATTAGTAAAATGCAGGGATAGACTCATCCATATACTAAGGAATCATTGGTAATTTACTATACCTTATTATGACTAGGATGGATATTTTTATGCTATATTCTCGGAAACAAGGTATCAATGTTTTTATAAGAAGTAATATCTCATTGTATTAGGAATAATAGTGAGTTATATTCAAGAAACATTTCATTTTTGTTTATTATTTAATTTTTTTAAATAAAATAAATTTATTGGTATATTTATAAGATGATTAGGATAGTGATATAGTGAACTGAAAATCCATAAATGGGGTACCCTTTTACATTGGGAATAATTATTTTGGTTGGATAAGAGAGAAATAAGATTGTGTATCTTTGATAACCATAGAGGTGGCATTTATTTCATTTTCTAAATATTACACACAACTTAGTTGTATTGAGAAATTTTTGGAATACATCATTAATTTTGTACACCATCAAATGATTATTTAATGTCACAACATAAGTGATATAGAGTTATCTAAAAATCTAGTCCAATACACTCACATGAAGTAAATTGAGTCATGGAGCCATTTCACAAAGTTGAAAGTAGAGAACAACATTGTAAGGATTAAAATAATTCTAACTTAAGATCAAATTATTAATATTTTTAGAAATCCATTGGCAGCCCATGTATTTAAAAGGAATAGGTTAAACCATAGAGTTTAACTAATTTCGTCAAACTACAAAAGTTCATAAGTGCCCCTATACCCATTGAACTAACAATGATATATGAATTTTGTTTAATTTTTTTGGTTTATATTATTTTTTTATCATTAAGATTGAGGATGATACTATCCAAGTTGTATTTGTAAATAGATAAGGATTTTCTGTAAGTCATTGATCACTTTTTACTACTTAATTTTATTATCATGTTTCTTTCACTGACTGTTGTCTCATATAGGCTTAATGAAAATATTAAAGACACTTAGGATTATTTTTGGAGAATTATAGAGTTGAATATTACTTTTCATTTTATTATTAAATGGGGAGAAAATAGAAAAGTAAGAACAATGTGAGTGTGTATCACCAACAATTTGGAAATGTGAGTATTTACAATAAAATAAAAAGGGGGAGAATATTGAAACCAAATGTATTAATAGATTATATTAGTTATCAATAAATACTTTCTTTTATTTTGAAACTTTTTTGGATGTCTTTAAAATGTTTTTTGAGGATCTATAAGTAGTGGGAATAATCTATAATTATGGAAAAATTAAGTTGAGACCATGATGAAAACAAAAAACCACACTTTAAAGAGTAAGTTGAAACAATGACATAAGTAATAAAAATTTTGTTAAGATTTTGTGTTTTTCATAATGGTCAACTTTATTCACTATAAATATCTAGAGGATATCGTCAAACTATAGAAATAGAACATACTATTAGAATTATTTAGAAATTATTCCTTTATCCATATTTTGTGTATTGAGGTTCAAGCCGAAGCACCACTACACACATTTTAGTGGTGTTTTGGAGTTTTTGAAAAAAAATGGTCTAACTTGGAAATATAATGTATTAAGGAACCACTATGACTATGTAACAAGCTCACATACATTTCCAAAAAGGGATTTGAAGGAGGAGTGAACAACACACGTCAGTACTAAGAAAGTATAGAAAAATGGTGTTGGGTGGATCCAAGGAAAATAAAACAATACTTTGAAGAATGGACTCTACTTTTCTATTAGGTACATAAGGGATTTTAATGATGGGTGATATGATATCTAGGGTTTTAAATTAGTCTTGTATTTAATTTTTTATGATGTGGGATCCAACCAAAGTTCGTTTTACTATAAGTAAGGTGATTACACTATAGGATAAAAATATTCAAGTACAAAAATAAAATGAATAACATGCCGAAACGTGTTCACCATGACTTGCAATATGTGTTTTTGACATCACAATGTTTTGATATTTTTCATATTCTACAAGACTTTACACCATGGAGATGTAAATTACACTATATTCTTAATGAATAAAAGGAATTCCATCACATAGTAAGGTACTGTATCATGGAAGGTTTGATTTGGGTAGTGAAAAAAATTATCTTTTATGTGTTTAGGTAATTAAACCATGATGATAATCTGAAAACCATTGGGTTTTTAGTATTAAAATTGTTAAGTCAAACTGACTTATCACACCATAGATAGAGACGTTTCACTATGAAGTAAGGCTCCTTCAAGAGTTGAACAACATTATAGATGTGTTGTGATCATGTATTGTTGATGGAAAATTATACATATTAAAATTAAAAATTTTAATTAAATGAATGAGAAATGATTAAGGATTATCTAAAGGCTTTAATTTAAAGTATAAAAAATTGGATGTTAACAAATGATTGATTTTGAAATTGGAAAATCAAATTATTCACTGTAAATTATAATAACATGATAAAAAGAAATGTATCACACCTAGAAAAGAGGATAATAAGAAAAAAAATATAAATAATAAATAGAAATATATATCATTGAATATATAGATTAAAGAAATTTTTTTGGAGACTAAATTACTTTAAATATAGAGTTAGAAATAATATTTGGATGGGATTATTTTTAATAAATATGGTAGTGAATAGAAGTGAATCCTGGTGAAACCCCACACTATTTGGTGTTGAATTTCATATTGAAAACTTGTAATATAGATCAATGTGTCAAATCTTTGTTTTGTGTCCATATTGAAAGTAGTGATTCGAGGGTAGGAAGAGGCTGTGGACCATGGTAGTGTTGTGAGAACTTCCTAATGTTATAATCACATTCAAGTAAAGTAGTGGTTTATAAAAATAGAAATACATACATGATATATAAATCTTAGAGTATCCTATTATATGTGAATGATTGTAAATTAGTGTTCTCTTGCTCTTTATTTTCTCATATTTGGTTGTGATTAAAAGTAAGATTCAAGTTTTCTTTTTCATCATGAGGACAATATCCAATTTTATTTTAATGAATGGAATATTTTTTGTCACCCCCATTCACCCCATTTTAGGGTGTATAGTGGGAACAAGGTACTGAAACTTATTTTTATATTAATATTGTTTCATAAATAAATAAATTATTTATTTATTTATTTAAATGATATTAAATATATATCATTTCCACTTATCCATTAACTTTACTTCTTTATCCTCCCTTGGAATTTACCAAACCTTGAATAAAAAATTATTTTTTCATTTAAATAAAAATACCATATTTGATAAATAGATAAATAATATATTCACTTAACTCATGATTATATATTTATTTTAATAATAACATAACATAAATAAAAACTTATTTTCTATTATTCGCTAAACTCATGAATAAATAAATATTTATTTATCATCCTTTTCAAAAGTAAAAAAGAGATAAAATTAATCTCACATTTTCTGAACTCTAAAATTATGTGATAGAATGTATAGAATCAACTTTACTTGAATAATTATTATTCCAGAAACCAAGAATAATATTTATTCATAATATTTCATTGAATATAATTTATCTAGATTTTGGACACACTTAGTGTGTTACCCTCTAAGCATTATTCTCAATTAAATTATGTGAACACATGTAAATTCCAAGAATAATATCTACTTACATGTCATGAGACCCATATAGAATGAATTTTATGTCTAAAAAACAACAACCTTCATACAAATACTACTATATAATATAATATATTTGTTTCTTGATATATCATTAAGTACGATACATACTTTTTTCATCACCATATATGGTTGGTTTATATTCATTGATTTTACAAAATGAACTAATTTGCGAAATAATTCATAAATGGATTTATCATAAAGTTCCATTCCAATCAGAGGGACACATATGACATCTTCCACTAATATGGAATAGAAAACTATTTTCTTGACTTATTCAGTTAATGTTATATCACTTGTGAAGAAGTGAACATATGCTACCATTCTGTGATCATATGTCATCATAGTTTTTATCCATAGATAAAAGTATGTAATTCATGATATATATAAATAATAATATCAAGTATGAAGACTAATATAAATATTTTTAGATAAGAATATCAAATCATTCATAAAAAATGTGTAATTCCTATTACTGAGTCTATCCTCATGACCTCTCCTCTGGAATATCAGCAAGTTAAAACTTCATGTGAACAAATACCAAATAAAGGATATGGAAATAGAATAATACTCTATTGGGAAGTATCTGTGTAATGGTGTGTGCCCTCATGGACATTTATTTTTTCCTTTATTGAGTGTTGGAGGTGTTCAGGGGATGTTCTAGGAGTTTTTTGTGGAAGCTGGAGGTGTGATAAAACATATTCAGGAATTAGTCATCGTGTAATTTTATTACACAACATTAAATTTTGTTTCACATCTTGTCTAGTTCTAGTTACGATGTGTAATTTTTATGGGTTAAAAAATAAAAATTGACATGTTTTTGGGTGAAACATGGAATCCCAAGATTATAAGATGTTAAAGGGGATTACATGTCATGTAATTCCACGATGTTGTGCAGTTTTAATGTTTTTAGCCCCTCTAGTATTATCAAACACTATTCTTTCTCTCATTCTAATGGTCCAGTGGCTCCCCTTTCAAGAGTTTTGAGGTAACTTTCGACATGAATCAATCCATGGGCTTCCATCTAAAATATTTTGTTATTTCTCCACTTTTTCTCACTCATTTCCTTATTTTCTTCATTGGAGTTCCTCTATTGTGGTGTTAAATTGGTTTACGATGCTTTTGTGCTTCATTTAGATAGATCCTTGGTGTTGTATAGTTTGATCTATGATTATTATGGTGTCTTTGTGGTTTGTGGGCATTCTTCTTCACCCTACGGTGCACAATGAGTTGAAAATATTCTTTGAGGTAGGAGTATCCCTCGTTTCTCTTTATTTTGTATCTTGTGTGTGGGGTTTCCTTTTGTTTACAAATGGTTTATAGTTTTTATAAAATAATTAATGATAAATAATTGGTTGATTGAAATTTAAGGGTAAAAGGTTTGGTTTCACATTATTTTATATCTTTCATATTAGATTATGATATTGTGGAATGTATGGGCTTGATACCCCACTGAAATTTTTTGTCATTGGAGGATTTATTTTCACGGGGTATATGTTTTATGATTGTTGATTTGGTTGTGATTTTTGTGATATCACCATAATGGTAAATTGGTTAATTACTTATACTTGGATTATAAAATGTTTTCCCTATGATTTTAACTTGTGTGATAAAACACAAAATAAATTAATTGGGATGGCGATGTGTGGTTGGGGTTTGTGGGGCTGATGGTTTATGGGCCATGATTTTGGGGTGGTGAGGTAATGTTTTTTGGTCATACTTGTGGGAGATGAGGGGGGATTTTTGGGGATGACTATATTCTTGTGATATATGGTTTATTTCTACTTATTCCTGAGTAGTGGTGGAATAAATGAATGTTTAATAATGTTTGAATTCGCATGGATTAGATTGGTTAAAGGGATAAAAATTTACCTATGGAAAATTTAATGATGGTTTGTGTGATTTAATGTAGTTGATGTTAAATAATAATATGAATAGGTGTTAAATATAATGGAAACGTGAATCCACATTAGATAATTAGGTATCTCCACCTTTTCAAATGACTATATTAGATAATAATAAAAGCATTTAGTGGTTGTATAAAAAGTTACAGTGAAGTGAGTTGGTTGTTTGTTTTAGGACCCGTATGTTGGGCTTGAGTGTTTGATACTATATATATATACTTGTATCTTCCTTGTGATTTCTATACATTCCCCACCCAAATTGAGAACTATGTTCCAAATACCCACATAGTCATGTGTGGGTTGTCTTTCCCAGAATCCTAGTGGGTCGGTGAATGACTATCCACTCGCTCTTCCCCGCTCCCTCTTATAGGGGATAGTGGCCCAGGAGTCTTTGGGCGAGTTGTGATGTGTGGTCCTAGGTATCTTCCAGATGTGATGTGATATGTCTACCAGGTGTCTTAGGGATGATATGTGATATGGGTCCTAGGTGTCATCAGGATGAGATGTGTTGTGATAGGCCATGTGTGTGTGGGAGAGATGGGATGTGTTGTGATAGCCCAGGTGTGTGTGGGAAGGAAGAGATGTATTGTGAGTCCCATGTGTGTTTGGGAAAGATGTGTTGTGAAGCCCAACTGTCTATTGGTGGGATGTGTTATGAGGCCCAGCTGTGTGTGGGTGGGATGTGACATGGTAAATTTAGAAGAGGTGGGGGCACCAGGACATTTTTTGTTGGATTGTGAGAGTGGATAATCAGTGGGAATATGGTCTTTCATACCCTGGAATTGATGTTATTTAATTAATATTATATTATCTATCTTGCATTATTTGTTGATCTTGCATTGTTGATGTTGGGATTGATAATATGCATGTGTAGGTTTTGTTTTGTTCATCTGTATTCTCACACGTGAATCAGTACGGTTATTTCACATGTGCACATGAGACTTTATTTTTCCTAATAAGTATACATGTATTCTCACCCTATATATATAAAACTATTTTCAGATTTCCAGGAGAATTTTTGGACCATTCGGACCCTTACTAGCTCAAATCCTTGACAATTGTTGTGTCTCTACTTCAGATTTATGTTTGGGAATTTACTTTGGAGACATTCTATATCTGTTCAATTTATACATGCATATATGATGGATTAGTTTTCAATTTTATATTATGTATTGGAGTTTTTTTGATGATTTATCTTATCTCATTATATGATATTATTATAGAGGGTAATGCCTCCCATACATGAGATTTTTATACCCATGGTGCTAGTAGCGAACTTGGGGCATACTAGAGGTTAGACTCGGGGGTTATTATATCCCTTTCATCAGTGCCAACCTACGAGTGGTTTCCTTTGAAGGGGGAGGTTGTGAAAGAGTGGCATCACAGGTGATGGTTGAGAGATAGAAATGAGTTTGTATTTATACACATTGTGGTTTTAATGGGTTGGTATGGAAACTCTTCTAGTTGACCTTGTTGCATGACATTTTCCATAGAGACCATCTTGGTTACCATTTTTTATGCCCCCCTATGATACAATACACTGACTCTAAGGTTACTGAATGACTAAGTGAGATGGACTTGTTTGTAGGTTATAGACCTAGTATAGGTACATGCATCACAATGACTTGTGTTCTAGTTTGAATTGTGCTGTTTTGGTAGGGATGAAATGAATAAAATGAGTTAAAATGAATCTTAATGAAATTACATACTACCTAGGCTTAGAAAATCACTGTTTTCCTTTTAGAAATGGCTCATGTTTGTCGTGTGCAATTGACAAAGGCGGTTGAGGTTCAGCTGTCTAATCTGGTTAATCACCGTAGGGTTGATCTAGCTAGCGATGATTATATATGGTATAGGAAATTGTGTTCTTTCCAGAGAAAAGATTTAGGGAAGTAAAAGGTTAGTGTTTCAGATGTAGATACAGAGAGTTGGATGGAGGGGCTCGAGATTGTTTCAATTTGATCTGGGACCTGACAGAGTATTGGGTCCCTATGGAAGTCAGTCAAATGGAAGGAGATATGAATTAGTCGTGGATGCTATATCTATGAGAGTGGAATGAGGCATATGTTTTGTGGGTCAACAACCATAATTATTTTTGAGAAAATTTCATTTCATCAACAATGAAGACAGTGCATAGGAGTGAGATTATTTCCCTTCATAAAGAGAGCATGTCAGTGTGGGATTTGGAAATCAAGTTCAATAATCTTATTCATTTTGCGCAAAATATTTTTCTATATGAGGAGTCTCGCGTGACATGTCTTGAGGAGACAGTATGTCCTTCTATCCTGTATGCAATAACTAATTTTATGTTTCCAACATACCTAGAGGTTGAGAAGAAATAATATGTGATCTAAAGAATGCACTCATGGGGGAAATTTTCCTAATGAAGGGAACCAATAGGGTTCCTCGAGGGGCAAAGTTATTAGTGGCATGTCTCAGGTGCTAGGACATTCAAGGTTTTGACCAGTCGGAAGTCGACCTTCGCAACTTCCCTTACAAACATTTGGTTTCAATTCCTTTCCTGTGGGGTTGGGGATGATGTCTTTATTCTGTGATGTTCATGACCATATCTAGGACTAGATCCCACTAGTTCTCGAAGGTCATTTTGGTAGAGGTGGATTGGTTCAGTGCCAACCTTTGTAGTGGTTTCCAGTGAGGCCATTTAAGTAGCTGGGGAAACAAGTTTTTGCTATATTGAGGGGAGATGGAATCAGAAGAGGATGACCTTAGGATTTTACATTCATTCAAGGACCATGACTCATTTGTGGTCATGGATGTGGTCGTTAGTAGCGAGGAGGAGGATCTAGACATGGTTGGTTGCATGTAGTGGTGGTAGCAGTTCCAGAGGGGGAATATACCGTTATTGGTACAATCAGTTTGTTTCGTACACTGGTTTTTTTCCTGTTTGATTCAGGATCATCACAAAATTATTTTTCAACTGATCTAGCCTATAATATGGGATTAGAGCTAGTGTGGATTCCTATACCCCTGGTGTTGACTGTTCTAGTCGGAGGCCAGACCATCTTTTTCGATGTGTTCCGGGGGTGTAGAATGATAATAGGGACACATCAATCTCGAGGGGATATTTTATTTTTACATATATGCCCACATGTTTCCATCCTCAATGTTGACTAGTTTTATTCCATAAGTTTTATTATAGACTTATTTCAAATAAGAGTTATGTTTTCATACGCAGATGGTTAGCATATGGATTTCTTCAGTGAGCAGAGTTGTCAGGTGGGTAGTCGGTTTGTGGATACCCTTATTTTTTGTGTTGGCTATGTTGTCAATGGAACCAGTAGATGATGGGATGGTAGAGGTTCCCAGGGTCATTGGGGAGTTCTTGATTTCTTTACTTGAGTATTGTTTGAGGCCACCCTCTCAACGTTGATGTTTCCAGCATGGCCTGAATGCCTTTAATATTTATTCTTTTTTTATAATCCCCCTTTTTAAGGGTTGAATCAGTACCCTTGAAATTAAAGGACCCAATGGTCTTAAATTAATTCATTCATTATAGACTATGACTACATGAAACTACCATTCCCCCGCATCTACATCGTGATTAGCTCTCTTCCTTTTCATTGTTGTACTGATAGCTATCATATTTAGAGGTTTATAGAACTGGTACTGATATAAAATTCCATATCCTATCATTATTCTAAATCCATTTTCTATATTCTTATGATTTTTCCTTTCTCTGAATCCTACTCATGTCTCCCTTCTCCCCCGAATCCCCCATCCCGCTCTAGGCCTCCTCTAGGTTTTCTCTCAATATCCTTTTCTTCGGGGCTGCCAACATGTCTGAACGTCATTTCCTCTCCTCCCTCTCTCTCTCCCTTCCTTAATTCCTTCATATTACTTTATTCAACTACTCTATTTCTTTATTTGTTCCACTGATTCTCTCTAGAGGTTTGGTTTGTGGTCCTTTTTTCGCAGGTGGGATGTTGCTCCCGATGATGGCCGTTGTTGTATCCCCCATCCGCTCTGTCCCCTCTATGACCTTGCATTATAGCTCTTCTATCCAGGTCGGATTTGAAGAGATGGTTACTTCATGGTGTTGGGAAAAGCGGAATGGGGGTCGACGGATTTCAAGGCACTCCTATTTCAGCATGTTATTGGTTTCGGCTTCAGATTTCATTTTAGGCGAGATGGTGTTCTTTTGTTCCGCTGACTACTCTTATCCCTACCCTGAGCCCGTGGTCCTATGCTCCTATCCTAGTTGGTGCTGGAGCGGTGGTTCCTCAATGGTTTTGGGAGGTGGGATTTGGTGGTGACTGAAGCTTCTCACGCGTCATGTTTCTCCTAGTTTTGAGGACGTTTTGTGTGTTCCTTCTATGGTGGTGGCTTCATATGAGGTTTGTTCGATGTTCTTTTCGACTTCTTGTAATGCCCCGACCCCAGTTACCCAGATTCAGTGCATTATTAAAAAACATTGGAATGATCATAAGAAAGATCAAATCTCAAAATACCGATTAGTTTAATAGCCTTGGAAACACTAGATATATTCATAAGTCTTACAATACCTCATATAAATGAAAACTACAAAAACATCTTTTCTTCATATTCCACACTCATATCCCCACATTCTATCCCTGTAGGTCATTCATAAATTATTTCTTCACATCCTGTGAAAAATAAAACATTGAAAGGGGTGAGCTCAAATGCCCAGTAAGGATAACAATATAGCAGAAACTTTCATAAATAAGAATAAACATTTAAGGAAATGTATAACTAAAACAAAAGACTTTTAAACGTGAACTTAAATAGAGTATGGAAAAAATGAAATAATTCCATTTACTTATTCACATGGATATTCTACTAATCGAATAATTACATGCAATATCAATAACCACTTTCATAATGATGGAATGCATAATGCCAGACTATCATAACCACATAGCCAAGGCCTCGTTCCAAGACTACAAATAAGATTTTGTGAAGGCCTTGTGCCAAGACAATAGTTTGTCTCATGAGACCTACCGATGCATCTAGGATCTATAGCAGGCTCCACCCATCACATATTAGGTCCAATTCATTCCCATATGAAAAGGTTTAAACATAACATAAACATTCGTATTAAAACTAGCATACAAAATGTAAATACTTCATCCATAAACCATTAATGGTATAAAAATAACACATCCACAGTCAAACATATCACAAAACCTTCAATACAATATTGAATTTTTGTATCATAACAAACAACTTTAAATAAGCGTAAAATCCATCAAAGGATGTTGAAAAAGATGAAATGAAAACACTTTTTAGAGAAATATATCTTTCTATTTTTAAATCATTTAAGAGTCATATATTTATAAAATAAAACATTTTCTTTGAAAATATTCTTATAATCTTGTAAGGGAAGATTCGACCATTTTATAACGGCGGAAAATAGTCACACTCGCTGTATAAGTTAAAAAAACATTCTTTCCTTAATTCATTCGAAAAGGTTAAAAAGCACCTTGTTTGGAAAATGATGGAAATATTCCTGTATAAACCTCTTATAAAAAGTCAAACAAGGGTATAAATGGCATTAACCCATATTCTGTAAAATATTAATAATGTTTTGAAAAACGTTTTTAAGAATCATGGATCTGGATGATAAAGAGATCCAAGCAGATTATTACGTATAAACAACCTCAGATAAAGAAGAGATTGCGAAATAAACCCTTACCTTCTACTTTTCCTTGGTAGGGGTAGGCTAACCTCTTGTGTAATGGTGAAGTAATTGTTATTAAATTATACAATAATCATATACATTAATATAATATCATATAATATCTTTTAACATTGATTTGTTAATAATATCTTAGTATCATCGTTGTTTCGGGTGTTAACTTACTCATTTTCTTTTATATGTTTTGTTACGTAAGCTATGTTTGTCATGGATAGGTTGTATCTTAATCATATCCAGAATTATATCAAGTCCTTAGATACAATTATTAATCATAAAATGAGAATTATACTTGAATGGATATGATGGAGAATGAATCTTATCAAGTTCGTGGAGACGGTAGTCCGTACGTACGCACGAGCGGCAATATCATTATTTTGATATTAAAATAATATATAATTGGATGGTATATCATATATAAAGAATCATTATAATGTTATATTTATTATTTACATGAGTTACACATCATTATTATACACATCCAAATAATAATTTATTGAATAACAATTACACCACGACGTGGAGACGGTAAGTCGTACGTACGCACATATGGTGACATGTTATTCAAAGGATGGATAGAATAATGAATATGGTTGTACCATATTTGTAATAGTATATATATTAGATACTGGAGTTATTATTTTAGAATGGTAATAACAAAGAAGGAAGAAGTGGAAGAAGAAGAAAGGAACTTGGAAAGGGGTGGTGTAATCATTACCTCTTCTTCGCGTTCTTCCTTTTGATTTGATAAAAAGAGATCTTAGGTTGGATTTATGACTAAAGTAAGGCATCTAAGATGAATTGAGGGAAGTTTAGAGAGTATTTGGGAATATTTTGGCCGAGTCAAAAGAAATTGAAGGTGTGAATTAATGAGAAGGGGGAGTTCCCTTTTATAAGAGGTGTGTGGGGAACATTTGGAAAAGCTAGAAATATTATTATATAATAAATTCATATTCGGTTTCAAATGGATCCAAAGTGGATTATTTAATGTTTATGGTGGGGATGGGTCGATATCTTGTCAACCAATATAATTTAGACAGGTTTGGGTTACTATATTAACCTTATCATTAAGTATTAACTCTTAGTTAATTAGTTTCACTTTTACAATGTCTCTTTGTATTTTTATATTATATGGTTAATAAACTTACGATATACATCCAAGATTCCCCCAAGTGGTCCATTAATGATACATCTATCATGATATAAGTCTCCTTTTCGATCCTTATATTTTTAGTAATTTAATATAAATTAATAATATCATTTTGTTTTAAAAAACTCTTTTATGTCAATTTTGACACTATTCAAAAATTGATTTCTTTAAAACTCATAACAGAATGAAAACTTAGAAACAAGTTAATTAAATCATTCCTCACATGAAATATTAACCTATAAAATTAGTGTAATTTATAAAAAGGCTCAAAATATATTTATTTGGGTATCTACAATATCAATCATTTTAATTTTTCACTATTATGGTAATTACTGTATCACCATTGTGTCATTAATAAATTACATTATTTAATGTCTAAAAATTATAAATAAAATACCATTATGTAGGAAATCGTTTTATCTTTGTATTTAATATTTTTAGTTGAAAATCCAACATATATCACCCTATGTAAAAATTGTTTTTATAAAAGATATATGCTTGTGTCATTTTTGTATTCATTTTAACTTAATTAAAATAAAGTGTCCCTCTCACTTACAAGTGTCACCATGGGGTCCCAGAATCGACCCAAAGATTCCCATGGTCGGACATGTATTAGAAAATAAGCTTAGGACATGTTTTAGGGTAATTTTTTATTATTATAATATTAGTTTTTAACCCTTATTTACCGGATTTACCCTTTAACCATGGTAAATAAAATATTTACCGAAGTAATTATTCAAAATGTCTAAAAATAAAAGGTACCTATTTACATAATTTGAACATCCTAATTCCATATATGGAATCCATTTTTCCAAATTCAAAACACAGAAGTGGCAGAAATTAATTTAAAAATAATTCCCGCGGTCAAAACAAAAAGCGTGTTTTCAAGATATAATAACTATCAAAAGATTGATACTTGTTTATGTTCAGTTTAATTGTGAAATTATGTCAAATGACCAAAATTGTATTAAATGGTAAAAATATATTCTAAATATAATTTAAAACCACTCAAATTCATAATTTATCAATATTAATTATTTTGATTAAAAAAGATGTTTTTAATTAAAATTTGGTAATTTTCACTATTCATCACAATATTAAAGTTATCCAAAAAAGTTCCAAAATTTCACCTTAGGCTAAATTAGATACACCAAATCCAAAAATGATGTCCATTTTGAAAGATAAAATCTCAAAAAATTTAAAAAGTAGGTATTACTATTCATAACTGTTAGTTTGATCGGTTGTAGTGTGTGTTAGAACTCGATGTTGCGTACAACACACGCTATTGCATTATTCAAAGAGAAGCGTACCATAGAATATTGGGATGTTTCATTGTAAATTTTTGATGTCCCCATTCTAAAAACTAAATTTATTTAGTCAAATTGAATATATAAAATTTTAAGATATAGGATTTAAAAAGGGTTCACTATTAAAAGTTGATAAAAGTGCAATACTGAAAATGAATTTGTTCGTACATTATGTCAATGAAACTCATAATATGGATTCTAATGTTATAAGGATTATATAAAGTTTAATATTTAGTTAATACTACTCATAACCTCTCTTGAACGGCTTGTTTGGTAAGTCATGGTGCACTTGAACTCGATGTTGCGTGTAGTGCAAGTTATTGAATTAATTTGAAGAAATAACACACTATGAAATCTTGGGGTGTTACATTTCTTCTACTTGTAAGGTTTTGTTCTAGCTTCGTCATTCCTCGACAATGGTGTGGTGTTCAGTCAATGATTATGTTGATGGTGTTAAGCCGGTGATGGTCAGGTGTCATGAATCTGTTAACCCCATGGATGGCGGCATGACGTTTTGTGTTTCGATTATGGAGGAGATGATGAATATTTTGACGGTGAAGGCGACGATGATTATTGATGCCAATGAAGCTCTTTGAAAGTCTGGTTTAATGCATACACGGTATATTTCGAGTAAGGTGTGTGAATCGAGGCATTGTGTGAGGCTTGAGGTGATGCAGGAATCGAGGGGAACCGTTTATCGAGCTGGTTGATGTTCTCTTGATTTGTGAATTTCGTATTTTATGATTTTGGGTAAGCCTAAGTGTCGGTTGGGTTTTCCTGTAGTGGTTTTTTGAATTTTGAATTTTCATGTTGTATGGGGATCATCTAGCTGGGGCATGTGCGGGTGATAGGTGGTGGGTTTTCTTTGGTTCCCACTTTTCCAAAAAGTGGAGTCTTAATAAAATAAAATAAAAATGGATTGTTTCCTTTCTCTGAATCCTATTATAGGTCTTGTTCCTTGTATAATCTATCTCGTAGCATCTACATGTCAGGTTTTCTGAAGACCTTGAGGTGTCCTGAAGGCCATAAGGTGTCCCTACAGACTTACTAACCTAATGTCCTTGGTGGCCCAAAGGCCTTAATGGTTCCTGAACTCCCAGTCTGTTACGTTGATTTTTTTGAGTAATGGAGGTGTTCGAGGGGTGTTCTGGGAGTTTCCGATGGAATTTGACATTGTGGAAGAACTGGTGCAAGAAATACACGTCATGTAACTGTATTACCTGATATGAAAGCTGGTTTCACATCTTGTCTAGCTCTAGTCATGACATGTAGTCTTTTGGGGGGGAAATAATAAAAAAGGTGATGTGTCATTCATTGGAACCTAGAATCCTAGGATTAAACAATGTGAAAGGGGATAACATGTCAAATAATTCCACAATGATATAGAGTTTTAAAGGTTTTAGCCACTCGGTTTTTCTCAAACCCTTCACTCTCTCTCATTTCAGGTGGCCAGTGGCTCCCCATTCTAGCGTTTTGAGATTATTTTTGTTTGGAATTGATCATTGGTCTTCTTCCTTCAACATGTGGTATGTTATCCTCCTGTTATCTCCCATTTTCTTATTTTCTTCTTTAGAGTTCCAAATTATTGGTGTTTCTTTGGTTTGGGGTGCTTTTGTGTTTTTTATGGATCCTTGGTCTGGTATAGGTTGATCCACAGTTCTCATGTTTTGGTTGTGGTTTAAAGGCATTCTTCTTCACCCTACGATGCACATGAAGTTGATAGTATTATTTAAGGTAGGATTTTACCTCATTTATATTTATTTTCTATCATTCGAGAGGGGTTTTAATTTTTTTAACTATGGGTTATGGTTGTGCTGGATTAATTAAAGATAAAGAATCAGTTGATTTAAAATTAAAGTGTAAACGGTTTTTTTGCAAGCATTATAAACTTTGATATTATATTATGATATTTTATATTGTAAAGGATTGATGTCATGCTAAAATTTATGGTTGTTATAGGATTTTTTGGCACTAGATATATGTGTTGTGATTTCATCTTTGGTTGTGATTATTTTTATATCACCGTAAATGAAAATGTGTTGATTACTTATATTTTCTGAAAAAAAGGTTTCCCTAGGATTTTTATTTGTGTGATAACACTCTAAATAAATAAAGTAGAATGTGATACAATCCCTTTTTAAAATATGTAGAATTATCTTGATGTGCTATGATTTGTGTGTTTTTTCTTCTAGGATGGTGTTCTGTGGTTGGGTTTTTGGGGGTTAATGGTTTGTGGGCCAATATTTTGGGGTGGTGAGGTGTGGTTGTTTGGTCATGATTATGGGTTGATAAGGTGAGATTGTGAGGGATGATTGGTTTCTTATGATATATGGTTTTTTTCTACTGTATTCTAAAGTAGTGATGGAATAAATGAATTTTTAAAAATGTATGAAATGGAATGGGGTAGATTGGTTAATGGGATGAAAATTTTCCAATGGAAAATATAATAATGGGTTGTGTAATTAAATTTAGTCGATTCTAAATAATAAAATGAATGGGTGATAAACATGATGAAAATGTAAATCCTCATTAGATTATTAGGTATCTTTAACTTCTGAAATGATTGTTGCAGATACTAATAAGTTCATTTAGAGTCGGAGGCAAAAGTAACAATGTTGTGAGTTGGTTTTTATTTGAGGACACATAGGTTGGGATTGATTGTTTTTATAATATATATATATATACTTGTATCTTCCTTGTCATTTCTATATGCACCCCATCCATAGTTAGAACTATGTGCTGGACACCCACATAGTTATGTTGTGGGTGTCTTTCCCAACATCTCAGTGGGAGGATAGATGAATGGCCACCTGCTCTTCCCTGGTCCCTCTTCCAGGAGATAGTGACCTAAGTGTCTTTGGGAAAGTTGTGATGTGTGGTCCCATGAGTATTTTGGATGATATTTGATATGTGGCCCAGAATCCTTATAGATGAGATGTGATATGCGTCTCAAGTGTCTTCTGGATGAGATGTCTTGTGATAGCCCAGATGTTTGCAGGTGGGATGAGATTTGTTGTTATAACCCATGTGTGTGTGAGCAGGATGTGATGTGTTGTGTGGCCCAGGTGTGTGTGGGAGAGTTCTTCTGTGAGTCCCAGGTGTGTACGAGTGGGATGTGTTGTGACGATCAATTGTGTGTGGGGGAATTTGATGTGGTATATTCAGAATAGGTGTGAGCACTAGGACGTTTTCTATTAGTGTGTGAGAGTAGTTAATCAGTAGGAAAGTGGTGTGGGGTACCCTATCATCGATGTTATTTACTTTATATTATATTACCTCGCATGTGTTATTAGTTTATCATTCATTGGTGAGGTTAGGATGGTTAGTATGCATATTTATGTGTTGTTTGGTTATGTTGTTTTCTCACAGGTGAATTAGTATGCTTTCTTCACATGTTCATGATAGACTTTTTTTTCCAATAAATTATACATTTATGATCACCCTACATATATAATATTTTTGGTTTCTAAGAGGATTTTATCGAACCTGTTTGACCTTACTAGTTCGGATCTTTGATAATTTCTATGTCACTTCTTTAGCTTTACTTTTGGGTATTTACTATGGACACTTTTTTCTGTATCAGTTCTATTAATACATGAATATGGGATGGTTTGATTATCTATTTTATTTTATTTCGTGGAGTTTTTTAGGATGATTCATCTTATCTCTCAATCCTATATTATTATAGATGATAATGCCTCCCACACATACCATCGGTTCTAGTCGCCAACTCGGGACTTACTAGAGACGAGAGTTAGAGGTCATTATCTCCCTTTCTTCATTTTCATCCTTGGAGGGGTATGCATATAGGTAGGGGTTATGAAAATCCAAATTAACTATTTTTCATAATCAATAAAAAATATGATATGTACATTACAAAGGATCACCATAAACAGTGAATTGATTTTAGGATTAATTGATATAAATATTGGAACCAAGAAGAGATGATATTTTTTCCATTTTAAATTTATAATTAATTTAATTAAAATATTTTCTCATACTGGAGAATTATTAATTATTAGAAGAAGTTGATCATCCAAAAATTTATTTGTTGAAACCTTACTTTTCTTTGAGGTTCTTTGGTAGAATCACATGAGTGATGATCCACATGTGTTCCTTTTATCTTGAAGTGTCGCTGATGGTACTTGTAGTGCTTGCATGGAAGTACCAACCATCTTGTGTCACAACCTTTGATCACAACAAAAATACCTTTGAATTAGAATGATTTTCTACTAGTATCTATAGCTTGAGAGGAATAAAAATGAATGTAACTTCTCACTTTATTTCGAGAAATTATAGAGATGTTCTCCGTGTATAGAAATCTACGAAGAGGGGATGGGAGGTGATGTGCATAAAAAATTTATAACCATATAAAAATGAAATAATGAGGTATAAATAGATCCAATTTTACGGTTTAATGTAAATTAATTGTAAAATTTCTCTTAGTTATGTATTAATACCATAATATACCTCATTAAATTAAAAAAATTATAATAACATTTTATCTCATTCTGTGAACTAACTCACAAAATGATAAATATTATTTTACATTATGGTAAATAAATATTTGTCACCCGACCTAAAAAATAATTTCATCATCATCCTCACCATTTATTAAATTCCTACGTAAATATTTTTTTTGAAAAAAAAATCCATTCAATAAATAAATAAATATTATATTCATTTCCTTAAAAATAAATATTTATTTAATATTTTTGATTATGAAATATAGAGTAATTTTTTTTCATAATCTATAGAATAATGTTTTTTAAAATAATTAAATTCAAATAAAATATTACTATGCTCAATAAAAATATTTACTATCTAGCCCTCTATGATTCTACTTCTATGGAATTAGAAAAGTTCTAGTAAAGTCCAATATTTATATATAGAAACACACAAAGGGGAACAATAGGATGAATTTAATGTCACAACATTTACAACCACTTACAATGATCATTATGTAATGTAATTACTTCTTTAAGATATCACATCTAGTAGGGTACACACAAGTGTAATCAACTTATATTCATGACATATATTTATTTGAATATAATGACCTGACACACCAGGTCTGCCTGGCCGGAAGAATGCCTGGCTATCAGAACCCCAATCCCGCCTCTAATAGGATAGGGGCTGGTGATATGCATCATAAATCCATAACTATAATTGGAGGAATTTTACTAATCCACCTTTATACACACACCCAACCATATCCCTGAATAAATGTAGTGGAATATAATGTAAAGACTATAACATCTAGAGATAAACCATGCATGTAATAAACTCTAGGTAATACATCATAGTACAATAGAATACAACCAATATGTAATGGGAAAATACATGCCCAACCACAATTTAATTCCCATCAGAAGAATAAAGGAAAGCTAAGAGAGTATGGATCCTAATATTCAAGCATGACTACCATATGAAGACTGTGCACCCAAGTATCCCTTTTCTCAACCAAAATCACTATCGATCTGTCTATCATCTGCATAAGACACAACACGTTCGAGAAAATCCCATGTTGTTGTGAGTATAAACATACCGAGTATGTTGCCTTGATAAATGAAGGAGGATAAATATAATATATGATAGAATTAGTAAGATCAACATAAATAAATAAGGAAATGATACTAAACAACACACACACATATATATATATACACACACACAAACATAAAAGAAACCCTGATGAAAGAGAAAGGGGATCTCTATATCACTGCCTATCCCAAGTCAATGAGTCTACCAATATCTCCAAAAGGTCTATCAGTAATGCCTAGAAACATGTGTATCCATCAAGGTAACTATGTCTAAGTCCCACACCTCACAACTATATTTAAAATTCTGGGGAAAATAATTATAAATATAGGGTTCATTTCATTGTGTTTATCGTTTCCCACTTAATAGATTGAGTACATACTCCCTAGTGCATCAGGGGGGTTCCACTTTGTAGATAGAGTACCCATTCCATAGTCTATCTAGTGGATGTCACTCATTAGGAAGAGGACCCATACCATATTCTATTAGGGGGTGTTAGTAAATAGATAGAGGACCCATGATCTTATATATTGGGGGGGGAGTCCACTTAGTAGATAGAGGATCTGCACCGTAATTCCATAGAGGGTTCCACTTAGACTACTGAAATAGGTATGGGGGACCCACTCCCTAATGAAATATGGGGTTGCTAACCCTGACCTCTCTCTATTGATATCGCAAAATCACATCCATAATCAAGAATCACAAAATGGAGAGTCATTGTTATAAAATTACACACCATATCATAAAACCCACTATGAAATCTACCATCAGATTCTATATGGAAAACTTCTTAGGATAGACTTCTTGCTGGAAAAATTTCTATTCCATACGATGTATATACACAAGTTGGATGTTCCTAATAAGTGTACATGGCATGTATAGGGTCCACAAAACATGTGGTCCCCCTTCTTTTTCTAGCCATGTTATTCTTTATACACATCTTGTAGGCCATGCCACATTATATGATGGGTAAATGGCCCACACAGTATATCTTATCCACCTAAGGCCTAATCATGTGCTTCTGGTTGTGCCTATGTTCATGAGACCATTCCCTGTACATATATATGTGCTTAGGTACTATACTTTTACCATGTAATCCAACACTACATGGCATGTCCTCCCAGATGATCTCTTAGCCATGTGCAGCTAGCACATGAATTATCCACCAATGGAGGGTAACAGGGTGTGTCATCCTATCCACTTGGTGTATTCTTCTAATCTTCCCTGATACCCTTGCAGTCAAAGCTTGGTGGGGCTATAAGACATTTATTCATTGACTAACACAGTGTTGTCAAATTTTCCACAAAAAGTATGCTTCTTCACCAAGTTCTCCAGATCTGCATCTTCTGCAATGAATATTACAATTTTAATAGACAAAACCAGTTGGATTTTCCTTCAAATATCAATTCTGGACCTCTTATTTCTATAAATATGAAACCAAACATTCTCACATATCCCCTACACCACTTGATTCCATATATAGCATGATCTTGTCACCACTCTACATATCAGATTCATAGCCCATCACACATAGCCTACGATATATCCCAATTCATCATCAATTTAATATTTGTTCATCACATATACATCTATCAAGATTCTGGGGGATCGATTTCTCTTGAACCTGCCTCAGAAAAGTTAAAACATAACCCTCTTGGACAAAAGTGAAGAATGGATAGATTAGAGGGGGATAAAGCACATAATCAAAGAGAATATACCATTGTCCAATCATTTTGTCTTGAGATATTAAATTATGGATTACCATGGGTGATAACATGTACACCATGGGAAGAAATTATATCATATCAATATAATCAAAAATTTGAAGGGATCATATGAAGAAAATTTTTATTAAATCAATAGAAAATAAAATTGATGATCAATAATTTAATAAAAAAGGATGGAAACCAATATTGAAAATACCTACGTCAATTATGAATTATTAATTTGTGTAGTACCCATTTTCTAGTGATGAGGATGTTCTGTTGTGTTCACTTCCTATCAACCCACCTTGATATGATCGTTGCTCATCATCCATCCCCAATCCTCTATTAAAGACCACTCTAGACCTCCTCTCAAATACTCCTAGGGTTATACTGTAAACTTGGTGATTTTCCATAAGAGGGTATTCATATAGGATTTGAATTAGTTAATTTAATATATATATATATAATTATGTATTTAGTTTTAATTAAATGCACCTTCAATGACTGTCTTCTCTGAACGTTCGACACTGTAATACCACAACATTTTCTGGAATATTAGTTTATCAATATTTATTTTTTTTTTATTTTATGATACAAAAAACATTGAATTTATATTTCATTTCATGAAACACTATGTTTAACATGCATTTCATACAACAACGAGTATAGATTGCATTATGTGCAACATCGAGTTTAAACGAAAAATGACATATTATTAAAATATTATTATTTAATATGAGAAATATTTCCTAGCAACTAGAATGTTATGTTTGAGTATGGATAACTATGTTATGAAAATATCTGTTCAACGTGTGTATATATAATGAAATATTTGGTGATCAATTAATTAAAAATGATAATAAAAAACATTTAAAAAAAGAAATTCTTATTTTGGAAAAATATTTTTATACGCACAAACAAAGTTTACGAAATAAATTAAATAAATCAATTTTGGTGGATGATTTTAATGATACACACACACACATATATATATGTATATTAATAAAATATAAAACATTCATATTGTTTGTTTTAATGGAATGAGATAAGAATAAATCCATTTTTACACTTAAAAATTATAATTATAAAAAATAGTTTTATCTAATTTTTAAAAACTATTTTAAAAATATAATTTTTCCAATTTCAGAAAATTAATTTTCAATAAATAATTCATCTTTGAAATATTCTTTTAAAAATTATATTTTGGTGATGTTTTTATATTTTTTTCTGAAGTTAAATTTTTCAATGAATAGTTAAAATAGTGGGTTTTATTAAAAATTATCATTTTTTAAAACATTTAAAAACATAAAATATAATTTAATATGTTTTATAAAAAAATAGTTCAATTATATAAAAATTCATATAATTTAGTTCATTGGAATCAATTTCATGTTGTATTGTGGAATATAAACGTTTCAAAAATTTGAGTATTTTGACTTTTGAAAACATCAATCTCATCATGTTGGTGGGATTAATATTAAATTGAATTTAACCACTTATGTGTATATAAATTTAAAAAATAGATTCCATATTTGGAATTATAATAATTTATATTATCTAATAATTTCAGCTAAATTTATTCCATAATTAATACTAAAAATATTATATATTACTTACTATGATTAAAGTAAATATTGTTTTACTAGGGGTTAAACTAAAATCATAAGGGTTAAAAATTAACCAATCTTTTTCTGAAACCCATTGCATGGAAATATTCACAAAATATATCTTATAATTTTTATAATGGATCATTTTGGAACCTTGTGGAATGTAGAAAACATGGGAACACCATTTTCTTTTCAAAACATATAGGTTTTCCACTCACCTCACTTATACAAGGTCACCCCATGTCCTCTCTCATTGACACTTTAAAAAACAACTATATTACTGAAAAATTTAGAAAATATATTGCTTAATTGACTCCTAAAGTATTAATATACTTATTTTTTAATGAAATCTATCATAGGAAGACTTTTGGTGCAATCCTATGGAGGTTACCTGAAGTAGACGTAATGTTCTTCAATGATTGTTTTTATTTTATTTCATCCTACAAATCTATAAATTCTTGTTAACCATGATGATATAATAAACATAGTTAATACATATAATTATATGTTTTTATGTATAGTTCATGACATAAAACCATCTTTACCCCCATAAAATTGGATAAAAAATTATTATTTGTGGGTACATCAGACTACCACCTCACGAACCGATGTTATTCATTTTCCCTCACCACTTCTCAGGAATACATATAATGATGGATATATTGTTTATATATGATATTTATAATATTATTAATCTTATGTGATAATTATATTCCATATCTAGTTTTAGCAACAATAATTTAAAACAAAGTTATAAATATTTTAAAAACCCCATTTAAAACCGATTTTTTGAATTGAAATTTTTTCACATAAATACATAAAAATGATACTAAAACAATAACATCATTTTAAAATGAATATAAATTAAATTATGTACAGTAATACCAACCTGATAAACCCACATCAAGGTAAACTAACTGAACTGTGAACATATATGGTGTCTTCAATATATTACTCGACACTACTTTTGGTTCAACATCAACTCTCACAACAGGAAAATTTGAGTCATCAAATAAAATATTTTGGTCAACACCAATGGTGCTGTTAATTTTGTAAATTTCATCCCCACCATCATGAAAAATATGTCATCATATTACATCTTTAATGACACCATAATCAGGGATCATGCAATATTTCTCATAAAACACATTTTTTCATTAATGTGGAAATGTATGGTTCATCGGTAGTTAGGAATAGACTCATGTAAATAACTATGAATCCACAATAATTAATAAATGATCCATGTCACATCATTAAATAAAACCATTTATATTTCATCATAATTACTTGACCATGAGAGTAGTAATCTAATAACAATATTTTATCAACACATCCATAATAAGACACATTTACATATCGAGTCCTAAAATCCAATGCACTGAAATAATAGTCTATTATATTAGATAACATAACAAGATCATGTTGTGTTACCTTTTCTCTTATCAATCATCTATAACAAATTTATACCCATTGATTATTAAATATTTTCACTCATTACCCAAAGAATTGGGACCAAAATCCAATGCTCTTAATTCTTGATAAAAAGAGACAATAGGTAAACTAAATAACTCAAATATATAATAAAATAAAATTAAATGAATATCTATATTTTATGTTAATTACTTAATGGTAATACCTTTTATTTAAACTAATAAGGAAACTATTTTCTATAAAAAGCCTCTATCATTCTTAAAGGAAAAGATCAACGAACACTACTTATAATTTGTTTATGATTCCTATATAAATTGATAATAATGTTTATGATGTATTTGAAATAACATATAATGAGATAACATATAAATATTTATATTACTTACTTGATATAGTCGTTGAAAAACCCACAGTTAAACAAGGATTTGTGATGTTCCGTATCCTACTCTTCAAGGCTCAATGTATCCAATGTGTATGGCCTAGGAATTCCTCTTATTTGGGGAAAAATAGAGATGACAGCTAAATTTACACATACTACTCATCATCATTTCTCATTGGCTGATTGATGTCTTGTGATCACATTAGACTAATACATTGAACAAAAATCCATACATTCTTTATCCAAATAACCTTTCAAAATGGATCTTTTAGGATGATTATTGTTTCAAAAATATGATTTCATTGTGTACATATTTCTTTCAGTATGATACATCGACCAAAATCAACGGGACACACAAGAAGTGTTTCAGTTGGAAGATGAGCTATGAAATGTAGTATATCAGTTAAAAATAATGGAAGAATGTTTTTCCAAACTCACACAAAACAAATTATGCCTCTTGAGGAATTTTTATCATGAAATACTTTGATATCCTTTTATCACAAAGGTCACTAGAAAAGGGAATAAGTGAATCACTACAATCATTAAAAATTAGATAGAAAATTTTGGATTTCTATTGGAATAAATTCATGAAGAAGCATGTGATAATCATGAATTTTTAGGGATTTTTTTTTCAAATCATTTTTGTTGACTCGTTTATATATATTGTTGGAATATAAATAAAAAACCACAATATTCTCAAAAAATTCTAAAAATTTATTTTTCTCTATAGATTTCGTCACATAAGATTCATAAAGAACATTCCATTTGTCATCAACGAAAGACATAATATGTTGTTCTAGTCGAATACCACAATCTAAAATGACTCAGAGAGATTAGAAGTCATCTATGATCTTCTCCATGATATTTAAAATAATTGAAAGACGAATTTCACAAATATTTTTATCAATTTGAGTTTCCTAAAAAAATTATGTAACAAATTTTTAGAACAATATAGAAACTCAAAAAAGATAAATCTCTTTTTCCAATTTTCTGTAGCTTCAGTGTCAACATTCTTCCTCTTTCTAGATTTCATCAAACCATTCCCTAATGAAAAAAAAAATCTTTCAATCCATTAAACACATCAGTTCCTGAAATAAATTGAGTTGATTTTTCAGTGTCAATAATATTATCAAACATCAAGTGATTCTTTCTATATTGATGATTCATTGGAAGTAATCGTCGATGGTCCATGAAACAAATACTACAATGAAATTTAAGCCTTCTAAACCATTTATTATTCATAAAAATAGGACATAATAGTTTTCCATTTGTCTTCCAACTAAACATCATTTAATAATATGGAAAATCATTTATATCCTATAGAAGGGAATCACACATATGAAATATACATTTTGAATAATCATCGAATTTGTGTGCACCCATATACCAAAGCTAATACAACTAACATATTAAAGGTTGCAAGTAGACTTCTTTATCATTTCCTAGATAAAAAGGTCTATATATTAGTATACTCAAGAAAGTTAAAGTTTTTTTCTTAAATATCCATAGAGTATGATTATAAACATGAACAAAAATTGGCCACATGTTGTGAGAAATACTCATCTGACCACAATGATTAAAACCATCATAGGATAAACCCAACATGACATTACGCATCTCAACATCTAAATCGGGATGTTGTGCATCAAATGATCTCCATGATAATCCATCTTCAAGATGAACCAACCCATCATTGCCTTTAATTCTCTTAACATCATTTCATCACATATTGGATGATATTTCTAAAAATATGAATATATTTTGAATCCTATGAATCTATGGAATGTGGAAAATGACGTTATATGACACACTATATGGTGTTCCGTCTACATTTTCCATCCATCACGACATAACACATTTTTATAGTCATTAATGTTAGATTTTTCCCCCAAAAATAAACTGTAATATTTTGGACAAGCATGATATTTATTTATAGAAAATCTATTCGAATTAATTAACATCCACACCTTATAATTATTTGAGGTAATATCTTCCCCATAAAGAGTAAATTACTTCCAAAATTTAAAAATATAATAAATGGTGGCATTAGATATTCCATTCATGGTTATTCCATGATATAACTACATTAAAAATTCCAGCATTTTCATTTTAGTACATTCTTAATATATATGAAGTCTGGAATCATCCATTAATTTTTTCACTCTCTAAACATGTTCATGTTCAGTATTTTCATCATGTGTATTTCTATCATTTCCTTCTTAAATTGGAATATAATCTATCTCATGATGATGTATAAATATAAATTGATAGGATGTCAAATTTCCCATACCATTTCATTCTTTCTATTCATGAATTTTAGAGGATGGCATCATCTCTCTACTAAGATACCAAACATAATTTTTTGTTTGAAATCCCACATTAGTTATATGGTAGCTAACTTATTCCTAAACTAACCATGGTATTCCAACACAATTGTAAGGTGGACACTGTATATGACCTCTATCTAAAGCATTGTTAATTTAAAAATATTAAAAAAGTAATTTATTTTGAAACTCAGCTGAAATCCTTCTGGTATGATACATACAACTTCTATCCATTCTATTATAGGGAAAAAAGATATATTACAATAAAAAATGTATTACATAAATAAAATTATGTTGAAATTCAAAAAAAATTAAAGTATAGTGTAGAGGAAGTTAAATAACCCCAATAAATACATGATATAGGTGACCATTATATAATAATACTATCCATACAAACAAATAACAGGGCAGAACAGAAGCAATAACCATGGCAAACTCATAAAAATATGAACAAGGTTTATGTACTATAATAAATATAAACTAATGAATAATATTAGAAAATGGGTATTTCTTATCCATATAGGAATTATCATTTGAAAACATAATTGGGGATAACATTTAGTCATGAAAGGAATTAATTTAAGGTTATAATTACATATAATATTAAAACAGAAGGAAATTATATTTTTACATTATGTTCTATTTAGGTTTATGAATTATTTAATTTAGTAAAGATTAATTATGTCTAAATAATTATTCCATTCTATCCCAATTTATGAAACCCATCAATTACTTTACCACTAATGAAACCTCTTAATTGAGGTAAAGTGTGGTTATATGGTTTTTAATTCATTTAACATGTAGTATAAATAATTGGATAACAAGTCAATACATGATAAATTAATTAATTAAATATTATTAACAAATAACAATGGTTTACTCAATAGTTAATCATAATAGTTGAAATTAAGATTTATATCATTATAGTTTTATTAGAGAACTGATGTTTTATGTAATACTTTATCAATTGAGACCATGTTTCATAAAATGAATATTATTCAAAAATCTTTCCATTATCATTTATAAAATTATTTAACGACATTTACTAAAGTATTTTATAAATATTTATATATAATAATGTTTTAAAATTCTTAAACATTTGAAATCTAAATAATTAATTTTTTTAAATAATCTTTTATTATCCAATCATGTCTAAATAATAATGATTGATTCTAAGAAAATTATTGTTATGTTCTATAAATAAAATAGTGAATTCCGGAAGAACCACCCTTTATAGAGAAAATAATATTCCAGATTTACTTATAATAGTCTAATCATGTACATCCTCATACAACATTTTATTTTTGGATAAAAAAATCGAATAAATTGTTTAACCATGGTTCATGATATTAAAAATTAAACTTCCATAATTAAATCCCATAACTCTAGGATAATAAAACCCAACATTAACCCTCGAAGATAAGTTAAAAATATGATTCACAACACTAAAAATATATAAATCCCTAAAACATTCCACCAAGAGAATAAAAAATTTATGTTCAATTCATAATAATCAAGGAGATAGTTTTTAAAATAAATAAATTATAATTGAAAAACGTTTAGGAATTTAATATACTATATTTTATTTCTAATATACTATAAATTTGAAAACATGATGATATAAGTGATTCCAACATGTTCATAGAGAATCACATGAATATATAAAAATGAAAAGAACTTTCAGTAAAAGAGAAGAAAAGTTTGGAACTGACTAATCGTATATGGAAGAGGATCAGAATCAAGAAATGATTGAATTAGGAAAGAACACTTGAGAAGACAACCAATTTTCACTCTGGTGAGGGGATAAGAAAGAACAAGAGGGAATGAAATATTACCTCACACAGACTGAAACAAAAAAATTCTAGGAATGGAGGAATAACACTTCTCTAATGGGGGGAAAGTCTCCTAGGGAGGGGGGATGCCACGGCTTGAAATAGTGGATGGGTTTAGGGATTTGAATGATGAGGGTAGGGTGATCATTAAGGTAGCCCAATTTTTTAGGGATCTATACCCACGAATTCTAAAAACAATTGGTAAATCTCAATATATTCAACCATTTTTTTAAACCATTGGTATAACATTGGGAATAATATTTATATCCAATGTTTCCCTAAACCAAGGATATTGATGTGTAGGGTTTGACCCATTTTATTGTAGTTATCCACGCATATTTTGTTATAAATACCTAACCATAATCCCACCACACTTCACTAAAAACAAATTGAGCCTGAATTTAACCATATCCCTATTTAAATCCATCCAAATGTGTTCCCTGGATCATAATAAGATCCTCTCAAAATTTTATATGTAGCCTTTCAAGGTATGGCACTCTCTCGTCTTCTTATATTTCAATAATGTATTTATATTAATAAATTTTTATTTCCAATTGTACATTTCATAATATGTTTTTTAAATAATCATTTAATATACATATGATTCTCATTTAATGATTGACCAGCTATGTCACTCATTCACACCTTTCATAAACCATTATGTACACATGTTATGCTTCCAAATTTATCATATGATTTTCCCTGAAAAAAATTGGCTAATGAATACCTATACCGATTTACACTCTAGGGAATTAACCTAGTTGTAACTACCTTAATTTATTGAATAATTCTATTTTTGTAACCCTCACACCTTATTCTTGGGGATAAAGTGATGAAATTCATTCTTATATTGTATAATCCATGTGGAAAAAAATGCATTTACATGATATAAATTTGACAAGTGGCCCTAGAATTATATTTCCATCCAATGAATTGAGTAATAATTTAATCTCATGGGATTCTATTTATGTTGCACGAGTTTAGATCTTAAGAACACTATGTTATTATATACCAGTAGTTTTCCATGACTTATGATTATGATGTCATGTTTTATATTGTTTCCACATTACTAAGTTTCCTTGATGTTATAATGTTGTATCATGCTTCGATGTTAATTTTTATGATTATCACCCCTTTTATGTCACATTGATATGCCTCTTGACTAAAATGTATTAATTTCATCATGTTATTCTTTGATTATTCCCTTACCAGGATGAATAGCTCGCCTATTTTATTTCTGCATCCCTAGGATATCCCATGTAGTACTAGAAGATCGATTGTATATAAGGACATGTTTAGATGTTTTTAAATAATGTTTTTGTACTCAAGTTTTATGTTATTGTTCGATGTACCTAATAGCCCAATGATACTAGGCCTCATGATCTTATGGGATTTTATTATGTGTATCATTATATAATAAATCATGAATCCAGGTGTATTAAATATTTGGTATATAGTTGGTATTATATGAAAGTATAGTTATTTTTGGGGATTAAGATTAGAAAAAAAAACATTATTTGAATTCCTTAGGGATAATACTAAACAAAAAAACAACCCTAAATTACGATAAAGTATAGAGTAAGTGGTTTATAAGAAACAAAAATCCTTATCTAAATTCAAAATTTTGAAGTGGATAAAATACAGTTGTACCGAGGGGTAGTAACCCGAAAAGGGTGCACTAGGCATTAACCCAGTCATCACCTAGTTCATGAAAAAGAGGCATTTCTACACACCTATTTTGAATCTATTGTGAGGTATGCTCTCGTAAATTCATATGATCTTTATGAAATATTATTAAGGGAACAAAAATTATCACAAAATGTTATATTAGGAAATAGAGAATGGATAACTTATATTTAAACCTATAAATTCATATGTTAAGTAATTCATGTCATTTATGAGTTCTTCGTTAAATTTTTATAGTTTCTATTTTATGTTTTTAGAAATGTTAAAATTATCATCCATAATTTTATCATTTATTTTAGTTAATTTCTAGGAATATGAGTATCTATGTTAATAACTAATTTGATGAGAAATGTAATGGTTCCCTAAATGAGATACCCAACCTATTGGGAGAGTGATTCATGAACTCGAGGACAATACATACTCAATTAATTCATGTTCTAAATGGAAACATGAATTAGGGGTGAAACCCATATGTACCTACGAAGGTTAATGTTTTAATTGAGTATTTTATATGAAAAGGGCCATTAAATTTCAGTGGATCTTCCAAAACCTTAATCATGGAATAATTGATCAACTCCATTGAAAAGAACTTATCTATCCTTAAATTCTCTAAGAATTAGAATGACATGTTAGATTTTTATCATATAGTGGGATATGTTGACCAATTATAGATTTTGATCATAATATAAATCCCAAGGAAGAGATCAAAGTGATAGAGTGGAAAGAATTCTAGAAAATATTTTTTGATAAATAGTTTCCTCACACTCTCTGACTTAAATGGATAGGTATTTTCTTACCATTAGGAAAAATGATGATGAATATTTTGAGTAATATGATTCAAACATCAAAATACTTTCATGGTACTCTTTCAGCTTTTTCATTGACTTCAAAAAATAAAATTTGACTGCTTCTTTGTTGGGATATGTCAATGTCTGAATGTATTTGGTGGTTTGACACTTTTATAGCTATGAGGAACTTTCCTAAGGTTACCTAATATTTTGAATAGAGATTACTGAATCTCAAGGGTCTCATGAGTCTGGAAATAGGAAGGGGATGATGGATTTCATTTTGATCAATGAAATGGAGAAATCAAATGTTGTCAAGAAATTACAACATCCAAATTTTAAAATGATTGGGGAGAACGATCCCATAAATTTTTTGAAGGGGAAAAGGAAAGTATTTAGGTGTGGTTAGGATGGGAACCTAGCTTGAGAATACCAAATAGAGAAACACACCAATGTGATGTATGAAAATAATGATCCAGTAACCCACATCCTTTTATCCAATGTGTCAACATTGTGTCATAAGGATACTATATGAATCAATTAACTAAGATAAGTGTTGTTAATGATAACTGATGGAAATAACATCTAATCCCAAGAGATAAAGGGAGAAATTATTCCTTCATAACTTTACAGGATTATCCTTATGGAAATTTGGTGACAGGTACACAAGTTATTCATTAAATTATATGGAACACACTTTTTGATTTTGGTTGTATGCATTATTTAATATCATGAAAGTTTATTATAACCAATCAAACACAACCTCAAAACATGAATGTTATGTAATTAGTTAAGATGGGAAATTATTAAATTATTGAATCCTAAATATATAAATTATTCCTTGAAAATATTAGTGGGTTAAAATTCCCAAAAAACATTATGATACTTCCCTTAGTGGAATTATATGTTATTATGGTAATGTATTGGATTTTCTATATAGAGAAAATAATGATTTCTAAGATAAGAAAAATCACACTTCTAATAATGATTCTACCTCAGATTCGATACATGTTCATGAAGGAGAATTAGTCTCCTTTGATATATTCATCTCAATAATGGATATTATTTCCTTATAAGAAAGTGTATCTATCAAAAATGATTAAGACTAAGTAAAAGATCATACATAATAACATTACCATTGTAAGTAAATATACTTATTTATTTTCTAATGAATTTTATGGCCTTCCTCTAAGATGTGATGTTGAGTTCTCAATCTTGCTTATACCTAGAGATTTTCTAATATCATAGACTTCATATATAATAACCATTGTTGAAATTGAGGAGATGAATAAGAAAATGTGGGATAATTTTATAAAGGGTTTATAAACCTAATTGATTTACTTAAGGGTGTTCATATCCCCTTCATCAAGAGTAATGATTGTTTAATTAGTGTTTGCATTGATTATCCCCAGATTAGTAAGATCAGGATAAAGAATAAGTTTCTTTTTCGATAGATTGATGACTTATTCAATCTATGTGATGCTCATTCCTTCACTAAGGAGTAAATTTGATAGGGACGTTATCAATTAAGTCTGAAGAAGGGGGATATCCCCAAGAATACTTTTTATAAATGTTACTAACAAATTAGTTCATATAGATTCCCTATAAACTTGAAAATTCTCTCTCTATCTTAACTTATTTAATGAATAGAGTCTTTATAGATTAACTTGATAAATTTTTAGTAGTATTTATAGGAAATTTTCTTATCTACTATAAAATCAAGGAGGAGCATGAGAATCATTTTTATTTTGTACTCAATACCTTGTTAAAGGAAAATATATTTGTGATTTACAGTAAATATGAGTTTTGGATTGAAAAATTATCATTCATGGGGAGTGTTATCACTAAAAAAGGGATATCTATGGATCCTTCAATATAAAAGAAGAAATTGAAGGATAAAATAGGCCAACATTTATGATAGAGATCCATAGTTTCCTTGGATTATCTGGGTATTGTCATTGATTATTGAGAAACTTCTCAGGATTATCAAGACCACTAACCCAGCTAACATAAAAGGGACTGAAGTTTGTCTAGAATGATGAATGTAAGGAGGGATTTAAAAATTAAAATAAAATGTAAACCACTACACATGTGGTCACATTAATAACCTTTGTGAATTTGTTTTTGATCTATAATGTTGAATATAAAAAGGCATTGGGTTGTGTACACATACAAGATGAAAAATTGACAGCTATTCCTCTGAAAAATTAATGATCCATAAGGAGAACTACCCTACTCTTGATCATGAATAGACTATAGTGATCATATCATTAAATTTTGGTGGAATTATCTCTACGGTGTCAAGTGTGTCATATATATAGATTATAAAAGCATTAAGTATATATTCAAAGAAATGGAGATTAATATGTTCCAATGACGGTGGTTATAAATGACCAAGGATTTTGATTTTTTAATCCATTTCAATCTTCGAAAGGGGAAAAAAGTAGCAGATTCTCTAAGTATAAAGGATTCTACAACCCTATCCATATTGAGGATTTAAAGTGATAAAATATTATTGGACATTGAAAGACTGGAAATGGGAATAATAAAATGATATTTATCCTACCTTGATGAAATATCTTCTAAAACATCCATTATTGAGAGGATCATGTAGGGCTAAAAAGATTATGTAGATCTACATAAAAGGAAATGGATATTCTGAAGTTCAACTTTTCTTATGATGGTGTTCTATGGTTTGGAACCCAGATATGTTTCCTATCAAAACAAGGGTCGAAGAATAAACTTTAGGATTATAAACATAGATCATCCTTCTCTATTCATACAGGAAGCATTAAGATGTATAGATATCTGATGAAAATATTCTAGTGGGATAACATGAAGTGGGATATTGATGATCTTGTATCTTGATGGTTGGTATGCTAATGAATCAAGGATAAACATAAAAACTCTAATTATATGATGAAACATTTTCCAATACCATTATGAAAATGGGTAATCATAAGCATTGATTTTTTCATTGGACTCCTTAGGAAATATAAAGTAAATAACACCATCTGGGTCGTAGTTGATGCTCTTACAAAGTCAGTTCAATTAATTTTTATCAAAGAATATTTATCCATTTAAAAAATGCTATCATAAATATAAAAGATATGTAAAGAATTAATGAAGTAACACTCTCCATTATATTTGATCAAGATATGAGGTTTATCTCAAGGTTCAAGAAAAGCCTTTCATAAGTGTTGGATAAAGAGTTTGAATTTCAATACATCTTATAACCCTCATAAGTATGGTTATTATAAGAGAACCATTCAAAATCTATAGGATATATTGAGATCACGTTAAATGAATGTATAAGGATATATGGATCAAGACCTTCCCTTAGTGGATTTATCGAATAATAATAGTTTCCATTATAGCATTCAAATACTATCGTATGAGGTTTTGTATGAGAAGAGATTTTCGACTCCAATAATATAGTATGAAAATGGATAGTATAAGATTTTGGGACCTGATCTTATCCAAGATGTTAAGAGAAGGTTTAAACAATTAAACATTATATGAAATCTATACAAATTCTAAATAAAATATATCCATAAATTGTCAATGTGACCTATAGTTTGAGGTCATAGATAAGGTGTTCCTTAGTATATCATCGTGGAAACAATCATGAGGATTTTAAAAAAGGGGAAGCTAAGTGAGAGATACGTCGACCCCAATGAGATCATTGATCACATTAGGGTTATTGCCTATTTAATAAAACTCCCACCTAAAAAATCCCATGTACATCATTTTTTCCATGTATTCATCTCGAGAAAGTATATAACAGACTGATCACATGTACTAAATCTAGTGGTGGTACCCATAGAGAAATATCATTCATTCTAGGATTAGTCAATTAGTGTCTTAGATTATACAAACAATTATCGATGAAACAAGATCACTCACATGGTTAATGTATTGTGATGAAATAACATGTTTTTGGAAGAAACATGGGAACTAGAATTTGTGATGAAACAAAAGTACGCCCATCTATTTTAGTGTAAGATATGAAATTTCAATGAAGAAATATGTGAAGGGGGATGAATTTAATGGCCCAAAATTTTTTAAATATAATTTCCCTTTTGAATAAATAAATTCATTATTATGTAATGTATTTATATAAAACACATTCACTACATTGGTTATTTTGAACTATTATAAAATATAGTCGGTCATATTTAAAATAACACTAACAATAATTACCTTGTTTAATATAGTTATTGTATAGTGAATATTTTGATTTGTATATATTAAGGGCTATGATAAAATACAATTGAAACATATATGAGAAGATATGGCATCGTTCAGTTGGATAATACCCTTGGAATCTCATTTATAAAATCTTCTGACTTAGATAAAATCATTTATAATTTCCCTTGACTAGCCCCAAGATGAGATTCAATAAATAAATGGAGTGGTTTAATGTTATCTAAATTACAACCAAACCATTTTTAGCAAACCACCTAAAGAAAGCACCACCTTCACACACCATACCCTTAAGACGTAAAATGTTGTAATAAGGGTTATTTATCTAGACCCATGAAATATGTATTAATATATTTTACTTTTAGTAAAATAATTATTATAATTATTATTCATTGTAATTACATTATAAATGATTATATATTGAGTTTTATAAAAAATATCTTCTTACATGAATTAATTAAAATTGTATTTTTGGGAAATATATAGTTTCAATTAAGAGAATATTTTGATAAATTAAAGATTTTTTTAAATAATTTATTTCTCAATAAAAAATTCTTATTAGATAATAATTAATTTAATATATATTAAAATATAATTTAATGAATTGCAATGTAATATTTTGCGATGGAAAGTGGTTTATATCGTAAAACCAATTATTTCCCTCTAAATGTGGATTTTTAAGTAAAATTAAAAATTAAAACATTTATAAATTTTTTTGAAAATAAATATAATTTTTTTAAATAATGATTTCTAATTTTTCCAAAATTGATTTCTTCCCAATCTTCTGAGATAGAAAATTTTTTTCTAGAAAATAAATACGGTATAAATATAGAGTATGTATCTTGACATCATAATCCCAAAATATGTTGTAATAAATGAAATAAAAAGAATAAAGAAACGAATATAGATTTCCCATTTAAAATAATATTTTTTTGAAGTTAATTTATTAATTTTATAAACCCTTAAAGAATCCTATAATGGCTATATTATATTTTAATTTCTTAAAATCAATTCTTTATAAACCGGGCTCACCTCCATATCACTAAGGGTATTATTTTAAATTTTTAGATAATTTTCCTTATAATATATTCAAAACCTCTTTAATTTAGTAGAAAATGTTGTAAAATATATGGGAATAATTTTATTCATATTTTTATCATATATATTCTTAAACCGAAGATTAGGAATTAATAAAATGTTTCCCCATATTTTGTTTTAAATACCAACCCATCCTCCCACTCCTCTTCACTAAAGACCAATTAAGAATTAATTTATTCTCCATATCCATAAAAATTTGTTTCCAAGATCTTAATAAGCTCGTCCCAAACTACTAAAAGTGCCCTCTCAAGTCAAGGGACTCTCTCACCTTCTTTTATTTGAAGTACTTTCTTTATAATGAGACATTTTTATTTTCAATTGTCCATGTTATAATGTGTTTTTTACACAACCATTCTCTATCCTTATAATTCCCATTTAATTATAGACTATATTCCCCCATAATTTAACTCTTCTGTAATCCTTTCGGTATACTTGTTATTTTGTCGAAATTATCCTTTGATTTTCCATGATGGATATTTATATAGTGAATACCCATGCCCATTTCCAAATAAGTGTAGTCACCTGTTTTTTACATTCCATAAATGACTACGAAATTAAATTTATATAATTAATACACCTTAGTCTTGGTCTTAATAGTGATGAATTGTTTTCTTATGTTGTACGGTCCATGTGGTTCACAAATGCATATACATGATATATGTAACAATGTAACGACCCAAACTTTTATTAATGGAAATTCCAATTTATCTAATTAAATGTCTTATTATGTAAAATGGTTATATAACATATCCACTTATTTGGATTTATGTTTTTTTCTTTTATAATAATATTATGATTAGTGATCATTTCTAATGTAGCCATTACATAGTGATAAAATTATTATTAAAAATATAGGGATTTAACAAATCCAATTTACTCAGACAAAGAAAGCGATGACCTCATCCAGTAGAATTGATCCATATGAATACAATTTGTCAGAGATCAGAAAGGATGTGGCATAATTGGAATTCGCTTTTGAATAATCCCAAGCTGAGCTTCAACATGTTAAGCTAGAACAGAAACACCTATGAGAGAAGTGGAAGTTGATATAGATTACCACCCGAGTGATGTTATCTGAGCCACCGTAATAGCCTATCACTATTACACACCTTACCCTTCAGTCTTATGTGGTAATTATAAGGGGTTATGTAATGATACCCTAGTACTATGATTATGTACATTATTTATGTATAGATAAAATACTTTCATTTTATTGTTGATACTTTGTAAATAGTTTTTTTAAATCCAAAATAGCATTTTTAGTTTATTAAGAAATCTAGTTTAATGAATTAATAGATTACTGAATTAAATAAAATTTTAATTAAATATTATTACTAAATTATATTTTTTATAATATAAATGATAGCATAATTATTATGAATATGATGGTGATCTTTATTATGGTTTGAAAGCTATTTTGGTCAAACCCCATGAATTTTGGATAAATGTCAATTTTTATTTTAAAAGTAAAAATTCACATATTTAGAAAATTATTTAGATAAAATGAATATAATTTTTGGAATCAGGACATCATAATTATCAAATGGTGAAGTTTTCATAATTTTATGAGATACTCAAATTTTTTGGTAAAAATTAAATACTGTTTAAATATATAATGTGTTTTATGACATCATATTGACCCAATAGTGAAGTAATAAAATACTATAAACATTATGTTCGTCCAATATATGTTTTAAAATTGAAATAATTTTATTTTAGGTTTTATTTATTTATTTTTCAACGTTTTAGTGCACCCTTCAATACTTATAAAACAATTTGTCTTTTCAAAATGATTTCTTTGAGAGTGTGACTCATCTCCACATAAGCAACCCTATTATTTTAAAAAGTTACACCATTTGACTAATGAAATAATTTTTTCCACTACCCTTTGAAAAAACCACTGTCAAACCCTTTGTTTGGATTATGGTATTGATAAGTTTAATGTGTTGTGTCCCATACCTAAATAATAATGAATTACCTCTCCTTTCCTATATAAACCCACCCAAGCTCCCACTTCCTTTTCACTCAAATCCATTGGAGTTCATCCAACCACTACCATAACTTCTCTGGAATCCTCCCAAGGCTCCCCAAGATCCCAATAATCCTCTATCAAGCTTCTCCCAAGACATTGGGATCACACTTCTAAGTGAGGGATTCCTTCATTTCTTATTTTATCCATGTTTCATAATATTGTTAGGCACTTTTATTTTAAATTATACATAATGGTGTATGATTTTTCACCTCCCCCACACTTCCCTATATATTTTTTACTTATTAGAGACACATTTTATCTCTCATTAATTCCTCCCATTTACACCTGTTACCATGCCGAAATTCTGTAAGGAATTTCTCTCTCCTCATCTACATTCATGAAATTCTTTGGTATTATGAATCCAAATTTTATTACTTATTTTGGTGTGTGTATCTATATGACCCCTTGCTGTCCATTTAATGTGAATATGAGGAGGCACCATTTTCTCTTGCATCAACATTTTTTATGGTGTCTTATGTCACGTAGTTATGCTGCCAAAATTGCACAGCCATTTTCCAAGACGAAATCATTGTGTAGTGAATACCATGCCCATTTACCTATAAAGTGTATTCAACTTTAAAATAAGTTAATTATTTATGTAATAGTTTCATGTATGAATTCCACAGTCCTTTACCATGGAATAAATTATTATATTTAATGAATCTATTTTGTATGATCTTGTGGCACACTTATGCATGAAATAAAATGTTTAAGAAGGGTGTGCCCTGATAGCGCTCCAATGCATTGGGTAAAGATTAGTATAATGATACGCTATGTGCAATTATGGATTACTCTTGATAATTTATTTTCAGTGAGGGTTTACTCATTCTCCTTGTGCAATTATCCTTGGCCCAGGCTAATACCATGTAAAGTGTTGTTTCCACATTTCCATGTTATGATAATCATGCTATATCATTCCTTTATGTTCATGTTTTTCTTATGCGCCATTGATATGACTATTGCATAAAATGTATTGTATTCTTCAATTCATGAATTTTTTACTCCATTACTGGTCTTTATAGCTCACACTTTTCCTATGCATGTCCTTAGGTTATCCCATGCAATGCTAAGTACAAGGGAATGTAGTGGTCATGTAAAATATGTTTTCAATAAAGATGTTTTATTTCATGTTTTAAGTCATTATGTAATGTTCCTAATCCACAAATACACTAGACCTCTTGATATTCTATGTTGTAGCAAGTGAATATTTTATGTAATAAATCATGTTAAAGTGTGTAATAAAGAGTGGAGTTGTTATAGTTGGTATCATAGGATAGTTTTAGTAATTTTTGGGATTATGAATAGGAAACCATAGTGAAAGCATTTGGGATAAGAATAAGTATAATAAGAACATCATTAAATTTTGGTGAGTATTGAGTAAGTGGTTTGTCAAAAAAATACATCTCAGTCTGGATACGAGCAGGTAGAGGTGGCTCTGTCACAAATATACCTAGGATTGAAAACTCCGACAAGGAGTTTTAGGCTTGACCTGGGGTATCCTAGTACACGAAAATGGGCACCTAGCCGTTAACTGCCGACAAGAGAAACCTGCTGCTGTGATAGAGGATAGGAATGATTTGTTAGACCCTCAACAAGTTGTTCATTGCTTCAAAAACAAAAAACTAGGGAACCATTCAAATCCGTTCCCTAAGCCAAGGGTTTTATGAGGCAACTAATAACCTCCAAGGCAACAAGGGTGATATTTTCCATCATTACCACCTAATTTAACCCCAACAATGAAGTGGTGACAAGTACTCTAGTTATTAATTCTAGAATAGAGAAAATTCTTTTTGATTTTGGTTCTACACAATCTTTTGTATCCTGAATGTTTATTAGAACAATCCAAATACCACCACAAATCATGGATGTAAAGATGCCGATGAGTACGAAAAATGGGGAAATCACTACACCACATAAATATAAATCCTCCCTTATCATAATCGGTGGATTGAACATCTTGGAGAACCTCATCAGACTCCCTTTAGTGGAATTAGATGAAATTATTGGGAAGGATTGGCTTTCCTTATATAGAGCCAACATAAATTTCTGTGAGAAGGAAATCACTCTCCATATAGGGAATCAACCCCCAATTAGATATAGATGCAAGGAAGAAGATGAATATTATTTAGAACCATCATCTCAAGCATGGATATTACTGTCCTATGAGCATGCTTATCTAGCTCAGATGATTGAGTCCATTGAAGAAACCATCCTTGAAGACATGCCTATTGTGATGGAATTTGCTAAAGTGTTTCCTAAGGAATTTTCTGGTCTTCCTCCTAGAAGAGATGTTGAATTATCAATTGACCATATACTTGGGGAATTTCCAATATCCAAGACTCTATATATAATGTTTGTTTTGGTGCTTGAGGAGATAATGAAACAACTAAAAGAGGATCTGTATAATGGTTTTATATTCCCATGCACTTCACCATGGGGTGCACCAATCCACTTCGTCAATAAGAAGGATGGGTAAATGGACCTTTTCATTGATTATCGTGATCTCAACAAATCACAATAAAGAACAAGTATCCTCTTCCACGAATTGAGGGCTTGTATGATCTGCTGTGTGGAGAACAATACTACTCTAAGGTAGATTTACAGTCGTTATATTACAATGTAAGGGTGAAGAAGGAGGATATCCCAATGAATGCTTTTCATACAAGGTACGTGCACTATGAATTCATAGTAATGCATTTTGGACTCACTAATGCTCCAAAAATTTGTATATACTTGATGAATATAATCTGTAGAGATCACCACAGCAAATTTATGGTAGTCTTTATAGACAATATTCTAATATACTCCAAAACTAAGGAGGATCATGAGGAGAATCTAAGAACTATACTATAGACCTTGCGAAAGGAGAATCTCTTTGCAAAGTACAGTAAGTGTGAGTTCTAGTTGAAGGAGGTATCATTATTAGGCCATATCATCATAAGAAATGAGATATATGTGGATACCATTATGATAGCTGCAGTTGAGGGATGGCAGAGGCCAACATTGGTAACGGATACCCGTAGCATCCTTGGGTTTGCAGGATATTATCCAAAATTTGTGACAAATTTCTCACATTTGTACAACCCTCTTACAAAGCTAAATTGGAAGGGAGAAAATTTTTCTTGGAGTGATGAATGCGAAGATAACTTTAAGGAGTTGAAATAGAGGCTTATCACTACGCCCATTCTCACTTTACCCACAATTGGAGTACTCATTGTCGTGTACAATGATGATTCAAAAAGGGGTTTTGGCTATGTGCTAATTCCAAATGATAAAGTAAGATCCTACACCTCATGGAAGCTGAAAACCCATGAGAAAAACCATCCCACACATGATCTGGAGTAGGCGGCTATGATATTTTCATTGAAAATATGGAGGGTGTGAGATATATACAAATCATAAGAGCCTAAAATTTACAGTCACACAAAAAGAGCTTAATATGAGCCAATAAATATAGATAGAGCTCATCAAGGATTATTACTGCTCAATCTACTAAAATCCTTTTAAGGAACACAAAGTGGAAGATTCTCTAAGTAGAAAGTATCCTGCTTCTTTATCAATGAAGTAAATTAAAAAGGATCTAATCTTCTTAGATTTGCGGAGGATGGACATGTGAATCCTAAAGGGAGGAACATCATTAATCATTTCTCAAATTATTTCTCGACCATCCCCCATGGATAAAATAATGGATGCTCAAAGAAATGATGTGGTAATTCTGAATAAGGTGGAAGATGTCAGAAATGGGAATTCCTTATAGTTTGTGGTTGACAAGGATGAAATTGAGAGATTTGGGTCACGTTTATATGTACCATCCAATCTAGAGATAAAGAAGGATCTTTGGAATGACCCACACAGATCTACCTTCTCTATTCACCTAGGTAGCACAGAGATGAATCGAGATCCCTGAGAAAACATTTGGTGGGACAATATGAATATGGTGATTATTGAATATACATAAAACTGCCTAGTATGTTAGCAAGTGAAGGCTGAGAGGAGAGGAAAAATCATAAGGGATGATGAAACCACTACACATACTAGCATAGAAGTGGGAGAACATTTCCATGGACTTTGTCACTGGACTTCCAATGACATCCAGAGGAAATAATTCTATATGGGTCGTTGTGGGTCTTCATATGAAGATAACTCACTTTATCATGATTCGAGAGGAATTTTCAATGTATCAACTTGCACGGATTTATATCAATGAAGTGGTAAGGCTTCATGGAGTACTACTATCTATTATAACTGATCGTGATCTGAGATTCACCTCAATGTTCTAGAACAGTCTCCAACATGCTCTAAACACTAAATTAAACTTCAGTATGGCCTATAATCCTCAAACAGATGGCCAATCTGAGTGAACTATTCAGACACTGGAAGATATGTTAAGATCATGTTATATGGACTTCAAAGGAGGATGGGACCAACATCTTCCACTAGTTGAATTCTCCTACAATAATAGCTTCCACTCGAGCATCCAAATGGCCCCATATAAAGTCCTTTATGGCAAAAGGTTTCAACACCAGTGTGTTGGGATGAAGTTAGTGAGCATAAGCTGGTAGGACCTAAAATGGTTGAAGAAATGATGGAGAAGGTGAAAACCATTCAGAATCATATCAAGGCATCCCATAGTCGACATAAGAGTTATGAAGATAATCGTCGATGAGACCTTGAGATCAAATTTAGAGACAAGGTATTTCTATGAATATATCAATTGATGAAGGTCATGAGGGTTGGAAATAAAGGGAAGATAAGTTCTAGGTACATCATCGCATTCGAGATTTTTGATCGTGTCAGGGTTATGGCCTATCGACTATCACTTCCACCTACAATTGACAAAGTACATGAGGTCTTTCATGTATCACTCTTAAGAAAGTACATACTAGACCCTTCACATGTAATCTCTTCAGAGGTAGTTCAGTTAGAAGATGATATTTCTTACGAGGACCATCCAGTAAGTATCTTATATCATAGAGATAAAGTTATACATAATAGGACTACCCACCTGGTCAAGGTACTATGTAGAAATCATAAGTACAAAGAGGAAACATGGGGACTGGAGGAGAAAATGATGTAAAAGTATCCACACCGATTTGTGGTTTAGAATGTAAAAAGAAAATTTTCAGGGAAAAATTCCTAAGGGGGAAGATTGTAATGACCCAAACTTTTATTAATGGAAATTTCTCTTGATCTAATTAAATGTCTTACTATGTAAAATTGTTATATAACATATATACATAAATGGATTTATATTTTTGGATTTTAAAATACCATTAAGAATTCTGACCAGTACAAATATTTCTATTAAACAGTGATAACATGATCAGTATAAATATAGGTATTTAAAAAATCCAATTTACTCAGACAAAAGGAAGTGATGAACTCATCTAGTAAAACGTTTCCATACGAAGCCCATTTGTCAGAGCTCAAAAAAGAGGTGACATCATTGGCCTTCACTCTTGACCAATTCCAAGTCTATCTTCAACACATTAAGCTCGAATGGAACCACCTATGGGAGAAGTAAAAGTTGACAGAGACTGCCACCTGAGTGATGTTTTCCGAGCAACCCCAAGAGTCTATCACTATCGCACACCTTAGCCTTTGGTCTTATGCGGGTGTTATAAGGGATTATGTAATGATACCCTAGTACTATGATTATGAACATTATGTTTTTTATAGAGAATATACTTTCATTTTATTATTTTTACTTTGAAAATAGTTTTTATAAAGAAAAATTATAATTTTTAGTTAATTAAGAAATCTATTTTGATGAATTAATAGAATTTTGAATTAAATAATATTTTAATTAAATATTATTACTAAATTACTTTTTATATATTATAAATGGCCATATAATTATTATGAATACGATTGTGATTTTTATTATGGTTTTAAAGCTATTTTTGTCAAAACCAATTAATTTTATATAAATATCATTTTTTATTTTAAAAGTAAAATATTCACATTTAGATCAAATTAATATTATTTTTGGAATCATGACATCGAAATTATTCAATAGTGAATTTTTAATAAATTTTGGAGACAGCCGAATATTTTGGTAAAAATTAAATACTGTTTAAATATTTAATTGTTTTATGACATCATAATGACCCAATGGTGATGTAATAAAATTATATAATAATTATTTTCGGCCAAAATATGATTTACCATTAAAATAATATGATTTTAGGTTTGATTTAATTATTTTATAAGGCTTTAGTGGACCCTTCAGTACTTATAAAACATTTTAACATTTTAAATTGATTTCCTTGAGAGTGTGACTCACTTCCACATAAGAAACCCTATTATTTTAAGACGTTAGGATGTTCGCCTTATAAAATAATTTTTTCCACTCCACTTTGGAAAAAACCATGGGAAAAAATCATGGGTTGTTTGTGGTTTTGGTTAGTTTTTTGTGTGGTGTCGCAATTCTAAAAAATAAAAAATTCCCTATCATTTCCTATATAAACTCACCCAAGCTCCCACTTCCTCTTCACTCAATGCCTTTGGAATCCATAAAACCTCTTCCCTACTCTCCCTAGAATCCTCCCAAGGTGCCCCAGGATCCCATGAAGCCTCTTTCAAGCCTCTCCCAAGTCGTTGGGTTCACACTTCAATGTATGGTATTCCTTCCTTTCTCATTTTATCCAAGTTTCTTAATATTATTATGCCCTTTTTTTTTCAATTATAAAAATTGAGGTATTATTTCACACCTCCCCCCATACTGCCCTATTTATGTTAGAATGATGATATTCACATTTATCTATCATTAACGCCTCTCATGTACACCTGTTACCATACCGAAATTCCGTATTTAATTCTTCTCTCCTAATTTACATTCAAGCAATTCTTTTGTATTATAAATCCAAATTCCATTAATTATGTTGGAACATGTATCTATATTTCCCTCATACTCTACATTTCATATACATATGATGAGACACCCTTTTCTCTCTCATCAACCTTTTTAATGAAGACTTATGTCACGCCGTTATGCTGCCAGAATTGCACCACCATTTTCCAAGCCAAAATCATTGTGTAGTGAATACCATGCCCATTTCTCTATCAAAGGTATTCACATTTAGCCACATTTACTTATTTATGGAATATTTTCATGTATTAATTCCACATTCCTTTATCATGGAATAAATTATGATTTTTAATGAATCTATGTTGTATGATCGTGTGGCACACTTATGCATGAAATGAAATGTTTAAAAAGGGTGCACCATGATAGCGCTCCAATGCATTGGGTAAAAATTAGCATCATGATACGTCAAGTACATTTAGGGTTTAATAATTCTAATTCAACTGAAATGAGGGTTTACTCATGCTCCATGCACAATGAGACATGGATCATGCTAATACAATGTTGAGTGTTGTTTCCACATTTCCATGTTATGGTAATCATGATATATCATGCCTTTATGTTCATGTTTCTCTTTTGCTCCACTAATATGCCTATTTCCTTAAATGTGTTGTAGTTTTCTTGTTATGCATTGATTAATCCCTTACTAGGATTTATATCTCACCCTTTTCTTATGAATGTCCTCATGTTATCCCATGAAATACTAAGTTTGAGAGAATTTAGTGGTCAGGTAAAGGATGTTTTCAATAAGGATGTTGTGTTTCCTGTTTTAAGTCATTATGTAATGTTCCTAATAACCAAAGACACTATACCTCTCGATATTCTATGTTATATCAAGTGAGTATTTTATGTAATAAATCATGTTTATGTTTGTAATTAATATAAGGGTTGTTATAATATAAATATGATAGGTGGGCCTATGACTATATTGCCCATTATTACATTAGGTTGTGTTTTTATCTCATGAGATTCCTTTTATGGTGAATGTGAGATTATCCTAGGCACACTATGTTCTGATTTTTCAACAATGATCCTTGACATATGATTATAATTTCATGTGTTATATTGTATACACATTCTACGTTTCCCTAATGTTATCATCTTATATCATGCTTCGATGTTCATGTCTAGGATTATCATCCCTTTTAAGTCACCATGAAATGCCTCTTGACTATCATGTATTAATTTCATCATGATATGATTTTTTTATTCCTTTAATGGGAGTTATAGATCATAAATTTCCTATGTAAATTCCCATGTTATCCCAAATAGTACTAAATGATTGATAGAATATAAGGGCCAGTTTTGAAGTGTTTAAATAATGTTTTTTATCCACGTTTCATGTTAATATGAAATGTACCAAATTTCCCAACGACACTAGGCCTCATATTCTTCTGCGATTATAATATGTGTATATTTATGTAATAAATCATGAATTAAGGTTTATTAAAAATATGTGTTATCATATGATGAATAAATTAAGGAGGTGATAAAAATGAAATGAATCACTTCCTGGAGGTGGTCATCTACATGTATGCACGAGAAATACATTCTATTCCCATTGAATGGAAAAGAGGTGGATAATGATAATACATTAATAATACTAATAAAATCTAATTTTATTTATTATATTATATTGATCATGTTAGGATGGATACAATATATTTAGAGTTAGTAGATAAATAAATAAAATATAATGTGCTTGGTTAAGAGTTATACCCCTTCATTGAGATACCGACTTTATATTACATCATATTTCCTGAATTGATGGTATTATGGAAATAAAAAATGCTCTATGATGTAAGAAATTAACATAATATGGTATTATTGAAGATATTTCCCATGATATAAAGATCAAACTTTGTGAAAAATAGAGGATAGGAGTTTCCCATTCATAATTGAGGGAAAGGAACCACAAGTAATTACATAAAATATTTAAATATAATATATTTCATAGTCATGTGAAGTGGAATTACAGAATAAAAAATTAGAATATAATATGTGCAATATTCTAAATAAACTCAACCAATCAAATTTATATATGTTTGGTATACATTTTAATCGTTATCTCCATGTTAAACCACTTTAAACCCATTTTATCCATAAACATGATAACATAACTTTTTACCATGTTAACATAATTGTTTAACCAAAAATACAATGGTCCTTATATATATATATATATATATATTAAATTATGATTTCAAATTTTGAATCAATTTTTTTAGATTTAATTTTAATATTTGGAATAAATTACTTTTAATATAAGAATAAAAAAATCATGTAAAACTGTTTTTATGAAAATAAATGATTTAAGAGTAGATAATAGTTCACTATGAAACAAATAAACAAGTTGATTTCCATGAATTTTTTTATTAAATAATAAAACATGATGGTTTTTAGGTTTTTTATCTAGGAAAAAAACAAATTTAATATTTCTACCATACCATTAAATGTAAATACCCAAAATAGTCTTATATTTGAATAAAATATCACTTCTATTCAAAAATGTCAATCTTGGGATTAAATTTTTAAATTAATGTTTTAAAATAATTTATTTAACTCCTTTTTCATATATTTGTTTGAGACAAATTTTAAATTCTTTTTAAGTCCGAAATACATCATAATAATGTCATAAAAGTTTGAGTATTTGAAAATTAGTATTTTCACTATTCACATGAAATCAACTGTTTTAGAAAAAATTAAAAAATTCACCTTATGATAAATTTGATATTATCAATACTATTATGATATCCATTTTTTTAGATTTAAATTGGCTGAATTTAATTCTAATAACCACTGACATAATGAAATAAGAACAATTTTATGATTAAAATGTCTTTTTAAAGCATAAAATGACTTTATGGAAAATTAAGAAGCGATTTATTATAAATTAACAAATAAATTTTTAATCATATAAAACATTTATTCATATTTTTCTTAATTTTTTTATTCATTTACTCACTACCTATGTTAATTACATGGTTGTAATGTTCACATTAAAATAATAATATTTTTACAGTGTATTACAGTTTGATTAAAGATCTATGTTTCCTGTTAAGAATGATATTGATCAGTTAATTTTTTCAAAATTGAAAAATATCATAACATATAGAGGGGTTACTTCCCATGTTTTCTTTACAAATAGAGACAGATCCCTCTCTATCATGAATTTTATTTTCTTCCCTTTACTACTCATCCTATTCTGGTATATTTTCGAAACACTTTTATTCTTGGAGAATATTTTAATTGGTGATCATCACATGGTGATACCTTTGTGAATGTGGAGTCTATATTTGTGTGGAATATTTTAATGATATCAAATGTTGGAATCATGTCTCTTCTCATGCTCTGTTATCACATGATTTTGATATTGAATCTATATTTGTTTATTCATTATTTGTCTAATGATATTACTATTATAAACCCCCTTAACCACAATTGTGACCCTTCATCATAATTGTGAATCTATATTTTTTTTAACGAATATAATCTTTTTAATTTAACAAAAATTGTGAAAATTTTGAGATGTTTTATTTCAATCCCTTTTCATTTTCTACAATAATCCACATTGAAAAAACCTTATATGGTGCTACTATGTGAATGAAAGGAAACTGATCTAATAAATAGGTTTTATTTCATTTTTATTCAATGGAAGTAGGTCTCCATATTTCTCTTAGATATATAATTTGAGTTTCCACTTGTTACATTATATGTAAAAGTGTTTCCCACACCATAAGTTCATGGAATATCTTTTTCCACCACAATCACTCTATTGACCATCTCTATATAATCATTAATATAGAAGACGAATACTTTAGAGAGAATGTATAGTAACATCTATACCTCATATATGAATTCATTTTGAAACTTTATAGTAATGATCTTTAAAGAATAACAAACTAGTTTTATGAACTTTACTGCATACACCATGACAAACATATTTTTTCCTTGAGAGTAAATAAATCTTTCAACCTCGTGATCTTGAAGGTATGTGGGAAACTTTTTTATTAAAAAATTCCAATAAACCTTTGATGAGTAAGATCTAGATATTGGTTAGTTTGAAAAAACTATATCCCATAATTTACTCAGAATATCTTTGTGAATTTATATTATTATATTAACCTAGATATCTATTGAGGTTCCCAGAAGATGAAATATTCTATTTGTTGGACAAATACACACCTCTACAGTTTCCTATCCCAACTCCCCATCAAATGATTGGTGGATTTTTATTTTGAGATTCTAGTTAAGGATTCTCATGGATTAGTAATTGAACATAATTTACTATATCTACACCTTATAGGTCTTGAAATATACTTTGGACAAGCTATTAATCCACTTATATTTTAGGTTGAACAACATTCTTAATGGCATCCTCCTTCTGATTTCTCGGTTGTCTCACCAGTGCTATTCTTTCTATAACCATATAATAGAACAACGCTCAAACTGTATATGATAACCAAACTAGAGTATTAGGATATTCAAAATCATATCAAACCAAATCATCACAACAAGAATTATAAAATCATAAAATTAAACATGGATAATGCTGATGTACTGGGAAGTCCCTCCACCAGTGCATGTTACTATACACACATTAGATAAACCTATAGAGAAATGGTGGTGAAATATCTAAAGGTTTTATGAACGTATTTTGTACTCGAACCACCCTGGTAACTTAACATTCAGCATAAATAGGTTATTTATGCATTATTATGCTCCATGTTTCAAATTCCAACACTTATTATCTCAAGAACAAACATCTTGATAGACTAACAACACCAAACTAATAAAATTTGTAACATACCTCCCCTGACCCATTGACCTTAGAAGAGGTGGAGGTTCATTTGAACTTAGGTGAAATCCCTCTTATACTATAGTTCGGTAATAAATTACAATGGATTACAAGATCATTGGGGGATGATTCTCCCTTCAGCATACATAACCTGTAAGATATAATAATATAAAAAACCATGATACAAAATATTTCATGAGTGTAAACCAAAAAACTCAAAATCAAAGACAAATAAAAAATTAAAAGTTCATGTATAATGTAAGATAAAATACCTCTAAGAACCAAAAAGGAATCATGACACATTTAATCCAATATGGAATCAATCCAATCAACCAACCCAAACATATCCAAAATCCACTCACCATCACAAATCCCATTGTATCCTGATTTTCCACAATAAAAATATTAAAAATTACCCTTAATCATTTCTAGAAAAAACAACATATTTATACATATTAAAGTGTATATATAGGGATTGAGTAGATCAAATTAGTTGTTAATCCACCAAAATATTCCCACACATGAAAACCTAACAGGAACAAGTAAGAGAAATTTATAGAAAGAAAATAGGAGTATGAATATATTTATCAGAATAATTTCATATAAAAGTTATAAAGGGGCATATCAAAATAGTTTATTTCAAAATCATAATTCATCTATCATTCCATTATAAAACATATTTATAAAACAATAATTTATATAAGAAAAATATTTGTTCTTTCCTCTATGGAAACCCATTTAACATGCTCGCACCCACATGAATGCATCCTAGATAAAAGTAAAAATACTCATTATGGGTAACTAAACTTCTATACTAATTCATCACTTGGTCATGAAACTGTATACCTCAATTGGCCTAGGCATCCAAGTCTGAGTCCAATTTCTCCCATGATAATGAAATCATGAACAAACTCCAACCCATGTAGTATATGTTCTCTTCTAATAATTCCCTAAGAAACCATTATTGTTTAAAACATTTTATCAAACTCATAGTTAATGCCAACATAAACCAATATTTTAAAGATATTAACCAAATGGGTTTCTCCAATATGTATCTAAAAATATTTCCATTTAAAGTCCTAACAAATTTATTTTAAAAATTCATGCCTCAAATTTCTATAGAAATTTTATTGAGAGAGAAAGAGAGATAATCCACCTACCTCACACTGGAAACCATCATTAGATAAAACATAAAAATAAGGGTAGAACTATATTTACCCTTCCTTACGTTAAAAAATTACAAAAAAACTACATCAAAACATATCTTATACCATATATATTGGGCTAACAGTTTTAACCTATTGTTCTATCCAAGAAAAAATAAAGTGATATAGAATATAATAGAGAAATGGAAAATATACGTTGAATCTATAGATACAATGAAACAATATCGATTGAAATAATATCTAGGTTGAATAAAATCACCAAAAAAATCATAGAAGATTCTTCAGGTTCTAGATTATAGGAAAAAGGAGGAATAATTAGAATTTTCGGGGAGTTTTCAAGTTAAAAATACAATTTTTTTATTTAATTAATTGCATTTCACTGTTAACCCATACATTTTAAAAAATGGTGAAGGAATCGCTATATAAAAACTCACATCTTGAATGATTCAAGTAAATAGTTTGGAAAACCATGTTCTAGCCATGTGAAATGACTATGTCCCATGTTATAGGGTTTCACATGGAATTTGAACTATTTCCCTAGAATATGTTGCAACTATGTACCACCTCATATACTTCTTCAACCTAATTCATGATTACCTGATGAATTTTCACAGTTTACCCTAACTGTGTGCCAATATCGCACATTATAAAATCATTACAAAACTCACCAAAATCGCGAAGAAACTTCCCTAGAGTAATCCCCAAAAAAATATATCTAAAACACATAATATAATATCATATACCTCAAACTGAGGGTGTTACACTTCAGGTTCTATTACTATTTCCCTTTTAGATTATAACCTTGATCATTGTATTTATTTTAAATGATATTATATTTCCAAAAATTTATCTCAAATCTCATATTATTATCATGATTCAATTGAGTAGAGGTAGTGGGAACTTAAAATAGTGGAATGTGGGATTGGTTTTAACAATAGTGAATGACATGAATGTTATGGTGTGGAATATAAATTTTAATTGTATTAATACTATTTTATGTAGGGTCATGTTGACCTATGATATTTCATGTCACCCTGAAAAAATGGATTTCATGAACATCCCTTTTTTCCTAAATATAAATGATAACATAGAAAAAATCTAATTTTCATTCTGACTACCCTTTTCTTCATTAGTGAATATTTTTACATTTAATCTTACCTAGATGCTACATATCTTATGTCAATCCTACATGAGGCAAGTCATGGAATTTTTGTTCAATATTTGGATTGAAGGAGGGTGTATTTGGGGGAATTTTTTGATTTAAACATAGATAATATGGAAATAGCTGTTGGGATTTGTCTTTGGAACATCAATTTTGGTGTAGAATCAACAAATATGGTGTTTATGGTCTGACATTATAACTCATGTTATGACTATTTTATGATCTAGATATAATGACACATTATCACCCATTCTTGTAAATTCAAATATATTTTCACCATTTTGACGGATATCATTGAGTAAATATCTAATATTTAGTCTTTTCCATGTTTATCCTAAAAGTAAAATCCTTTAAACCACCTTAGAAAATTTTCATCCCACTTTTTGTTGGTTTTTTATCTAACATTGTTGGGGCTGATGATAAGGGTCAAGAATGATGAATGAAGTGTCCCCTAGCATTCATTATTCCCTAGGTTTTGAGTGTATGATATTTAATGGGTCCCTTATAAGTTTATAAAGTTTATTACCCCCCCCCCCAGTTTCACAGGGTTATGGCGGTCTATAGTTTGGGCATGGAGTCATTAATTTTTTACACCTAACATGGAATGGGACCACCATAAGGTTAATAGAGTTTTATTCTACCTTGATCCAAGTTATATGATTCATCTGTGCATGGGCCCTCTATTTATGGAGTTAATTAATCCCTCATTCAATGAACATGCTCTACAAGAAGTAGTTCCCCCATCCAATATTTGGTACTCCCTCATCCAACATTTATTTTGGAAAGTAGTGGGTCCCCCACCATAGTTAGTGAGATTATCTGGGTATATTTTAGTTTACTTCCATGGATTCGTGGATTTATATGGGAAACTAATTTCTTTATAAATATTGGGTTTTATGAGTGATCTCAGTGTCCTTGATTCTCTAACTCTAAATCATATCTTTGTTTGGTTGCATCTTAATATTCTTATTTCTGAAGTTTTTTATCCATTACCTTTTTGGATGTGAGATAATTAACACTTCATTTATTTGTTCCTTTTTGGATTTGGTTGATACTACTAGGTATGTACATACTCACCCCTATGTACATGTTTCACCCTTTCTCATTTCATGTAAATATGATGAACAGTTCTATAGTGACCGTGATGGATTTAATACTTTCAGATAAAGACCTTGGTAGTTTATAAAGGTGAAAATAGTTGACAATGTTTGTGTCTTGAAATCCTTCCTTGTGAAATAACGTCACCTATATTTATTGAGGATGGTTTTACACTATTTTTTTGGGAATGTATTTTCCCCCTTTTACTTTATAGATTATGCACTTGTACTCCTTTGGGGATCTTATCATTTCACACATTCATTATATATTGAAATTTGAGTTTTATAGGCTGTGTTATTATATCCTATTTAGAGATATGTGTTTGTGTTTATGTGTATTAGGAAATGACCCCAAATAATGTGTGATATGCCTACTTGATGTTAGTCAACATACCCTATGTTATCGTATGTTAAATTGGGGTGGCACACTCGACTTACAGCCAGGCCAGGTGGGGCCTCGATTGGTTGGATCATGTCAGGCTTGATACAACAAGGAGCCCCTAAGTAGGTTTCGAATTTAACAGGGGGGAGAAATCCACCTTTTCCGATTATTAATAAATTACCCAAAATTCCATTGGAACAACAGTGGATTTACAATATACTTTGATGGTTGGAATAATGGTGCAACACCAATTTACAACACATAGGGACTCTAATGGACTACAATTTGGGTTTTGGTGGCTTCTTATTAACAGCATATCTCTGCCTACTTTTCTTGACATAGGATATTATTCCTTAAGACCTTTATTACCAAGAACCCACCTTGGAAACATCCTTTTAAACATTTAAATAATATATACAAACATCAATTCTTGATCCAATATGAAAAACGAAAATGGGTTCTATTTCTTCTCTCATTAGAATATGGTTTTTCTATGACTCCATCAACCCAAAACAAAGACGTTTTTTATAACCTCCCCACCATAATGCTTCTTGTAGCTGAGAAATATTCACATGCATCCCTCAGAATCTATCCTGGTCAATGAAACCCTAACATATAATCTAATTCCATGCCTCCTACTATTTATGGTCGCTCCAACCCTACACTAGAACTAGCTCAATTATTGAAAACCCTTGGGAGAAGCTCACCATATCCTCTAATAATATTTTTCATTTCAAAGAAAATGTGATTTGAATAAGATCTAAAATATAATGCTCACTCACACACAAAACACACTGGTAAATTTCCCACACATAATTACAATTCACAAAAAACCCATCATATTGAGAATCATGAGTCTAATTAATCCCACTAACTCTAGGAAGATTCTCCACTCCAGATAACAACATTGAATTACCAATTTACTAAATTTATACACCATTAGTTTAACTCAATAGTCCACACCATATATTAAATATCTCAGTATCTCATTAAAGTACCACCCACCCATTCCTATAATAATCCCCATTATCACTTCTAATATTGTATCCAGAGAACAATATAATGTCGTGTAGTACTTGTCAATGTACAATCCATGATCATTGACACTCTATGGGATTGTTAACCTTATTATTTAGATTTCCAAAACTCATGCATTCTCATCAACCAGTCCACAAACCTTAATTCATACACTTGGGTTATTACACATATTAAATTTACCCAACCCACTTCAATTAATATCCATATTTTGTTATTTCTTAGTTACAAGTCATAACCTAGATGCTTTAATACAATAACTAGCACAAACCTTAAAATAACATCTGATTAGGTATATTATTCTCTCAATAACTGGTTTCTACTAATTACTCACCCAAGATAAGGGATGAATCCAAAATGACCATCTAGTGGGCTCGCCCATAATAGATTTCCCATATTCACAATCCAAAATAAAAATCATTCCCAATACCCAAATCTAATTGAACCCTAAAACTCATGATCCACCTTGTAATTCTCGAATAGGTCCACACCCAGATCCTCACTCGTGGGTTCAATGATACAACAGTTCCCCACACAAATGTTTCTTAACTCTACCAATAATAAATCATTGAAACACTTAGTATTGACGGATTTAACTCAATGTTCATGTCATTTCCCATTAATACTTGAATATCAAATTCCAAAATGATATAAACTCTACCTAATCACACTAGAAACTAATAATGTATCTAGTTATTCAATTAAAATAGCGGAGGTACACTCTTATTTCCAAATTCAACACAACAATGAAACAGACCCTCATTAACTCATTGATCTCAACTTTGAAAACGCATGTATTTTAAACACTTAATTTTATTACTTATTTCATAAGTAAATGATTAATAAAATCCAATAATATATATTGTAAAAGATTCATTGTTAAATTATATACAAAGAACAATAACTTGGAATATGGAAACATCAATATTATGTATAAACTTCACAACATACCCCTTAAAATCCATAGATCATCTAATACTTCACAAGATCGCTTTGGCACCTACATAATAAATGGGTGATATATAAATCCTAGTAAGGGAATAAAAATCCATAAAAAGATGAAATTAAATTCATGTTTTCCAAGAGGTATATCAATGTGACATAAAAGTTGTGAAAAAAATATGAACATTGAAGCATGATATAACAGAAAACATTACATCATAAACATAATCTAATGAAAACCAATGATACATCATAAAATAGTGTGATATGAATATACTACCATGAACTACACAAGGTATCTCATGAGATAAAAATATTATCCAATGCATTGGAGGTATCTATAATATCTGGCCTACCAATCACATTCATATCATGTACATACATTTGTGTGCCACATAAATCAAACAACATAAGGATGTATTTCATCAATTTTAATACCATTATTAGGGAGTGTGGGTTATATACATGGGATTAAAAAATAAATAATGTATAGGTACATCTAGGTGAATATTATATAGTGGAAATGGGGATAGATATTAAATATACAAAGTTCGTCATGGAAAATTATAGGATAATTTTGATAGCATAATAGCTATACATAAGGATTCCTGGAAGGGTTTAATGAGACTGAAATTGGGTATATTATAACTTATTAATAAAAAGTAAAGTGAAATGAAGGTATAAAAACATATTATTACATGAAATATTTAAAATCAAATGGCATAATACAAATAATTTTCTTGAATAATGGAGTAGAATATGATAACTTACAATGAGAGGACACATAAAAAAGCTTGAGAAGAGCTTCTGAAGACACTGGTAACACAGAGGTATGTATTTTGAGAGGCATAAAGAGTGTAAATTAATTCTTAATGGAGTTTTGAGTGACTATGAGTTGGAGGAAGGGTGGGTATTTATAGAAAAAGTGGGATGAATTCTTTATTAAATCTATAAAATTAGGGTTTCGACTTCATATGGTAAAATCAAAAAAAAAACATAAACCTTTTCATGGCTTTTCCCATGGTTTCTTAGAAATGGGATTTATTTTCAAAATTTTATAATTCCATGGACATAAATACTTAAAATAATACCATTTGTGATGTTTAAATGAGACATGTTTATATAGAGTCAATGTTAAAACCTTAAAATATAATATATGTTTTAGAGGATTAAAAAAGTATTTATAAAATCAAAAAAATAAATCCATAAACACACTATTTTGAATTATAAATTTGTATTTAATCTTTTATTACATTTATAGAACTTATTACATCACTTTGGGTCATTATGATGTCATAATACCAACAGTATATTTATACGATATTTAATTTTCACCGAAAAATTTTAATATCATAGAAAATTACGAAAAACTCACCATTAGCTAATTTTGAGGTTTTGATTTCAAAAATAATAACTAATTTATAGAAATAATTTAATAAATATGATTGTTTTAATTTTAAATAAAATTCATTATTTACTGGAAAGTATTAATTATAGTGGAGCTAAAAACATTATGACCCTCATAAAAATTACATTAGATGATAATAAATTATATAAAACATTATATTTAATACATAAAATTTAAAAATAATATTTTATTAAAATGTAATTTATTTCAAAATACCTTTAATTTATCAAAAGTGAGACTTAAATGAATATATATCTCCAAAACACTTATGATTTCTTCATATCAAAATATAATTTTTATCAAACACATTATATAATAATTTATAAAGTAACAATAAAAATGGACAAATATAATAATTAATTTATTAAAATAAAATATAAAAAACATACATTTCTAGGGTTTTTCTATATAAACCCTTATTATTCCATCGCACACCCTAAGGGTAAGGTGTGTGGTGGTGGTTCATTCTTGGGGTGTTTCGATGAACATGGGTTAGGTTATAATCTGAATAAGCATGAACATATCCCGTAAATAGTTTCTATTTAGAATTAGTTTTTGAATCTTCTCTTGGGATTGGAAAAGACAAAATCATAGTGATTCTATCTGTCTCAAAAACTTTTATAAATTGGATTTATATCATACAATCCTACAGGTCGAGGCCTTCACTTCTTTTTTCTGGGTGATTTGGACTTTATCAAAACACTTAATATATAATAATATTTAAATTCATTGTATAATAACTATATTAAAAACGATGATTATGATTAATATTCTATTAAATTTCAAAGGATATATTTTATAATGGTCTAATATAACTAAAATAGGTCATGTGTTTTATTTAACTACATTACTTTTTATGTCATTTATTCATTAAAAAAGGTAATTTCATTTTTAAAAGTTTAAGCCTTAACAACAACCATCATTGTACTATATTTTACATTACATGTAATTTTTGACTCTTCTCTCACATGAGATTATTTCCCTAAATTAACCAAAACCTCTTGATCCCTCAATTATTTCATTATAATCTTATAAAGACATCATCTCATGCCATTTTAATATTAAAATGAATTGGTTCTCATGGGCCCATCATGCCTGACCATCCTTATAGAAACCATTTCCTGAACCAACACAGGATACGTCATCAAATGAAAACCCCCTTTTACATTACTCAATAATAACAACATGTCTTATAACTTTCCACTAAAGTATTATATTTAATCTTCATCCACATGTGATGATACAACAAATGCACTAACTACCCATGACGTAACACTATACAGTCAAAGAAGATAAGGATTTATATTCCACATTCAAATATACAGTCACACCTCAAGAACCTACAACCAAATACGCCTTGAGGGGACAAACATGAATATACCAAAATGTCCTAACCCACATACTAGGAATAAATCACATGAAACCACAATGAATTGTCTTCTATAATCATGAACTCTCCCAAAAATACACATTCTCTTCACAACTCAATCTCCCATTTCTATGGTCTTTCAAAAAGCAGTAAACGGAATTACCCCAAAGTCATTCAAGGAAAACCATGTCATAACAATATCCAAAATCACCTTCCCAAGTCCAATCTAGGTAATCTCAACCTACACACCATGTAGGCTGTAGAAAACTCACTTCCTTTTTCTATGCTAAAAGAGTATCCATCTAACTAATATCCCAATAGTGCTCAATAGCCACCGTTAATGATCAAAACTCATAACTGAATAATATTACCCCTATTTACACCCAATAATAAAACTCAAATCATAACACCATGATATAAATATCAAATTATTGGGCACATATAACTAATAAATAATTAACCATTCCTCCTGTGTAGTTCAGTTATATCGAAAATCAAGAACTACTCACACTTATATATGTACAATATCTAATCTATAACTATGACCAACTAGATACATGATCGCACACCATATATATTTATCTCAGTTTCTTGGAGAGTCTAAAAACATATTTCTATAATTAATGTCACTTACAAGTCTAGTCAATAAGTCACATCCCACTTAGGTCACAACTCACGGAGTAACATCCACACTCCAGTCTCAAATACTATGCCACTCAAATTTTTTAACACCATATTTAGATATATATATATATATACTTCAAGAATCATTTAAATAATCCATCTAACCACTAAAGGTTCGTAATCCTCACTAAGAATCCCCCCATAAATTTAACCCCTCAAGGATCAAGATCAGATACATGTGTTGTAATAGCAAGGGCCTTATATACCTATTACCATATGAATTTCAGATGATAGAGGATCGGATGAGCAGATGAAGCATAATCATTAATTTTTTGTGGTGATTAAGATCATGAATTACTAGTAGATAGTGTAAATTGTTTTCATAGGGTGTTTTCACAACTTAGGAGACCGAGTTTCTAAATGTTTTTCTTAGGTTTGATTAGAAATGTGAAATGTTGATCATGATATGAATGGTCATGGGAGTGTTTTTTGGGGTTATTTATTTGATATTTTCATAGTTTGAAAGGTTTCATTCATGGATAAAAATACCTCATGAGTTTATTGTTTTGATAGACTTATTTAGAGGATATAAACCACATATTTTTTATAGAATGAAATAGGCCTTCATGTAATGAATGGATAGTTTTCTATGTTTTCTATAAATCCTTACCTCCGTATAGTACCCCTATTTATCCATTTATTTCTCCCAAACATATTATGATTTTGGGAGATCTAATTACCCCTAATCTTTGGAATTTATCCCTTGACTCTGAATTTGTGATATTAGTGATCCTATGGGATTCAGTCATCTCTTTCTCTCTAAGTTATTTATTGTTTTGATTTAGGATTCACCAAATTTGAAATGATTGGTATTGGGGATTTATTAGGATAAGATTTTAATGAGGAATCACTATATTTCATATTGATTCAAGGATCCCTTCTATGTTTGTATATCCATAGTTCATCATTAATTTCTTTGGATTTTCACAATGAATCAGAATTATTATTTTGAAGTAGGGGATTCAATAAATTTCTTATTTATGTATAAAATTTGGAATTATCAGGACTATTATTTATTTTCTTGAATAAATTAAAGAATCCTATAATGATAATAAATTGTAATTAAGAATAAACATTGTAGGGATATAGAGATCAATTGTGGTTATGACCTATTTTGGATCTTGATTTTTTAGGTAGCATGTCATCATTTTCTTAGTTATTTATATCATATATTTTTCACCCATTAATTAATAAAACAACATAATTTTCATAATTTCTTGTTAAATAATGGAATATAAATAAAATATTTTTACCATTCTAATTATAATTGATGAAACCTATAAGAATTAAATGGTTTCTCTTGGCTATTTTTATATTTCAAATATAACATGTTTTGTGAAAGATAATTATTAAAAATGAATCAACTCATTTTGGATGGTAATGAAATGATTTTCTTAAGAATATATTTAATTTGTTCGAAGTGAGACCACTTTTTATGAAGTATTAAAATACTTGGTTATATATCATTAATTTTCATGTGAGTTTATTTTACTGAAAATCACTTTTACTATATTAGTATAAATTATGATTTTAGAGACATGAAGTGAATCATGAAGACTCGAGATTGTTGATATCTCAATGCAATAGGGGCTGCAATGGATTTTGTTAAATTTTTTTGAAAGATGGAGGTAGAGCCCCTAATTATTATAAACAGAAAAGTCTGGAAGGATAAGAAAAGTACAAAAAAGATATCAAAATCCCCCTCTTGGTGGGACATGATTTTTATTCAGCTTTTTTCCAATTCTTCATTCATGTTCTCTCATATCATTCCATGCCTCTTTATTGATGCACCCCCGGCCTCTCCATACTCTTTTGTAGCATTATTCAATATCTTTAGCTTGCTGTAGCAATGTTTCCACATTATCATCTGAACTTTCAGTTTGCTTCTCCTCCTTCTTCCTTTCCTCTTTTCTTGCTGCTCTCTTCTGGATTCTTGTTCGAACCTTTTGCCAAGCACTATCTTCATCACCTTTCAGTTCATCATCCTTCCTTGATTTTTCTTCCACCTGCATAGATGAGGGAGGAAAAAATGAGAGGGTTACCCATGACAGATAGTCACCTGTTTTTCAAGGTTGGCCAAATCCCTAGCCACAGATGACTGCATCTCCAAGGGTGTGGCAAAAGTAGCAACATTCCCAGAAGTTGTAGCAGTAGCAACAGAATTCTAATGGTTTAGGTTCATGATGTTAAGAGCACTGGTCTGGATAGTATTCTTGTCCAGACCAGTCAAAACAAGAGACCGATCTGCCATTTCTTCTGGGACAGGTTTAATAGCACAAAGAGCATTTGCAGATTCAGCAGAAATTTTGTCAACAACATCAGTAAGAGAATGACCTGGCAGAGAAGAAACCTAGACAGATTCCTTGACTAGACCAGCCAAAGTAGACGGATCAGGATTATTAGAATCATAGGCAACACCGATTGAAAATTGGTGGAGAAATGCAGGTTCAGAAGCATGTGCATTCACTTTATCAGAATTGGCATTTTGAAGTTTGTCCATAGTGGCCACATTATCAGTACAGTGAGATTGCAAGGCTGGGAGCCCGAATTTTCCTTCTTCCACAATGTTAGCCCAATAATTTTTGGAAGTTGGCATTGTGGAGCTATTTTGATCTATCAAATCAGAGGATTTCATGGGTGAAAGAGCCTTTTCTTTTCATGCAACATGTTTTTCAGATTGGGGAATGATTTAGCAGCATGACCCTTCATAGAGAAATTGGAAGAAATAACACTCTTTCTACAGTTAGTGGAGTCATGCCCTAAAACTTTACAATCCAAACAATATCAAGGTATGTTTTCATACTCAATTCTCAAACTTATTTCTTCCTCATCAGTAGATAAACATACTTATCAAGTAAAGGAGATGAAAGATCCACCTCAACTAAACATCTAGCAAAATGCCCATATCAGGCCAATTCTGTTTCTTCATCCATTCTAATGGGAACTCCTATATCCAGAGAAATGTCATAAAGAATCCTAGGGTGCCATAGGATCTAGTTTAAACTAAAAAATTTGACCCAGACTTGTCCAACAGTATTACCCATCTCCAAAGGGTTGAAGGATTTGTCCCACTCACAAATGTGCAAAGCCCCAGGCTTGAACGAGATGGAACCAAATCCACAGGCTCTTAATTTTAAATATTCTAAAGGAAAAATCAAATGTTATAATCCCTTAACGATAGAGATGCAGTTCCATGTATCGAAACCCCAGCTATAAACTATTCGTGATTTGAGATAGTCTATCTTCCAGGGTTGCGAGCCCTTCGGCAAGATCAGCCTGACGATGATAGAGTGATCCCCCAACTTCAATCTCTCATCTACCGCAGCAGCATCGGCTTTGACATCTGCAACCGAACCCTTCTTCTTAATCCCTGCATATGAATCCTTGAAATGGGAAAAGGAAAGATTCTTCTGACCAACATTAACTGATTGTATCTTGAAAAGATCATGCGCTGGTTCCTTAATTGCTTCCACAAAAGAGAACCCCTTTGAAGTCCCCTAATGTTCCTGCTTCTGTTGCGGAGGATTGGACGCATCAGGGGTTTTGAAAACCAGCTCGTGTCTCCCAGATATGATCTACCAAGAAGGATCGAAGCTTTCCATAGCCGATAGGATCAGACAGTAGATGAAACATCACATGATTAAAGATCACAATCTCATGATTTTAGGGTTTGCGAGGTTAGAGAAATTCTTGTCGAGAGCTCTCCCCATCCCATTCTCCAATATATTTTGTTAATGTAATTGGATACATTTTTGGATTGTAGTACTACAAAAAATAATATGTTAGAATCCATTATTGGTATAGGGTTACGATGTTTGATATTCTTTTAGTGGGGGAAATAAAATATGTCAGGGATTTTATGTGATATTATTGTGGTTTATCATATTACAATAGAGGATGTGGGAACTATTATATGGTGGGAAAGTGGAACATTTGGTCATTATTATTTATTTAGTGGTTTAATAGCTATGGAATTAGATTTATAATAATGAAATAAAAACCTCTACATTGAATCAGAAATGATTTTTTAATAAAATTTAATGGCTGTTAGTTTTGGGAGGAAAATGGGAGTGATTAAGACATGAGATGGTAGTGGCTTTGTGGATGGTAGAGTGGTTCCAAGGATACATAGGCCTGGTAAGGATCAATTTTATGAGAACCCCTATATTGGGCATGTGTGTGGATTCTTTGATTTAAAATTGTTGTTATTTATTTTTTCATCTTACTTAAATTGGATAACCTGACCAATTACTAACATATTGTGTACTAGGTGTATTACCTAATACCTACTTTGGTCATGAAATAGAAGGTTGACTTCTCAACTTCCCTTATCTCCATTCTTTTTTTAAGTATTTTTACAAACTATTAACTCATATGATAAGACCCCATGGTGTATTGGTTCTGGCAGGCCCTATGGGTTATTGGAACATAATGTACCAAAAGACCCTATAGGGAACATACACATGGCATATGTTGGATCAGAAAATCCTAAAGGGTATAGATTGTCACTTTGTGTACTAGAATACCCAATGAAGTTTTGAGTGGTATGTGAGGTGTAAAACTTTAACTCCATTTTCCTAAATCCAATGTTTACTTTATTACATTGGAACAAGATACATTTAATTACACCATGCAAAATTGATTAGTTTTATAATATTGGAAAACAAGACACATACTTGATTAAAATGTTACATTATAAATATAAAAAAAGCATATGAAAAATTATTTCATACTTTTAATAATTCAAAATATCCTTCTTCATATCATAGGGAATGGAAAATAAATTATGGGTGAGATCAAATTATCAGTAAGGGTTATATACAGTGGAAACTCTCATGAGATAGTATGGAATAACAAATATTGATTTTTCAATAAAAAAATCATGCTATTCAATCTATAAATTTTGTTCAATGTACATCCATGTATCATATTAACATATAAATCACATGAATAATAGAAAATTAATTCTCAAGGAAATGCATACATAACAAAATTCATGATTTAACTATCAAGGCCTCACCCATGATATCATGAATATTACCATCAATACATTAAACAATAAAAAATTCTAAATAAATGGTTATTTTTAAATAAAATACTCATCTAATATCATGTGAACTGTTGATGCATCGAGGGGCTCTCGATAACTGGTCCAAAACTATCACTTTCATGTCATATATATTCCTCGAATGTGGAATGATAAATAAAATTCACTCTCAAAATACCTTATAAATCAACATTTATGATCATTGAATCCTAAATATGTAAAATTTTATTATTCAATGAAATGACATTCATAATAAACATACTTCAGCTAATAAAGTATACGTAGATGGGATAAAAATATGATAATATCAAATTGGTGTAAATTATTCCATATAAATCCCTAATACATAAAATATGAACATGTCATAGGAAATAATTTCTAATGAAATGATGGATCGTGATAAGAAATTTTTTCATGAGAAAGATAATGACCACAATACCATGAAACTATAAATGATGAAATAAGACTATTAATTTTTTAGAATTAATTTTTTTGTAATAAAACCAATACTTTGTGGAATATATAATAAAGTGGAATAAAAATATAAAAAAACGCCCCAATAACATTGTGTAAAAACTAAGTCATAAATCACTTTCAAAATTCTTTTCATTCCATTAAGGAAAAAATTACCTTTTCTTTCAATATCATTAAAAAATAATAATCTCAAAATATTTAGAAAAATATTTTCATTGAAAATAACCATGTAACCTTGTATTAGAATCTTTAAAAAATTTATTTCCATATTAGTGGGAAATTATATTCATTTATTAAATGTTAAAACAAAAATTACTTTCATAGAATTGGTAAAAAAAATCTGAATATACCACATTTGGGAAATGATAGGAAAATTCCTTTAATTGTTTCATATAAAGTAAAATCTGATTTTGAATAAATTTAAATAATTATTGGTTTCAAATAAAAATATTCTTTAAACCATTTAAGAGAACCTTAACATGAAAAAAATATGGAACAAACACTTTAACGTATGATTTTTTTAAAATAATGTCCCTTACATGTGAATCACTTATTAATTATTAATCTCATAATAAATGAAATGGAAAATAAACATGAAACCGCCAAACATTAGTAGAATAGAATAATATATATAGGTTTTGGTGGAGTATGATCGTATAAATTTCCCAAATTAAATTTTAATATAAACAAATCCCAAAATAAAATGAGGTTGTAACAAAAAAACCCATTACTAGAGTCTCTAAATAGTTATATATGTTTGATCTTCCAGTATAATTAATTTAAATTTACTAAATAATTTAATACGAACCTTTTTCATTTATATAATATTATTTATAGTCTTTTTAGAATAATTTGAAATATATTCCGGGAATATTTCTTACTTACATCGACCACTTATGGTTGTTCGATCAATTTCCATAAAATTACTTCAGTATATTTACAATGGTAAAATAAGTTATGAAATTGTTCAATTATCTAAAAAGGTTAATAATTTCCTGAATATATTTTTTATTCATCATATATAATTTAATAATAATCCATGCATGATGGAAATAGAAAAATGAATCACATCTATTCATGGAGGTGGTAGTCCAAACATATGGAAAAGCAACATTATCATTTTCTAACAGATAGAAGGGAAAAAGATAGATTATATATTATATTACAAATATCATTATTATATCATATATATTTATTAATTTTATTTTATAAGAATCTATTACTGATGGGTTTTGTACACCATGATGATTTTCTATTTCCGAACGGTTTCCAACTACTTAACTCGTGGAACTAGAAACACGTAATGGTTTTGTATCCATAGGGACCTACATTCCAAAGGTATGTTATTGTTAGCTATTTGGACCAATGATTCTTAATAACTCACATTGGTTGGTAGGATGGTAGTTCAGGCTCATCACACCCTTCAAGAGGAAAATTGTTTCCTACTCCAGGACTCTCTTATAGAATAAATACATGTTCATGAATCTTTTATTAATGCCGATGTATGATGTGGGTCATCCTAGGATTAGAAATAAATTATTATCATGTATATAATTTAGAATCATATGTATGTATATGAGGTTCTTCATCAATGTATATGTCTATATGTATCAGAGGTTCTCCATTGATGTTATTCTTTTAAATAGTTCTTAGAGATTTTTTGGTTGTTATTAAGATGATGCTAGTTTTAAAGCCATATAGTGGGGGAAAATGGAGTTTATTATTGTCTAGGTAAATAAAGGTCACTCTGAAGTTTATCATTATATATGTAGATGAAGTTCACTCCAGATTTTATCATCATCCATGGAGATGTGAGTTTTATTTTGGGATCAACACACATAAATAGGCTTTCCATGTATCCTTGTGAAAGTAATCAGAACCCACATAGGTTGGTTCCACATAATGGGGATATCATACCTTTCATGGTCATTTGATGAGGACCCAATTGTATATTTTAATTTCATGTGGCAAGGAAGTCTAGGCATAAGGTTCCTAGTCAATGGTTTAGTATGGGACTTATGTCAAAACAGCCCAAGGAACCTCCAAGGGATTTGAGCTTCCAAGTGTAATTAGACCCTGATAGGGAAATGGACCAAAAAAATACGGTTTATTTAGGATTTGGTCTTGAACCTTATAGAGACTTCCTACATATCCAATTTGTATGGGAATCAAATCCCGTGTTTTTCGATGGTAAGCGCCCATGCCTAAAGTGGTCATCAAGGGCATGTATCGCAGGGGAGAATGGCCTTTTGAGATGATAGACTAGGGCTCACTCTTGAGAATGATACCCCATGCGAAGGGACTATAAGGGATGTTTTAATTTGTTGTGATTTGGGAGATTAACTTAGGGTTTAATCCAGAGGAGGATACCTAGATTATGGGAATTGTGATTGGGGATTATTTCTAAGGAGGATGCCTATTGAGCTTGGCCATCATGTGGGTTTCATATGTATCCTGGTTGATAGGAAACAGAGTTTTCGTAGTTCAATCCTTCAGGTGAATTGTGTGTGTTTCATGATCATCACTATCCTCTAGGACCACATGATTCATTCTTGGTTTGAGAGACAAGAGGATGTTGAAGATCTGAAAACCCATGCACATTTTCTCCTTCACTAGTTAAAGAGGTCGTGGGAAAAACTGAAGAGGTCGGGGATATGTTGGAAGAGGATAGGGATATGACAAAAGAGGCTGAGGCTATAGAGGAAAAGGATGGAGCTATGATACATCCCTCTCTTCATTTTACATTGGAAGACAGTCAAAGGTGATTAAATAATGGGATTGAAGGATGCTGAGGTGGATAAGAGAAAGACTACAATGTCCCATATGATCAGATAGAGGCATATAGCAGGATGTCTTCCCATCAATATGTTCCGTAGATGGAGGTAGATCTAATTTTTTATTCAATTGAAAAATAGTGTGATCGTTACCCTCTATATTAGGAACTAGTGGATATGGGTCTCAGAGATGACAAGGGTAGAGAATGGTCCAAACCATAATCCTCCAAACTAGGAACTCCTAAATATATTCCCTGGTGTAGGGGTTCTCATGACGACAGATATTCAAATCTATAGATGCCCCTAGAATCCTATCGCTTAGGTAGGACAAGTACAGGAATCCACTAACCGTATAAATCCAAATCCAAATGGGAGACAATCTAGCATTCCATTTCCCATGGTTTTTTTAGGTCATGAGGTCTTGGGGGAAGTTTCATCTAGGAACCTTTCATACAATGGAACCAAGGAAAGAGGAGCCCTATCATAGGTATATTTGAAAGATGGATCAGAGGGAGACTCACATAGGTCCTTGGAATAGGTGATTGGCGTAGGTGTTCCACGCACATGTGTGGTGCAGGTCCTAGGAGGCACTGAAATGGATTTATACAGGAGGAGAAAGAAGTGCAAGAATAATATTCCATGTAAAATAGATCACTGGGGTGAAAAAGAATTGGGTGAGGCCTTAACCTAAACACCAGGGGTCTCCTCTGGTATCCTTGGAAGAGTCTCACATAGGCCCTTTATTAAGAGATGGGCCTCATACTGGTGACTTCTTCTTGTGGAAGAAGTATCCTCTAACAAGTATATTATATTTTAGACCTTGAAAAAAATTTGATATTACTCATCCCTTTAATTATTTCTTCTCTCAAGTTTTAGAGAGCTACCTAAGAAATTTTGGTGGACGTGGGAGAAAGTGATATACAATAAGAGCTCTAAAGGTTTTATGGTTTTTCAGTTCTCCAATTGAGGACCCCAAGGGTTCTATTTGGAGAAAAGTAGTGGACGAGGTTGATGTATGTTATTGGAAAAGGTCCATAGCATAGTTGATCAATGTAGCGATTCGTTTTAGGGTTTAAAAGATAATTGGGTCACATAGGTCCTCTTCGTAGCTTCCCTGTATAGGATTTCATCGTAGGAGGGTTGTGTCTTCTTAGATACACTGGAAGGAGCTGCGCTGGCCCCTTGGCACACAGGTATTATGCACGTAGGTCCATTGGGACATGGCACTTAGCTTATCTAAAGATTCTTTGATACTTTAACATATTCAAGGTTCTATTTTTAGTCTTTTATTTTTCCTTTGTTAAAGGGAGTTTTAACACCATCTATGTACAATTGTGATTAAAAATAAATTAAAATTCTACATGGATATGGTTGATCATATATGTGAATGATTGATGTTTTCATTTACCATATGATGGAAATTAAACATAAAATTGTTTTAAAATTAATATTAAATCATAATAGTATTTTTATTATACTTATTTCATTATGTTAATATGGTTATTAAATATTTCTAGGAGGTTTTATAAAAATGTTCCTTGAAAAATCTTGGTAAGAACATATACCTCTTCTTTGAGTAACCTCCTCTGACTTGCACCTCAAGCCTTCTGGAAGATGTATTATTGTGATAAAAGAACCTCTATAATATGGGGAGGGCGTTGGGAAGTTTTTTTGGAAGTTATTGGTCAATATAAGTGAATTATGTATTGTGGATTACAAAGGATAGTATTTTCCCTTTTATAAGTCAGGTTGGAAGAAAACTTGTAAATACTTGAAAATTTATTATATAATATATGTACTACTCAAGTAAAGTATCTCTAAATTGATATGGATACAATTATGAAAATATTATGGTAAAAAATCATCCGATAAGGTTTAAGTATGTTATTGGTGTTATCTTGAAGTCATTCCGCCTTTTTAAAGCTTTTAAACTCATTTTACCCTTACCTAAAGTGATAAATATATACCATGGTTACAATTCATTATGAACAAAAATTAAATTGAAATTGTCCCCTAATATTAATTATGATGATTCAAAATATGAAATAATTTTTACATGTTTCAGCTCATAGAATTTTCAGAAATTACTTTTTATAGAAGTTCACAAAACATAATGAAAAATGTTATTAAAAAATAATTATTTTATGCATAAAATTGATTTTATTAAAAAATAAAATATAATGTTGATTACAATGGAATTAATTAGATTATTTTTAATAAAAGGAGACTTATTTTTCATTAAATTAAAAAGAAACCCCAAAGGAACCTTGTAAAAACATTATTTAGGGAAAAAAACTAAAGTTTTTTATAAAAAAAATACTAGATGGATTTCCAAAATGGTAATCATATATTTCTATGTTAGACATTATATTTTTATATGAATTAAATTACATCACAAATATATATTTAGTCTAGAAAAAATGTTTCATAAACATTGATTTTATTTTAATATCATTATAATTTCATAAAAGTTCTTTTTCGCTAAATTCATTATTTTTCACATCCCCAAAAAAATAAACTATTTCTAAAAAATATCATAAATTCACCCTAAGAAAATTTTATTTTGATGAATTAAAAAATGAAAATCATTTAATCTAATTCATTATATATATTTTTTTAATTTATTTTTTAATCAATTTATTGAATAATGATATGTGCATTATGTTATTGTTTATTATGAAATTAAATCATACATAATATAATTGAGGCTCGGGGTTACATTATTCCCTATATCAAAAATTACATCCTATAAATTTCTATAATGTCACAACCTGAATAGATGTTGGTAGTTATTCATCATAACTTCATTTATTTCCCACATTTCCTATTCAATTTCATGATTTATCCAAAGTACCTTCACTAATGGAGTCATTTGGTTATAAAACACTTATTCTATGTTGTCAATAATATAGACAGACTCTTAAATGTAAGAAAAATCAGATTTTATTTTTAGTTACTCAGAGTTCAAAACATGGGTTAGTTAATATCATGTATTGTAGAGAGGATAGAGGGAATTTTGAATTGGTAAGCCTTAAATCCAATTCATTCCATAATTTTAAAATTTTAATATACCTAGGAATTATTTTCAATTTATTTCCAAACCATATAACACCCTTCCATGGTGATATAATTAAGAGAACATGATCTTTAACTTGAAATTACTAGTCCTTCCTTTGGTTATTAGCATTAAACTTTTTCCTTCTTTGATATAACTTAGTATGATTCTAAATACATCTCAATTTCTCTATTGCCTCGTCAACATATTTGGGGAATAAAATATTCTTTTCACCAAATTCATCCCAAAACATAGGGTATGAAATATTTTCTCAAACAACACCTAATTTGGTTCCATTTGAATGCTTGAATAGAATCTATTATTATAATAAAATCCAAACCAAGATAAATAATTATGCCACAAACCTTGAAAATAAAGTGAGCATGACCTTAACATATATTTTAATATTTCAATAATCCTTTATGACTACCCATCAATTTGAGGATGATATGCAGTAGTCAAATATAGCTCAATGTTGACAAACTTCTGAAGAATCGTCTACAAATTTTATATAAACCATGGGTCATGAATAGATACAGTCAAAAGAGGTGCACCATGAAATATCACAACTTCCTTAACATAGATATTTTCAAGGTGATAAAGATGTATATTATCCTTTATAGTGAGGAAACGTGTGTAATTAGTAAGGAAGTTAATAATAATCATTATGACATCAATATTTCTTGGAGTATTTTGGACATGTAGTGGAAATGTCTATAATAATATCATCCCATTTCATAAAAAGAATATGTATATGTTACATGAATACTTTGGGATGTTATATATGAATTATTACCTATTAAAAATTATGTATCTTAATACATAATCTATAATTTAATAATTTATATTATCCCACAAAAAAGGTTAATTTAAATCCTGATAAATTTTGGTGATACTATGTCATATAGATAAATTTCTATTATGAGTATCATATAATAATTCTCTTTTTAGATCAGGAATTAATGAAACACATATCCTTTACTCAATTTTAAATATACTATATTAGTATATGAACTCTACCAATTTCCCAAAATTATGGTATTTTATTTTATTTTGAATACTCATATCATCAAGCTTCTGATATTTTATTTTCCCTTTTATGGATGGTTTGTCAATAATTTTGAATAGATATAATGTTTACCCTTCATTAATGTTTAAAACAACTAATTTTACAAAATCTATGAACATAGAATACTTCTAGACCCTAATTTTAGAAAAAAAAACCCATGATCATTACTAATTAATACTTCGACTACCTTATCTTCCATCCTTGGATGATAGTGATTTAAGAAATCATAATTCTTAAGTAGTTTTATCCATCACTTTTACCTCATGTTGAGTTCGTTTTATATGAAAATGTATTACAAACTTTTTTTATCCATATATATGTTATATATTTCACCATAAAGGAAATTCCTCTATATATTTAATGTAAATATTTCACCTACTAACTCAAGATCTTGGGTTGGTTATTTTTTTTCATGGATCATTATCTACATTGATTTATATGAAATAACTCTCTCATTCTAAATAATGGAAATATCCAAGTACCATATTTGATGCTTCACTATATGTCACAAATCCATCCTATCCTATTGGTAAAGTCAATATTGATTTATTATCCAATATCCTATTAATTCATAAAAACATTATTTATATTATTCTAATCATGTGAACTTAACCCCTTAAATTGTTAACTTAATTAATGAGTAATCTAATGAAGATTGTTTTGAAAAAATCATCAATATTAACTTCATAGTCCAAGGAAACTATATACCTTAATTATAATTTATAGTCTTGGTCATTACATAACTAAATTGTATTTAAAGAATTAACTAATATCCATTAATTAGAGATAATATGTCCATGAATAGAAATTTCTTATAGACATAATTCACATTTGATAAATTTCCCATACAACACCTTCTCAATAAAATTTAAAATAATGATTCACACATGACTCTTATGTTCATCATATAATTTAAAGAATACCAAGATATCATTAGTAAATACCATAATGAAATTATGGATACAATCCATGAATACTCTATTTATCATATCCATAATAATAGTGGTATTATTCATCAATCCAAAGTGTATTACTGTAAATTTATAATGCTCATACCTTTTATGAAATGTCATATTTGGAATATCTTCCTTATTCACTCATAATTTATGATACAAATAAGGAAGATAAATCATTATGAAATATTGATCTCCATGTAGTTGATCAAAAAATTCATCAAAATAGGGTAGAGGATACTTTTTATTTATGCTATTATTATTGATTTACTAGTAATTGATGCACAATCTCATAGACCCATATTTTTTTATTAAAAGAACAGGGGTCCCCATAGTAAAAAAATAGTGTGTATAAATCCCTTATCACAAAACTACTGTATATGTTTCTTCAATTCCACTAATTCTATTTTGGACATCCCGCGTGAGTCGTAGATATAAGTTTTTCATCAGGGATGAGATTAATGGAAAAATAAACTTCACACTCAGATATATGTGTAGGTAGTTCATTAGGAAACACATCAATTTATTCCCAAAAAATTGGTAATTCCTCAATTTCACAGAAACCTTTACAATTCATAGGTTACATAAGATCTTCTTATCTAAGAGTTTCATAATGTATAGATATTATAGGTGAGTCCAGAAATTAATTGAGTAATGTAGTCTCCCTTATAAAGATAATGTACTTTGCATCTCCCTCATGAATTGTAATAAACTTTTTTTGGAAATAAATGTTTATATTATAGTTTTAAGGTCAGTCCTCGATAATTATTATATATAATTCAATCATAGATATAATAATCATGTTTATAAATAAGGTATTTTTTTTATTTTATAATGGGAACTAACTAAAATATGATTGTTCTATAAGATTTCTACTAGGAGTCTTGATTGAAAAATCCATTCTTAAGGTCTAATGAAATATCTAATTTTCATAGAAAAAATTAAAGATATAAAATAGTGAAAAGATATAGAATCAAATGATGTGTAATATAATGTTAATGTTATGATGAAAGTAACTTCTGCCACATATTTAGAAACCTAAAACTTAGTTGTATTAATCATCTAATCATGGACTTCCCACATTTGAATTTTTTAAAGGAGGTTCCCTTGATGTTTGGGACATTTTTGTAAATAATTCCCCATCACTTTATATATGAAACACTAGATATCATTGATTTATTTATTTCTCTTTATTTTATGAGACTTATTCCCCCTTTTTTATGCACTGAAAATAAAATCATGTTACTATTAAGCATGTACCTGGGTGTTTCTTTCTATAATTATAACATGTTTTAAATCCCATATTCCCTTTATTATTCATTGAAACAATTTTTTCTTATAGGTTCTATGCCAAAATCTCATTTTATTGATTTACTATAAAGATATAATAAATAGAAAATTATTTCACTATCTTGAAGGAAATTGATACTATATCATCATATGATGAATTCTTTTGAGAAACCAATTCCCCTAAAAGAAACACATTAAGGACATCAAATTAATGGTCAATCTGGATTTACAGATTATATATGTAGTATGTAGAAATCCTATTTAATCTTATAAATTTTTTCACATACTCTCCAACACATTCTTATTCATTCAACTTTAAAGTGTGGAACTTCTTATCCATTTTATCTCACGAGTCTCAATGAAATTATTTCTCAAAAATATCACTTTAAAAGTTCTTCATTCGATAATTTCTATTTAATTTACCTATTTAGTATCTGAGATCAAACACCACCATTAATCTGCATCTCCCTTTAGACAATTCATTTTCAAAATAAGATTTTCCATTTCATTGCATCCCAAGGATGAAAATAAATTTTCTAGGGGATTAATCCTTTGTTTAGCTACCAAATTATTATTATTTCAATTATAATATGGAGTATTATATTTCAGGAAGATATCCAACATAGGTGAATTGTGATTTGGAATTATAGGTTTCTCCATAAGGGAAAGGTTATTCATCATAACTTGAGTCAGCTTTCTTAATATAGCCATGGTATTCTAATCTCCAGCATTATTTGTATTGGATTTTTTATTTGATAACTCTCTACATTTAATGTCGATATTGATTTCTTCCCTTATTTTCTATATATTCTCTAAATAATGTTACACACTCGGTTAGCTCATAATCATCTAGAATATTGTTCAATAGAATAAAAACCGTTATAATGGTAAACGTTATAAAATTTATCTAAGAGATTATCATAATTCTCATGTTAGATATGTTTATTTAATATCAAGTTCCCAAGGGTTCTGATAAACTTCCTCTGTTACCATATATTAAACCCATACTCTAGTAGCCCATAGCAAGTGTTTGCATTATTACATTGGCACAAGATACAATGGATGTCACCATGCAGGATCGATTAGTCTAGCAGCCTTTGAAAACTAAATACATACAAGGAATTGGATTTTCCAAGTATTATTTTTGGATATTATATGTATTTTTTTCAAGATGATGCATTGAGATGATGTGACATTTTGAGACCCGGTGTTCCTGGAATAAATTTTTTAGTTATATTAAATATATTAAATACCATGCATGGATGTTTTTCCTGAAAAAGTAGAAAAACTATTGATCATGGGATCAGATTAGAAATCCAAGGGAACTGTTGAGTTCATAACATAGGTTTTACCCTTGGTGTGACATAAACATTATCAGTGCGATCTGTTTGTAAAAAAACTTATTACAGATAGAGAATTAATAAAATAAATAAATTAAAGAATTTATTTTATTTACATTTTATGTAGTGACTTGATTCTTCTTTAAATATATAGATATGTATTTTTTCTTAGGTTAGGACTTGAAACCCTAGAGTCCTATGAGCTTTTGGAGGAGAGATTTCTTGGAGAACAATGAAAAATTATGATTGGATCGTGGATCGTTGTGCCAACAAAACTTGTGGATCTAGTCAACAATGGAAAAATCAAATTTTTTCATCAAATATCAATCAATACTCTAGTAAGGATGATTTTTTTTTTTTGATTTATATCCCATTACATAATCCCTGAAGAATGAGGATTAATTCCATGAACATAATTGATACATGCATCATCGGTGGAACAAAATTACTAGAATTATTTTTTTCCTTTGTTTATTTGTCTTATAAATTAATTTCTATCTAAGATAATTAATAGAGGAAATTTTAACAAAGACTAAATTTCATTCCTCATATATTATGGCTTATGGATTTCTTCCCCTGTTCTTCACAAGTTCATCAAAAGTGTTTCCTTTTGTCCCGTGGTTCGACGAATACCTGGTATTTGGTTATTACAGGATCGTCCATCCGTTCAATAGATAAATATCACCGGTTTAATTTTAGATCGATGGTGTGACTGAGGTGTAAATAAAAATAAGGATGATCAGAGGGAGATCAAATCATATTTGAGTGTTGAATTCTACCTAGTTCTGAGGATCGGTGTTGGATAACTCAAATAATGATTTTTAAAAAGATTGAGGGAGAAAATTCCAATCCATTGTCATATCATGTTTTGGTCGACCCCAGATCTATGATCTTCTATAAGGATGATGGTTGTGGTGGAATACGTAGGATACATGAAGGAGAACCACATTATCAAAAAAATTCTAGGATACACAACATGTAAGCCAGCATTACACAACTCGTGGCCCCTAGCTGTGGCGCTAGGTTTTTGGTAGGATTTAAGTATCACATGAATTATAACTCAGTATCATGTAGTGTAGCCCTTCTGTGAGTCTTGGTTTGTAATTTTGGATGTACAAAGACATGGATACAAACTACATGACCTGGGGTATGCTAGGTACTTGGACATGACCCCATGTACACTGGTTGGTACATGGGTAGGCCAAGTACTCTGACACTGACACAACCACATGTAAATTGATTAGTACAAGGGAAGGAAAAGTATAAAAACATGACTTGGTGACATGGTCATGGTATTTTATGCCTCTAAACACTTTTTAATTCTTCTACATATTGTGTATGTGGAGTCTTACATGTCATGTGATGCTTTTCCACACATGCATACTTGGGGATATATGGACACACCATGTACCTATTGGTACACACAATTTACCCCCATCAAGAGTGTTTATAGCTCTTTGTTTCATTATTTTGGACCATTATAGGTTGAGTGTGTTCCCTTGTATCTTTACCTTGATGTTATAGTACACCATAACATCCATATCATAGGATTTTAATCCCCTCTAGAGGCGGAGTCCAAGATAGAGTTTTGGAGTCCCTTTATGAGACTGGTGTGAGATCTTCTATAATCATTATTACTTAGGTGGGGTTTTTGGAATCAGTGTGACTTCCTTGAGTTATTATTTGATCCTCCATATAGTAGGACATATCATAATGGTTTGTGGTATTATTTTAATATGATCTCTTTTGTGACAGGTTGATCCATATTGGGTTTGTGGTGTCCCCCAATAGTTCTCAGGGTGACCCTATATCTGAGTATTTGGGTCTTCACAGACCATTGATCTTTCTTGGTCGAGGCTCAATAATCTAGACCTCTTCTTCATGTTTCTAATATGATCTAATAACTCTTTGAGTGAACCCTCCCAAAACATGCATTTCTTTGTGCAGAATCCTATTATTGGTAGTTGGTTATGACCACCTAGTGGTGTGGTTTCCATACTGAGTATATCTATGTGTTTCTATTATACATTTATTGTTGTATCTTTTATTGAGTTGAATATAATTGGTACATCATGTTTAGTGTTTTTGGGGTGTCCTACTAAGTATTGTTATAGTCACCTCAATATGTGATTTTCCCACAGGTGTCGTATCTTATAAAGATGATGACCATTTTGATGGTTTCCTGGTTGGAAAGGGAGTGGGTAGAGTGTAGATGGAGATTTAAAGTCCATGGTATTTACAAAGATAATTCATTTGACTTTATTCCACTACCTTGGAGTAGGTTGGACTATTCAAAATTTCGGTTGGGCTTGTACTTGGCCCCTTTTCCAGATTTAAGTACTTTACTATTATACTCTGTTGTAGGATATTATATGTATCCATTCATTGGTTTCAGTTGTTTTACATTTCAACATTATGTGGTATTAGATATTTGTGTTTGTGTCTGTATCTAGGAACTATAGAATAATGGCTACCATTTATGGGATATGCTTAGATAATGTTGCTTTCTGGCCCCTTTCCAATTATAGGCTGTCTTGGGGAAGTCATGGGTCAGACCACAGTGGGTTGGATTGTGACAAAGGGTTATCAAAGGTGTTTTGTTCATCCATAGGACTGGAGTTAGTGAAATTGGGTTGGGGAAACAATTGTTAGTGTTTCGAGTTCAGCATTCAAGAAAGGGACTCCAGTATTGGTGTGGCAGCTGAAGTATCCATACACTAGGACTCTAGTCACATATATTTCAACTTAGTACAAGTAAAAATTATTTGTTGGATAACATTTTTGGTACATGCATCATATAGGAATGGTTGGGTTTTCCATGTCCTTCTTAAGTCATCTTCCCAAATTCACTCTTTTGATTAAGGTGCATCGTGTACAATTTCAAGATTCCTCAATATAGAAAGCTATCCAATATTCCATTTCATGATCAAGAGGATCATATTCCTATTGACGAGCCATCAGTACTGGGGATTGTGTTAAAGATAGAACATCCTAGTGTTTTACCAGCTATACCACCACCCATTGAGTAGTAGCTAGCACTGGTAGTACCAGCCGAGGATGTAACAAAAATTGAGTACATTTTACGAGTATTAGATGTAGTGACCTTTCAGGTTTCAGGGTGAACTAGTCCAGAAGGTGGCTGAGGACTAGATAAAGGTAGTCACTCATGTTTTACACCTAGTGAGAACACCTATAGATCAGATAGACTTCGTCATGGTGATCCTTATTTATGATTTTTTGGGTGAATATGGATGCTAGTGACTTAGTCAAACGATTAGAAAACCCTATCTTAGTCATACATTGAGCATCATTTCAAGGAGGGGTTCTATCCAGGCATGTTTTGATCAGTATATATACAATAGATTATACATCTATAAAAGGGATGTATGACCATAGAAGAGTACGTAGTTAGGTTTACTAATCTCTCGTGTTTCTTCTTAGATATGTTGCGAGATCAGATCTTCAAAGATCAGAACTTTGAGCAGGTCTTACTATACTAAGTCGACCGCAGAAATCCCAAAACTGGTGTTTGATATCAATTACATTGGCATGATAATAAGGAAAAAAATCCAATCAAACTGAGATATTAGTAGTCTTGGTATAATAGATACATACATGAGTCTTGTATTTTAAATTAATAAACTAATAAAAATATAATTTTTTTCCTAAATAAATAAATATCTTTGAGGATAACTGTATTCCATCTAGTATATATGGGAATATCTTTCATAGTACACTTCATGGATTCCTGGGGAAATGAAACATAATATGGGTGAGTACAAATTATCATTAAGGGTAATGTATAGTGAAATCAATAATGAATCAATAAGAATAAATCAATATGGTAGGGTAAATAAATGAACACACATTCCAATTAATCGATAGGTAGAAAAGTAAGTGAATAAGTAATAACAAAAGTTAAATGAAAACAAATTCCATTAAAATTACTAGATAATGAAAAAAAAATATTGAAATGTATGAAACTAAAACACATGTCATTTAGTTAATGAAGTGAAAATGAAATATATCCATATATATTTCAATTCAAAATCACATGGGTGAATAATAATTGAATCTAAATGAGGGAAATGATTGATTATTGGATGTCATGTTTCTTAGGTACATGATACCATTAACTTCAAGACCATTCCAAATCCGATTTACAATATATCAGGAAAAAACACATCTAAGGCAGCTAGCCAGATGACTCATCCCATGATACTATCGATGCATCAAGGGGATATCTATAACTGATACCCACCAATGTTGTACTAGTACAAAACATTCATTATATATCAATTAATTAATTTACCAATGATCTATATCAAATATCCATATAGAGTAGAAGGTACAAATTTATCAATATTTCCCCAAATAATAAAATTAATTTTAATGTAATCACCATATGAAAAATGTTATATGGTTTAAGAAATGGACATATCCATGATAAATATTATGGACAATTGGGGTAAATTCAATGTTCAATAATAATTGGAAATTGAATATTTCTAGGCAGGATAAAAAATAAATCAAAGAAGTGAATGTGAATACTATCCTTATAAAAATAAATCATAAATCATAAAAATTAAGATTAAGAATGTTATAAATACAACATACCCTATGTGGAGTACAATAAAGGTTTGTTTTCATTGATTAATGGAAGTATTATAAAAATATATTTTAAAAACATTCTTGAGTAAAAATATAACTAGTTTTGAAATGAATCTATTTTGAAAAACCTTTTCTTTGAGAATCAATTTTAAAAAAATTTTCATTAAAAATTAACCTTTTAAAAATTCAAATGATGACTCGAAGGAATGTTAGTGGTTACATCCGTACATGTCATATAATATAAAAAAGAAAATTTCTTTTTTCATTGTAAAAGGTTAGAAAAATGCCTTGTTCAGAAATTGATAATAAGATTCTATTGAAAACATTGATAAAATAAAAATTTATAAAAATTTCATTATAAAATAATTTTAGAAATTTTTTTTGAATATATATTAAAAAAACATGGTTTTTGGAACATAACAGGTTCTCTGACTAAAGAGATAAATGAAGACTATTTTTCTTAAAATTATTTTCTAAAACACATTGAGCCCCAAAGAGTGGGAAATTCATACTATTACTTAAAAAGGGTCATGATAAACTATTAAAGAGGAAAGAAAAAGGTTTATTCATCAATGTTAATATAATTTCCTCAAAATGAAATTAATTATTAGTAAAATTATTCTTAAGGAAAATAAACATTAAACAATACAAAGTGTCCCATATAACTTTGAAACTTTTTATATCATAAGACATAGGATGGAATAAAATTAAATGAAAGTTATAATATCATGAGAGTAAAGAGATTCATGATATATCATGTAAAATTTATCTCTAAACCTGATATAAAATAAAAAAGGTGCATAATAAAAAATAATTCTCAATGGAATACAAATTATGATGAATTCCCTTACCTTACATCTGATTGGTCTCATGCGTCTTTATGTTCCTGAATAACAATATTTCGTTGATTATTTAATTTCTTAAGACTCTTTTTCATGTTTATAATTACTTTTATTTCACTTTTTAATATTTTGTATACAAATAGACAAACAATTATTTTTACACCAGTTGTTTTGATAAAATTCAGTTCCTTTGTTAAAAAGAACTTGGGTCTATAAACTATTGTCAAAGAAGTCATTATATAACATATCTAGAATTATAATAATTAAATACTGACCACATTTTTACATCAATTATTATTTTAAAACAATCATTAAATATGTTTATTAAAAAATTAATCAACATTATAATCATCGAGATGGTAGGTCGTACGTACGCATGAGTAACGTTACCATTTTTCAATGATCATTATGGAAAGAAGGTAAGTAAACCAATATCCTTCCAAATTGATAATTATATCATAAATAACATGTTATTTAATCATATATATTTATATAGTTAATTAATTTTATCTAAAAAATCACATCTTGTGGAGGATGTGGTATTCCACACATCCATGAAAGACAATATCACTTTTTAAGTGTGTGAAAGGGTAATAAATAAAATGATACATATTATATTTCTAGAAACATAATTATTTCTTTAATATAATATATAGTTTTTTTATTCCACATATTTTTAATTAAAACCACCCTTTATACATTCCATTTATATTGTGAATGAATCCCATTGTTTTGAGGTGGCGGTAGTCCACACTTCCACAAATGATTTTGTAATATTCATAAAAACATGAAATTATAATGTTATGTGTTATAAAAGAATTATAGAAGAATAAAAACATAAAAATATCATACATTACATATATAAACATAGTTTCAATATTAATATCCATCCATGTTTGTTGGTAATGGAAAAATAAACAATCATCGTTTCGTGAAGCGGTAGTTCACCGTACACAGAAAAAATATCTTTGTTATGCATTAGATGAAAGTGTGTGTATATTTATGATGAATCCGTAGAAAAAAACATACTATTATATTGTGTAAAATGGATTTTTTATAAATTCATATAATACGAATATTTTTGGGTTTGGAAATGGAAATAAAACAAACATTCTTAAGGAAAGATGGTAACACTTAATCAGGTAACTTCTTTTGGTTTGTACCAAAAGGCTTACATGTATAGATTCCTATACAAAGGGAGGATTAAAGGTATTGGAGATGGATTTTGTGAAGTAAATTTGGAAGTTCATGGTCGAACCTAAGTTGTAAGAACCCAAACCTTCTTTTTTAGGTATGGGTTTTCGTTTCTGGTGTTTTTGAGAAAAAATGGACTTTCTAGAAATTTAAGGAGTACAGGTCGTGTACTTATAAGTACATTCTGTGTACCCGGTTTCTGCGAGTGACTGTGTACTTTCTGTTTAATAGCCGAGTACATGTCCATGTGGGGTGACCTAGAGACCACCTAATGTGGGGCCCGGTAAAGGCATATACATGTCATGTACATTTAAAATACACACTGTGTAATTTTTCTTTTATTTCATTAAATGGGCCGAGGTCATGTCTCATTCTCAGATTTGTCTTCTTCTAATGATGTCTCATCCAGGTGTGACCGATAAGTGTTATTAATCTCGGAGACCCCGATCGATCATCTGTTCTCTGATTCAACCGATGTCAATTACGTTGGAATCACCACGGTGAGTTCTTCCTTCTTCTAAAACCCCTTCCCTTGATTTATCCTCTTGTGTGAGATAATAGAGGATGTACATTTTTTAATTTTATTTAGATCTACATCATTATAGTCTGATTAAAGGGCTGACATTTTAGAGTGTTCTCCGTATGACGACGAGGTAGGTGGTTTGTGCCCCTCTATATTTAGTCTTCGAATTTTATGTGCAAAAGTTCTCAATACCTTAGAATGGGGTATTGTGTGTTTAGGTATTTTAGCCCTGTTAATGTTTGTTATGCATTGAGTGCCCGAGTAGAAGTTTTTTGATTGTGAATATTGTTTTTTCCATTCTATGGATGTGTTGCACATGTTTGTTTCAATATTGATCATTTGTTCTAGCTTTTCCGGTTAGGCTATGTGTTTTCCAAGCCTAGTGTTGTAAGGATGGAGTGATATTATCTAATGTTGTTATATGATTGTAGCTTTTTGGCCATGTAGTTATTGAAATATAATTTCCATGTAGTTCTTAAGGTTCAATTTGGCTGTTGAACATCATTGTGCACGATCGACTTGCAGATGGCTGTGAGAACCTGGTGTTGTAGACCATAGGGGGAATTAATGCTCATGGATTCTCCGTAGTGTATGTTTACTTTTACGTTGAGAGACCATAGGGGGGATTTACTTTATACTCCATCAGAGTGTCTGTAGTTACTCGTTCTGAGAACACAAGAGGAATTGGACTTTGATTTCTTCCTCAAAGTGTCTATAGTTTCCTATTTGAGACCACATGGGGAATTTATGGTGAGTGCTTCCTTAGAGAGTCTTTGCTAAAGTTTAACCAGAGGGGTTAGACTGTCAGTAATTCCTAGAGGGTTTCTTGTGTTTTTTGGTTGAACCAGAGGGGATAGGATGTGAGTACTTTCTAGAGGGTTACTTGTATTTTATTATCTTAATACTCGATATATAAAAATGAAGGCAATAAAAATTGAAGGATTGTTTACTTTTGAGTACTTCCTTGTTTACTTCTTCATTTTGCTTATTGCCTACCATATAAATTCACTAACTATTAGGAATAGATATTTTGGTGCTTGCCTACTATGATTCTTCTCACACTCTATTTGGGTCAGGATTTTAGACCCAATACAATTATATTGCTACAATTTTAGAAAAGGTAAAGCTCCCTTCTATGTCAGGAACTTGACTGTTGTGGAGGTTGAGAGAATGAGACCAAGATGAGGCTTAAGATGCTCCTAGAGTTTATTTTTTCTCTTTTTATATTGGTTTAGTACTGTATTCCATCATTGTGACTTTTTTGGATGATTTCCTAGACATATGTATCATGCATCATTTATATATGTGCTCCAGTTGTTTATTACTTTCAGTCTTCTTCCATTTACTTATTTCATGTTATTACTACTTCTGCTATTTTTGACTATTTATTTCCGATGTGTTACTCTTCCAATGGGGGAAATGTTTCCCCACTATCACACCCAAGGCCCTCTCTGCTAGTCCGCAACCTCTGCAATTTGGGGAAAGGCGCTTGAGGCCATTTGACCAACTGGGTATGGGGAACCTCTGGGAAGCACCGAAAATCGTGACGTTGAAAAGTGGTATTAGAGGAACTCTTTTCATCTTGACTTATTTTTTGGAGCCTATATCAAGGGATGGGAAGTAATAGGAACATGATAATAAGTTTTTCCTAGGATTGGATTAATCGTGTACTGGGAAAACCCAATTTACCTTGTATATTGTGATTTTTATGCTTTTTCAATTATTTCAGTTGATTTGATTTCACCATTGGGTGATTCACATGTTTTGTGCTGTTAAAATTGATTATATTGAGGATCTATTTCTGCTGCAACACGATTAGATGAGTGTATACCATCTCATGCATCATACAGGCACTTTCTAGAGATCACATGTCATGCATTCTTGTTATGCCATTTAGGGTGCATTACTGATTTCATGTTGTTGTGAAACATGTTTTGATATATATTCATGTTATTGTGATTGATTCATTAATATAAAACCTACTACTTGATAGGAAATTTATAATATGTAAGGTTTCATTTGAATGAGTGCCAAAATTTAGTTCTTTAGGTGTTATGGGCCCTCATGGATCAGAATTTGGTGGATCATTTCTTTGTTATTCCTTGTATATAACATGAATATGATTCCAAGATTTAATTTGCGGGGAGTATTGTCCCCCAAGGATAACAATTTGGCACTTTTATGTTTGTTTCAGTGATTTGTGGGCTTCCAGAGTAGTTTCTGAGGCTTACTATCCTAACAAAACATATAATACAGAGTGTGTATTGTAGAATACACACCATTTGTCCATCTATTCCGGAAGGAACTGTTTTTCTTCAGTACATGACATGTACTTTATGTACACGCTATTATGTTTCTAACCATATCAATGGCTATATTGACAAAGACATGGGGATGGTAAATTTTTGGTGGGACATGTCGTGTACCCTATGTGCACGTCGTGTCTTAGGAGTCATGTGTCTGGCAGTGTCACTAATGACATAGGAGAATTATGGGTATTTATTACACACCGTGTCAGGAACAAAAACGTTGTGTAGAGTCATCCATGTAACCATCCATGTGAATAACAACATGGGTTAGTGAATATACTTCTAGTACACACTATGTCTAGCAGAGACACACCATGTAGTCTTGTTCTAGGATAATTGTGTGGGTTTGTTGTGAAGAAGAACTCGGGCAGGGGAAGAGGATTCCAGTACACTTCGTGTGTTAGGACAACAAGTCGTGTGTATGGGGTGTTACATGACCAAGGTTGGCTGGAGTACACACCCATGTGAAGGAATAAAGGAACACACCGTGTAGGGTACATACACACCGTGTATCCTTCTTTTGAAAAATTTGAATTCATTCTTCATACAATTATTTTATTACACGTCTATGTTTCAGTCCATGATAAACATGAACTGTTGTGTGTGCTTGACCTTGCAGAGTCATGCCACCGATACGCCCTCCGTTTATTTGTCAGATACAAGGCGGTGATTAGACACTATACATGGAAGATCATGAACTTCTAGTAGATCCTCTATTCATTCCCATCTTGGAACCATCTGTTATCCTGGTAAAAGGGGCTGATGCATAGTTACGAGAGGTCTTTATGAGGTTCATGTAGACATTACGAGGACTACTACCTCCTGCCCTGTATTTGGTAGAGTCGACACGGGTCTTTTAGTAGAACCATCCTCCCACCTTCACCGGGAATGTAGGACCTTAGGTTGCAGAGGCATAGTTAGAATCCAAGTTGTCGATCTTCAAGAATCTGGAGACTCTTCCAGAGAAGATGGTGAAGCTCTCTATGTATATGCTTTATGATTCTACCAAGAGATGGTGGGATGTGTTCTCTCAGGCAGGACACTAGTAGGTTATGGATTGGGATGAGTTCTAGCATTCCTTCTATGATTATTTCTAATTAGATACATTGAGGGCTGATCTGCCCCCGAGAGTTCATGAGTTTATAGCAGGGTCCTCTATTATTTATAGAGTATTATTCTAGATTCATATAGCTACAATGCTTCACACCCATTCCAAGGGAGATGAGTTATTCCTGGCATGGATGTTTGAGGATGGTCTTATGAACGACATCTAATCTCAGTTGAACATCTTCATGTTGACTTACATCACCTCTATAGTCAACCAGGCGCTGATCACCGACTGAAATTGGAGGGATTCTGGAGTTGTGAGCCAGGGTGGCTCGGCATCCGATGTTGTTACCCCTTCGACTGGTAGTAGGAAGCATCACAGGGAGTCTGTACGTGGAGATGTGAGGAAGCGAGACACTTCTTCTGGTATCCAGGAGGTGTGCTACTAGTGCAGGAAGAGCAGCATATGAGGCGACATTGCCTGAGAGTCCCAGTTGAGTGCTGATACTGCGACAAGAAGGGACATCCTCAGGAGTTCTATCAGTTTTTCTCACCAATAGTTGGTGATAGAGGTTCTGTTTCAGCTCCTCATATTAGAGTAGGGCCACCAGTTTTTTCTCACCAGTTTGGGAACTGGAGTTCTTCCAACTTTTAAGTCCATGGTGGAGGTCATGTCCATGGTAGCCAGTTGGCAGGATTTCAGCGACAACATGGTGGATCAGCTCAAGGTGGTCAGGTAGGGTCATAGGGTCGCGGTACATGCCAAACATTTGCAGTCGAGGAGAACCATCAAGAGAAGGATCACAGACCCTCTACAGTTCAAGGTACGATCCAAGATTCCTTAATTTTAGATTCTACACTCTTTCATAAATGGGATTCCAATAGTTTCATTTATGATTCTATTGTGGATAGCCTTGGGATCTATATATTTACTTCTACTAATGTCTTGACACTGGTCATGCCATTGGGTACTAGAACGGATAGTGTACGTCAATTCAAGGGGTTCCCTCTTGAGGTTTGTGCGTGTCGCTTTTTATGGTACCTCTATTTCTTAGAGATTACAGGCTATGATTTCATTCTTTTAATGCACTATTTAGTTCTCTACCGGGTTTTTGTCGACTACTCTCATCATAGGGTGAGTTTCAAATCACCAGAGGGTAGTTTTTTCTTACATAACAGACAATGGGATGTCTAGGTTATTAGAGAAGGACCCATGCATCATGGGTTGGGAGGAGTTATAGCTCAGATTTCTAGTCTATATTTGGATTACCAGGGGACTTCTTAGTTGTACATTCCTCATCTAGTCGATCTTTTCAAGGATATGAATTTTTAGGATTTCCTCTAGAGTGAGATGTAGAATGTTATATTGATCTTGTGCCATGAGAAACACCAGTGTCCATTCCTCCCTACTGAATGACTACACTATAGTTACAGGATCTCAAGAAGTAGTTAGAGGAGTTACAGGTAAAGGGTTTCATCTGACCAAGTACATCTCCATGGGGTTTGCCTACCCCATTTTAAAAGAAGGTAGATAGTACACACAGACTTTGTTTAGATTATCAGAAGCTGAACCAGTTGAAGATAAAAAACTGATATCCCTTTCCAAGGATTGATGATATCTTTGTTCGGCTTTGAGGTGCCTTGGTGTTCTCGAAGATCGACATGAGACTCGGTTATCATCAATTTCACGTTAGACCATTAGATATATCTCTTACAACCTCTCGGAGTAGTTACAGTCTATAAAAATATGTGTTTGTGTTGACCAATCTCACAAATGTGCCTGCAATTTTCATTGCACTAATGAACCGAGTGTTCCATATAATCTTGGATTCATTTGTTATGGTTTTTTTGGATGATATCTTGGTGTAATCTCACACTAGAAATGACCAGGATAACCATCTTGAGATCATTTTGAGTACATTGAGAGAGACCAGTTATATGCTATGCTCTCAAAAAGCCACTTTTGGATGGAAAAATTAACATCGTAGGTTAGGTAATCTCATAGATAGGAATATTAGTAGAGCTTGAGAAAGTGAGAGCAGTAGTTTCCTAGGAGGAGATGAAGAAAATATTTGTGGTACATTGTATTCTAGGGAATGTTGGTTACTACAGATGTTTTATACAGTACTTTTCATGCATAGAAGCACCACTGATGGGCCTGACTAAGAAGGGCGTGAAGTACTTGTGGTCAGATTATTGTGAGTCATCCTTTTAGGATCTGAAATTGAGGTTTACTTCAGCATCGATACTAGTTTTTCCAGATCTAGGAAAGACATATACAGTTTACTATGATTCATTAGGTATCAGGCTGGGAGCTGTGCTTGTACAGGGGGAAGGAGTCATAGCAGATGGGTCTTGGCAGTTGAGGCCAAATGAGAGGAATTACCAGACACATGATCTCAAGTTGGATGAAATTGTTCAAGCATTACACTGTTGGAGAAATTATCTTTTGGGAGAGAATTTTGTGTTTTTCACCAACCATAAAATTCTTGAGTATATCTTTACACAGTGTGATCTTAATTTGATACATCGAAGGTGGGTCTAGTACCTTCAGTCCATTGATTTCGAGCTTTCCTATAAGCCTGGGAAAGGAAACGTTGTAGCTGATGCGTTGAGTAGGAGGACTCAAAGACATGCAGTTCAGGAGGCCATCAGTGAGTGGTAGCTTATGGATTTGTTCTCTAAGATTCATTTGGAGGTTCATGATTAGCATAGGTAGATGTTTATTTCTTCTGCAACTCTTACCTCTACTCTACATGATCGAGTGTGAATGAGGAAGCTATCAAATGATGATGTCCTAGTCCCACAAGAGAGTGTGTTCGGAGAGTACCTTATTCCTAGATGAACCATGGGAGAGGATGAGACCTTGTGATTTAATCGGAGCATATGGGTGTTATAAGACATAAATGGGGAGCTAATTCATGAATTTCAGTCCTCAGTTTGTGAAGTTCATCCTAGTGTCACCAAGATTTATTAACATATGCACCATCAGTTTTGATGGAAAGGTATGAAGAGATATGTTGTTGGGTTTGTCATTAGGTTCTCCACTTGTCAGTAGGTGAAGGCAGAGAATTAGCGACCAGTAGGGATTTTGTATCAGCTACCCATTTGCAAGTGGAAGTGGAATGATGTCGTGATAGACATTGTGATGGGTTTGCCAAGGTCGTCTCGAGGGAATGATGTAGTTTGGGTTGTCAATGACAGACTCACGAAGGTTTCTCATTTCTTTCTGATCAAGGAGACCTTCATTGTAGATGATCTGGGAAGTTTGTACATTTGATAGACTGTACATCTACATGTATTTCTACACTACATTGTTTCATACATGGATGATCATTTTACTTCATGGGCTTAGAAGGGATTGCAGAGGGCTTTGGGTATATTGGTTCTTCTGAGTATAACATACCATTTTCAGACAGATGGCCAGTCCGAGAATACGATTAAGGTGCTGGAGGACATGCTTCAAGCATGCATCCAAGATTTTTGAGGTTCTTGGGAGAAGCACATACCTCTTGTGGAGTATTCATATAAAAATAGTTGTCAATAAATTATTCAGATGGAACCCTAATAGGCATTGTATGGTAGTGTATTCTTATCACCCCAATGTTGGATGGAGGTAGGAGAGGTGGCTATGATGGGACCTCATCTTGTCCTGGATACCACAGAGTAGATACTTTTGATTTGAAAGAGGATGTCTATTGCACAGTCACAAAAAAAAGTCTTCTGATGATCAACGGAGATGACCTCTGGAGTTAGAGCTCAGAGATCAGGTTTTCCTACGTGCCACACTGAGTTTGGGACACAGGAGGATTATGATATAGGGTATGCTTTCATAGAGATACAACAAGCCATTTGAGATTTTAGAGATTCTCATGCCGGTTTCTTATTGGTTATGGTTACCTCAGAGGTATTGGGCTATGCACGGTGTCTTCCACGTTTCTCAGCTATGATGTTACCTCTCAGACCCATTTCATGTTTTTCATCAGAGGAGGTTGAGTTAGAGGTGGATTCCTCGTTCATGGAGCATCCTATCAAAATTTTTGATCATAGTTAAAAGGTTCTTAGTGGTTGGTATGTTCCATTGGTATGAGTGATATGGCAGAACGAGCTAGTACAGGATGATACTTAGGAGAGTGAGGTTGACGTACGATCACAGTGGCTGGAGAAATTTGAGGAATCTTCTTCTACACTTCCATGCTATGGAAATTTGGGGCCCTAATTTCATTAGGGGGAGTTTGTAATTTCTTGGACCATCTTTTTAGGTATGGGATTCCATTTCTAGTGTTTTTGAAATAAAGAGCAGTTTCAAGAAAATTAAGGAGTACACACGGTGTACTTATTAGTACATTTCGTGTACCGGATTGTTGTGAGGGACCACGTATTGGCCGTGTAATGGACATGTACCTGGCCATGTGGGATGACATGGAGACCACCTAAAGAGAGCTTGGTAAAGGCATATACACTCCATGTACCATTAAATGACATGGCTTGTAATTTTCCTTTTATTTTATTAAACAGACCGGGGTCACGTCTCATTCCCAGATTTGTTTACTTCTAACGACATCTCGTCCAGGAGTGACCAGGGAGCACAATTCTTCCTCGTGCCCTGGATTGGTCATCCGTTCTCCGATTCAACTTCTATCGATTACGTTGGAATCACCATTGTGAGTTCTTCCTTCTTCTAGTGCCTCTTCTCTTGATTTCTCCTTCGGTGTGAGATAATCAAGAATGTAAATTTTTGTCCCTTTTGTAGATCTATGTCATTCAAGGATGATTCAAGGGATGGCATTTGAGAGTGTTCTTCGTACAACACTGAGGTAGGTGGTTTGTGCCTTTTTTAGTTAGTCTTTGAATTTTATGTGAAAAAATGTTCCCAATACCGTAGAATGGGGTATTGAGTGTTTAGTTATTTTAGCCCTATTAATTCATGTTATGCCTTGTTTTCTTGAGTAGAGTTTGATTGATTGTGAGTAGGGTTATTTTCCATGCTATGGATGTGTTTCCCATGTTTTTTTTGATATTGACCATTTAGTCTGGATTTGCCAGTTAGGCTTCTTGTTTTCCATGACTTTTGTTTTTAGGATGGAGTGATATTATTTGATGATGTTACATTCTTGTAGCTATTTAACCAAGTAGTTCTTGAATGATTCTATCCATGTAGTACATAATATTAACATTGGTTGTTGAACATCAATGTGCACGATTGGAATACATAGGGATGTAGGAACCTAGTGTAGTAGACCACAGGGGGAATAGATGTTGAGTGCTTCTCCAGAGTGTCTATTTACTTTTACATTTCGAGGCCATAGTGGGGATGCACTTTCTGCTTGTAGATGCCAAAAAGTGTTTAAGTGTTGATGAAAGTTTCAAAATGAAAAATAGAAGTCATATTTGGACCCGGAGACCCGGTCCGAGGGGCCCGGAGGGGTTGCACAAAAAAATGATAAAGTGAATGAAAAAGTTTGGTCCACGTGGAAAGTCCCGAGATTCATGAAGTGTCCTTGTGCTGGCGCGAAATAATTTCGTGTCGATTCCCCGAGCAGTTGACATTTCACGTCACCCCCTCTGTCATGAAATACATTCAGGCCAGACTATATTTTTCACCCCCAGTCGCCTATAAATAATAGGTGAACCCCTTCCTTTTTGGGGCTAAAAGATCTGAACTAGCTCTCATCTGCATAATCGGCATTCCGCTTCCACGCAATATGGCATTTAGGTACAGTTCTTTTCGTGCCCAGACATACCGGGGTCCACATTCGCACAAGATACCCTTTGGATTAGACTAAATTACCTTCCCTTCGAGGTCTTCCCCTTGAGCGCAATTCCTTCCATTGCACGCAAGACAGTTGATTATGCACAATTCCTTCCATTGTGAACACCTCTTGTCCTTCCTTGTGGTCTCTGTGACTTCATTGCAATGCATTCCCCTTGCATGCAAAACCTTTGCCCCCACAATTTTCCGCAGGCATCACCAATTTTTCTCCAGCCCGGGGTTTGATCATGTCTGGTTCCGTTATTTCATGCAAGCCTCAATGGATGAGCGCAATTCCACGGGGCCCTTCACCATAGTGATCCTCGGGTTCCCCTTGCGCGAGCACCCAATACCCTTCTTCTAGGTTCCATTCTCAGGTGTCTTATGCACCCTGGGCATCCGCATCATGCATGGTTTTCCCATACAGCCTTCTTGGATTGTACGAAGTAACATCAAAGTCCCTTGGACAATTCATCCTATTGCATTCCTTCGCCTCATGCTTCTTTCCATAGACACACTAACGACTATTGCTTCTTCGCATAGCCATGCTAATGTGGACCTCTCAATGATTCGCTCTGCAACACCCCTTCACCACGGCCTTGTCGATTCCTTCCCTTCCATAAGGGGTAGAGTGTACCAGTCATGTAAGTCCTAGGGGTGCGGAGAAACCCACCTCACCCAAGATATAGGAAGTTAAACTTTCAAGCACCTCATCCTTAACACATGACGCTAAACTGTGACCTAGCCCCGTGCCTTGCATGCAGGGTCCCCCCGCCTCAGACATTCTCTATTCCCACTCGTCTCCTTGGGGATGGGGTTATCCCCTACAGGGGGTGATATCCTCCTTGTTGGAGTGTCATTTGTCTGTGGGGAAGGGTACCCACCTTGGCGTAAGCCCCTAACCATTCTTACATGAGGCAGCACCCATGTTCCTCCTCACTCCCTCGGTGCCAAAGCAATCCAATGGCATGATGGGGAATGGTGCTCCTCCTTTCATCTTCGGTCCCCAAGGCTAGCGGAAGGCGTAAAAGGGAATGGGGCTCCTCCTTTCTTCGGTCCCAAATCCCTCTCTCGCTGCGCTTTTTTTCCCTCAGGCCTCCATCCTGGAGTATGTCCTGGCACCATGGGCCACTCAACGCGTAAGACCCTCCTCATTTCCCAAGGACGCACCCTTTGCGATGTGATCTTCAGGTCTCTATTGTCTCTTGTTTTTCACACCGAGCATGACTGTTATGAGCTTAGAGAGATAAGCGACCATGAAAACCCTTGGGCCTCCTTAGAGTGTAATCCCCAATCTATCCCGAACTATGGGAACTTTGATCCGTGCTAAGGCATGGTACGTAGAAAGCCTCCTCGAGGTTCAAGCCCCACCACCATGGGCCTCCTCAGAGTGTAAGCCATAATCCATCTCGAACTACAGTGACTTTGATCTGTACTAAGGCATGGTACATAGAAATCCTCCATGAGGTTCAAGCCCCACCACCTTGGACCGCCATAGAGTGTATTCCCCAATCTATCCAGAACTATGGAGACTTTGATCTATGAAAATGCATGGTGCATAGAAAGCCTCCACGAGGTTCAAGCCCCACCCCCTTGGGTTTCCTCAGAGTGTAAGCCCCAATCCATCCCGAAGTATGGGGACTTTGATATGTGCTATGGCATGGTACGTAGGAAGCCTCCACGGGGTTCAAGCCCCACCACCTTGGGCCACCTCAGAGTGTAATCCCCAAAACATCCCAAACTATGGGGACATTGATCCGTGATAAGGCATGGTATGTAGGAAGCCTCCACAAGGTTCAAGCCCACCACCCAGACGTTCCGACCCCATTCATGACGGTTCACCAACACCATGGGCCTCCTCAAAGTATAAGCCCCATACATGTCCCCCATGATGTTAAACTATATTTTCCATTTGAACTACGTGGTATTTTATTCTCCGCCACAGGGATACGTAGGAAACCTTCACGAGGTTCAAGCCCAACACCCATGTCTCATCCTGATCTCTCCCTCAAGCCCCTGTGTTTCAGGAAGATCATGCCCTATCCCAGAGGTTCCACTTTCTCTAGGTCCTATCCATGTATCCATTCTCACGGGTCACCTCTTAAGGTGTCCCTTCATCTCACCGAACTACGCGAACATTGATTCCCCTCAACGGGGATACATAGGAAGACTATTCGGGACTCAATCCCAGAGCCATCATCCAACCGGATTCTTACCCGGGCCGCCACATCCCGGTGATATCATGCCACCTCACTCACCTCCATAGAATTCAGGAAGCCGCCCTCGTGCGGGCCCCAATATCAGTGTTCCCTCCATGGGGTCCTCAATGAGATCCACTCTAACTAGTGTTCTGATTAGTCTGATTCATCTCCATTGGATGTTAAAATTGCATCATACCCTATGTTAAACATGGGATGCTGAGGAAAACCAGAGATACATGCCAATGGCATACAATTACTCGCGTTTGATGTGGGATTCCATAGGTTTCTGTGCCCTTGATAAGCCCTATGATAATGGATAGAAGATAGACAAGCCAATCCCCAGTGTCAAGACATTCCAGTGATTCCCCAACATGAATACTCTCCTAACCGAAGGTTGCAGCCATGACTAGACTCCTTGGAAGGTCCTGACAGAAGCGATGTAATTAACTGGTGTCATGAAGATATGGCACCGAAAATAGTTTCACGAACTACGTCTTAAATCTATGAGGGAGAACCGAACTAGGTGATGAGATTTGAGGAGGAATCCATGGAAGGAAGAACCAACATCCCATCATCCCGTTTCGATCAAGGAGAAGACGTCCCTGGATAAGGAGCAGATGATTCCAGCCTTTGGAAAGCGGTAATACGAGGTAACAGTGGCGCATCTTCTGCATGTTGGATGCACGTTCCTCGGAGAAAGTGTTGGATACAGAAAATGGTGAACCGGACATGAATGGATTCTCCTAAGCATGGAGGCTAGTAGCGTTCGACGTATCGGTGGATAAGAATGTCATCTGACCCCATCATATGGAATCAGGTCCCACCAAACAGGCCTAATGTGAAACTCTCTAGAAGTTGGGATAGTCAGGACGTTGAGCATTCCGTTTTGTGGCATTGTCATTGTGGATTCCTATTTCCAACCACAGAATAAGGAATGGCATTGGGGCGCTGGTTGTCGATTTCTTTTCCTAATAGTATTAATTAGTTCATCTCCCGGCTTTCTAGGATTCATGTTGTTGCACCCATAGCTTGTTCACCTACCAGCCACCGGAGGGGCAGGGGAAATATTGATGTGGCTACCCCGAGCCATTATTCTTTTTCCACGATGGCTTCAATCACCATGGTTGTTGGGCGTCCACACCCCCGCTCCCCATCAGAGATTATCCAGCGATGGGTAATTAATGACCTTGTACGCAGGTATGCGGAGGAGGGGGTCAACCCCACCCAGGTAATGGCCTATATGGATATCAAGGCCGATGCACCTCACCGTCAATGCCTCTCCCGAGGGTCGTGCAGGGAGCCACTGCTCCCCACCCTAACATTCAATCGTTTTAGGATATTTTCCTTGGAACACCTTGACAGCTCCCATCCCAAGGCTGACTAGGTAGGGGATGTCCGGATTGGCCCAATCCGAGTCCCAATTCGTGGGCTCTTAGCAAGGGCTCCCTCCAGGCTACGTCAGCGCCGCCGCTCGGTGCCCCGAGCCAAGAAGTAAGAAAATCACTCGCCTACACTACCATCTCCAGTTCATCTTACCTGGTGCCAGTGTTGGGCAAGAGTGGAAGAGGAATCCCACCATGGCATGTCAATGTCAGTGACTACTGTGGCCCGATCCACCGCTGACTCCTATCACCAACTCCCTCCACACGTTGAGCAGGGTTAGCTTCATGCCCAACATGGATCATGGCCCCAACCGCCCCACGGGCAGGATGGGTAGACTCTACCGGTCACCGGTACATGCGATGGGTGTCGCGGACCAATCTGCAGCAGTACCACCCCACACAGAGGCTCGTACTATGCCGCCAGTACGGAAGGTGGTGGCCCTCCCGGCTTCCAACATAATCTTGGAGTTCTACCCCATTCCACCTTCATCTTAAGCGATGGTCTTCCCCGTGACAGAAACACCCCATATGGGGGGTCTCTCCTTTGCTCACTACAATGGGTACGGGGTCACTTTCCCTACTGTGGACTGTGTGTATGGAGACATTGCATGTCTGGTCACTTGCCGACATGTAGGGCCTCCCCATGTCCATGTGCCTATCGGAGAAGGTCCTCCTTGCCCTAGCAATCGGAGAGGTGGAGGCCAAGCCCACTTCACCAACGTCCATCACGGAGGTCCTCCCCGCGTCCCTTTTTCCATTTGTCCTAGTGCTCCTCGCACCCCGGATTTCTAGGGTGGAAACCCTCTCCACCCCACCACCAGTGTGGCCAGAGGACCCCATGTAGAAAGTTAGCCTTGTCCCAAGGATCCACCCAGGGGAAAGAAGGCAGGTCTTCACCATCGCAAGAGGAATTCTAGGGAAGGAGAGACAGCAATCAGACCAGTCCACTTCTCAGACTCTGAAGCGGAGTGCGACTCATCACGAGATCCCTCCCCTCAGTCCTCCGAGTCAACGGCTGGGGCAAGAATGAGGCGCATTAGCCTCTTACTCCCTGAATTTTAGATCCATATGATCCCTTCCTCCCTCCAAAGGTATATCCAGGAGGATAAGAACATGGCATGTCCTCGGGGGCCGACCGCGCAGTCGCCACTAGCGTCTCTTGAAGCTCCTTCTGCCTCGGCTAGAGACGATGGAGAGCTATTTTCGGTGTTAATGGAGGAAGGGAAACTTTATATCACTCCCTCGGTGGATGCTTATACTATGTTAGGATTTTTGGCCACCAGTGCATCCTACCGTGACATTTCACCTAGGTCACTGAAACCCTCAGAGGACAGCCCTAGATTTGGTGGCCAATCAGCCCGCTCATTTTACTCTCTGCAGGCTAGCCCTCAGGCCCATCGGACTGCCTCAGTGACGCTACCAGTTCCTCAACCACCCACAGCTGATGAGTGGGGAAATCAAGGGATATACCATGAATCTGAGACAATTAGTTTCTCGACTAGCCTCGCAGCGGGCCACTTCCCTGAGGAGTTTTGGCCGGTCACATGATTGAGTTTTTGAACGCTAGAATTGCTCACCCCAGAGGATTTGGAATATTTTCGCCAAACCCTCTGGGTGACTCACTTCTATCTCCCCCACTGGAGGGTGACTTATCCCAAGAGCCAAGAGAACCTGGAAGACATTGGCAAGAAATGTCGCATGGTTGACCTGGCCACACTCCCCACGGTCTAGCACCATGAGTAACCTGGCCACCACAGGGCCCTCCAACACCAATGCATTCAGAGTTTCCAAGTACTATTCCATTTTATTAAGTAGGATAACCTGAACATGCATGTTTGTGGCTAGGGGAAGTACGCTGCCCTCCCCTTCAGTGTGATTCGCTGGCAGCCCGACTCGCTTGGAAATAGTGAGGGCATGCCCCATAGACGAGTGGCGGTCAACATGACCGATATGACAGAGGGTGGAACGAGCTGGGACTTCTTTATGGGGACGTCCCCCTGAGGACGTTTTCCCTCTATACCCATCGGGGAGGATTACACACCCGCATAGGAACCACTTAGGTCTCCCCCAGACACTAAGGCATTGGTATTGAGCCAGAATGTCAGGAAGGGAAAAGAGAATGTTGGAGCTATCAAACACTCTGACCCATCCAACTTAGTGAAAAAGATGGAATAGGACCCCGAGAAGACAACATTACACCAATAGCTTTCTGAGCATAAGACGTTAGTCAATGAAAATTTGGTTGAATGCATTGCAGAGTGGCAACCCAACTGTGGTGATCCGTGGCAGGGGCAGCAGGGGAAGGAACAACTACCCTTCGGCGAGATTCTCCTAGGCAACCCTGATCATGCTATATTCGCTGAAAGAGGAGATGCCAAAACGCACAGCAAGATGGAACAATAAGTCTTGCAAAACCCTCCTGAATCACGTGACAATCCAAGGAACCCCGCTCAGACTCCTCCGAATGCCCCAAGAGGCGCTCCACCAGCTAGGGAGCTTGGCTACCGCATTGAAGAGCCCGAGAATGCACTCGTGGTTAGGGATCCCCATCGGGACAGGGACCCGTGTCCATACGATCCAATGGTAGCACTCATCACCCGCCTCGAGGCTTTGGAAATGCGATAGGTGGCTATCCCACCTGATGTCACGTAACACCCAGCATTGGTGGATGACATGCCAGCACCCTCGAGATTTATGAATACCACTTTATCGGGATGGGGGACCCACCACATCACCTGACCCACTTTAACTCAATGTGTGGGCCTATGTTAGGGACCCCAGCGTAGCAGGAGGATGCCAAACTCTGTTGCTTTGTTCAGACCCTGGAGGGGATGGCATTCGTTCAGTACAGCCAGCTCCCTGTGTGATCTGTGACTAGTTGGGAAGACCTTCGTAGGTAGTTCCTTCACCAGTTTAGCTCTACCACCTGAAAGAAGAACATCACAGACCTCTTCAGGTGCATGCAAAGTCCTGACAAGAGATTCATGAACTTCATCACTCGGTGGAAGGGGCTCACATACTCTCGTGACATTCCACTGACTCAGGAGAAATTACTGACAATGTGAAATGGAAATGTCAAGATGGAACTGGTTCCCTCTCTAAATACACAAAACTATCCCAGAGTGTTTTGAGACTTCTTAGATACGGCCCAACACCTTGAAAAAGACTTGCAACAGGACAGTCAGGCATGCCTACTGCCTCTTGTAATCCCATCAATGAGGACTGCCAGAGACGATCCCACCATGGTGGCCCAGATAGAGGCCCCCAAGAAGCTATAATTGCAACTAGTGGACCCAGATCCACAGCCCCGCAGAGGTCCACCACCACGGGCTCAACTTCCAGCCCAACAGTGTCCTCAAAATCAGGTAGTGCCCTCGTGTAACCCGTTGACACCACCTAGGTGACATTATAAAGTTCTTCCCCCTCGAAAAGATCCTCTGACCCCCCCATTAGGGACAGGATCACATATCCTCCCTTCTAGACCAATGAAATCAGTCCTTCTCATTTGATGAGGCTTAGGTCCCTGGCTACTTCTACATCACCTTAGAGCAGAGAATTGTACGACTGCCTGAGTGCTGAATGCCCGAAGAGGTGCATCTCACTGATCACCCCAACTACTGCCCTTATCACCAGATCCTAGGACACACCATCAAGAAATGTTATGTGTTCAAGGACTGGCTCCAAGACCATGTTGGAAATAACATAGTCAGGTTGGGACTGGCCCTGGCCCAAGTGGCCGGTGTATTTGTGATATCAAATAGCAGTAGGGACAACAAAGGTGATTGGAAGTAGGTTTATGACCATGGTACCCATAAGTATGATGACTAGATGGATCACAGGATGGTCGCTCGCACAATGGAATCATTTGTGCATGACTGAATCAGATGGAGACTTCAGAAGCTGTGGCCACCATGTCTACGTCGTCCTCTCAACCGGCGTCTTCCCAGAAGAGTAAGCATCAGCGGCACAAGAAGAAGCAACACACCCCACCAATGTCACCATCATACCGCACTCTCTGTGACTTCATGCCCCCTGAGATCGGCATTCCCCCCAGGATCCGCCCAGTGGTGGATGATTCTTCATGTGATATCCAAGGGTATGCTTCGGTTAATACCGTCGAGTTGGTAAATACCTATATGACTCTCGACGAAGGGGAGCGCTAAGAGAACATCCCTAACATCCCCAACCGACACCAATGTCGACGGAGCCAAGGATATATGGGTCATAGAGGCACGTCAGTTGGATCCTCTAGCCTGGCAGTGAATGCCGCTGAGACCAGACAGTAGGCCCGGCTCAAAACTCAACACGTTCTACCTATTCATCTGGTGTCGACATGTCCGCCTCCACCATTGTTTGTGCTACTGGATCAGGAAGAGCCACTTCGGCCATACAGTGACCCGCTTCTCCCCGATACAAGCCAATCTCAGTCACCCAGTCCTCAACCATCAACTAATCTCTGAGCTTCAACTAGTGAGCAGCAGGATGTTCTCAGTACTAGTCAGCTGCCGGTCCATCCGGTAGGGCCCACCATGCCTTCCATCACATAGTGACTCCCTGCAAGAAGTTCGCACCTGAGGCAGAAGTATGATTTTATCAAGCATCTCTTTAGCATCCCAGGAAGGCTTTACATCCTTGAATCCCTTTTCCTGTAGCCAAATATGTGTGAGGCACTCACCAAGGATTTAAGGATCCCCCTCCAGTTTGAGATAGAGGTAGCAGCTATGGAAGCTTTCCATGCTGAAATAGTTGAGGGTGTCTAATGTCAGACTGTCATTTCATTCTCAGTAGAAGAAAATGTCTCTCCCATACATGGGCACATTCTCCCTCTGTATATCACCAGCCAATTCAATGGCATGGAGTCTTGACACTGTCTCGTTGACACCGGCTCCGGGATCAGCCTTATCCCGACTCAGACACTGCGGAAGCTGGGGCTATTCGAGGATGACCTGACTCCATCTGATTTTAGGATCATGGGATATGAAAGGATAGAGGAGACACTGGTTGGAAAGATCCACCTGAAGACCTAGTTCGGTGGCCAAATTTCCAGCATCGAGTTCATGGTCGTCTCCCAGGACAACACATATAATGCATTGATTGGCAAGCCATGGCTCCACCTGCACGAAGCGGTCCCCTCATCGTATCACCCATGCCTCAAGTACTCCCCTTAATGGTCTAGTAGGCATACTCCCTATTGATGCATCTCTATTCTCCTCTTGCGAATCCCACTACATGGATGCTGATTATTACAAGATCAAGGAGAAAAAAGTATAGGCAAGCGAAGTTGATCCCGTCGCCACTATGACCGATCCTTGGGCAGACACGAATGAAGCCTATGTCTTCCCGATCCATCAGTTATAGGCCACGACCCCTGATATAAGGAAGATTTTTGGTCATTTCCAGGATAATATAGAACCATGCTCCCAAATCTAGGCAGTGTCAGAAGGTCACTTCGTATTCTTATACGAACCAGGCCCCAGTGATCCCAGAGCCTCCCACTCCTGTCAGGTATCGGGAAGTTCGGCTCATAGAAATGGAAGTACATCACACTTGTCTATATCAGCGGGCTGGAATAAGTCTGCTCTGGCTAATGGGCCACTATTTCTTTGATATTTTCTAGAATGGACCCTTAGGTCGGGGACCAGATGGGATCAGATTGACCGAATTCATAGCCATGGTCTAGGTTGCGCCAGAGTTTCCCGATGTAGTAACCATTTCCAAAAAATCTGGTAGCAGCCTCCCATCAGGTTTTGGTTGCTCAAAATTAGCTTCTCCCACGGAGGATCCATCCATAAGTGGAGAATAGGATCTAGAGGATGCTCCCCCTACATTTGGGGAAGGTGTTTCATCCAGAGTCGATGAGTTGGTACAGGTGAACCTTGATAGCGAGGCGGACCTAAGACCCACATTGATCAGTGCCTCCATGACCCTCTGGGAGAAGTAGTGGTACATGGAGTTCCTTAAATTGCACCGCGATGTATTTTCATGCAGTTATGATGGGATGCCGGGACTAGATCCTCAGGAATCTGTCCACCGCCTCGGTCTTCTGGAGAATCATCACAGATTCAAGCAGCCTCCCAGAAAGATGCACCATTCCCACGGAGCCATGGTCGAGGCCGAAGTTGAAAATTTAATTAGAGCCAAATTTGTCAAGGAGGTACAATACCCTAAGTGGCTAGCAAACACCATGCCAGTTAGGAAGAAGAACGGGCAGATCAGAGTCTGTATCGGCTTCTGAGATCTCAACTACCATTGTCCGAAGGATGCGTTTACCCTTCCAGTGACAGAATTTTTGATTTATGCTAAGGTAAGGTTCAAAGCCCTCTCATTCATGGATGGTTACTCTGGATATAATCAGATCTGGATGGCCCTCTAGAACGAGGAGTCCATGGATTTTAGGCACCCCAAGGTACTTTCTGTTACCAGGTTATGCCCTTCGGCTTGAAGAATGCAGGTACCACGTATCAGTGGGCCATGAATCGCATATTCAAGCCAATCCTAGGAACATTGGTGGAGTTCTAGGTGGATGATCGGGTGGTTAAATCTCACTAGCTCCAGGACCATATCAAGGTCCTTGAGAAAGTGTTTGGTTTACTCCGTTCCCACCACCTGAAGAAGAACCCGTTGAAGTGTGCCTTCAGGGTCACTTTCAGGAAGTTTCTTGGATTTTTTGTCTGATACAGAGTCATCACGATTGACCCAGAGTAGATAAAGGCTATCATCCAGATGCCTCCCCCGAGTAATATTCGGGAGGTCCAAGGTCTCCATGGCCACTTAGCCTACATACGCCGATTCATTTCGAATCTGGATGGAAAGTGTAAGCCCTTTTATTGGATCATGAAGAAGTGTTCCACTTATTAGTGGGATGAGGTGTTCTAGACCACCTTTGAGGAAATGAAGAAATATTTTATCTAGCCTCCGGTCTTGATACCACCCATCTCCAATAAGCCGCTGATTCTCTAAGTCACCACCTTGGAATGGTCTCTCGATGCCCTTATCGCCTAGAAGAACATTGAGGGGACAGAGAACAACCTGTACTACCTCATCCACATGCTCCTCGATATGGAAACCAGATACTCTGCCATAGAGAAGAGCTACCTTGCACTTGTATTTACTGTGCCGAAATTGCGGTATTACTATAAGCACCAAGAGGTACAATAGGTCTCTCGGGTAGACCCATTGAAGTTTAATCTAAACCAACCCATGTTGACTGGATGACTAGAATTGTGGGCGGTGATCCTCCAGCAGTTCAACATCAAGTTCATCCCCCAGAAGGATATTAATGAATAGGATTTGGCACAATTCCTAGCTACCCAACCAAACTCTGTGAAACAATACTTGGACTTGGATTTTCCTAATGAGGCAATCATCTCATTCGATCAGGATGTCCCTTGTTGGAAAATTCACTTTGATGGTGCCTCCCAGAGCCCCATCGAAAGGATGGTCAATGATCCTAGTCTCAATAATGTTGGTCTGGGTATCATCTTTATCACCCTGGAACAAGCCATCCTACCATACTCATTCCTATTATCAGAAGGTGTCACTGACAACGGGATAGAGTATCAGGCCCTTATTACTAGTCTCGAGTTGGCCCTTGAGTTCGACATGCCCCATTTTCATGTGAATGGGGTCTCTGAGATAGCTATTAAGAAAATAAATAGCTAAAATGTATTCAGGAAGCCATAGATCGCACTATTGTTAGAACGCACTCTCTGGCTAATGGCCTAGTTCCCTTCTTGGCCAGAGGTTTTCCACATCCCTTGGTCACAAAACAGTTGAGCAGATGCTTTGGCCAGCCTGGCCATGTTGCTTGCAAAGCCCGAACATGATGATCTAATTATCTACGTGGCGCATCAGAGATTCCTTGCTCCCATCACCCCAGAGGATGACGACGGCCAGTGAGTAATCCATCTTACTGCCGGATCCTCCACGTCAGGACCGCTAGGCTCTTCAGATGCAATGATTGAAGAAACTCCTGACTGGAGGGACCCTTTTGTCGAGTGTCTCCAAAATGGTTGCCTCTCGGCTAATCGGGCCAAACACGAGAAAATATGATGACGCAAACTGCATTTTATCCTCTAGAGTTGTCCCAGTCTTGAGCAGATCCTCTATATGCATAGTATCAATGGTGTTCTCCTCCATTGCATCTAAAGTGTTAAGATTCCACAGGTCATGGAAGAGGTTCATGGCATTTCCTATGGTTCCCACTAGGCTTGGAAGAAGTTGTCTCACCAGATTCGGAGATTAGGGTATTTTTGGCCTTCCATGACCCACGACTGCATCGAGTTCACCAAGAGGTTCCATGCATGACATGTTCATGCTAACTTCCTACATCGGCCACCAGTGTTATTCCATACTACCAAGTACTCTTGGCCCATTGAAGTATGGGGGTTAGATGTTGTAGGATTGTACCCACCAGCAATGGCTCACCAAAGCCGCTCCATTCTCACCGCTACAGATTTCTTTTCCATGTGGGCAGAGGCGATTCTGCTCAAGGAAGTCAAAGCCCGTACTGTCATGGACTTCATGAGTTCCAATATCATCCATCAATTTGGAGTACCTCAATCTATCCACACTAATAACAGTACCAACTTCAGAGTAGCCATGTTGAATAAATTGTATTCCAAGTACAACATTCATTCCAACCATACCTCCCGCAATCGCGCATAGGAAAATGGACAGATTGAGGCATTCAATAAACCCCTCTATAACATTCTGCATAAAATGGTTGGTTAGAATAAGAAGAGTTGGATGGATAAGCTCCTCAATTCCCTCTGGGCATATCATACAATGACCCGTAATTCCAACCATGTAACACCAAATGCCCTGGTGTACGGAACTGAGGCCGTCCTACCCATCAACATTCAGTGGACCTCATTACTCATTGCAGTCTATGACTAGAAAGCATCGGATGGAGTGGCTAAAATCTGTCTAGCAGAATTGGAAGCATTAGATGGGTATAGTCTACATTCCCTTCAAAACCTAGAAATAAATCTAAGCATGATGGCTTGATCTTTCAACAAGAAGTTTCGTCTCCGCTCTTTCCTGCAAGGTGATTTGGTATTAGCCCTCTAGGAACTAGTGATTCCTGGCAGTAAACCACCCAAGTTGGAGCCCAAGAGGGAAGGACCATTCATTTTTCATAAGGATTATCCCAACTGTGCATACTCCCTAGTGACCATGGATGGTGAGTGTATAACTCCTCCCACCAATGCCAAGTTCCTCAAGCAATTCTTTTCCTGAGAATTTTGTCCTGTATGATCGTAAACTACATTTTGTCCTACATGACGTTAAACTGTATATCGTCCCGCATGACGCTAAACTGTATATCATTTGAGATGATGTTAAACTGTATCTTCAAGAACTACGTGTGGATTGATTCCCATCCTTATGGGATACGTAGGACGGCCTGAATGTTTTGATTTCAGTTCTATCCCCATCTCTTCGAGATCCCACGATCTCCCGATCACCTAGGCCCCTTGGCTTGTCCCTCTCCACAAGGGGGATATATAGGTGTGGTACAGGGTTATTCCCTCCTTTATGTTGGGTTTTTTGCACCATTACCCCTTCTCCCAGGAATCCTCTATCTCTCGGTCTCCATCAAGATGAGTCCCTCAACCCCTTTCAGTAGTCTTCCAGTGTGTTCAGACTACTCTGGTATAGCACCAGCAGTGTCAGATTCAACATAGGCAAGTTCCTATCACATTTCATGTTTTGTGTCCCCCTTTATTGGGGCCCCCGTTATCTTTCACACCTGAAGGGACCACCAAAATGGCATGGATACCACACCTAAGGGCTCTCCTACCGCTACGGACCAATAACGCTGAGGGTTTCAGACAACAAATTAGTACAAATCCCACGTTGCAAACATGTTCAGCGGTAGATGATCATTTGTTTTTCCCATTTCAGGCTAACACGACAGGATGTTGTGTTGCGAACGTGGTCTGTAATCCTCCGTCATCACGCCTGCCCCTTCAAGACTTGAATTTTTGTTGGATGATTCACATTATGTTCCACCCCATCATGTCCAGGTGGAATCTTAACACTCTTGGCACTATCCCTCAATGCACCTTCACACACCAGGGGGACAAATATGCAATATGATGTCCATCAGGGGCCCCACGGTCCGATCTCTAAGACCATAAACTATTATCTTCATTAAGGGCTCTGTGCGGCTCAATCCTCATCCCCATGGGATACGTGGGGTCACCCGAGCATCGTTTTTCCGGGTCCCGCTCATATGGGAGATAGTTTCTCTTGCCCCTTTATCCTTTGACCATCGGCAGCATCTTGGCCTGAGACTCTTTTCCCAGAGGTGCACAGGGTGATGATCTGTACCTCGTCTACATTTATGTAGGGTATGTTTTATCGTGTCGTGCACATTCATCCATGTCCAAGCCATATGACTTTAAATTGGGTTGTTTAGTCCTACCACATGACCATAAACTGTATTAATATCATCTCGGCCACACGACAAAAAATGACACTGCATTGTGATGACCTCATCATAGAGGAAATCACATTGGGTATTGGTCATTGACCATACCATTTTTCAATGAATGTATATAGCTTGATTATTTTGGTGATTCTAGGAGTTTCTACCCTACGTCGGTCGCTCCACAAAAGAAAAACCATTCACCTTAAAGGATAAACAAGAAACATCAAATGTCGCTTCTTTTGGATCAAGGGAAAGACCCATATTCTCCTTTCATCCTTTGCACTGGTACTATACCGTGCCATTCCACCATCCAAGAACTATGTATTTCTTGATTCGCATTCTCATGAGATACGTAGGAGCACCCGGGCACTTTCCCTTGGGCCCAGCCTAACATTCGGGTTTAGTACCTTGACAAGAACATCTCCCCAGGGAAAACATGGTAAGTAGGTCTTATGTCCTCATTCACATAGTGTTTTGAAATCACATTACCACGGGTATCTTACATTCCTTACATCTCCCCCTGGTTCGAGTTCTAAGACTATAAAATAAAATCCTTTCCAGAACTACGTGCGGCTTGATACTCATCCTTATGAGATATTTAGGAACCCCTAGACATTTCGTCTCAGGTCCAGCCCCGGGAATCACAAATCCCATAATTTTCCCCACTTTCGGCCTCTTGGCTAGACACCCCCCCTGGGGATTTCTATAACTGCAGCGTTTGCCTTGAACAAGATCAAGATTCCCCATAATGACATTGGGAAGCGACAGTTCCCTCACCAGAGAGGTCATATCTAAATGTAGGGATGACCCAAGATTAGATTAATGTGCCCGCCTAATGTGCCTCCACCATGATGGTGTAATATTGGGAGTGTTGGATTCTGTTTGAACAAACCCCCACTCCACCTTCCATGCTTTTCATGCCACTTTATTCGGATCCTCATCCTCTTCCACGTTTATAGGGACCCCCCAACGGCATGGATGCTCGACCTATGGCCCACTTGCTATCCTAGGCCAATGTTCCGGAAGACTGATCATGTTTTAAGGGACCCCATAACAATACATATGCTTGACCTATGGTCCGCCTGCTGTCCTGGGCCCACGTTCTGAAAGAATAATCGGTGATATTTGAGTTAGGTCCTGTGTTGCAAACATGGTCAGTGGTCGACCCTCATTTATTGTCCCCATTTCAGGCTAATTCAATATGAATGATGTGTTTTGAACACATTCACTAGTCATCCTTTATTTCCACGCCCCTCCTATAGTGTTATAAATTTGGGTAAAGTGATTCACATTTTTCATTTCCCTATATTTGGACTTATTCTAATGCCCCTGTCATTGCCCTAATCGTGAGCTAGAGCACATTGAGAAGAAGGTACATTGATTGGTCTGAGGTACTATTCCTTTGACCGAGCCTCCCTCATCTCTTCAAATGTATGGGTTCGAATTTTGAATGCCCGAAGCTTGGTTTATGCTCCAATAATCAGACGAAGTGATAGTACAAGCCTCCTTTGCTTCTCACGGACCACATGAGCTTGGGGATGGATTTTTATTTATTTTGGAATTATGGTTGAGCATTTTAAACCAAATGGAAAAATATGATAAGAACATGCGAAAGTAAATAAATTTTCTCACACATACAGTTCAAAAGAAGAAGAAGTCGTAAATCAGGATGAGTTTATGGGTTTCACCAAAATAGGTCCCCTAAGGGTCAACTTCTTGGATAAATTTCTCCAATGTCGCCACCATTTTGCTGGTGGCCCCCAGTACTGCCTCCCATCCCCTGAAGACCCTTTCTTCATCGATGGATGAGGATCATAGCTTTTTGACCCTGGCCCATGCATGCGCCTATTTAGTCTAGAGCCCAGTTATCTGGTTACTCACTTCCACGAGTTTTTCTTGGGCATCTGCCAGTAGGGCCCTTAACTGATCCATGAGGTCAGAGCAGTTTGCAGTGAATATATCATACTCTTTCTTCTGTCCCATGAGGCATTGGACCTCCTGCTCCGCCCTTAGAAATTATCAGGTACTCCCCGACTCCTCATGTCACCGAATTACGTCGGTGTGCCGGCCCCTCTCACACATCTTCTCAGCCATCTAATCACGGACCGTCAGGTGAAGGCATTGAGCTTCTACCCCTCCATCACATAGGAAGCATAGCCAGGTGTGAAGTGACCCCATCTGCATCGCCATTCCACCTAGGGTTGATTCAGAAAATGTCGGATGCACTTCCATACCTTACGTTGTGTCATCAGGCTCTCCTCAGCCACTTCTGAATTTGAATCATCGATTTCTTCAGTATCAGAAGGCCGATATATAGGTAAGATAGCCAATAGGCCATCGGGAGGGTCTTCCTAAAGTATTCCTTCTAGGGGAATAGGCTCCTTAGCATCTGGGTGACCTTCCTCTCTCCCCTCAATATTGGTGGCATCCTCATCGACTTCTAGCCCTGCACCGACGGCAGCACCACTGGTGTCCGCTGCTCCCTGCTCACCAATTGCCAGAGCCAACTTAGTTTGGGAGGCATGTTCTGGATGGGGCAGTACGTTTTCCATTGGCACGCTTGTAGATGGTCTGGGCTTAGTAGCCCGACGTGCCTCCAGTGCTGTGATCACTGTACAGACAAGGAACACCGTAATCAGTTGAGTCCCTCGACAGTGAGTACTGATGTCAGGGATAGGAACTTATAGGAACCCAAGGCATTAGCCTCTATTGCCCTATCCTCTATATAAGCTCTTATGGCATGGGATCCCTCAGCGCTCATTAACACGATAACGAGCGTCGTTGCCCTGCCTTACCCCATTGACGCTTCCTCCCCTCCTTCAACCGAAGATGCTTGATAAGAACTGATGTGATCCTAAGTAAGATAAAGATGATGGGTTAAGTATTGAAATGTAATGAGAATACAAGAGAAGATAAGGGTCGAAGCATACCTCGAGCAGGTTGGTTACATCCATATTAGAGCTGACGATCTCACCGCTCTCCCAGAGACTCCTTTGGTGGGATGCCCCATGCGACCCTTCACCTACAGGCTCCCCTTCTCCTTCTTCTTCACCTTCCTCTTATCCTTCTGCCTCCTCTCCTGTTTCATCACCCTTGGACTCATCGCTGTCATCATCCATGGATGGCATCCTCTCTGGATCATTGTCCTGGCCGAGCAGCACCATTACTAAGAGAGGTGGCTTCACACGCCAACCCCGTTGGCATGCATACATCTCCATGGACGTCAGATACGCATGTCATCGATGGATTATCACCCTATCGGAAACCCAAACGAGCCCGACATCTGGAATATGGATCCCGTCACACACTATCTTCTGTCAGAGGGCTTAGGTACTCTCTAACTATCGCAGGGTTAGCCAAGCCGACCATAGGGCAAGGAATATCACATCATGGGAAGGTTGAAGCAGGTATCTTATTGTCTTCCCATTAAGTTCTATGGCCGCTCCATGGGACCCTCCCCCTCCATGCAATGTGGGCGTGGCCATGCCATGCGATGCCCCCACTACTGAGGTTTCGGCCTGTGCAAGCCCCATTGCCTGAGGTGCTTCCGATCTTCCTCCTCTAGCGGCACCCTACCTACTCTCTCCCCGCCAAGGTTTCACACTGGCGACTTTGAGATGCTAAATTCGCTTCTGCAGATGCCCCTCAATGTATTCTATGGTCCAATGTTCGACGTACTCAGTTTAGAGGCAGACATTGACTTTGGTGGGAGGAAAGGTGATGATGTCTCATGGGCCATGAGTCGGGAACAACAACCACAGTTGACGAATAATGCAGGGATGCCTCCCCTCTCGGACGTCTTTGTATACTCTCTTAGTCATTTGTTGGAGGCATCCGAACTACCCGGCTAACCTGGATGACACATATGGCTCGAAGAAGATCTTCCCGTCGATCTTGGACAGAAGCACCCAGACTCTGATGCTCTGGAAGTACTCCTTCTGCTCCAGTGAGCCTTGCTCGTCATCTATCAGCTGACCAGTGTGGGTGGGGAAGGGGCTGAAGGAAAAGTTGGAATGCATACCAATCTTGATCCATACTCCCTCCTCAGTGAGTGTCATCGGCATGACCCCGACAATATTCAGTAGAGAGGGTCATAGGACATTTCCCGGGGGGATGGATGGCCTTCGAGAAAGTGTATCCACCGTAGTGAGCCGCAACCCATCCATGGAAGATCTAGAAGGGGCCTCATACTCTCCTTAGTGATCCCCCTCTTGTGATGTGTCCCAAGATGGCATACAACCAAGCCAACATGAGGACCCCCAGGTTGAACCTCTTGTGGGAAGCTATGATGCCCGCCATCACCTGGGTCTCTAGATGGATGCCCATCCTTGCATCCCTCACCGGCTAGAGCCACCCACTCAGGAATGTGGAAAGGAATCTGGCATACTGGACATTATGGGTCTCATGGATCATTTATGTTGTAGCCCCATGATTGGTATTTCCCAACCTCCAGGATCCTCTTGTAAGATCCGCTCTTGCTCCTCTGAACCGTGGTTGGATACAATTTTCCCCTTCCTGGCATCTAGACCTCTGGATCCTTCTCCAGGAACAGACTAAACAAGTCCATGTAGGCAATGTCCTTTAGGAAGTCCTTGACTCCCAGCTTCTCCTTTTCCTGCTCTAGCAGGTGCCACATTAGTATGGGGGTTCAAGACCTATAACCCTAGATGTACATCGGTGGGAGGAATTCATCATATTGATGGACCTCCAATGGGATGCCCTCGATGTAGTGGTTGTCCCAGAGACTGATGCTAACTTTCCCCATGATGACGGTGGAAAGTGTTGGTGTCAGGGGATCATCGGTTGAACAACTTTGGCCTGAGATCAGGCTGCCGGTAGAAGTGGAATTGCGATGTCCACGCCGCCTCAAACAGACCATTGTGTCGTATCTTGGCCCCAAATTGTTCACACGTATGTCAAACCCAGTATTCCCATGACCATTCGCTAGTAAAGGTGCCTTTAGACTGCAGATCCTAGTCCTGCATCCATCCTTTGGTCTCATTAGTGATGCTCTGACTGAACGTTCTAGCATAAGGGGCTGAGGAGCTCTCTACAACAGGGTCACCCCCAGCAACGGTCCTGGTCCTGGGATTCAGAACATATACATCCATATGCCTGGTTTCTTTGGCAGGATGATCGTTATTGGTGACATTGTATCAAGGAAGTTCGTCTTCGTGGGTCACCCATGACCGTGATGTAACAACCTCGAAACCTAGCAGAGGGACCTCCTCCAGAATGTAGAAGTCCCACAGCGGCAGACTGTCAGACAAGGCATACTTTTTCTGGTTAGGGGTTAGAAAGTTGAAGAGGTTTTGTTATTGGAGACAACCCTCTTTGTGTCATAGACCTCCCAATTTGCAGTCATTTCTGCTCTGCGAGCAGCAGCTTCCCCCTCATCAACCCAGTTTGTGGCCATCTTCTTCCGACTAAGTGTTTCAGAGGTGTTTCACGTAAACTGGAATGAAAGAGATAAATTTGGGAGTATGGTGCGTAAAATTAGCGGATGGCATGAAATTTCAGGTCGTGGCATGAAAACCCTGGGTTTTCATGTAAAATTTCACCAAATCTCGGTAGAATTATGCGACGGCCAGCGGTTTTTCGTGCATGAGCAGAAGCAATTCTCCACACGAGAGCTCAATGCTTATCACGCGAGAAACATCATATAGAGAATGGGACCCGCGGTGGCTTTTATAGGATATGCCTGGGTTCCGCGCCCGTGTGAAATGTGGATTCCATGCCTAGATGATTTTTTCACACCACTCCAAATTTTTTCATTTAGGGGGGCCAGAAGCCCTGCATTTCGGCGTTTCCCTCGAAATCTAATCATTGTAACCCCTTGCCAAACCAATTTTGAGGGGGGTATTTGTAGAGGACGAAAAGTGCATAAGTGTTGAAGATAGTTTCGAGATGACAATGTGAAGTCATATTCAGACCCGAAGACCCACTCCGGGGGGCCCGGAGGGGTTGCGCAAAATAAATTATAAAGTGCGTGAAAAATATTTCCTACGTGGAAATTCCCGGGTTTCGAGAAGTGTCCTGGCGCCGGCGTGAAATTATTTCGCGCCCGTACCCCGCGCAGTTGACATTTTGTGATTCCCCCTCTGTCGCGCAATACTTTCTCACTGGCCTTTATTTTGTGCCCCCAGTCGCCTATAAATAGAAGGTGAACCCCTTCTTTTTCTAGGCTAATGAATCTGAACCGGCTCTTGTGCGCATAATCAGAATTCCGCGCGCGTGCAATATGGCCTTCAGGTATGGTTCTTATCCCGCCCAGTCACCCCGAGGTCTGCCTCCGCACAAGATCCCCTTTGTCCTAGAATGAATTCCAATCCCTTTGGGGTCTTCCCCTTGCACGCAATTACTTCCATTGAGCGCAAGCCGGCCGATTGCGTGAAATTTCTTCCATTGCACGCACCTCGTGGCCTTTCACATGTTCTCTCTCACTTGCATGCAATTCATTCCTCTTGCATGAAAAACCTCTGCCCCCCCCCCACACAAATTTCGTGCAAACATCACTGATTTCACACCATCCAGAGGTTTATTCACGCTGAGTCCTCCTATATTGCGCAAGCCTCAAGGGATGTGTGTAAATCCCCAGGGACCTTGACCTCGGTGCTCCCTAGGCACCCCCTTGCGTGAGCACCATATTCCCTTCTACCAGGTGCTATTTGAAGGGGTCCTGTGCACCCCGGTCATCCGCATCATGCATGGTTTTCTTGAACGACCTTCTAGGTTTGTATGAAATAACTTCAAAGTCCCTTGGAAAATTCTTCCCATTACATTACTTCACCTCATGCTTCTTCGCATAGGCACGCTAATGGCTATTGCTTCTTCGCATAGCCATGCTAACGTGGACCCCTCGATGGTTCACTCCATGACACCCCCTCACCATGGCCTTGTCGATGCCTTCCCTTCCAGAAGGGGCAGAGTGTAACGATCAGGTAAGTCCTAGGGGTATGGAGAAAACCCACCTCGTCCAAGCTACAGGACGTTAAACTGCCAAGAACCTCATCCTAAACACATGACATTCAACTGTGACCTGGCCACGTGCCTCGCATGAAGGGTCCCCCCACCTCAGACATTCTTCATGCCCAGTCTTCCCCTTGGGGATGGGGGTCATCCCTCGTAGGTGGTGATATCTTCTTTTTTAGAGCATCGTTTGTCCACGGGGAAGGGCAGCCACCTTGGTGTAAGCCCCTAACCTTTCTTTCAGGAGGAAGCACCCCTGTTCCTCTTCACTCCCACAGTGCCAAATCTATCCATGGGTGTGATAGGGAATAGTGCTCATCCTTTCATATTCGGTCCCCAAGGCCAGTGGAAGGCATAAACGGGAACGAGGCTCCTCCTTTCTTCAGTCCAAAATCCCTCTCCTAATATGCTATGTTGCCCTCGGGCCTCCATCCTAGAGTATGTTCGGGCACCATGGGCCGGTCAATGCGTAAGCCCCACCCCCCTCATTTCCCACAGACGCACCCTTCACAATCTGATCATCAGGTCTCTAATGTATCTTGTTTCTCAAACCTAGAATGACTCCCGTGAGCTTAGAGAGAGCACCATCCATGAAAAACCTTAGGCCACCTAAGAGTGTAAGCCCCAATCCATTCCGAACTATGATGACTTTGATCTGTGCTAAGGCATGGTATGTAGGAAGCCTCCACGATGTTCAAGCCCCACCACCTTGGGCCACCTTATAGTGTAATCCCCAATCAATCACAAATTACATGGACATTGATCCGTGCAAAGGCATGGTACATAGGAAGCCTACACGAGGTTCAAGCACCACCACCTTGGGCCACCTCAGAGTGTATGCCCCAATTCATCCCAAACTACAGGGACTTTGATCCGTGCTAAGGCACAGTAGGTAGGGAGCCTCCACTAGGTAAAGCTCCACCACCTTGGGTCGCCTTAGAGTGTAAGCCATAATCCATCCCAAAATATGGGTACTTTGATTAGTGCTAAGGCATGGAATGTTGGAAGCCCCCAATCCATCCCGAATTACGGGGACACTGATCAGTGCTAAGGCATGGTATGTAGGAATCCTCCACGAGCTTCAACCCCACCACCTGATCGTTCCAACCCCATTTCTGTCGGTTTGTCAACACCATGGACTACCTCAGAGTATAAGCCCCATACCTGTCCTGCATGACGTTAAACTGTATTCACCATATGAACTATGTGGTATTTGATTCCCCGCCAGGGGGATACATTGGAAACCTTCACGTGGTTCAAGCCCAAAACCCATGTCTCGTCCTGATATCTCCCTCAAGCCCATATGTTTCAGGAAGCACATTCCCTAACCTATAGGTTCCACTTCCTTTAGGTCCCATCTATGCGTCCATTCTCACGGGTCGCCTCTTATGGAGTCCCATCGTCTCACCGAACTACACGGACGTTGATTCCCTGCCATGGGGATACATAATAAATCTCTTCAGGGAAGCCGCCCATGTGCAGGCCCCAATATCGGTGTTCCCTCCAGGGGGTCCTCAACCTGATCCACTCTAATCAGTTTCCTGATAAGTCTGATCTATCTCCTATGGACGTTAAACTTGTGGCATACACTGTGTAAAAGATGGTAAGCTGAGGGAAACCTTAGATACATGCCAATGGAATAAAATTTCCCATATGCGATGTGAGATACCTCGGGCTTCGGTGCCCTCAAGAAGCCCTATGATAAGGGACATAAGACAGACATGCCAATCCCCAGCGTCAAGACACGCCAGTGATGCTCAAATGTGACTACTCTACTAACTGAAGGTTGTTGACCTAACTAGACTCCTTGGAAGGTCCTAACAGAAGCAGCATAATTAACTAGTGTCCATGAAGATATGGTGCTGGTAAACGTTTCACAAACTACTTCTTAAATCTATGAGGGAGACCTGGACTAGGTGACGAGCACCGAGAAGGAATCCAAGGAAGGAAGAACCGACATCCCATCATCCTGTTTCGATCAAGGAGAAGAAAATCCTGGATAAGCAGTGGATGTCGCCCGCATTTTGAAAGAAAGAATACAGGGTAACAGCGGTGCATCCTCGACGTGACAGATGCGTGCGCCCTGATGAAAGCATCAGAAATAGTCTTCCCTCAGAGTGTCTATACTTCAATGTTGTTAGAGTATAGGAGGAATTGGATGATGGGTGCTTTCTCAAATTTTGTATAGTTACCGATGCAAGACCACATGGGGAATTGATGGTGAGTGCTTTCTCAGATAGTATTTGCAAAAGCTGAACTAGAGAGGTTTGACTGTGAGTACTTCCCAGAGGGTTTCTTTTGTTTGTTTGGTTGAACTAGATGGGATAGGTTATGAGTACTTCCCAGAGGGTTACTTATATTTGATTAGCTGCTTACTTGATATATGAATATGAATTCAATTGAAACTATAGGATTGTTTACTTTTGAATACTTCCTTTTTTATTGCTACATTTTTCTTATTGCCATCCATATATATTCACTGATTGTTAGACACAGATTTTTGGGTGGTTTCTAACATAGAAAATTTACGGGCATATTTTTTATCAAATAATGACTATTTTTTAATGTTTTTAGATTATAAAACCCATGAATTTCATTGTTTTATAAAAATAATGTATAATTTGAGTTTTAGAATGAAAATGAGCAAAATTGTGAAAAGTGCATAATTCTGGATTTTTGGATAGATTTTTCAAACAAAGTTTTTTTTTCATTTCATAAAAAAGGAAATTCAAATTAAGTGAATCAAATTTGTTTTATAATCTAGAATTGATTTCCTTCATCTTTGTTTGCTGGACCAGAAGCTTATTCGGCCATCAATGGTACTAAAAATTCATTAAAGTTTCATATTTGTTCGAGCAGATAGCGTGGACCACACCACTATAATGGAACCCAAAATCGGCCTAAACATATCCAAATGAGGTTCTTCCACCTGGTATAGAACAATGTCAGAGAGGGCCGTCTCTACACAAAATATTTTGGAGTAATGAAGTCCTTAACATGGCCATTGAGCGACATACTTTTGGAGGAACTTTCCTGGAAGCTTCGTCCAGAAACAAAAGCCTTAAATGAAAATTTTATAACTCCTTCATAAAGGGTCCAAATGTGCTAGAATTTGTAGGGTGAACGACCAACACATTTATGAACAATATTGAAGAAGGGGTCCACGCGTGAATCGGCCATTTTTGGGTCCAAAAATTCATAATATTTTGGAGGATAGAAATCTGCCTATAAAAGGAGAGGATCTCCTGCTTCTCAATTCATTCACTCACATCCCATTCCAGCCAGCGACAATCGTCGAAGAGGAGGAGAGCATCCTACTACTTGTTCTTCATTCATAATTCCTTCCTCCATGTTTATTTTTTATTTCTATTCGATGACCACACCTTGCATGGAGGGGTAGAATATTTTGTGATTGGGTGAAGGGAAGGGGGGACCCCATTTTGTGATATTTGAGTTTATGAAGTTTAATTTAAATGAATTATTTTCTTTTAATTGAATAATTATAAATTTAATTTATTTTTGAATTTAAATTTAATACGATTTTATTTTGATTTATTCTTAAATATAAAATTTCATTGATTTAAATATTATTCCGCCCTTTCTTGATCTATTCATTTTTACACCGATTGGTTAATCTATGAAGAAAATCAACTAAGGGAGTGATTTGGTGATTTCTAAATCACGTGGAAAAATTAAGATAGATTAATTTAATTATTTAGGGAAATCAATACCATATTTTGTAATTCCTAAGTAATTAATATTAGTCTATTAATATTTCTACACTTTGATAAATAATTAAATCAAAGGTGAAAAGAAGAAACGATTGTTTTTCAATTCACTTAATTATTTTTTCTAAAACGAAAGGATTCATATTTTATTGAAAACTATGATGACACCAAAATTGGGAAAACCCAACCTAAATCTAATCACTTCTCTCACATATTAATTTCATAAAACCTTTTTTTAAAGAAAACCACTTGCTTTCCTAAATCATTCAAACTTTTGTTTTCTTAAGTGACACCAAGATTAATACACTGCTCTTTGGAGAATGAATTTCTTTTTACCATTAATACTACACTCTTAGGGGGATTTAATTGTTTTTTACACACCTCATGACACGTGTTTGTCAAAACCGGCACCGATGACTGGGAGCAAGTGTAAATCCGCATGACCAGGACCTCTAACGAGGAACTACTTGATTTAGACCCTAAGATAGAATGAAAATTGTTTACTAGGCATATGAATCTCAATATTGAAATCAATTTTGAATAAATAAGTTTAGAAGGCTCAAGTTTCCAATTAGAACCACCAATAAGGGCTCAAAACCCTAGACAAACCTTGAGGGACATTTGTGCCCCACAATTTGCTAACCAGTAGAATCAGTTAAACATGCTTGAACAACCAAATGATTTTGAGTTACAAGTAAACATGATTCATGTGCTACCTAAATTTCACAGCCTTGAAGGTGAGGATCTAAATCGGAACATTCAAGAATTTAGCCATGTGTTTTCAATCATCAATCCAAGAGGAGTAGAATAGGAGAAAGTGAAGTGGAATGAATTCCCTTTTTCACTTGAGGGAGCAGCGAAAGAGTGGTTGTATACCTTACAACCTAGAGAAATCCAAGACTGGGATGATCTCCAACAAAGTTTCATGCAAAGGTTCTTCCCAGCCTCCTAGAGTACATCAATCTAGAAGGAGATATACTGCATTTGACAAGCTACCGGTGGGAATCTTAACGAGTATTGGAAATGATTCAGGAATCATAGTGCAAGTTGCCCACACCATGCTATAGAGGGGAACCAATTCCTTGTCTTTTTCTACCAAGGAATCCTAGACAACGATAGGATCCTTTTGGATGCATCATATAGAGGATAGTTGATTTAAAACTTACCCGGAGATTCCCGAAGCCTGATAGAGAAGATTGCCCAGAATTCACAACAATTCCGGACAAGAAGCACTAGTACAAGAGGGATGCATGATGTAAGAACTTCTGACACATCTCCTCTTCCGACAACACAAATTCAAGAACAAACAAGCCGTGTGAGAAAAATCGCCATCAAGTAGGTGAATGAGAATCCATATCCACCTTAGGTATGTGAGTAATGTTAATCACCAAATCATTACACTGATCAATATGCTGAGATACAGGATACAAAAAGTTGTGCAGTTGCATTCCTACAACGGAAATTCCCACAAAATCCACAATGGAGAGAAGGTTGAACCCAACAAGGATACAGAGGACAATAAAACCAGTCTAGGAAACCATTTCAATAGAAATTTCAGAACCATACACCATAAAATCAATCCTTCTAGGGACAAAAATCATTTCAACCACCACCTTTCCAACGAAGGAATTTTGAACAACCACCAACAAGTTCTGAGAAGTTCCACCAAGAAATAGAGATTGAAGAGTGAAGAAGACTATGAAAAATTTGGACCACAAGCTTTATAACCTTATGGATTTTTTAACTAGGAATCAAGGAAGACTCCAAACTCAAACTATCCGAAATCCAAAGGAGAATATTAGTGCAATCACGACTCGAAGCGGTATGGAGCTTCCACCACCTGAGCCAAGTAAGATGGATGATTCCAAACCAAAACCTGAAGAGAAACCTATCCACCCCAAGAAGAAGTAAGAAACAACAATTCAAAGGCAACAAAGAGAGAATGGAGGAAACAAGGTACCATTCCCTTATGCACTAACTCGATCATCAAAGGCTGACGAAGACCAACTTCAAAGGGAAATCCATTAAACCTTCTGAATAGTGGAAATCAACATTCTCTTATTGGAGGCAATCCACCAAATTCCCAAATAAGAAATGTTTCTAAAGTAAATATGCACCAAGAAAAAGAAGCGTGGTGAGGATGAAAAAAATCAGTTTTGGAAAGAGTGTCTCAACCGTTTCCACCCCACCTTTACCCAAAAATGTCAAGATCCAGGGACATTCTCTTTTCTATGTACAATGTGGTCTTTATATTTTTCGAATGCTTTGTGTGAGCATGGTGAATCCATAAATGTAATGTCTAATTCTGTTTTCTCTTCTTTGAAAATAGGTGAGTTGAAGCCCACAAGATTGGTTATCCAATTAGAAAATGGATCCACTATCTATCCAGACGAATTTATGGAAGACGTTCTTGTGAGAGTTAGATAACTCATTTTTCCAGAAGACTTTTAAGTACTCACCATGGAGGAGGAAAATAATCTGAGATATTCACCGATAATTTTTGGGAAGACCATTCATGAAAACGGAAAAAACAGTCATCAATGTACATGAAGGAACTCTGACCTTGGAGCTAGGAGATAGCAAGGTCAAATTCAATGTCTTTGACTAAAAAAGAAGCCCGCCAAGAAACCATTCCCTCTTTGCGATTTCCCATGAAGAAGGAAGCAACTCCATCGATGATCCAGGTAACCTTCGTTCTAGGTCTGAAGGTCCTTTTATTGATAATAATTTATATCGTTTTGGTGCCATTCAGGTTGAGAAAAAAGGAGGAAACCCATTCACTGTCAATGGTCAAAGGCTGTAGAAGTTTTATGGAGGTTTACCTCAAGAACCAGTGGAGGAGGTCAATCTTGTCCTACCCATCTACTAATTTCTTCTCATAAGGTAAGGTCGAGACAATGACATTAAACAAAGGCGCTTCCAGGAGGCAACCTGAGTTTCACTGTTTTCATAGGATTTAGTAGTCAGTTACCTCTTAGATCACCCAATTGAGATATAATGGAATGGTTCTTACACTAGTATGAGTGGTTTTAATTTTTCCTGAACCATCATGGAAAGAAACCATAAGGCCGACAAAAGATCAAGAGGAAGACGAACAAAAGCTTTATATCAAAAGGGAGTTCACTTTTCATGATTATCATTTAAAACCCCTTCATTGTTTTCATCAAAATCATGTTTTGATCATTAAATTTGAAATTTCATGTCCATACATGAATTCATATTTTACTCAACTTATCTAGGAGATATGAGTATCTTAAGAACCCAGTGGTACCATGTTTTAGATTTCAATTTTTATATTATTAAATGGTTGAAATGAGAATTGCATTTTTTATGAAGCGTTGATATTGAAATGATAACTCATGATTTGAAGGAATTAATTAATTCTCGTAAATGAAATTTCCCTACCATCTTTAATGCTTTGAATTTCGGAAATTTATGTGAATTGATTTATTATTATTAGTCATGCCATGAGTGATTTTACAATGTTATATTTCAAATTCCAAAATGGATTTCTAGACCAAGTACTTCCTATTTATTCTTGAGACTATTTCTTGAGTGATCTTGGGATATGTAACTGACCAAGACATGTATTGAAACTTGTCAATGGTATGAATGCACAAAAACACATTTAAAATGATTTAGTCATCCTTTGAAAAGCTAAATTCCCTTAAAATACCACCTTTACATCAATCCTTCTTTAGACTATAGAGACCATAAATGACCTTTATAGGGATGAGCCATGTTTCATTCCATTTTTATCCATTCCTTCCCAACTCTTGGTATTTGCATGATATTTTAATGTTTATGTGTTGGGGTAAAGGAAATCACAGTGGATGGGATGATACACATTATGATAAAGAAGTTTGGGGGTGTTATTATGTGAATTTTAAAAGGAGGGGAAATAATTCATTATACTCTATTGTTTTCCCCTCTTTAATTAAAAAAATAAAAAAAAGACAAAAAATAGAAAAATGGGTTTTGATTTTGGAGAACCAAAATTCATCATTTTCCAGACCGACAATCTTATGATCGTATGTGGTTAGGTGATGTATTTGAGGTTTTATCTAATCATAACTTTGGAAAAATGAAAAAAAACAAATAAAAAATCAAGAGGGTGCACAAATCATCCATTATGATTACTTGATCATAACCTTTTCTTTGAGTTTTGGGAAGTGGGTGTTGCTATTTTGAAGGGGAGAATTTCATTACAGTTTTACTTTTAATATCATGCATTGTACTTCAGAAATTAGACTTCTCCTTGAGCCTTAAATGTTAATGAATCAAATCCTTCCAACCTTAACCCTCAGAGTCATTTGAACCTTTATTGCAAGTCCTCATGATTTTATGTGTCTTTTTTCTTTACACAGTGGAGAAAGTATTTTATTTACAAGCCTATGGATAAGGAGAATGTTCTCATGATATGAGCATAACTCTACATTAATTTTATCATGAGTGATGAGAGAAAAAAAAGTGAGGTAAATCATGACATGTAATGTTTAATAATGATTAATCAAGGAGCTTGAATGAATGAAAGGTTAAGTTCCTTCGATTTTCAAATGGGAAAAGTAAAATATTTGAATTATTGGTTTCTTTGAAAAATGGGAACTTAAATTGATATTTTATGCAGATTTTTGAATGTTTTATTTTACATTGAATTTTTTTTGATTTTTTTCATTGAAATTTGAATATTGGTAATATTGGCGTCCTTTGATTTCCATGTTGAGATATTATGCTTGAGGACAAGCATAGTTTAAGTGTGGGGGTATTTGAAAAAGAAAATTTACGTACATTTTTTTAATCAAATAATGAGTTTTTTTTAATTTTTTGAGACGATAAAACCCATGTATATCATTGTTTTATAAAAATAACAGGTAATTTGTGTTGTAGAAAGAAAATGAGAAAAATTGTGAAAAGTGCATAATTCTGTATTTTTGGACAATTTTTTTACACAAAGGTATTTTTGTCATTTCATAAAAAAAATATAAATTAAAATTTAGTGAATCTAATTTTTTTAGAATCCTGATTTAATTTCCATCATCTTTGTCTTTTGTACCAGGAGCTTATTCAGCCATCTAGTGGTACTAAAAATTCATTGAAGTTTGACATTGTTTTGGGCGGATAGCATGGACCACACCACTGTAACGGGACCCAAAATCGTCCTACACATATCCAAATGAGGTTCTTCCACCTGAGATAAAATGAGTACAGATATGGCCATCTCAAAACCAAAATTTTTGGAGTTTTGAAGTCATTAATGAGGCCATTGAATGACATGCTTTTGGAGGAACCTTCCTAGAAGCTTCATCTAGAAACAGAATCCTTCAATGAAAACTTTATAACTCCTTACTCCTTTGTCCAATTGTTCTGGAATTTGTAGGGTGAACGTCCAACACATTTATGAACAATATTTAAGAAGGTTCCCACGCATGAATCTCCCATTTATAGGTCCAAAAACGTGCAATATTGCAGAGGACGGAAATCTACCTATAAAAGGAGAGGAGCTCCTGCTTTTCAATTCATTCCTTCACATCCCATTCGATCCAGAGACAAGCATCGAAGAGGAGGAGAGCATCCTCCTACTAGATCTTCATTCATAATTCCTTCCTCTGTGTTTATTTTTTATTTTTATTTGATGACCCCACCTTGCTTTGAGGGGTAGAATATTTTGTGATTGGGTGAAGGGAAGGGAGACCCCATTTTGTGATGTTTGAGTTTCTAAAGTTTAATTCAAATGAATTATTTTCTTTTAATTAAAAGATTATAAATTTAATTTATTTTTGAATTTAAATTCAATACTATTTTATTTTGATTTATTCTTAAATATTAAATTGATTTGATTTATATATTATTCCACCCTTTCTTGATCTATTAATTTTTACACCGATTGGTTAATCTATGAAAAAAAATCAACTAAGGGAGTGATTTAGTGATTGCTAAATCACGTGGAGAAATTAAGATAGATTAATTTAATTATTTAGGGAAATCAATACCATATTCGGTATTACCTATGTAATTAATACTAGTCTATTAATATTTCTACACTTTGATAAATAATTAAATCAATGGTTAAAAGAAGAAACAATTGTTATTCAATTCACTTAATTATTTTTTTCTAAAATGAAAGGATTCATATTTTCTTGAAAACTATGATGACACCAAAAATGGGAAAACCCAACCTAAATCCAATCACTTCTTTCAAATATTAATTTCATAAACCTTTTTTAATAAAACCTCTTGCTTTTTTAAATCATTCAAACTTGTTATTTTTTATGTGACACCATCATTAAAACACTGCTCTTTAGAGAACAACATTCTGGTTACCATTCATACTACACCCTTAGAGGGATTTAATTTTTTTTTCACACCTCACGACACGCGTGTGTAAAAACTGGCGCCACTACAGGGGAGCAAGTGTAAATCTGCATGACCAGGACCTCTAACGAGGAACTACTTGATTTTGACCCTGAGATAGAAAGAACATTGTTTACTAGTCATAGGAATCTCAATACTGAAATCCATTTTTAAGAAATAAGTATCGAATTCTCAAGTGTCCAATTAGAACCACCAATAATGGCACAAAACCCTATACAATCCTTGAGGGACCTTTGTGACCCACAATTTGCTAACCAGTAGAATTGGTTAAACATGCCTGAACAACCAAATGATTTTGAGTTATGATTAAACATGATTCTCATGCTACCTAAATTTCATGGGCTTGCAGGTGGGGATCTCAATCGGTACATTCAAGAATTTAGCCTTGTGTGTTCAATATTCAAACCAAGAGGAGTATCAATGGAGCATGTGAAGTGGAAAGCATTCCATTTTTCACTTGAGGGAGCAGTGAAAGAGTGGTTGTATACCTTACAACCTGGAGAAATCCAAGACTGGGATGATCTCAAACAACGTTTCATGAAACTTTTCTTCCCAGACTCCCAAAGTGAAGCAATTAGGAAGGAGATATACGACATTCGACAATCTACCGGTGGGACTATTTACGAGTATTTGGAACGATTCGGGAAGCTTAGTGCAAGTTTCCCTCACTAAGCTATAGAGGAGCACCGCATCCTTGTCTTTTTCTAACAAGGACTCCTGGAGAGAGATAAGAACCTTTTGGATGCATCCTCAGGATGAGAATTGATTGAAAAATTACACGGAGAATCATGAAGCCAGATTAAAAAGATTTCCCAGAATTCACAATAATTTGGGATAAGAAGAACTGGTACAAGAGGGATGCATGATGTAAGAACTTCTGACTCGTCTCTTCTTCTTACCACACAAATTGAAGAACTAACAAGCCTTGTGAGGAAAATCTCTATCAAGAATGATAATGAGAATCCATATCCATCTCTGGTATGTGGGTTATGTTAATCACCAAATCATTACACTGATCAATGTGCTGAGATACAGGATACAGAAAGTTGTGCAGCAGCATTACAACAAAGGAAATTCCCACAAAATCAACAATGGAGATAAGGTCAAACCCAGCTAGGATACAGAGGACAAAAAAACCAGGATAGGCCACCATTTCAATATCAATTTTAGAACCATAGACCATATAAGTTGTCCTTCAAGGGACACCAATCATTTCAACCACCACCTTTCCAACAAAGAAATTATGAACAGCCACCAACAAGTTCTGAGAAGTTCCACCAAGAAACAGAGATTGAAGAGTAAAAGAAGACTATAAAAAATTTGGACAACAATCTTGATGAACTTATGGATCTTTTAACCAGGAATGAAGGAAAAAACCCAGCTCAAACTATCCCAAATCCAACTGAAAATATTAGTGCAATCACAACTCAAAGCGGTAAGGATCATCCACCACCTGAACCAAGTAAGTTAGATGATTCCAAACTAAAACCTGAAGAGAAACTTATCCACCCAAAGAATAAGGAAGAAACAAAAATTCAAAGGAAATAAAGAGAGAAATGAGGAAACAAGGTACCATTCCCTTCTGCACTAACTCGATCATTGAAGGTTGAAGAAGAACAACTTCAAAGAAAAATCCATGAAACCTTATAAAAATTGGAAATCAGCATTCCTTTATTGGAGGCAATCCACCAAATACCCAAATATTCATTATTTCTCAAGGAAATATGAAGCCAGAAAAAGAACCGTGATGTGGATGAAAAAAACAGCTTTGGAAAGAGTGTCTCACCCATTTCCACCCCACCTTTACCCAAAAAATGTCCAGATCCAGTGATATTCTCTATTCCCTGTACAATGGGTTCTTTATATTTTTCTGATGCTTTTTGTGACCTTGGTGCATCCATAAATGTAATGTCTAATTTTGTTTTCTCTTATTTGAAAATAGGTGAGTTGGAGCCCACAAGAGTGGTTATCAAATTAGCAAATGGATCTATTGTCCATCCATCCGGATTTGTGGAAAACGTTCTAATAAGAGTTAGAGAACTCATTTTTCCAACAGAATTTTATGTACTCACCATGGAGGAGGACAATATGCCAAGACATTCACCAATAATTTTGGGAATACCATTCGTGAAAATGGAAAAAATAGTCATCAATGTTCATGAAGGAACTATAACCATGGATCTAGGAGACAGCACGGTCAAATTCAATGTCCTTGACTCAAAAAGAAGCTCGCCAAGCAATAATTCCCTCTTTGAAAATTCCCATGAAGAAGGAAGAAACTCTATCGATGATCCAGGTAAGCTTAGTTCTAGGTGGGAAGGTCCTTTTACTGATACTAATGTATATCTTTTTTTTCCATTCAGGTTGAGAAAAAAAGGATGAAACCCATTCACTATCAATGGTCAAAGTCTGAAGAAGATCTATGGATGTTTACCTCAAGAACCGGTGGAGGAGGTCAATCTTGTCCAGCCCATCTACTGATTTCTTCTCATAAGGTAAGGTCGAGCCAACGAAATTAAACAAAGGTTCTTCCAGGAGGCAACCCAAGTTTCACTATTTTCATAGGATTTAGTAGTCAGTTACCTATTACAACACCTAATTGATCTATAATGGAATGGTTCTTACACTGGTATGAGTGGTTTTAATTTTTCAAGAACCACCATGTAAGGAAACCACAAGGCAGACCCAAGAACAAGAGGAAGAGGAACAAAGGCTTTATGTCAAATGGGAGTTCACTTTTCATGATTATCATTTAAACTCCCTTCATTTTTTTCATCAAAATAATGTTTTGAGATTTAAATTTGAAATTGCATGCCCATGCTTGAATTCATATTTTACTCAACTTATCTATGAGACATGAGTATCTTAGGAACCCAGTGACACCATGTTTTAGATTTCAATGTTTATACGATTAAATTATTGAAATTACAATTGAATTTTTTAAGAATCATTGATATTGAAATGATGACTCATGATTTGAAGGAATTAATTAATTCACGTAAATGAAATTTCCCTACCATCTTTCATTCTTTAAATTTCTGAAATTTATGTGAATTGATTTGTTATTATTATTCATGCCATTAGTGATTGTACAATTTTATATTTCTCATTCCTGATAGTATTTATAGATTAATTACTTCCTATTTATTCTTGAGCATATTTCTTGAGTGATCTTGGGACATGTAACCGACCAAAACTTTTATTGAAACTTGTCAAAGCTATGACTGCGCAAAAACACATTTAAAATTATTGAGGTATCCTTTAAAAAGCTACATTTCCTTAAAAGACCACCTTTAAATCAATCTTTAATTTTTCCCATAGAGACCATGAATGACCTTTATAGGGATGATCCATGTTTCAAGCCATTTTTATCCATTCCTTCCCAACTCTTGGTATTTGCATGATATTTTAAAGTTGAAGTGTGGGGGTAAAGGAAATCATGGTTGACGGAATGATACCCATTTTGAGGAAGAAGTGTGGGGTGTTATTGTGGGAAAGTTAAAAGGTTGGGAAATCATTCATTATACTATATTGTTTACCCCTCTTGATTTAAAAAATGAAAAAAAGTCAAAAAAAATATAAAAATGGGTTTTTATTTTCGAGAACCAAAATCATCATTTTCTAGACCGACGATCTTATGATCATATGTGGTTAGGTGATGTATGTGAGGTTTGATCTAATTATAACTTTCACAAAATGAAAAAAAAGAAAAAAATAAAAATAATCAAGAGGGTGCACAAATCATCCATTATGCTTACTTGATCATAACCTTTTCTTTGAGTTTTGGGAAGTGGATGTTGTTATTTTGAAGGGGAGAATTTCATTACAGTTTTACTTGTAATATCTTACATTGTACTTCAAAGATTAGCCTCCTCATTGAGCCTTAATTTTTAGAGCATCAAATCCTACCAACCTTAAGACTCAGAGTCATTTGAACCTTTATTTCAAGTCCTCATGATTTTATGTGTCTTTTTTCTTTACAAAGTGGAGAAAGAAGTTCATTTACAAGCCTATAGATAAGGAGCATGTTCCCATGATATGAGCATAACTCTACTTGAATTGTATAATGAGTGATGATAGAAAAAAAAGTAAGGTAAATCATGACGTGTCATGTTTAATAATGATGAATCAAGAAGCTTGAATGAATGAAAGGATAAGTGCCATCAATTTTCAAAATGGAAAATTAAAATATGTGAATTATTGGTTTCTTTGAAAATTGGGAACTTAAATTGATATTTTATGAAAATTTTTGAACGTTTGATTTTACATTGAAAATTCTTTGATTTTATTTCATTGAAATTTGAATATTGGTGACATTGGTGTCCTCTGATTTCCATGTTTTGATTTTATGCTTGAGGACAAGCATAGTTTAAGTGTGTGGGTATTTGACAAAGAAAATTTACCTGAATTTTTTTTACCACATAATGAGTATTTTTTAATTTTTTTAGATGATAAAACCCATGTATTTCAATGTTTTATAAAAATAATGGGTAATTTGAGTTTAAGAATGAAAATGAGAAAAATTGTGAAAAGTGCATAATTCTGGATTTTTGGATAGATTTTTAACAAAAAGGTATTTTAGTAATTTCATAAAAAATACAAATTCAAAATCAGTGAATCGAATTTTTTTAGAATCCTGATTTTATTTCCTTCATCTTTGTCTTCTGGACCAGGAGCTTATTCGTCCATCTAGTGGTACTAAACAATTTATTGAAGTTTGACATTTTTTAGGGCGGATAGCGTGGACCACACCACTATAACGAAACCCAAAATCGGCCTAAACATATCCAAATGTGGTTCTTCCACCTAGTATAGAACAAGGAAAGTGAGATCCGTCTCTAAACCAAATTTGATAGAGCTTTAAAGTCATTATGGCAGCCATTGAATGACATAATTTTGGAGGAACCTTCCTGGAATCTTCGTCTAGAAACAGAAGCCTTCAATGAAAAATTTATAACTCCATCATCTGGGGTCCAAAAGTGCTGGAATTTATAGGTTAATGGCCAACACATTTATGAACAATATTAAATAAGGGGTCCACGCATGAATCGGCCATTTATGGGTCCAAAAACGTGCAATCGTTAGAAGGATAGAAATTTTCATATAAAAGGAGAGGAGCTCCTGCTTCTCAATTCATTCCTTCACATCCCATTCCAGCCAGCGACAAACATCGAAGAGGAGGATAGCATCCTACTACTTTTTATTCATTCATAATTCCTTCCTCTATGTTTTTTTTTGTTTTTATTCGATGACCCCACATTTCATGGAGGGGTAGAATATTTTTTATTCGATGACCCCACAATTCAGGTGGTTGACTGTTATGGAGCTGGATAGGATGGGACCGAGATAAGGCTTGCGATAATACTGGAGTTTATTTTTTTCGTTGTACTTTGGTTTATTATTGTATTCCGCTATTTTGACTTGTTTGGTTTCTTTCCTAGACATATGTATCCTTCATAATTTATATAGGTGCTCTAGTTGTTTATTACCATCTGTCTTCTATTGTTTTCTTATTACATTTAATTACTACTTCTGTTATTGTTATCTATTTATTTCTGCTGAATTACTCTCCCATTGAGGGAATAGTTTCTACACTATCACACCCAAGACCCCCGCTTCTAGTCGGCATCCTTTGGCATTTGGGGAAATGTGATTGAGGCCATGTGACCAACTAGGTATGGGGAACCTTATGGAAGCATCCGGAACTGGGACGTTACATAAGTGGATTGACATATGTGAGTAATGGTTAGAAGTGGTGGCCTTTTATAGTGGAGAAGGAGTGGCACTCTTATAAAATTTAGAGAAAGGAATTCCTACCATGTTTTTCATGTTTAATGTGGATACAATAATGTATCCAATTAGATACAAGATAAGATAGTGTTGATATAAGTCCATCAAATAGCTATTGGACATGTTTATAGGTCATTTGGGCCTTACGGACAAGGTTTATTCTCTTACTAATCTTAATTAAACCTTAATTATTGTAATTAATTTTAATCTCTTTCAATAATATTTTTGGTCATTAAAATTTGGTATAATTATAAATTATAAATTATATTAATTCAAAATATGGAATCTATTTTACCAAATTCCAGTCATTGATGTGGAAGGAAATGATTTAAATTCAATCCCTCAGGAGGGGTGATAATGCGGGTTTTTAATGTAAAAATGTCCGAACATTTTCTATGTTGCTATAATGAATTTGAAATAGAAATTGATTGAAATGAAATAAATTGTATTAATTAATAAAAATATTATCTAATAAACATTATATCCAATTAAATGTACAATTTAATCTTATAAATAAATTATATGAAAACATAGTTTTGAACTAAAATTCAGTATTTTTATCTATTCATTAAAAAATGATGTGTTTCCAGAAAATATACAAATTTATAACTAACCTAATTTTTAGGTTTCTATTTCAAATATGAATTTATTGTGACTTATTAAATAAACTAAAGTGTCAAAATCTATATTTTAAATGGGTTCTCCTCTAAAAGGTAGTAAAATTATCTTTATAAAAATATTGGTTTTTTATTTGTGAAATTAGAATGTTTCTAATATTATGCCTATCAATAATAATGGATGAATATAAAAAATATTTGATTGAATATATATCATATATATTTCATTAAAACCATTCAGTAATTTTAATTATTTTTTTAATTAAGGCAAAATATCTATGGAAGCATAAAAAATAATAATATTTCTTTTTATATCCAATTGGTTCATATTTTCATTTCTCATTAATTTGAAACCAATGAATTCATTTTATAATTATATAAGTCATAAATTTTCATAATTTAGATAATAATATTCATAAACTCTAACATAACAGCTAGGTTATATCAAATTATATTGAATAATAATATTTTAACAATACATTGTTATTTGGTGACACATTTTCTTGTGTGTAACACATGCTATCGAAGAAGGTAACTCTTACATTCTATATATGATAAATAGATATTGTGTGAATTTAAATATATAGAATATATTATATTTAATAAATATTGTAACTTATCAGGTTAATATATTCCTTTTTTACACTTAGTGTTTTCATGTCACAAACACTATTGAATAGAAAGTTCCTAATTTATATTTTTGGGGAATTACATTCTCCCCTCCCTAATTAAATTTCATCCTTTAAATTTAAAATGGATCTTGGTAAAATATTTTTTGATATTTCAGACATTTTAATACCACATCTTGGGAGTATTCATAGAACATCCTCTAGAAAAGAGGTAATGTAATGTACAAAGGTCAAGTAGACTGACATATAACTAGGTCTCTAAGTAGATAAAAATTAATGGCATGTAGTGATATGTACATAAAAGAAAATTTAATTATTTATAGGGAGTGATTGAGGTCATCAATCAAAAAAAAAATTAATTCTCAATAGAAAGTTGAGGGCCTCAAATCCATAAATCATTGATGATTTATAAGACCATCATTTCAACAAAAAATATGGTATTAGGACAAAATTTTATTTCTAATTAATATTATTATTGTTGGGTAATTATTTTACTGCCTATGAATATAAGGAAATTTTAAGACATGATACATTTTAATTTCATGTGAAAAATTCAGTCACTTAGTTTTATTTTGAAAAAATTCTAATTCATACCTTTACTCCAAAATATTAATTACCAATAACGATTTTTTTAATCTATAAACACTAAAAGAAACATTTAAAGAATAATAAGACCTATATGAGAGTGAAAAGTTTAACTATTTTTCTCTTATTATCTTCCAAAACTAATATGGTTAATAGATTAATATATAATCCTCAAAAGTGATATTACCGATTTTTCATTAGCATTTTTTCATAAAATTGATTATCTAAAAATAATGAAAAAATTTCCAGGACATTTCATAGGTCAGTGGTTGGCGTGATACTCTTTTCATCCTTCAGTCATGGGTTCATAACCTACAACCTTGCCAAATTTTATTGGTTGTCACCTTGTATACAGTTTTCCCATTTCTAAAACCGTATTAATAGAATTTTCAAAATAACTATGATGGATTTCCTGGATATTAGGATAATCACTAAATAGACTTTAAACTATAATTTTCAAAACAACATCAATACATAAATACTTCAGTTGTTTTATTTTATAATTGGTCATTCTAATTCTAATGTTTATCCATAATATCATCTCTAGCATTTCTAAATCATTACTCTTTATTTTCAATTAAAGACACTTTAGTTTTAACCTAGGATACTTATTATGTATCCTAATTCTTCATAATGCTTTATAAATAAAATGTGAATTATCCTAAGTGTTTCCCCTGAGAGTATCAAACTGAGTGCATTGTAAGGCCCGTTGTCATGTACTGAGTTACCCTAATTCTGGCTTGAAACACTTTTTTTGATGTTATTACTCTGAGATATGTTTTTCCCAAACCATGTCAACTTGTAGAATTCAGATAGAGATTTATTTATAGAAAACCCACACAATCTCTACTTTACAAAAAACAAGGGTTTTCTTTTACACTTATCCCAAAATTCTACCTTATGTTTATGTTTTCAAATCTATGTTTTCTAAAATATAGTTCCCAAGGTTTCTACTAAACCTATTTATGAGACCAACTATAGTGTCCTGACGCCAGTAATCCTAGAGAAGGTGTCTATTATCAATTACATTGGCATCATTACAAGGAATCAAACCCAGAAGGACCGAGTGTTTAGTAGTCTTCATAAACTAGATAATTAAATGAGTTTTTTAATAACAATTAATAGATTAATTACAACTATTTTTTCAAAAATAAATATATAACATTGAGGATAACATTATTCCATCAAGTATATCCCTGCATATCTTTAATAGTATGCTTCTTAAATTCCTAGGGAATGGAAACATAACAAGGGTGAGCTCAAATTCTCAGTAAGGGTAATGTATAGAGGAAGAAATAATAAATCAAGAGGAATAAATCAATTTGGTAGTGTAAATAAATGAACACACATGCCACGTATTCAATAGGATGAGAAGTAAATTAATAATCAATAAGGAAAGGTAAATTAAAAGAGATTCCATTAAAATAACTAGATAAAGAATAATCAATATGGAATGGTATGAAACTAAAACAAATTCCATTTAATAAATGAAGTAAAAATGAAATGTATCCATATATATGTCAACCCAAAATGTCATGGATGAATAAAAACTGAAACTAAATAAGGAAAATTCTTGATTATTGGATTCCATGTTTCTTAGGTACATGGTACCTTTACCATCAAGACCTTTCAGAATACATTTTACAACATATCAGGTAAAAAAAAATATAAGGCAGTGAGACAAATAACTCATCCCATGAGACTACAGATGAATCTATGGGCTATCTATAACTGAGCCCCACCCATATCATACCAGTCTAAACATTCCTCATATATCAAATAATTTATTTTACAATATTCTATAGAAAATATCCATATATAGTAGAAGGTACATGTTTATCAATATTTCCCCAAATTTTAAATTGACTTTCCATGTATACACCACATGAAAATGGTATATGGTTTAGGCAATGGAAATATACCTGATAAATTATATGGATAATTAGGGGATATTCAATGATCAATAGTTATAGGAAATTGAATGTCCCAATGGGGGTGAACAAAAGAATCAAGGAAGTGAATGTGAAGAATATCCTTATAAAAATCAATCATAAACCATCTAGAAGAAGATTAAAGATGAAATCAATACAATATACCCTAAGTAGAGTAAAATAAATGGGTTTTGTTCTTGATGAATGGAAATATTATAAAAAGATTATTTCAAAACATTCTTGAGGAAAATATCATTTTGTTTTGAAATAAACACGTTAAAAAATATTTTCTTTTAAAATCAAATTTAAAAACAGTTTCTTTAAAAAATAAAATTTTAAACATGACATTGAAGCATCAGTGGAATGATAGTGGGTAAATTCATACATGCCAAAAATGGTCAAAAAGAACATACCTTTTGAATATTAAAAGTTTAGAAAATTCTTTGTTCAAATATTTACAAGAAGATACCATTTAAAACATTGATAAAAGGCCAAAATGGGTAAAAAATTCTTTATAAAACCATTTTAAAAACATTTTTTAAAACAATTTTTAAAAGATTTTAATAAAACATGGTTTTTAGAAGAAAATAGGTTCTCTGATTAAAGAGATGAAATGAAGCTAAGTTTTCTTAAAAATATTTTTAGAACAACATGATTGCCAATGAATGGAAGAATGGTACCAATACAGGAAAAATGGAATTATTAACTAGATATGAGGAAAATGAAAGGGTATATTGAAAAATTTTCATATAAATTCCTAAAATGGAAATGAATGATCTGTAAAATTATTCTTAAGGAAAATAATATTTAAACATTCCAAATTGTCTCGTAGAAAGTTTAAACATTTTAAATCATAAGCCTCATGATGTAATAAAACGAAATTAAACTTATAATATCATAAGAGTAATTATATTCATGTTATATAATTTAAAATGGTAGTATACAAACCATATAAAATAAAATATGTGTATAACAAAAAATAAGTCTTAATGGAATGTAAATTGAGATGAAATACCTTACCTAGTGTTTGATTTGTCTCACGTGTATTTATATTCCTAAAAAATGTATGTTAGTTATTAATTACTTTAGAACCATTTTCATGTTTATAATTAATTTTATTTCACTTTTTACTATTTCTTATACAACAACTGAAACAATTATGTTTATGTCGGGTGTTTTGACCAAATTCAGTTAATGTGCTAAAAACAATTGGTCAGTCAACTAAAGTAAAAGTGGTCATTATATAATATCTATAGAATAATAATCATGAAATAATTATAATATTTATAAATAAATTATATTTTTAAAACAAATAATTAAATATGGTTATGAAAAATGAATAATGTTACAATCTTGGAGATGGTAGGTCGTACGTACGCAAGAATAATGATTCCATTTATCAATGATCGTTATGAAAAGAAGGTAAGTAACCCCATATCATTCCAAAATTATAATTATATCAGAAATTAAATTTTATTTGATAATATATATTTATATATTTAATTTTTTTGTTTTAAAATGATTCGTATCATGTCGAGGATGTGGTAGTCCAGATGTCCACGAATGACGTTATAACTTTTTACGTGTTTAAATGGGTGACACAGAAAATGATATATATTATATTTAGAGAAATTTAATTATGTCATGAATATAATATATAGGTTTTTTATGTCACATTTGTTTAATTAAAACTATAATTTATATGTTCCATGTATTGTGTGAACGAATAACATCTCTTTGAGGAGGCTGTATTCCACACTTCCACAAACAATGTTATCATATTTCTACAAAATGGAAAGTATAAGGGTATGTGTGGGAAAGTAATTACAGAATAATGAAGACATAATAAATATCATATATAACATAAATAAAAACATTTTCCATCATACTGTCTAACTATGAATGTTGGTAATGGAAAAAATAAACAATCATCATTTTGTGATGCGGTAGTTCGTCGTACATAGAAATTGTATATTTGTTACCCATTAGATGAAATTTTGTGTAAGTACAGGTATAAAACTTATCTTAAAAAATTAATAGTATATTTTTGATATTGTTTTTGCTATAAAATCATATAATAATAATATTTTTTTATTCAATTAGGGAAACAATACTAAATAGCTTAAGGAAATATGTTACTTCTTAATCCGACATCATCTTTTGGTTCATACCGAAATTCTTCCTCTGAAGGATTCCTCTCCAAAGGGAGGCATCAAGTTCAAGGGGAGTTATTTTGGGAAGCGAATTTGATAGATCATGTCCTAAACTAAGTGTTTTGAGAGGTGTGAGTAATAGGGTGATGTGGTGACCTTTTATAGAGGAGGAGGAGTGGTACTCTTGTAATATTTTGAAAAAGGAATTAATACCATGTTTTTCAAATTTCTAGTGGATCTAATAATGGAAATAATTAGAAAAAAAGATATTATAGGGTCTACATATGGTCATAAAATATCTCTTGTACAATTTTATACGTTGTTTTGGGCCTTAAGGTTAATATTTAGTCTCTTATTAATCTTATTTTAACCTTAATTATTGTAATTAATGTTAATCACATTCTCCAATATTTTTCTTTTAAAACAAATTTTATCTCATTAGAGATTATAAATTATTTTTAGTCCAAATATTGAATCCATTTTTACTAATTACACTCATATAAGTGGAAGAAAATGATTTAAATTTAATCCTGCAGGCAGGATGACAATGCAGGTTTTTAAATTTAAAAAGTCCGAAAGATTGGTAGGTTTTTATAATCAAATTCAAAGTGAAATTGAATCAAATGAAATAAATTTTATTAATTTAAAAAATATTATCTAATTAAACTTGAAAAACAATTCCAAATATAATTTAACCTTATAAATAAATCATATGAAAAAGAAGTTTCAAACTAAAATTCAGTATTTTTAACAATTTATTAAAAAATAACATGTCTCCCAAAAATATCAAAAATTCACCCTAACCAAATTTCTATCTCTATATTTAAAATATTAAGATTATTTGGACATATGAAATCAATAAACGTGTCAAAATTAAGATTTAAAATGGGTTCTTCATTAAAAGGCGTTAAAATTACCTTTAAAATATAGGATTTTATGTGTGAAATAGGATCTGTTCATATCTTATTCCTATGAAAACTAATGGATGAATATAAAAAATATTTTATTGAATATATAACATATATATTTCATTAAAATAGTTTACTAATTGTAATTAATTATTTTTATTTAGAGAAAACTACTTTAGAGGAAAATAATAATAATATTTTTCTTATATCAAATTGGTTCATATTTTCATTTCTTATTAATTAGTAATCAATGAATTCATTTTATATTTATATAAATAATACATTTTCATAAGTTAGTTAATAATATTTATTACCTCAAAAATAATATATAGGTTAGATCATGTTATATTGAATAATAATATTTTAATAATACATTGTTATTTGGTGAAATTGGGTTTTACATGTAACACAAGCTATTGAAGAAGGTTTCTCTTGTGTGCGATGAAAGGTAAATATGTGTTTTTTGAATTTCAAGATATATAATATATTATATTTGTTTAATATTTTAATTTATTGGGTCAATATAGTCCCTTTTTACACTTAGTGTTTGTGTGTCATAAACACTATTCAATACAAAGTTCCTACTTTAGATTTTTGGGGTGTTACACATACATAGAGACATTAGGGATTCAATGGAATCCCTTTTCATTCTCACCTATAATAGGGTGCTTGAGAAATAATTGGCATTGGAAGGATTTTTTTAAGATAATACATCGGTAGTGGGAGCTAGTAGTTAGAACCAAGTAGTAGAAACCTTGGTAGAATGAAGCTAACAACAGCCATAGGGATCCATGTGTGTCAGATGATTTTGGAAGAGATTCTATGTCATAGGGTGGGTGGTTCAAGGATCTAATGTGGCACTAATTAGTCAATGTAGAGGTGGTGATTCTCTTATGACGGTCAAGGATATTCGGAATAGGATGTCTAACATGTTTTACAGCTTATCATGAGAGGGTCGAGGGACTAGTGACGAAGAGATAGACATGGGATCAGGGAGTTCTATATAGTTAAAGACATGGTAGAGGGGCCAATATGGTAGTATGATGTGGTTATATGTTTGACCTATTACCACCACCACCCCCTGGTGGTCCGCACCAGGCTCAGGGATCTGGTGGATAGGGATCAGGCTAGCTACACGCCATGGAGGTAATTGACCCAGAGGCTCCCAGGATGATTCAATGTGTGATCTGTGTCTTTTATAATTTAACAGAAGTATTTAATACAAGTATGAGTCATTCCTTCATTTCCACATCTATGGTTTGAGATAGATATTCTAATTGATCCATTGTCTTGATCCTTGCGGTTAGAGACTCCAATAGTCAATGAATTAGTGATTACACATTTGTGAGGAAAGATTTATCTAATACATGGAGGCGAGATATTTTTATGGGATCTATTTGTTGCAATAATAGGGCCTTCTGACACCATATTAGGGATGGAGTGACTATCCACAACTCATTGATATATTGACTATTTTGGGTGGAATATGTGGCGCTTTTATAGTGATGGAACAACATTTTCCTTTGTGGTTGAAAAGGAGACATTGGTTGAGTAGGATGTGATCAGACATATGAGGGTGTATCTGACTACTCACTAGTTGGATAGTATAACTCTAAGAGTGGTATATTATGGGAGATATTAGTTTCCAATAGTGGTGGTGGAGTATGAGGAAATATTTCCTATGGCCCTACAATTTCTACCTTCCTTGTGAGAGATAGAATTCTTTATTTACTTGTATCATAATATGATACTGATATCTGCACCAGCATATTAGACGGATCCCTTATAGATTCAAAAGATGAGGGTGTCTTTGGATGACTTGTAGGATAAGGGATTTTTGAGACCTGACATTTCCACTGGGTATCCCCAGTGTTGTTCTCCAAGATGGAGGATGAGAGCATGAGGTTATGTATGGACTACTGATTCTTAAATTAGGTGACCATGAAGAATAGGTATCCACTACCAAGGATCAATGACCTCTTTGATCAGTTAAGTGGGGTGTAATGGTTTTCAATTATTGACCTCGTATCAGGATATCACTATATATGAGTATGAGACAAAGATATACAAAAGATGTCATTCTTATGTCACTACGGTCACTATGAGTTGCCAGTGATGCCATTCAGCATGATAAACTCACCAATAGTGTTCATGGGACTCATGAACCATATCTTTCATCCTTTCATAGATCAGTTTGTGGTAGTCTTCATTGACGACATCCTAGTGTATTTGGTGTCTAAGGAGGGGATCACAAGACACTTGAAAATGGTCATGGAGACACACCGAGAGGACCATCTTTGCAGGATTCTCTTGAAGTGTTAGTTTTGGATTCAGGGGTATACATTCTTGGACACACCATCTCAGAGGCTGGAGTAGTAGTGGATCGGGAAAAGGCCGAGGCAATACTTCCATGGGATCCACCCAAGAGTGTTACTATTGTGAAAAGTTTCCTTGTGTTGGAAGGGTACTATCAAAAGTTTATACCTAATTCATAGAGAGTGGTAACACCCTTGAAAACTTTTTCTCAGAAGAGATATACTTCCGTGTGGACAAAAAGGTGTCATTAGAGATTTCAGAAGTTGCGGTAGAGGTTTATGAATACTCCAATATTGAGATTTACAGAGGAGGGTGTAGAGTGTGTTGTGTTATGTAATTAATATGAGGCCAAACATGGTTGGGTTCTAATTCAAAGGTAAGAAGTTATTGACTATGGTTCATTTTAGTTGAGACCACATGAGATTAGATACATGACCCATGATCATGTGTTAGCAGCGGTAGCATTCGAACTGAATATGTTATGACACTACATGATGGGGGAGTAGTTTATCATTTACTATGACCATCAGAGTCTCATGTATATCTTCTCTTAAAAGGATAATAACTTGACACAGAGATGATGGCTAGAGTTTCTCCAAGACTCTGACTTTGAGATTTTCTATACTCCTGAGAAGTGGAACACTATGGAAGATGCTCTTAGTGAGACATATTTGTCTTAATTGTTGGTCAAGGAATTGGATCAATTATCCTTATTGATGTTTTCCTTCATGGAAAAGGATTGTGCTTCATATCTTCATTCTACGGTTATTACCCCCACCTATTTTAAAGTGTTTCCTATATTATCAATGAGGAGATACTGATTATGAGACCTCACATACTCAGATATCCACTAGACTTGTTCCTAATGGACATTCTGAATGGGGGCTTAAAATTATCCTTTTCAGAGGACGAATGATAGTACATTTGAAATTGTGGGAGGAGGTGATGCAAGAGTTTCATTCATCCCATTTGGTATTTCATCCATGAGTGGAAAGGATGCACCATGATCTATGATATTATTTATGGTGTCCATGATTGAAGAAGGGAGTTCTAGAGTTTGTTTCATTATGCCTCACATGCCAATTATTGAATGTTGATCACTAAGTTCCAGCGTGTATAGCTCACCCCCCTTTAGGTACCAGAGTGGAAGTGGGATGTGATATTCATGGACTTCATTATAGACTTACGACATACATCCATGGGATACACTGCTATATGGGTGATTGTAGGCTGACTCACCAAGTTGACCCACTTCCCAGCAATTCGAGAGTGGAGTTCAATAGAGATATTGGGATGCCTCTACAAATACGAGATAGTCTGAAACCATGGATTTCCCTTCAAAATAGTCTATGATCATTATGATCTCTTCACATATTAGGTATTGAGGGGAATACAAGAGGCTTTTGGGACTCTATCCCACTTGAGAACATTTCTTCACCCTCAAATTGATGGATAAACCAAGTGGACTATCCAGGACATAGAAAAAATGTTACAATCTTGAATGTTGTGATTTGGCCATAGTTTGGAGGATCAATTAACCTTGGTTGAGTTTATATACGAAACCATTTACCATTCTGACATTGGTATTGAACCATTCATAGATTTTTACAGGAAACCCTACAGGTCACCACTTTGTTGGATTGATCTAAGAGAGTTAGCACTGGTGGGCCTAGAGTTGGTGTGAGCTACAACAGAGAAAGTGCAGATCATTCAATTGTGGATGAGTACTACACAAATTCTTCATAAGTAATATATGGACCTATGAATAATACCTCTAGAGTTTGTGGAGGGAGAACACATGTTTATGAGAGTCTCACCTTGATTTGGATTGAAAATATTTGTCCATATAGGAATGTTATCTCTAAAATTCATTGGTCCCTTCCATCTTTTATGTAGAGTTATTGAGGTGAAATACCTCTTAGATCAACTATCATAGTTGGCCTGGGTATATAAAATCATTCATATGTGGCACCTGAGGAGGTACGTGCATGATTTTCCAAACATTATCAACTTGGGTTAACTGAACATTATGTATGGAGAAACCATTGTAGAGTTACTGGTGGAGATAGAGGATTGGTATGAGAGGATCATGATGGGTGATTGATTCCCCTTATCAATGTATCGTAGAAACATGAGAATATTCATGAGAACATTTGGGAGCAGAAGACCTATATGTGATCCCAGTACCATCATCACATTTAGTAGGTTTTCTTATTTTTGGTACAAAAATGACAAAGGTGGGGATAATTTAATGACTCGTGATTTTTAAGTATTATTTTTGGATATTATATTGATAATTTTCAAAAACATCCGTTGAGATGATGTGAAATTTTGAGGCCCAGTGTGCTCCTAATAAATATTTGAAATATATTAAATTGATTAAATTTCCTGCACACTTACATGTCCTAAAAAAATTGAATAACTCCCAAAAGGGGGACCATATTAGATATGTGAGGGTACTATTGAGTTCAAAAAACAATTTTTTACCCTAATAATGACATAAATTTTCTCAGCACAATTCCTTGGTGAAAGAACATTCACGAGCATGAAATTAATAAAATAAATTAGGTATATCATTTATTTTATTTCTATTTAATGTAGTGACTTTCTTACTCTTTAAATATATGGATATTAATTTTTTTTATCAGGGTTACACACTAAAACCTGGAGACCTAGAAACTGTTGAAGGAGACCATTCTTGGAGAATGATGACAGATCGAGATTGGAATGTGGTTCATTATGCCAACAGAACTCATGTATCTCATCAATTATGACAACCTAACCATTATTCTTAAATGATCGATCCAAAAACTAGGTAAGATCTTTTGTTTTGATAATTCCATCATGTTCCATAAACCTAAAAGTGCACAAATAAATTCGATATATAGAATTATTACACACATCATCGGTACAAATAAATTGATGGAATTGTTGTTTTTTTCATTGTATATATGCTCCTCTTGGTTCATCTCATTATATGACAATGAATCAAGGCCAAATAAATAGTTGTCTAGGTTAATTCCTCACATCTTATGGTTTATGAATTTATTACCCCTTATTTTCATATTAATCATGGGAGTTTCTTTTTGGACCATTGTTCGATGAATACCTAGTATTTGGTCATTCCATGACCGTTATTCGGAAAAATAGATTAGTACAATAGGTGTAGTTTTTGATTGATGGTGTGATCGAGGTACAACAATGATGAAATATTGTATCAGATTTGTAGGTTTTATTTTCCCTTATTTTAAGGCTTAGTGATGGATCCCTCGAAGGAAGGTTTTCCTTTAAGATCGAGTGTATGGATTCTAACCAGCTGTGATAACAAGGCTTGGATGACCCAGATATTTGAACTTTGAGGAGGATGATAGTAGTGATGGAGTGTGCATTCTAACTGAAGGAGATCCCATGTTATTTGGAAAATCCTGGGTTACACTGTGTGTAATCCAATAATACACACCATCTAGGCCCCCTTGGATTTGATGTTATGGTTCTAGTGGGAGTTAAGTATCACACGCCGTCTGACCCTTCTGTGAGGATCGACATGTAATTGGGGAAGTACATGGAAACCAGATGAATATACATAGCCAATGGCACCTCATGTACATAGAAACAGACACAACAACCTACACATGGGTTGGTACATGGGTAGGCCAAGTACTCAGAAACAGACATGAACACCTATAAACGGGTTGGAACATGGGAAAACCAAGTAAACAAACATATCTAGGTGACACATGCATGGTTTTTTGTGTCTCTACACATCATGAATGTGGAGACATATAGGTTTTGTGATGCATTACCACACAGGGAGACTTGGGCATGGCTAGACACATTGGGTACCCCCTATTATATGTCATGTACCACCATCAAGAGTGCATATAGATCATAATTTCCTTAGTTAGGGACTGTATAGGTTGATTGTTTTCCCTTGGTCCTTTCTCTTGAGGGTACACTACGACATTACATCCACATCACAGTATTTTGATCCCTTCTAGAGGTCGAGTCTTATAAAGAGTTGTGGATCCCCTCTATAAGACTAGAGTGTGATTCTCTAACATAATTGATCCCTATGTAGGGTTTTTAGAATCAACATGACCTCCTTAATCATGTAATTGATCCATAATCTAGCAGGTTATATCATTATGGTTTGTGGTATCATTGAAATATGATCCCTTATGTAGCGGGTTGATCCCAATTAAGTTCATGGTGTCCCCTGGTGGTTTTGGGCATGACCCACTTTTTGAGTATTGAGAAATTCATAGACCAATGAGCTTTATTGGGTGGGGACCAATGATTTTGGACCTTTTCGCTAAGTGTCTCTGAAAATGACATGGCTCGTGGAGTGGACTCACCCAGAATATGTATTTCATTGAATAAAATCATATACCTAGATGTTGGTTATGACCACCTGGTGGTGTGGTGTCATTTATGATTATATCTGGTTGTTTTGTTATACATTGACTGTAATATATGGTATTTAAATGACTATTCATGGTTCTTTATGTTTAGTGTATTTGGGGTGTCCTTCTGAGTATTTTTATACTCAACCCAATATGGGATTTTCCCACATTGGTCATATCTTATATAGATGATGAACCTTTTGATAGTTTCCTAGAAAGACATGGAGTGGCTGGAGCATACCTAGAGCTTCAAAGACCAAGGTTTTTACTAGGATCTTTCATTTTACTTTTGTACTCTCCCTTGGAATATGTTTTATTATTTAATGTTTTGGTTGGGCTTTTATTGGGCCCCTATAGTCACATTAAATACGTTATTATCATACTCTGTTGTGGTATCGTTGATGTCTGCATGAATTAGTTTTAGCTGTTTTATATTTCAGAAATATGTGTGCTTAGAGATGTGTATATGTGTGTAGGTACATTAGGTTAATGCCTCCCATTTGTGGGATATTCCTACTCGGCACTAGTTTTCAGCCACTAGCCTATCGAAGTCTAGCTCAGGGTGTTCTCAAGTTGCTCCTCAACAGGTCGAGTTGTGATAATAACAACATGATTCCCATATTACATTGAAAATAGAAAAGCATATCATATGTAATGTTCTTTCATCCTTTAAATCATTCAAAATATTCTTCTTCATATAATAGGGAAAGGAAAACAAAAAAGGGTATTCTTCGATGCTCAATAAGGGTAACTTGTATTTGAAACTATCATGAGTAAATAATGCATAATAAATATAGAGGAGTGGATAATAAAAACACATTCCATTCTATTAATAAATTAAGTTAAATGTAAATCCATGACTAATATCAACCAATAAATCATATGGAAAATGAAAATAAAATTTTCAATAAAGGAAATGAATAAATCCGGACATGCATGATCTTACCATCATGGAATCATCCATGATTTCATGAATTATGTTATATTATCCTCATCTAAGACATTACTCTTGATAAATGGGTATGTGTAAACCTGATACCCATCTAATATAGAACGACTTATATTTTTCTCATGAGACCTGTTAATTCATCGAGGGGATATCTATAATTTGGCCCCACCTATCACTTCAAGGTCTTATGAATTCCCCATATGTTGAATTATAAAGATAAATAATTCCCAAAATAACTTATAATTAAATATTTATCAATATTAGGTAATGAATATGGAATATTTCCTCAGTATATAAAATAACATTTTTAATAAACTTCCATAAATTGATATCTCGCATAGGAATGGTATACCATTGGGAAAACATAAAGGTAATGCCCTAACCCTAGAATTCTAGAGTTGGTGCATTGTTTTATTACATTGGCATGATTACAAGGAATCAAATATAGAAGAACCTATTAGTTTAGTATTTTTGGAAACCTTGATTACATACATGAAACCCATAATACAATGGGAAATAGAAAATACAATCATGATACATAATAAAATTAAATGAATAAAATCCTTGAAATATTGTTAAAATGTTTATTCATCATAACTCAGGGAAAGGAAAAAATATAAGGGAGATCTCAAATGCTTATTAGGGGAATGTAAACTATAAGCATAGATGAATAAATGAGATTAAATCAAAGTGGGGATGTAAATAATTGATAAAATCTTCCATTCAAATAAAATAGATAAGGCATATTCAATATAGTAAGGTATGAAGTTGAAACACATACCATTTAATCAATAAACTCAGAATGAAATGAATCCATAGATATATCGATGAAATAATCTCATGGACAATAATATTAAATGAATTATCAATAAAGGCAATGCTTAATTACTAGAATTCATGTTTCCTAGGACATGATACCTTTACCATCAATATATAGTTTAAACTATTATAATTTATCCAACGGATTCATCTCATGAGACTACTGATTCATTTAGTGGCTTGAATTAGTTGATCTCTAACAAATTGGGCATACCTTAAATGGTCCTCAACCAATGTATTTAATGTCCAAAGCAATCCTCACATGTCAAATAATTGAATTTATTCAAAGGAAAAGTGCCTTATCAAAATGAATATGTATTGATTAGAATATATAGATTTATAAATAATTTCCTATTGCATGATAAGTGAAAATAAGGCCTATTGAATTTGATAAATGGAAATTCCCATAAAATATTATAAAATCATTCTTGATAAAAATAACATTTAAACATCCCAAAGTGTCCCATACTACTTTGAAAGAGTTCAATCATAAGCCCCAAGAATAAAATTTTATAAAATAAAACTTTAAATACAATTAATTTAAGATAATTCATGATATAATATATATAAATGGTAATTTGATACACTAAACAAAGGAGTAAGGGGTAAATAATGGTTTATGCCTCATATAATGAAATGTGAGGCAAGAATATCTTACCTTGAGTTTCCTTTTGGGTGATCATCCTTTAACCTCATGTATAATAGTTTTAAGATTTCAAATAACTTATTATAGAAACATATTAAAATTTTTGTCATCATATATGATCATCTTATAATATATTGTTACCTGTTTGTGAACATTATCTCATTATTTTCACTATTTCGGGTGTCAATTGCCTTTCTCGAGTAAATTTTGACATCTTATTAGTTCTTCCAATTAATTAGATTATGATTTCATAATATATTAAATGTAAAAAATAATATAATTACCATTTATATTCATTACAAATATATTTATAATAATACATAATATTTGGAGATAAGAAATGATATGCACCATTCATGGAGATGGTAGGTCATACGTATGCATGAACAATACTTTCATTTCATTTTTGCATTAAATGAGTGATAGGTAAATGAAACATTTGTATATTGTAAATATAGTATAAAAACAATTTCCTAAATTTCCCGTAGGTTCATTAAAATCATCTTTAATATATTCCATGTATAGCGTGAATGAATCACATCGCTTTGAGGAGATGATAGTCCACATTCCAAAAATGTAGTTATCATATTTATAAAAAAAATGAAAAGTATAAATATATGTGTTAAAAAATAATAAAATAAGTATAAATAAATAATATATATCATATATATCATATATAAATAGATTTACCATCATAATTTCCACCATGCGATGTAGTACAGTAACAATTAACTACTTCGCTTCCTAAGGCGGTAGTTCACCGTACACAAGAATGATAAGTTCATTCCCCATTAAATGGAAGTGTATGAAAGTGTAGGTTAAAAAATTACATAAATTAATACTATTATATAAAGGATATTGTTTTATATAGTCATTTAATAATAATATTTTTTGGGGTGGATAATGGAAATAATCCAAAATAGCTTAAGGAAACATGTTACCTCTTCTTTGGGTAACTCCTTTTGGTTTTTACCAAAGGGCATCCATGGATAGATTATTGCATAAAGAAAGTCTTATAGGATAAGTGTAGGAATTGTTAGGAGCTATTTGGGTATATAATGGTCGATCCAAAGTGTCTTTCTAGGTGTGAGTAGGTGGGAGGCTTTAGTGCCTTTTATAGTGGATGAGGAGTGGCACTTTTGTACATTTTGGAAAAGGGAATTCCTCCCATTTTTTTCCAATGAAAGTGGATCTAATAATGTGAAAATGTAGAGAAAATGGGAAATAAGGTATAAATAGGGATAGAATACTTCTTTTATACATGTTTCCAGCCCATTTGGCCCCATAAGACTAAGGATTGGTACTTCGTTAAGCTAAATTTCACCTTAATCATTATAATTAATTTTAATTACATTTACTTATATTTTTTATCAAAAAAAAATATGGCCTTATTAGAAATTAAAAATTATTATTATTCCAAACATTGAATCTATTTTACTAAATTCTAATCATATAATTTTCAGAAATTAAATTAAATTTTATCTCGCAGACGAGATGACACTGCGGGGTTTAAAAGTTAAAATGTTCAAATGTTTGATATGTTTTTATATTAAATTTCAAAGTAAAGTTGATCCCAAAGACCTAAATTTGATTAATTGATACAAAATTTATCTAATTAAACCTTAAAAACAATTTAAGATATAATATAACTTTATAAATAAATTTTTTGAAAAATAAACTTTTAATTAAAATTAATTAATTTTCACTATTTATTAAAAAATGAAGCTTAGAAGAAAATTAACAAAAATTCACCATAAGATAATTATTATTTTCTGATTTAAAATATGAATTTTATTTTGACATATAAAATATATAAAATTACAAAAATATAGATTTAAAATAGGTTCATCATTAAAAGGCAGTAAATGTGCCTTAATATAAAATATATTATTTTATGTGTAAAACTAGGTTTTTGTATCTTATTCCTAAAAAATATATTAGATGGACATAAATTTTTTTTGATTAAAATCAATATATATATATATATCCTCAATATCATAATTTAATTTTAATTAATTTAATTTATTAGGATAAAATAAATTTGCTTGCATAAAAAATAATATTTCATTTGTATTAAATTGATTTTCATGTTTAGATCAAACTAATTTGTAATAAATGAATTCATTTTTCCATATATTTTGAGATTTTATTTTACCCTTTTCATAACTACTCATTTATGTTCTAGGTTATATCTTAATATATTAAATAATAACGTTTTAATAATATAAAATTGTTCGGTAAAATTCAGTGTTTCATGTAACACAATCTATTGAAGGAACTTGATGTTGCGTGCGACACATGCTAACTTGGTATCACATGCATTGTAATATATATTATAGATTTAATTTATTTTTATTAGTAAATATATTGTAATGTATTAGGGTATTATATTCCCTTATATGATTGCTGATGTGTGTGATACACACTATCAAATAAAATATTCTTACTTTAGAATTTAGGGGTGTTATATTCTCCCACACCATAATTAAATTTTGTTATCACAATTTAAACATGATCCTGATACTCTAGGGTTTGAAATTTGAAAATAATATATTTTTGAAAAACCCAAATTTAAATAGGTTTAATATCACATCTTCATAATAAGAGATAAAGGAACGTACAATGTTTTTGAAACTAGGATACCTAGTAAGAGAACATGGGTATGAAATGAAAACATGGATATGGAAGAAAAATCCAACAATCAAGTTCTAATGGAGAGTTATAGAGAACATGATCAATGGATTTTTTTAACCCAATACTATAAAACATAGGTGTGAATAAAAAGAATTGATATCATAAAAAAAGATGATAATAGGACAACATTTTTTCAAGACCATTTTCCCTAACGATGATATATTCTTTGAAACTTTAATAAAATATGAAAATATATGTTTTCATAAGCAGAAAACGTTCCATTGATTATGCATTGAAATATTTCTACATAATTTATTAGCACAAGTTGTTTTTATGGTAATGTAAGACATCAATATCTAAAAACTCATTCAAATATCATCTTAATCCATTTTACAAATGGCCAAATTTTACATAAGATTATGATCCAACACTTTGGAAGTAAGGTCACTAAATATCAAAAAATGAACTTATCATTATCCTTAAATCAACATGATGTATCTCTTTAATCATCAAATACCGATTGTGTGAACATCTACATCATGTATTCTCTTAAAATATGGTAATAACATGAATTACCATAATAGTTTATTAGGAAAATTCATTCTCCTTTATTAATTAAGTAAAATATGTTATTGGATATATTCAATGAATCCAAACTTTTTGTAAACTCCGTCAATTATAATATAAACCACATAAATAAATCATTACACAGTTCCAAGGTAATCAACACTTATCTGATTTCATGTTATCCAAACCAATCAATTATTTATCCAAAAATAATTATTTTAACATTAGTAACATATTAAGGTTTATATTTCCCTAAACCATATGTTTTAGAAAAACATTTTACATTATAAAGAATAAATTTTCTTGGTACCATTCAACATATAATCTCAAATCTCTAATGAAAAAGTACTTCGTTATAATACTTATATATTTCATAATTCATATTCTGGGAACATCATAAATATAATAATTTTTCAACATATGTTATAGATCCAAATAAAACATAAAACTAATCATTCCACTTTAGCAGTTTTAAAATCATATTCTTGACCTAGATTCCTTATCATTCTCTATTGAAGATTACCGTGATTTTTGGGGCATTAATTTTCATAGTGCCCCATCATGTTGAAGTTGTAAAACTGAATATCAGTGTTTTCATTCTTACCTTTGAATATTTTTTCTAGAGACCTTTCTCTATTAAATTATAACATTCTCCTAATCCATTCAAGAATTTCCTAGGGTGATTATTTCTACAGTTATCGCATGTAATAAAATGCTTCTTTACCTTCATCCCTTTATCTATTTTTTTCTCATCCTTTCTCGTCTTCGTTTGCTTACCTTTTAAGACGTATGACTTGGAGAATTATTTATCCATCTTGATAGAACATAAAACTATTTAATCACACACAAAAAAAGGATTGAGACACCAGTAACCTTTGAAGTCATGTAATAAGTCCTTTAAATAAATGATTAATATTACATTCTATTTTTTATATGAAATCTGTATCATACCATTCTAACTTGGTAAAGGTGTCTTCATACTCCATAACGCTTTATTTATAATTTTTCCTTCAACTAAAGAAATTTCTCTTCATATATGTTTTTTTATCATGATGTAATTATTTACCAAAGAATATATCTTTAAATGTTCTCCATTCCATGATTTCTATTTATTCATCATCCCTAGTATTCTGGATCACTGATCACTATTGATCAGCATCACCTTGGAGACAATACACCATTAGTGTAAACTATTTCTTTTCACCGCATCTAGATGATATAAATATCTACTCCAAATATTTAATCCATTTCTCAGATACCATTGGGTCTGTAGCCCCACTATATGGTGGAGGACTCTTTATATAATGTGATCCAACATTGGATAGTCTCACTGTGTAATATTTTTATTCAATTGGGAAAGGTTATGTGTCATAACTTGATTAATCTTCCCTAAAATTTCTATAACATTCTTTTTTCTGAAATCACCTGTATTGATTTTCTCAACATGAAAAAAATATTCATTTTATATGAGTACTGACACCATTATTCATAAGTGTATCCCACGAGAATGTCAAACTAGGTGTGCAATAAGGATTGTTTTCATGTAATAGGTTACACTCACTTAGGACCAACATACCTTGTCAGGGTTGTCACTCCTAGGTACATCTATACCATAACCACATCAACCTATAGAATCTAGAAATGGTTGTATTCCTAGGAATAACCACATAATCTATACCTTACCAAAATTCTAGGTTGCTCTCCTATTCTAATCTTTAATGTCTATCTTATGGCTAGGTTCCCTAATCTACATTTGTTAAGTCTAGTTTCCATGGTTGCTAATAATCTTCTTATGATACCAACTGTAATGCCCTGACCCCAAAAGTTCAGAGGCAATGGATTATTTTTTTACATTGTCATGATTTCAAGGATTCAAATCCTAAATGACTGATCAGTTTATTAGTTTTGGAAAGCCATATTACATATATGTTTCCCATAATACACTGGGAAATAGTAAATAAAAACATTATACAATTTAAAATGAAATAAAAATAATCCTTGAAAGCTTATTCATATGTTTTTTATTCAAAACCTACGTAAAGGAAACAAATAAGGGTGAGATAAAATGATCATTATGGGCAATTAAATCAGAAGAAAAGATCAATTTATTAGATTAAATCAACATGGAATGGTAAAAAACTAATAACCTCAACCATTTAAATAAACTAGATAAAGAATAATCTATATGGAAAGGTAAAAAACTAAAACACGTGTAATTTAAACAATAAACTAAGAATAAAACAAATCAATATATATTTTGTTACCATATTATCAGTGATAATAACAATAAATTAATTCTCTATAATGGAAATACTTAATTACTAGATATCATGTTTCCCATGATCATGATACCTTTAAAATCAAGACACACTTTAAAAAATTCGTATTTGGCCAACTAATTCATGTCATGAGACTACCAATGAATCTATGGGATTTCAATAAATGGTCCCTACCCCTTAGTGCTTACCTTAAATGATCCCCAACCCATGTATTGCATGTCCAAAGCATTCCACATATATAAAATATTCAATTTAATTTAATAACAGTGTACCGTATAAAAATGTATCAGTACTAAATAGAAGATAGGTATTTATAAATAATTACTTAGTGGATGATAACTGAAAACAAGGGTTCTTAATTTTGATTAATGGAAATACATTTGAAGGATTATCAAAACATTCTTTATGAAAATAACATTTAAACATTCCAAAGTGTCTCATATCACTTTAAAACATTTGACTCACAATCCTCCTGAATGAAATAATATCAAATGAATCTTTAAATACCATGAAGATAAAAGAATTCATGATATAATATAAATAAATGGGAAGAAAATACACCACATAAATTAGTAGGTTGTGAATAATTTAGTATGCCTAATAGTATGAAAAGCGAGACAAGAATCTCTTACCTGTAGTTTCTCTTTGAGTGATCGTCTTTCAACCTTATGTAACAGGGTTTTAAGAGTGTTAGTAACTAATTATAAAACCATATTATTATTTATGTTATCATATATTATCATATTATAATATCTTGTTAGCCATTTGTTAATATTCATTCATTTTTTTCACTATTTTGGGTGTTAATTGCCATGTTTATCAATTATGTTTTGACACGTTGTTTGTTGTTCCTATTACATAGATCATGATTTCATAACCTCCATAATTTAAAACACGATTTAATTATATTATATATTTAGTACATATTTATTTATAATAATACATAATATTTGGAGACAAGAAATAAAATTCACTATTTGTGCAGACGGTAGGCCACACACACAAATGAACTCTACTTTCATTTATTTGTTGTATTAAACAAGTGATAAGTAAATTATTACTATAAATAATATAACTCCATTATAATATTAATTTTCTATATGTCACATATTCTTATTAATATCATCGTTTATACATTTAATGTATAGTGTGAATGAATCATATTGTTTTGAGGTGGCGATAGTCCACACTTCCACAAACGATGTAATCATATTTACACTAAATAGAAAGTATAAAGGCATGTGTTATAAAATAATAAAATAAGAATAATTAAATAATAAATATAATATATATCATATATAAATAAATTTTCCAAAATAATTTCCACCATGAGTTGAGGTAAATTAAAAACGAACTACTTCACTTCGTGAGGCGGTAGTTTTCCGTTCACAAGAATGATAATTTCATTACCCATTAGATGGAAATGTGTGTAAGTGAAGGTAGAAAAAATAACATTAAAAAATTCTAATATATTTATTATATAATTTATATTATATGATAAAGGAATGGTAAGTGTTGAAAGGGTGGAGAATGAAAATAAAACTAAGGATCTTGAGGAAAAAACATACCTCTTCTTTGGGTAACTTGTTTTGGATTGCAAAGAAGGGATTACTAGGAAGTATTTATATAAAAATTTAGGATTCTTGGATTAGGGGAGGGATTTTGAGGATCTATTTGGGATGATATTTTTCAAATAAAAGTGTCTTGAGAGGTGTGAGGAAGTGGGGGCTGGTGGGAAATTTAATAGTGGGGGAGGAGTGACATTCTTGTAAATTTTGGAAAAGGAAATTTGTCCCACGTTTTTTCTATTAAAAGTGGATCCAATAATGAAAAAATTATAATAAAATTGTATAGGGTCTAAATATGTCATTCCAATTACATTTTTAAAAGTTTCTAGGTAATTTGTGCCCCTAATATTAATGTTTATTCCTTTGTTATGTTTGATTTCACCTTAATCATTGTAATTAATTTTAATTACACTCACTAATATTTATGTCCAAACTTTTATTTTAACTTATTAGATATTAGAAATTATTTTTATTCCAAATATGGAATCCATTTTACCACATTCCCAACATATAAGTTGCAGAAATTAATTTAAATTTAATCCCACAGATGGAAAAAATGTTTTCATATTCAATTTCAAAGTGAAATTTTTTCCAATGAGCTGAAATGAATGAATTAATAATATATTGATCTAATTGAACTTTATAACATATTTAAAATATAGTTTAATGTTATAAATAAATGATATGAAAAATTGTATTGAATTAAAATTCACTATTTTTCACTATTTATTAAAAAAATAAAACTTCACTGAAATATACCAAAAATTAACGCTAAGAATGTTTTTATGTTTTGATTTTTAATTTCAAGATTATTTTGACTTATATAATATAAAAAAGTTCCACAATTGATATTTAAAATAAGTTATACATTAAAAGGTGGTAAATGTGCCTTGATAAAAATATAGTTTTTATGCATAAACTTGGGTTTGTTTTTATCTTATGACTATCAAATATATTGGATGAATATCAAAAATATTTTATTAAATATATAACATATATATATATATATCATCAATATTATTCACCAATTGTAATTAATTTAATTTTCTAGGATAAAACATCTTTGCGAGCCTTAAAATAATAATATTTTCATTTATATTCAACTGGTTTTCATACTTATTTCTAATTAATTTGTACTCAATGAAATATTTTTAACATATATTTTTAAAATGTTAGTAAAAAATTTTCTAAGTTAAAATTTAAAATTTAGGTTCTATCATATTATATTAAATAATAATATTTTAATATTATATTGGTATTTGGTAAACTCGTTTTCAAGTGTAATGCATGCCATTAGAGAAACTCATTGTTGCATGTGACACATGCTAACTCCGTATCACATGAATTGAAAGATGTATTATATATTTAATTAATTTCAAATACTATATATATTATAAAGTCTCGGGATATTATATTCCTTTACGTGTTTGGTGATGCGTGTGATACATGTTATCCAATTCAATGTTTTTAATTTATTATTTTGTGGTGTTACATAAAAGTGGTGGAAATGTTATCATATAAATCCTTAACACATGAAATGTGTAAATGGTAGAGAAAATAATAACCAATTAAATGATTAATTTGGATAAGTAACGTGATCATATGAATCTTAAGGACCACAACACATTGAAACTATACAGGAAGGAAGAAGAATATAAATTCATCATAAATGAAGGTTTTATAGTAAAAAAAACCTTTTGGGAATATAAAATGACATTGAAACAAAAAATTAAAAACAAAATCCTAATAAATTTGTGTAAAAACGATTATATAAATCAACTATAAAAATTTCTCATTCATTTAAGAAATTAATACCATTTTCATGTAGTATATTTAAAAAATTAAAATCACTAGAATATTAAGGAAAATATTTTATTTCAAATTAAACCTGGAAATTTTTGAATTAATCATCTAAAAAAAGAATGATCCTGATGGAAATTGTTTTATTCATGTGGTGAACCTTTAAAAATATTTCTTTCAAACTTTTGGTAAAAATTCTAAAAAATAACTTGTTTGGAAAATGAAATGAGGATTCCTTTTATGAAGTTGTAAATAAAGTAAAATATGGTGGAAAATGAGATCAAATAATAATTTTAATTTAATTAATATTTTTTTAAAATCATTTGAAATAACCCTAACATAGAAGAAAATAAGTTGGAAAGAAAACATTAAAATATAAAATTTTGAAAATCAAATTCCCTACATTTAACTGTATTATTTATTCTTAATCAATCATGAGAAATATATATAAACTAAACATGAAAACCCCAAACATAACCATATAATATTAATTTATACCAGGGATCAATTATGATTGTTATATAATATTTCCAATGGAAATCTGAATATAAACAATCACAAAATTAAAATGAAATTGTAATAGAAATCCCATACCTTGGGTCTATGATTAGTCATATGTGTTTTATCCTCCATTATAATGAATTTAAATTTATTAAATAGTTTATTAATAAAAATTTCATCTATGTTAAATTTTTTATGTTCCATTTATAATCATTTCATATTCATTCATTGAATAATTCTTGTTTTCATCGACCACTTAAGGTTTTTTGGTCAATTTCTCCACCATTAATTCTATATATTGATCATAGTCAACTGATTTATGAAATGGTCCCATAATATCCATAATTTTAATAATATCATTTATAAAATTTCTATTCATTATATACAACATTAATATCATTATTTTATGGTGGTAATAGAAAAATTAATCAAATCACTTTTTAGAGTTGGTAGTCTGTATGTATGTGTGATCCGCATTATTATTTTCCAATATATGGAAGGGTGTTATGTCATATGATATATTATATTTAAAGAAACATAATTATTCCATAAATTTCATATATCTTCATTAATTTCATATTTTTAATTATCCATGAAATTTGGTGATGAAAAATGAATTATACAGCTACGTGGATAAGATAGGTCGAACGTAAGGACAAGAGATGTTTCCATTTTGGATAGGATATAAGGAGATAGATAATGGATGTACCATTAAAATAAAAACATATAATTATTTTCAATATAATAATTTAATTATGTTTTGATTTTATTTAATATTTAGTGGAGTTTTAATAAAAAAGAACATAAAAAATATGGATAAGAACATATACATGTTTTTTGGTAACCTCCTTTGGTTTACACTTTAAGCCTTTTTGAAGTTGTATTTGGGGATACTAATAACTCTAAGTAATGGAGATTGATTTTAGTAAGGTATTTTTCAATTTATTGGTTGATCTATGAGGCATATGTACTGTGGAGAATAGATGATATGGGATTCCCTTTTATAAGTGTGGTGAGTGAAAAACTTTTAAATACTAGAAGCTTTATTATACAATATATGTATTACTCATGTAATTTTCCATAAAATAATTATATATTGAAATATGATATGGTTAAGGAATAAAAAAACTATCCAATTAGGTTTATCTTTGTTGTATTATTTTCTTGAAGACATATCCCATTTTTTTGAACCCTTTTCACAGACATTACCCTTAACTGAGGTGATAAATATTTAATATGGTTACTATTCATCATGACCAAAAATTTAGTTGAAATTATTACCTAATATTAATTATGATGATTCAAATTATTTTATATATTTTATATTATTCATGTCCTATAAGCGTTTGAAATTAAGTTTAACATAATCTCACAATACACAATGAAAACCATTTAAAAATTATTTTTTAAGAATAATAATGTCTTTATAGAAAAATGAAGTATAATTTATATTTGAATATAATTCATTAGATTATCTTAAATAAAAAATATTTCTATTTTTAATTAATATGAAACCAAAAAATTATAGAACCTTAAAAATACATTATTATGTGAAAAGAAGTAGAATAATGTTTTTATTTCAACCAAAATATTGCTTATATATTCAAAATGTTAGGAATATATTTATAAGTTCAACATTGTATTTTAATATTCCTTATGTTATGTATACAATAAATATTTGGTATATAATTTTGTTTTTAAAAAAGATTAATATTATTATCAAATATTTATAATGGCATAAAATTTATAGTTTTTTTGTAAAATCAGAATTTGATAACTATTCACCCAAAAAACAACTATTTCTACAAAATTTAAAAAATTCACACTAATATAAGTTTGAAATAATAAATTCAAAAATTAAATTAAATTTAAAAAATTTCTGAATTTATGTCTTAATCACATTTATTGGTAAATCTATGTGCATTATTATATTGTTTCCTTAGAAAGAAAATCATACATGCTATAATTAAAGTGCAAGTGTCACATGAGGTACAAGGAGGCCCTAAAATATTTTGGATTGAGATTGGTGCACTGGAAGACCCTAAGGTTTATTAATAAGAGTACATGCATTGTTTTTAGTAAGTGGATATATATTGGTGTTTGTTTATGGAAGTGTGAGGGCACAAGGTTTATGTGCATCATGTTCAGAATACCTTACTATGTAAGATATAGTTTGATATAATTCTCATGTTATTGAAAGGATATTAAAGGGATTAAAAGAATCAATAAATTTTATGTTGGAGAGTGAGAGTGAAGAAATAGTTAGGTTATGTTTTTTTTTGGTTTTCCTTCTGTAATTTTCTTCAAATTATACTACTATACTGGAATGTTGTATTTGGTGAGTGATTGTTTGTGAGGTTAGGGGGATTAGTTTACCTTGTAGGTTCTTGTTATTTGTGTTGTTTGTTTCCAAAGTAATTTTAATGCTATTTCAAAATTTTCCTGACATTTATTTTTTATGATCTTATTGAGTATACCTGTCGTGATCAACCTGTATATATATATCTAGTTTTCAAGAGTTCTTTAGAGATCATGCCAGACATCACTATTTTGGGTTGGAGTTACTGAGAAGTTACATCCATGGGGTTCGATTTGGATTTATTTTGGACTTTGTAATTTATTTTTATGAATTTCACATGAATTATGGTATATGGGTACCTTATCTGTTATATTTATGTCATGGAATTGGTTGGTGGATTTTTATCGTATCTCTTGATCCTTTATTTTGTTATGATGGCAATTCCCCCCAAATCTAGGATTATATACCCTCTTTTATAGTCACCAAATCATGGCCTATTGGAGGAGGTAATTGTGGGTCATTATATCATTTTATTCACTATTATCCTGAGGGGTACTAATGTAGAACTGATCATTGAAGAGTGATTAAAAATCTGATGGTTGTGGGATAAAATAGAGACTAAATTTGGGCATTGATGATGACTGCATCAGTTTTGTGGAGAAATTATGTAAATAGACATAGTACTTGGCATAAGAAAATGATAAAAATTAAGATGTGTTATTTTATGCCCCCCTACAATCCAATGAACCTAAATTTTTCCTTTTGAACATGATATGTTAAGTGTTATATTTTTCATGGTAGATACCAATGAGTGGTATATTCATTATTCTTACTTAAGTTTTGTTTAAATATGGTAACTGAGTAAAATTAATTTGAATTTTAATTAAATTAATAAAAATGTATTTCATGATAGTAGACATAAAAATTTCCACCTTATTTATAGAGATAGATCCTAATAATCAACGAAGTACCATTCAGGTTTTTAAGGCTTATTAGGAAAACCCAATTGATCATCATAGAGTTGACATGGAATAGGAGGATAAGCAGCAATGGAGGGAACTATAATATTTTTAGTGGTAGAGCTTGGGAATTAATGAGGGGAGTTTCTGAAATCTATAGAAGAAGAATTGGAAAAGAGGAGTTCGTAATAGCATTCATTCTGATTCAGACCTCAATATTGAACTGGGTTCTAATATAAGTGAGTTAGATGAGAGGGTTGTCCCGTTAGTAGTGGATTGCGTATCTGGGAATGTGGATATGGGAAGATATTTCATGGGAAATATTTTATAAACATTTTCATATATATTTTATATCACTTGTGATGTGGGTGGTGGAGAGGCGAGAGTTTCCCTCCTATATTCATGGGATCCTATGTGTTTAAGATCTTGAGATTGGGTTTAAGGACCTCTTCATTTTCCCCTAATTTATCCTGGAATGTGGAGTCAAGAGTATGATGGTTTTTGGAGTCTTTTCATATGAATATGAAATATTGTTTCACTCCTTTTATGTTAGCTATGTATCTTCAGGTAAAAAATAATGTTGAGGTTATAGATAAGATGCATTCACTAGGAGTATCACCTCAAGAGAGAGGCCATCAAATCCTTTAAAGGAGAAGATATTATGATACAAGATCTCAAGATTCATGCTTTTGTGGTTTAGATCTATAGGTAGTTGGTTATAGCTATTAGATATGTATTTTGTAGGGATAATAGTTCATTTTTGTCTACTAGGGGATCTAGGTCAGTGTGTTATTCTTGTGGGAAGATTAGTCACTGTTAGATCCAATTCATGACCTTTCTCATATATCATCATGGTATGGGTGGTTAAATTCCTTATCAGTACCAGTAAAAACCTATAGTTTATCATCAAAAATAGTTCTATCCCTTAGGAGTTGATAGATTTATTAGAGGTCATCCCTATGACATCACCCAACCCTCATGGTCCTGGGTCTAGGCATGAATGTTGTGGTGGCCATTAGTAGTGTGAAAGGGGAGCGAGATGTGGGTAGATTTATGCTATGTATATTCTAGTTATAGAGGGAAAAGAGATCATATAAGTTCATATATTATTTTATTTTACTATGATTTCTACTCTATTTTTTTCAAGAACATCACACTCCTCGGTTTCACCTTCCAGGTTTTGTGCATCGAGATTAGAAGTTGAGAGGATTCAAGTGCCTCTAGTGTTATCCATTCTAGTTAGAGGTTATAATTTCTCCTTTTATGTATTCTTGGGATGTGTACTGGTTATAGGTAAGCATCAATAAATTTTAAATTTAATTATGTTACAAATATAGTCGTATAAAATCTTTCTTAAAATTGAATAATTGTACTCTAATTGTGAAATCATCAATAGTTTCTAGAGGAGGGTTAAGTTCTATGATGGGGAGGGCCACTGTGTGGTTTTAATTTGTGATAAATCCCACTGAATGGGCCAAGGGTTTTCAATTTAGTTGTCATCCCAGTCAGTAGAATTATCATTGGGGTTAGAAGTGGTAGAATCGGTGGAGTTTAAAAATGTTTTAGAGGAGTTCCCTAATTGTTTTCTCAAGGATGTTGTGGATTTACCCCCATAGTTTGATGTTCAGTTTGGAATCTAGTTATAGCCCAATGATGCTATGATTTTTATGGATTCTCATTAGATTTTACCTCCAATGTTGTGAGATTTGAGGATCGATGTTGAAGACTTGATACATAGAGGTTTCATCAGTCTCAGTGTTTCTCAATGGTGTACTCTAATTTTATTCTCTAATAAGGTAGATAGTAGTCAATGGTATTACATAGAATACTATCGAATAAACCATGAAAAAATAAAGAACATGTATCCCCACCAAATGATAGATGATACGTTTGACCATTTGAGGGGATCAATTTAGTTTTATATCATTTATTGGCAGTGTATATATCAATATATGGGTGTGAAATGAGAAGATATATCTAAGACATCCTTCCATTGTAGATATGGGAACATAGAGTTTGTTTTCAAACCATTTAGTGTTAAAAATTCACTAGTTATATTCATAGTGATCATGTAATCTATGATTTTTATGTTCATGGATTAGTTCATAATCATGTTCATTGAAGATAACTTGTTCTACTCAGAGTTAGATGAGGATAAACTTAAGCACTCTATAATTTTTTAAAGATCCTATAAAAGCATCAATGTTATGTGAAGATATACAAGGTACATGTTTTTGACATGGGATTCACACTGATTTTGGGAATGTTGTGTCTCATAATGGAGTTATAGTAGATCCATGAAAAATAAAAGTGTTATTTTCTTTGGTATTACCCATGAAAAGGGAAGATGTTTGTAATTTCCTTAGTCGGTCAAGATATTATCAGATGGTAGTGACTATTTTATCTTAGGTAGTTCCACATCTAAAATATATGGCCTCAAAATATTTGGATTTAATTTAGGTTGTTTAGTTTCAGTTGGATTTTGAATTCCGAAGGGGGAGGCTGATCAGTTACCTCACTTCTTTGATTATATGAGGAGGGTGTGATGTTAAGCGTGTTTTATAATTCATCTCATTGGGGCTTGGGGTGTTTCTTGAAGTAGCAGTGGGTAGTGATATTTTATGGGGTTAGGATGCTATTTTACAATAATAATAACTATGTCACCCACTATTTAGTGTTGGTTGAATTGGTGTATTACATTAATTTGTGGAGAAAATACCTCATCTGTGACTGCTTTATTGTCTTCACAAACCATTAATGTTTGAAAAATTTCTTAACTAGGATGATATAAATTGACAATAATGAATTGGATATATTTTTACAATTTTGAGATCCATTACACCATAGGGAAGGTTATTTTTTAGAAAATGTGTCGAGTATAAAGTTTCAGGGTGATGTTTCCTTAGAATCTTGATATGGTTGGAGATAAATGGGGAATATATCATTAATTCATTAGTATTTGATAGTGGATTTTGGTAGATGTTTCTTCTGTTAGATGTGAGTTAAATTCTCCTTTTTATTCAGATAAAGGATTCTCTATGGGGAGACTCAGCAGTAAAGGTGATGCTGGAAGTTTTTCTTCACTCTGATTCCCCATAAGGATGGTTATTGGATGGTCAAAATAAGATACTATTTGAGGGAATGTTATAAATTTTGTTTGCAGTAAGAGGGAATATTCTTCATGATTTCCAAATCTCATATTTAGTGATGCATCAGGGTGTATCCAATATGTATCATGGATTTCAGAGTCAGTTCAGGTGGCCCATTATAAAGTGTTATGTAGTGGAGTTTGTGGTATGATGTTTGGTTTTTCAATAGGTGAAGTTCAAGCATTAGGTTTATAGAGGATTTATTCAACCATTGAATTTATGCACATGCAAATAAGAGAACATATCAATGGATTTCGTTACTAGATATCCTTACGAATAGGGAGGGTTTGATCTCATTTGAGTGGTTGTGGATTAATTAATGAAGTCATCTCATTTATTTACAAAAAATGAGTTCAGTTGAGTAGATTTTTTTGGAGAAAAAATATATGGATGAGTTTTTATATCTTCATGGGGTTCCCAAAACCATTGTATCATATCGGGATTCATGTTTCACCCTGAGAGTCTATAATGGACATTAGCATGTCTTTGACTTCATCTTATTCTTTACTAGTGATTTTCACCCCTAGATGGACCTATAGTTCAAGGAAATCTGTAACACCATGAGATTTTGTGAAATTGTTTTTGAAAATAAAATTTAATATTTTATATATTTTTCATTTCATGAAATATAGATTTTATATTTCATTATACACAACACCAAGTTAATATCATGTTATAAGAAACACCGTGTTTTAACAAACCACAATAAACAATTTATATTATTATTTTAAAAAGGATTGTTATTATATAGCCCTAAAATTGGATAAATAAATATGAATAAATTAATTTTAAATATTATGTACAATTTTTTTTATATAGATATGTTATATTGGTAAACAACTACATACTCTTTCAATAAATTCTCTATATGCATTGAAAATACAATTTTCTCAAAAATTGTTCTATTTATTTATTTAATTTTTTGTTAATAATATTAAAATTAATTATTCACAATTTTAGAAAATGTATTTTTAAAATAACAGTTATTTTTGAAATCAGCGTATCAAAATTATCTTAGGGTAAATTTTTGATATTTTCCATAAAAGTTTCATATTTTGGTAAATATTTAAATAAGAATTAAATTTATTTAAAAATTACTCTTTATTTTAATTTATTTTGAAGGTAAATTATATTTTTAATTGTTTTAATTTAGAATTAGATCAATTATACATAAATTAAACCAATTTAGTTTACCTTAATCAACTTTATATTGAAAGTTTATAAAACCTCTTCAAAATCTTTGGAATATTTTCTCTTTAAAAACATGCTTTCTCGTCAGGTCTATGGGATTAGTTTTAAATTAAAATTTTCTTATTAGGTAAGTGGAGTTTTTAAAAATAGATTCAAAACCTTTGTAGTATAGAAATTCCCCACAAAAATAACTTCCAAATTTCTCACCTCACACACTATAATCATTATTTTATAAATAAATACTACCTAGGAATGATTTTGGTGAAAACATAAGGAGGATACCCAATGAAGAGGTAATATTCACCAACAATAATTTTTGTTTTATTTCTTCTTCCACATCCTTCAATTTTTATAAAAACATTATGGTATAATAATATTATTATCTTATGTATACACATATTTGGTTATTTTAAGATCATTTCCAATAACCATCTCCACTTCTATCAAATGGGTTACAAAATCCTTGTTCCTATGTACATAAGACTATCTCCTCGTTAACCAATGTCATTCATTTTTTCCATTAACAACTCTCACAATTAGACATAATTATAGATTTATTTTTTATATATGATATGTATGATATTAATCATATAATTTAATTATTATATTACACATACCTTCAAGCTTTCCATTCTATAGAAATACTAAATGATCACTCGTATGTATGGAGGGCTATCGTCTTACAAAGGGATGTGATTCATTCACACATTACATGGAAGATAATAATGATGGGTTTAACGAATATATGTGATATGTATGATATAAAAATTATTATTTATTCATAATATATCTTTTACATTTATTTCATTCAATACTTTGAGAAAAGGGATACATCATTCATGTGTACGTACGACCTACTATTTCTATGAATGGTTTATTTAATTTTATATATCTATATTTTATAGAATAATATAAATACATATATACTTAATATATATGATATTTATATTATTTATAAAATAATTGATATTATTTAAACATGATCAAAGTATGAAGTCCAAAAATGACCAATCAAGCCCTATATGAAATGCTAAGAAGTTAATGCTTGAGACATGATGTTAACATCAAAATGTTAATGAAAAGGTATAAAAATATCAAAATAAAGTCATAAATGGTATGATATATATATTTATGGTTCTATAATATATTTATAATAAAATATATTTATTATACAAGAGTTTCAAACATGTATGATGGTTGTTGAGACATAAGGAAATGGATTTCTAGTCCCTTTTTTATTTCTTGGAGACAAAAGAAAATTCACAACTAATTTATTTTATGTGGTATATGTAATTAAATTTTACATTTTATATAATTAATGTCCTTATTTTAATTATAATAAAAAATTAATTTAATTTTATTTTTTATTGGGGCTTATGATTCAAAAAAGTAATAGAGTTGTAAGGGATTTCCTCTGACTTTTTACATTCGTGAGATACATACCATATTAACCACCTGCTTCTTTTTTTGTGGTGTATATAATATCCATAAATGTATATTATTTTAATTATCCTGATATCTTTTTTGGATTAGAGATCCATTTTAGGATCTATTTTTCATGGGGTTTATGGTTCAAAAGTTACCAAATCGGTAATGGATTTTGGTCTCAATTATCCTTCTTTGAGACATATGATTTTTTATGACCCAATATTTGTATACTAGGTGTATATAATGAAAAATTGACATGTAATATCATGAATTTATTTATATTAATTATATTTTATGTTTCATTTAATGATATTCATTCATGGGTATTATGTTTCAAAGTCAACAATGTGATTAGAATTTTACGTTACATTACCATCGTTTATCAGGATTGTTTATCATTATGTTTCTGATGATAGAATTTTATAATAAATATCTCCAAGAACTCCTGAATTTTATTATATTCTATTTATTTATTGATAATACACATTTTCCATTAATTTTACTCTATTTTCGTATTCTAGAGTTCAAAAAAATTTATAAATTTTTTTTTTGTTGAAAACCGTTTTCTTCCTTACAAATTTTTTCTAAGAATTTTTTCAAAAATGTTTTTAAATTTTTTTTAAAATAGTTTATTAAAAGAACTACAACCCATTTTTTGATTTTTACAAAAATATTTTTAATGTAATTTTTATATAATTTTCTAAATAATGAACTTTTGGATTTCACTGAAAATGTGAAAGGAATCTTTGTTTTATTATTTATGGCATTAATAAAAATTATTATCGTCATGAATATTATTTTACTTGAAGCCTCCTTAATAAATTTTTAATGTTAATGTCCTATAAAATTAATTTTAGAATATTTTTTGTTTGAAAAACATTTTTAAAATTGTAAAGTATATTTTCCCAAAGAAATATTTTAAATTATTTTAATTCTTCCTTTATATGTTTTAATAGTTATTTTCAAATAAAAGGATTATAAAAATGTTTTAAATTTTAATTTTGTTTTAAATAAAAAGGATATTTTCTATAAAAAATGTTTAAAATGTTTTTTCAATATTCCTTTATAAGTTTTCAATACTGTTTTCAAAGAAAATGATTTCCAAAATATTTTGTGAATTTTTCGTTTCAAAAAGTGTTTTTCAAAAAAAAATTTTTATCCTCAAGAAAAATTCGAAGTGATTATATTTAAAAATAATTTTCCATCTAAGATTAGATAATTTGATGTAACTTATGATTTTTTAGGAATATGAACCAAGGATACCATTATTATTCTTATTCTAATTGGTTTATGTTTACGATGGCATGATTTTTATGAAACATGTTTTTATTCTACAATTTTTACTATGATTAAATTATTTTGAAACCCATTTATTTATCCATGAGTCATTCAATGATAAAATGATGAAATGATGAAATTTTTATGAGACCCGTCTCTTTCTCATAGGATATGATATGATGAAATTTTAATTAATTTCATTTCATTTCATGGGTTATGATATGATTAATGTTTTATGATCCTACGGCACACATATGTATGATTTTCATTATACGATTAGTGGGAACTATATCTCCCTCTAATGCATTGAAAGAAGATTTATATCTCATTATATATAAATGAGAAACAACTCTATGATATTTATCTACTACGCTAAACATGTGTTTCCTGATCCATGATGGGAAGAAGGCCTTTCCTAGTCCAATATAGGAAACATGCATGTACTGATACAATATGTGAAACATGTGTGTCTGAATCCATAATGAGTAAAATGTGTGTTATGATCCACAATGGGAAAAATGTTATAATTCCTTATCCACAATACTGATGGTCTTGGTAGTTAACCTTGATGTATGAAATTGTTTTCTTTATATATGATTGTGACACACTTTAATGACATTAGTGTATTGTCCATGATTTATTTATGATGATTTGTCACCATTATGGGCCATGATTTTATAAATTATGATGTTTTATTCTATAAATCTTGTTTATGATCTATTATAAGTTGGGTATGAAATTACTAAGTTATATTCATGATCACATACCTTTATTCTTATATTATGGTTTCTTATAATCGTATATTTATTTCTATTATGTTTACCCATACTGGGCATCTAAGGTCACCCTTTCTTATATTTCCAACCCTATCTTATAATGACTGTTTTAGGTAGGTAATTCATATGATGAGTAATGTGTGAGAAGATATTTGTGGGATATGACTATGATCTTCCATAAAATTATAATATTGTATAACTAGTCTCAAAAGACATGGAACTATTATAGTCCTAAGGTGTGTGTATGTGTAATGTATTAAATATTTATCTAAAAAGATGTATTATCTATGTATGAAAGGCCTGGGTCTCTATAATGGGTATTAGAGGAAAGGATTAGTAAATCATTAGAAACTAGGATGAGAAAACATTACTGAAATACCTAGGGGTATATTTAAATATATTTATTCAGATATTTATAAGGATAAGTCTAAGGATGGGTCAATATATAGGAAAATATACTAGAATTTTGGAAGTGGATAGAGTGAGTGGTTTCCAAGAAATTACATCCCTGTATGGATTCTACAAGTGGATATAGATATGGTATAGAGGTAGTTATGGGTAATAACTCTCAAAAGGGCACATTGATCTAGACATGATCATCACCTGTTTCACCGAAATAGGCCATGCTTCATACCATGATTGAAAATCTTGGGGAATATTCTTCAGAAACTCACAAACATGTTAAGAAACATAGTGAAGGATTTACAAAGATGGTGGCTATGAATGACCTAGAATAAAACTAAGGTTTAAAATATTGAAAATAATTTTTAATTGATTATAAATAACATAGGTAATTTTTCATGATTATGTGGTTTTACACTATGATTAGGGTTTCTCACAATACAGTTTATTATTTTAGTAAAAGGCTAGAACCTGAAGGGACCATGTTAATTATGAATGAATATAACTGTGTAATGATTATAATCTTGAGAAACCAAATGTTATGGGATATAGAATGAAAAATATGATTTATATGATCAAATAACTTTCTCAATATATGAATCTTTTAAGACATAAAATCAACCAAAGGAGGAAATAATGTTGTTTTGATTCCACCATGAAGAAACATCCACCTTCTATTAGTTATTCCAATTATACACTAGGTTTTGTATAGTGGATCAGTACCAATGAAATGATATTTTAGGTTCTTCAATTTTTATAGTAAGAAATATTAATTTTCGAAGTTTATTATTTGGAAGGTAATTCAAATTAGTAGTCGACTCTTATTATGAATATGATAGAACAACTAGAAATTGAATCTAAAAACTGGTTAGATATTAATAGGATATTTATCATTAATTTCTTTCCTCGTATTATATGAAATAAGATAGAGAAAAAAATCCTATAACTTATTAAAAATGATGACGATTCTGTTGGTAATTATGAAGCTATGTTTACAAGACTTTCAAGGTACACTTATGGTTTAATCATCATCCCTAAAACAAAAAATGATTGATTATTTGGTTTCCTAAAACCAAGTCTTTGGAAGGACATGGAATCGAGAGACATTAAAATCATCAAAGAATACATTTGATGTGTATCGAATGTAGAAATGGAAATTTGATATTCTCATCATTAAAATGGTTTTGATAAAAAATGAAGATCTAGTCCCATGAAAACTCAAATGGTGTAATGAAATTACATCTATTTGTATGATAGAAATATGGGAAGAAGCATCAATGGAATTAATTGAATAGAACTGGGAGGTTCTTTAAATGTTAAAAGGTAGTTCATAAATCTCATGATTGTTGATATGGGATTAGTGGTACGATTAATGCAATGGGAGAAGATGAAGCCAAATAATGAATCACCCACACTCTTGTGTTTCAAGTTCAAGGGGTTTGGCCATTATTTAAATCAATTCAACAATAAATGGGTTAACATGTATGATAAGCTACAAAAACCTCTAAATACAAGGGGAAAAGGGGAAACTTATGAAATCATGATGGACGAATTTAATCATGATAATTAGGGAAAACATATCCTCCCCTCCTTGATTAGGAATTTAATGTTTGATTTTTTATGAATGATCCCTATGAAAAAAATATTTTTTATTCTTTAGTGAAATTTCATGTGATTATCTCCCTCTACATGAATTCTAGTATAATTAAATCACATTTGATATTATATTGGTATAATGTTGAACCCAAGCTTCCGATGGAAATGTTTTGCTTTGAGATAAGAGCTTATATAAGGAATAAAGGGAGAATTAACTTTTGTAATTGAATATGTCTCCATGTAAGATTAATATATAATTCATGTATACTATCATATATTTATTATTTTAAGGATGATCATAATTTATTGACACCCCTTTTGATGTTTTATGAGGTAAATATTTCTGAATTTTAAGATTATTTTAAGAGAAAATTATGGAAATACAACCCTTTTGTTTTGTATGTGTTTTAGTTAAAAAGTTATTTAAGGAGGAGTGTCTTTACACTTTGTTGAAAAATCATTAAAGGTACTTGAAACCATTAGGGTTTTTCCTACCTTTGATGTTGATGAAGTCACCTTCCAAAGTTAGCACACTTCATTGATATTAGAGAAGATTTTTATTTGGATCCTCTTTCCTGAATATATATTAGGGAATTGGTGAGGTTGTGTAGAGTACCACATTAAATTGTATCGGATTGGTAGAAAATGTTTTCCTTTATGTTTTGGAAAATTATTCTAAATATCTTGATATAGAGTTGAGTTTTAGCACTGTGAGAATAATTCAAACCATAAAAAATATGATAATATCTTGTTAAATGGATTTTAAATGTGGTTGGGATAAATAGATTCATCAAGTATATATTTAATGAAACAGTTGCTATTACTCCAGAATTTATATGGATCCTTGTGAATACATTTTTGGTAAGAAGGATTAAAAACCAACATACTAGAATGATGTTACAAAAAGAAAGATATTGTGACCTGTGAAAGCATATGACATAGAATAGAAGGTATAACATCCCAAACCTGGACACCACTATACCGGTGCTCTAATCCATGTTTCCACATGACCTCAAGTGTGCCTCCCCTTATGCCAGAGGTTGCTAACTAGTAATTAGGGTATCATGGATCATGTGGGGGAGACTATACCTCTTTACTAGAGTAAGACACATCTTATATCTTATACAATGAAGGAATAAAAAGCAATAATCCAAAAACATAAATTACCAAACAATTCCCAACTAGGGTACAACCACAAAAAAATAATAGATATGTCATGAGATGGAAAAAGATCCAATAGTGAAGGAAAAACCAAAATAAATACCAACATATGAACTCTGAAAATGGTTCCTCACTCAACGTCTAGAATCTCAACCATGCACATCCCAATCCAAACTAAACTCCCTAGCATAGGGCCCTTACCCTTTTCTTGACCTACATGAAGGAAATATTATCCGGTACCAAAGGGTGGCCTATGTAGAGTGCAAGTATTACTCAGAAGGCCACCACTAATAGTGTCTACAAAATATCCTATCTAAACAGATATTTTATGAAAGTACAAAATAAAAGAAAAGAAAAAAAAAGGTAACTTGGGAGCCATTAGTTAATAATATTCACTTTAACATTTTATATCATTGTTTCCATTTCTGTCACTTAATTCATGTACATTTCTTGATCCATTTTCACCACATAACCCAAGGGTTAGGAATTTACATCATTTACACAATGGACTAAGTTAGCTAGTTACCATGTATAAGGAAAGAAGTCAAGTTCCGTATATCATTAGGGATAAAAATTTCATAAACATATATATCACACTTACCTTGGAGCCTCAGTCTAGGTAATCTCATAAAATGCATCTGTTAGGGGCATAGGGCCTCAGTAGCCTTCCCTAAATTGTGCATTATGGGGTTGGGTTTAGAGCCTCAGTCTAACCTGACCCATGAGAAAATAACCTCATGTCCAATACCCCAGAACTAACAATCCATGTGAACATTATTATTTTATCCTTAACTACATATACTATATCACAAACTGTGCTAAAAAAATACACATAAAAATTACAATTAACATTTAATTCAGCAAACGAATCATCATCAAGACTTAACTCATTTGCATATTTTACATTTACTTATAATAGCCCATTTGACCCACTTATTTTCATACATTAACCCATTTTTCTTATACAAAAATTTCCATACATTAATCCATTTCACATGCTTCATCAATTCACATGCATTTTAACATTTATATAATTCCATTAAAAGCTCATAAGTCATTAGACGCATTAACTTTACTCAATTTAACAATTTTCTCATTTTTAAAAACAATACCTTATACCATTGACAACAAATAGACACAACTACCATTAGTTCCTATTTTAAATTTGAAACAACATGTATATGAATTTTTCATGGGTTATATTTCAATACAAGTGAAATTTATTCTTAAAAGTACAATTTTCCAAATTCTAGAATATTGGCACACCCAATGGGGTCCCCAAAACGTTCTAAAAATCACAATGCATACCATGGGGATCATGAGGGGTCTGAATTGTCAGGTATCCAACCATTTTTCCAAATCATACTAAAGTAATAAAATTAAAATCATGAGGGAATCAATACCACAACCACACATTCACAAATTGACAATAAATCTTTGGGATATAACTCGTAGACCACCTACCATCAATCTGAAGATGAACACACCCTTCACCTTAATGTTCGATCCAGATTCAAGAACCATTTAAATCCCTAACCTAATATCCATTAGAAAAATATAGTTTTAGGGATTTATAATAAGAATAATGAAACAAATATCCTTAATCTAGAAATGAGAATCAATAGGACCACTAGAATTACCTGAAGCTTCGATCTGCAACCAACAACACTCTAAATAGCCTAGAAATGAAGGATATAAAAACATGGAAAGATTGGGGTAATTTATTTTGTCACTAGGGATGGAGGAGTAAGAAATTGGTAGAAAATCTATTGAGGAACTTAAATACTTGAGGGGGAAATTTGGTAATTTTTTAATTTTTAACAGCACATGTGGTTTTGCGACATGGTTTGAAAAATTATACACAAACTGTGAGCCAACCATTATCCTAGAGGGGTCAAAGTTGCACGGTTACCTAGAGATATCACATGGTTTGAAAAAACATGCACTAACCATGTGAAATTAACCTATCCAAGATTGCACAATTTGGCCTTCACCCTTGCACGACCACACACCAACTGTGCAACATGCATTGAATGCCCCGATTTTACCTTATGTCATCATTTGAACCCCAAAACACCCCTATCTTCCTAATATACCCAGTAAATATTTATTTTTCTTAAATTAACTGAGTCAAGACATAACTTAAATAAGAACATTCCTCAATAATGTTTTGGATCTTACAAACTTCCCTCTTTATAATGGCTCATCCTTGAGATGCTCTTCCCAAGACTCACTAATCTTCTGAAGTAATGATATTTGGACATTGAGACTGTATATCCAAATCTCTCATATGTTTCTTCCTATGAATTACCATGCTACCAAAAAAAATGAACCAAAGTCATAGTCTTTCCTCACAATAATATCTCACTATGATCCATAATACGAACTAGATGCTCCTCAAACGACACATCAACCTCAAGTTCAACATCATCAACAGGAATCACTTATGATGGGTCAGGGTGATATTTAAAAAGCTGTGACACATGAAGAAAAATCATGCATACCACTGCGGAAGATCTAATCGGTACACTGTAAGTCTGATCCTCTCCACAATCTTGAATGTAACCACATGCATGGGTGCTAACTTACCCTGCTTTCAAATCTGATAGTGACCCAACCTTTGTGACACCCAAAGAAACATATGATCACCCTCCATAATCTCATAAGGTTGATGATGCCTATCTACATACGAATTTTTCCAGTTCTGATACATTTTCAAATTTTTCTAAATAAAATGAATTTGTCCTGAAGTCTCCTGCATGAGACTCAATTCCAACAACTCGAATTCCCTACCCCCATCCAACACAAAATATATCAACAGGGTCTACTGTATAGTGACTCAAATGGTTCCATATGAATCATATCTTGGTAACTATTATTGCAGGAAAACTCAACAGGCACCAAATTATTTTCCCAAATCCCCCCAAAATCTAGGGCATATGCCCTTAACATGTCCTCTGGTACTAGAATAGTACACTCCCACTTCCCATTCATTTGTGGGTGGAAAGTTGTACTCAAAATATACCTATGTACCCTGATACTTTTGTAATCCATTACAAAAGTGTGATATGAATCTTGGATCATGATCCAAAACTACAGTATGTGGCACCCCATGAAACAATACTATCTCCAGAACATAAAACTCTCCCAATTGATCCCTGGTGAAAGTCTCTTGAATCGGTAAGAAATGACCCACCTTAGTTAACTGATCCACAACCAAACATATCGCGTCACACTTCTGATGAATTCTAAGAAGATCCACCATAAAATCAATCATTACATCATCTCATTTACATTATTAATTGTTAAATGGTTCTAGCAAACCACTCTGTCACTGATGCTCAGCCTTCACTTTCTGAAAGGTAAGGAATAATTACATAAATCTTACAACCTCTTACTTAATCCCTTGCCACCAATACTACCTACTAAGATCACAATACATTTTGTTCAAACCCAAATTTACTTCCCACTTCAATGCATGAAACTCAATCCTTAGCTCTTCTTGTATACTTTTTAGCAGAAAAACATGACAAAAAACATGAATGGGATCATCATATCTAATGACCCAACCATATGGTGAATCCCCACATTTAAGACTTTCCCTCAATGTCAAACATTTTATATCCTCATACTACATCTCCTTAGTCTGTCTCATAAGCATGTACATAACTCCCAAGGATGTAAGAAAAATCTATTGCTGACTTTCCTACACCTCAAGATGCATCTCGGCAAATAACACCATCATTCTCCACAAAAATATGGATTCCTAAACCACCTAATTTTGAGTCCATTGACTCAAAGAATCTGTAACACTATTCCCCTTTCCTAGTGTGTACACCATATCAAAATCAATGTACTTCATGTAATCAACACATCCGTAATGCTGAAGATTCAGGTCATGTTGGGAGAATATATACTTGAGTGTTTTATGATAGGTGTACACAGTAAACATCTCTCCTAACAAGTAGTTTCTCTTTTACATAAAAGTGTATAACACTGCGTCCAACTCAAGATCATGAGTTGGGAAATTTATTTCATGAGTCCTCAATTGCCTTCAACTGTACTCAACTTCTCAACCATCCCTCATCAATACCACCCAATGACCTACACAAGGTGAATCAAAAGAAAACATATACCCCTTACCTTTAATGGGTAATATTTGAATTAGTATGGTTGTTAATAACTTCGTTTATTTTTAGACGGAATTATCCAATGATTTGGATCATTTAAACCAGATTCCATTCTTGTTCAATCTCGAAAGTGGTGCTTCCAAATGGGAAAAATATTTAATGAACCATCAGTCATAACCAACCAAACATAGAATCATCAAAATTTATAAACATTCTTGGGAAACTCCCCAAACACAACTACCTACAATTTCTTCGAGACAACTAACATACCTTATGATGATATTATGTTACCCGATAAATGCACCTTATCGATATATAAATGAAATTTAGATAGTGTTGAATGTATCCTATGATCTCTTAGTGTACTCAAGACGATATTAACATGTTTGGAATTATTTTCAGGAGTCTTAGAGTACACCAAGATGTCATCATCAAATACAACTATGAACTGATATAGCTATGGGTGAAAGATTCCGTTCCTTAGTTCCATAAACACTTTTGGTGCATTGGTCAATCCAAAGGACATCACACAAAACTCATATAACCTGTACCTACTCCTAAAAGTTGTCCACAATACATCAGAAGGTCTCACCTTTAACTAATGATACCCAGATCTCAAATCAATCTTAGAGAACATTGATGCACCACTTAGTTGGACAAAACGATCACTAATTTGAGGAAGATGGAATCAGTTCTTAACCATCATCTAATTCAGTTTCCTATAATTTACACTTAATTGAAATGACTCATCATCCTTATTAGATAACAAAACTGTTAATCCCCACGATGACATAATAAGATGCACAAATGATTTATTTTCCAATTCCTCCAACTGAGTTTTAAGCTCCTTGACCTATTTTTTCCCATTATATATAGTATAATGGAAATTGGTTGTGCTCCTGACAACAACTATATCATGAACTAAACATCTCTCTCATGTGGAAACACCCATAAGCCCTTAGGAAACACATCCTTAAAATGATCCACCACTGGTGGAAATACAATCTTCTCTACTCCCCCATAATCAAGCATAAGAAATGACACTTGAGCTACGAGTTCACCCAAATACTGAAAAATGGGTACCGCATGGCCTGCATGAACATCCCTCTCTCAACGGTGAACATATTTGTTTCACACAAGAGATGTAAATGTTACCCTACAACTGTAATCATTAATTTGGGTTCTGCACAGTGCTAGCTAGTCCATAACGAAAATTAGATTAAAACTTGATATCTCATGAACAAACAAGCCCCATCAGAAATGGTACACACCATCCTATAGAGAACAGGGATTACATTTTCTGATATTCTATGATTTCACCCATAATGGCATATCAATCAAAATTCCCCCACACACATTCTCCACCACAAGGCCTGACACACTCACAAACCGAGTAGATAAAAAATAATGAGAATATCTTATATCGAACAAAGAACTTGAAAGAGTAGAAGAAATAAGGATATTACCTCAAATAGTATATGTTATAGATTCTCCACCTCTTGGGGTAGACTAAATTACATAAAGATGACCTACCCCTCTTCCCTGGGCCCTAGTTAGAGTTTCCAATGCTACACTACCTTGCTAAAATGGAAACTCTCTCCCTAGAGTACCACACCTAACACCTCTATGGATACGACTAGTAGAGATCAAAATACCGTCCTACTACTGGGTTACTGACCCCTTAACTATAGTTTGCATCGACCTCAGTCCTCCTTCCATGACCAGCTACTGATCATTTATACAGAATTTCTACACTTTCCCCATTCTTCCAAACAGTTGGTATTTGATCGGTGGGGAGGTAAACTAACCCCGCATGTTCCCCGACTTTTCAAAATGATACAAAAATACATGGTCACCACTTTGGGAGGTAGTTACCCTATTCTAACCACTCTATACGCTACCACCGACATGAATATTTATAAAACAATACTTCTTTCCATTGGAAATTTCATCACCAGACCGACTAATTGAAACCAAAAAACACATTGCATGAAGCATCCTTTAAGTTCCCTCTGGATATAAGGGCATGATCCACCACTTCTGTAAACCTTTTTAAATAGAATATTTTCACCTAGGACATAATATCACGTCTTTGTCCATCCTAAAATCAACATTCTATAGTGGACTCACCCCTAACAATTCCTGGACAGAGTGTTTCAATTCTATAAAACAAACTACATAATCCATAACATACATCATTCCCTAGGTCAAACACATAAACTATGAATACCACTCCTACCTCAAGGTCTCTTCATAAAAATTATACGGAAACTTTTCCAAAAAATTTTCTGTAACATACAATCTACCCTACTGGGTTTGAAAAAAAAATATACCACCTAGGATTTTCCATTCCCCACAACATATAGGCTTCCCACATGACTCTTTTTTTTCAATGTGATCCAAAACGTTTCTTAGGGGAATCTATCCATAACTATTTAGACTTGGTTCCACTATCTCTAGTAAACATTAGAGGGTGTTGGAATTGAATCTCTTTGGATAGATCAAACATACTAAGCATGACCTACCCTGGGTCACATTAAATCATATAGATAAAACAAGTAAAGTTTTCATGAAACTAATGCTCTCCTCAGTTATCTTTAACCAACAAGTTTTCTTGTGCCACTACTGGTGAAGCATTCTCGATGATATACTCTCATGACAAAACAGGAACACATAACTGTTGTGGAATTTCTCTACAATTCCAAACACAATTCTTATAACATGTGATATAAAGCTTCCACAATTTATGTAAACCAATTCATTCCAATATCCATAACAACCCATTTCATATACAATATTCCAAAAAATATCATCATACCTAAAACACTACCCTCAAACAATCCCTATCATGGTTTTTGAATAGAATGAGGTAAACCAAGAAATATAGTCATAAATCATTTACTAGACACCCTTTTTAAACCATTTCCACATTCACAACATAAATCATTCCCTCATAATCACATCTACCATTTCACAACTTGTTACTAACTACATTTTTAACTCATTTATGACCCTTCATTAAGTAAATTATTTAACCATTCATTAACTTCCTTTATATTTAACCATTTACATCATCTTCATTAGAAATTCATTTCTTTAAAAATTTAATGAGGTAAAATTCATCATATCCTTCATGTCCCTCACACCCATCCTTTGTGTGCCTATTTGGATGTATCCCACCTATATCCTTATGTGACTACAATGATCCATGGAAGAAAAACATTCTTTTGTTCCAACCATTAGAAAACATTCATCAAAATAACATCACCCAAAAACCATATCTCCCAATGGTGAAATATCATTCAACTGTAACAACAGACATTAAGAACAATGATTCCCACCATGGACACTTTGGTTTTCTCTCGTGCATGGGTTAGCTACTCCCATGCACGAGTTCATATCCAAGGCCCAACACTTCCTAATCTTCCATCTACCTTCCCAAAATAGTAAGAGAGAAAAATTAATCCTCTGATACAACTTGGTAACATACTTGACCCAGAATCCCCTAAAGTGGTTATCTAATCCAGGTCACCACATGATCCCAAGTGAACCTCCCCAAACACTAGAGGTTACCAAAAATCAATGAGGGTCGCATGGATCTTGTAGAGAGACTATACCCTCTTTACTAGGTTATTACACAATATATAAGATATAAAATAGGGAAAAAATAAGAAATAATTTGGAAACATGCATAACCAGTCAGTTCTTAAATAGGGAACAACCAAAACCAAACATAGATATGTAATGTCTTGCTTATAGTACCCAAAGTTATGGAAAACCAAAATAAATTCCAATAGCTGAATCCCAAAAATGGTTCCTGACTCAAAGACCAGATCCTCTACCGTGCACATCCCAAGCCCAAATCATGTCCCTAGAAAAGGGCCTTTACCCTTATCTTGACTTTCTACCATGAAATCTAGTCGGTTACCCAATGGAGTCCTGAGAAAGGTGTGAGTACAACTCAATAGGCCACCACCAATGATGTCTAAAAAATATCCATTATAAACAGATAGTTCTTACAAGCACTAAATAAAATACAAGATGAACAAAACTTAACTCTATTGAAATTGGTTAACAATATTCAATTTATCATGTCACAACATTATTTCCATTTCTGTCACTTTTTTCACTCACCCTTTAATCCAATGGTTAGTTATTTACATAATTAACACAACATCCTAAGTAGTTCAACTAATATAGATAAGGAAATAAGTCATGTTCCATATCAAAATATAGATAAATATTTCATATACATATAGATCAAACTTACCTTAGAGCCTCAGTCTAGGCAGTATCATCAAATACATCGGTTATGGGCATAGAGCTTCAATCCCCTTCCCTAACCAATGCATTATGGGGTGGGATGTAGTTTCTTAGTCTAACATGACTCATGGGAGTATATACTCAATTCCAATACACCAAAACTACCAATCCATGTGCATATGTTTATTTATCCACTAACCACATATACCAAATCACAAACCATACTCAACCAATACACATGACATTTACAGTTAATATTTAATTCAATACATGAATCATTATGAAGCCCCAACCCATTAGCACATTCACCATTTACATAGTATAGCCCAATTAACCCATTTTCATTTTCATACCTTAACTCTTTTTTCTTATTCAACAATTTCTATAAATTATCCCATTTCACGTGGTTCATCAATTCACATGAATTATCCCATTTATGCAATTCCATTACAACCTTATATGTCATTTGACACATTAACTTTATTCTATTTAACCATTTTTTTCATTTTTACAAACAATACCTTATCCATTTCCAACAACTAGACACAACTACTATTAGTGACCCTTTATATTTTAAACAAACATGTCAATATATTTATCATGGATTATATTACAATACAAGTGAAAATTATGCTTAACATTTCAATTTTCTATGTTTAGTATTATTAGAACACCCCATGGGTGGACCAAAATAGTCTAATAAATATCAACGCATACCTTGGGGATCATGAGGGGTATAAATAGTCATTTATCCAAAAAAAATACAAAAACATACTAAGGGAATCAAATTCACATCAAGAGGGCAGAAATATCACCACCACACATGCAAAAATTAGGAATAAAAATACAGTAGAAAACTTGTAGGCCACCTACCTGGAATCTAAATATGAATGAACCCTTAACCTTAGCCTTATATCTGTATTCAATCACCCTTTACATCGTTAACCTATGGTCTTATGGGAAAATATGGTTTTATGGATTCAGAAGAAGAAGAAGATTGAAACCAGAAGACATAATCCAAAAAAGAGAAGCAAGGGTAGAGTTAGACTTACCCAAAGCTTCAATCCACAACCAATGACAGTCCAACTAGTCTAGAAATGAAAGAGATCAACCCTTAAGAAGATTGGGTGAGTTTAGTGAGTCACTATGGATAGATAAGGAATAAATGGGGAGAAAATTTGCTGAGGAACATAAAATATTGAAGGGGAAATTTGGTAATTTTTTACTTTTTATGGGGAACATGATTTGGCCACATAGTTTACCAAATCATGCACCAATCATGCACCAGCCTTTGTCCATGATGGGTCTAAGATGAACAGTTACATGGGGATCTGACACGATTTGATAATTCATGGCCCAACTGTGAAAAATGCCTATGTCCAAGGTTTTATGATTTCTATTTCCTCCTTTCATGGTTTACTCTAACTGTGAACTGACCATGTAACATGAACTGGATGTCTCAGTTTCCTCTTCTTTCAAGTCCCGAACCCCGATAACACCCCCGATCATCCTCATAAACTTAGTAAACATTTATTTATCCAACATTAAGTAATTTAATCCAAAACATAAACCAGAACACACCTCAATGATGTCCGGGAAGATACAGAATGTTAGAACAATTCAAAATAATGTAAGGACAAAAAACATTTGACAGAAATTGTATGGTTATAATCCTCAATGCCATCTAGAATTTTAATATTGTGATAAGATCTTTCTTTGAATTTCTTTGTGAAAGAAGGGAAAAACTAGGCCATAGGAACATCGGTCCTTTTTAAATATTTTATTGTTTCAGGATAGTACAATATCATTTAGTGCTTCTAATAAACATTTCTTAGGTTCATGATGTGTTCCATTTACAACTCCTAAGGAATTACTTACTTGATCTATCACATGTACGAAACTCAATGTTAGTACCACTGGAGCATGAAATTTCATACAAGGAACAACTTTTAGGACTTATGGATCAAATAAATAAAGTTCTATGAAATAATACCACTCATATGGTTACAATTTTTTAGAGAAACAACTATCTTGAGGAAGATACATGGGATCCTGGGGTCGTAATGATGTAGAAGTGTTGTAATTTTTTGGCACCAAAGTGACCAATTTTGAGGGAGAAATTCATTTTAAGGGGGTAGAATATACCACCTTATGATTTTGTAAAATTTATATTTTTCAATTAAATGTAAATATTTTCCATATTTTTGATTACATGAAATATCTATTTTAGTTTTCATTGCATGAAATACAATGTTTATCTTTCATTATAAGAAACACAGAGATTTTTTTAACGTGGGGCTGAAACCTCTTTTTATTAATAACCAATGGAACCACATTCATTCTAGGTAGAAGGGGACCACTTAAATTGCCTAAATTCCTATGACAACAAGTCTAAATTTGAGTGGCCCAAAGGTTCAGGAGAATTAAACCCCAATAATAGGCTTGAAATCCTATTTTTTGGTCTAAATGATCCATTAGTGTATAATACTTCTCGCATACTAGGGTTGATACATCACCATCTCCGCTATAGATCTGGCTACTGTACCTACCACTACTAAAGTGTAAATATCGCTACAATACATGGGAGTTTTCCCCTTCCTAGTTTTGAACCTCCATCCTTTAGATACAGACTTACGGGTTTTACAACTCAAGCACCACCCCAACCGCATGTAACACAATGTCTTAATAAACCACAATAAATAATTAATAATATTATTTAAAAAAAGGTTTTTATTACTTAGCCATTAAGTTTGAAGAATTAATTGTAATAAATAAATTTTAAATATTATGTATAATTTTTTTATATAATGAAAACATCTTGATAAAAGAGAACATAATTTTTCAATAAAGTATTTATATATTTCAAAAATATTATTTTCTCAAAAAATATTCTATTTATTTATTTTGATGAAAAATTATAAATTTAATTTTTTATACTTCTAGAAAATTAATTTGATAAAATAAAATTTATTTTTCAAGTCATCGTATCAAAATTATCCTAGGGTTAATATTTTTTTAATAAAATTTTACTTTTTTAAAGAATAATGAAAAAATACTGAATTTTAATTGAAAACTATATTTTTGTTTAACTTATTCATAGTGTGAAAGTATATTTTAAACCAGTTTTAAAGTAAAATTATTTCAATTATACATCCATTAATTAAATATATGTTGTTTTCTTCTATTTAATATTTAATTTTGACATAAAAACATTACAAAATTTTGAACATTTTCTCATTAAAAACCCCACTTTCTTATCATGAATGATAGATTAATATTAAATTAAAACTTTACAATTATGTGACTGGAATTTTTGAAAATATATTCCATATTTGTAATTATAATATTTTATATTATATAATATGGTTAAATAATGTCTTTTTAAAAACTAATATTATAAACTGTAAAAATTATTTACCATAGTGAAGGTAAAAATAGGTTTATCGGGGGTTTAACTAAAAAGATAAGGATTAAAAATGACACAAAACATGTCCAATACCCATTGGATGGAATTATTTTGACCCTATATCTTATATTATTTAGAGAAATCTATTTTTTTTCTTTTTGTAATGAGATGAATGTGGGTACACATTTTTATTTTCAAAATTTACAAGTGTGCCACTCACCTCACTTATAAAAGGCCACCCCTTCTCTTCTCCTCTTTATAACATCAAACATTTTTTTATACAGAAAATACCTACCAAAATAAGTTATCAAATTCCCTTATCTCATCCTAGAATAATTTTTTTTACAAATATCCACCCTAGAAAGTCTTTTGGTGAAATCCTAAGGAGGATACCTGAAGAAGAGGTAACATTCATCAATAATCGTTTTTGTTTCATTTATTCATCCACCTCCTTAAATTATTTATATAACATGATGATACAATAAAACCAGTATATTTAATATATTGATATGTTTTTATGTTAATATGATTACCTACAACCAACTCAACTTCTATAAATTGGGTTATGAAATAATCATTTGTGTGTACACCAGACAACCACCTCACGAACCAATGCCATTTGTTTTTCATTTACCACATCTATCAGTTGAAAATAATGATGGATTTATTTTATAAATGTTATATTTATGATATTATGATTGCATTATAATTATTATATCACACATACCTTCGTGATTTCCATTTTTTGGAATACAATAACATCTCTCATGAATACGGCAGACATCCACCTCACGAAGCGATGTGATTCATTGATGCTTTACAAGGTAGTTAAAAAACTACATTTTAATAAAAATATATGATATATATGGAATGAAAATTATTATATAATTAAAATATATTGTTTATATTTCATTTTTTCAACACATTAATAAAATGGAAACAACGTTCAGGCATATGTATAGTTTAATGTATCCACAAACGGTGTATTTCATTTTCTATATATATATATATATATATTATAGATTAATATAAATAAAAATATACAGAGTATATATGATATTTATATCATGGTTAATATTCTGTATATTATATAACCAATATCAACATAATACATCCAAAAATAACCAATCCAAAGGTACACTAAAAACAATGCAGTTATTGCTCGAAACATGACTTTAACATTAAATTTTTAATAAATGGGTAATAAAAGGTAATATGTAAATAATATATGGTGTCATATATATATATATATATATATATTGTTCTTTAATATATTTATAATAAACTTATATTTATTAAACTGTATGTTCGAATGTGTATGAAGGAAGTGAAGAATTAAGGAAAGGGATTTATAGTATCTTTTTAATTTTGGGGACATAGGAAATTTCACCATTTGTTTCTTTTTTTGGAGTTTATATAATTTCATTTTAAATTTTATATCACAAATATCATAATTTTTAATGATATTTAATGTTTCATTTGATGTTATTATTTATTGGATATTACGATTCAAAAGATTACTAAAGTCGTAAGATATTTTTGTCCCACTTTTTACTTCGAAGAGACTGTTTCAATATTCCTAACCTATTTATTTTATGGGGTGTATATGATTCCCATGAATTTATATTATGATTTTTCTCCAAAAAAAACATTTGGTTTAAACATCTATTTGGGTATCTCTCTTTAATGTGCTTTACGGTTCAAAAGATACCAAATTAGTAAGGTATTTCTGTTTCAATTTTTCTTCTTTGAGATATATGATTTTGTTAGGCACCTATATTCTTGTAATAAGTGTAAATACGTCCCATTTGAAATGTAATATCATGAGTTTATTTTTCCTCATAATACATTAAGTATAATTTAATTATATTACTTAATAGGGATTACATTACAATGTTACCAGAGTAGTAAATATTTTATGTTACAATCTCATCATTTATCAGGATTGTTTATGATTATGATTATGATGTTAGAATCTTATGATAAATATCTCAAGAAACTATTTATTTTTCTTTTACTATATTTATTTCATTATAATACATGTTTCCCAATTATTTTACCCTCTTTATATAATCAATAGTTCAGAAGAATTTTTTTTAAGAAAAATCAACTTTTTAGTCGAAACCCCTTTTTCTTCCAAAATAAGGTTTTCTAAAAAAAGTTTTCATAAATGTTTTTGTTTTTTAAAATGTTATATTATATAATTATTTGATCATTTTTTAATATTTATAAATTTTAAAAAGGAATATTTATTTCATTTTATATACGATTAAATTATGGATTTTATTGAAAATGTGAAAGGAATATTATTTTAATGTTTATGGCATAAACAAAACATCACATCATCATGAACATTACTTTAATTAAAGATTACATTATAATTTTAATAAATTTATCTTAAAAAATTTAATTTCAAAATGTTTTATGTTTTAAAAAGTTTTTTAAAAATAATAAAGTATATTTTCTTCAAGAAATGTTTTAAATTATTTTAAAGATTCCTTTATATGTTTTCATGGTTATTTTAAAATAAACATATTTTTAAATTGTTTAATGTTTTCAAAGGATTTTCTAAAAGTTGAAAAGATAATTTCCTTATGAACTGTTTTAAATGATTTTTAACTCTTTCTTTATATGTTTTCAAGGTTACTTTAAAAGAAAATTATTTTCGAAATATTTAATTTTTTTTAGTTTTAAAAATAAGTTTTCATAGAAAAGATATTTTCCTCAAGAAATGTTCCAAGTGATTATCTTTTAATATTATTCTCCTTATAAGATGAAATCCTTTTATGTAACTTATAATTTGTTTGGGATATAAACCAAGGACACCATTCTTATTCTTTCTCTAAATGGATTAAGTTTGTGATGGTATGATTTTTATGAAATGTGTTTCTCTACCACAGGTTATACCATGAAACAATTACTATGAAACCAACTTATTTCTCCAATGGATATGTAATAATGAAATAATAATGAAAAATATCTATTTTTTATAGGTCAGGATACTATGAAATGTTTATTAATTCCAACTCATTTCATGGGTTATGATATGAAGAATGTTTTATAATATTATGGCACACATATATCTAATTTTCATTATGTTGAAGGTGGGACCTATATCTCCATCCAATTAATTGGTTAAATCTTTATATCTAATTATATAACAATGTAAAATTAGTTGATGAAATTATACACTATGGGAAACATGTGTGTCCAGATCCATAATGGGAAACACGTGCTTCCTTATCCATTATAGAAAATAGGTGTGTCCTGATCCTCTAGGGGAAATTGGTATATACTAGTCCACTATTGGAAATAGGGGTGTCCTGATCCATAATAGGAAATATTTGATAAGTCAGGGTCCACTATACTGATGATCTAGGTAGTTAAACTTTACGTATGAAATGATTTATAAATTTTATGTTGCCACACTTTTATGACATGTTCTTATGGTTCATGATTGATTTATGATGATTTATAACCCATATGGGTCTTTTTTTAAAAATGATAATGTTTTTCCATTTCTCATATTTATGATCAATGAAAGGTTGGGTATCCACATCATATGTTATGATTGTGATTACATACACTTATTATTATCTTATACTTTTATATGATCGTATATTGATATCTCTTATATTTACCCATACTGAGCATTTGTGATACCATTTCATATGCTTCCTTCTATAGGTTATGATGAAATATTTAGTTATGGTATTCCAATGAGGAGTAATATATGAGAAGATCCTTGTTGGGGATGTTTGAGATCTTTCAAGAAATTATAAGATTGTGTCCCTAGTCTCCAAGGACACTAAACTATTATAGTACCCAGGAATGTGTTTGTGTAATGTATTAAATATTCATCTAAAAAGATGTAATATCTATGTTTGAATATCCTAGGTTGATATAAGATCTTATAGTTATTGGAGTATATGTTGTGGTATTTCATAATTTATTTCAAAGTATCACGGGTGAAGCAATTTTTCTTGGTGGTGTATTTTTATAACTATAGTTATCACCCTTCTATCGACATGGAACTCTTTCAGGAATTTTATAGGTGACCATGTCGATCATCATTATGTTAGTATAAGGATAGGAAATTAGTTAATCTTCACTCTTATGTGGTGTAGAGTATTATAGAAAAGGTCTAACTTGTTTGAGAGTGGATGAAGGTGGAAAGGTATTATCATAAGCTATATGTGGATCATAGATGGAGAACTATGGAGTTAAAGGTTTGACATCATGTTTTCTTAATGGTTTCAAATCTTTATAGACATCATAGTTTTGGTTGGGGGAGAAATTTATATCCCCAATTTATTGGACCCTTTTAGGTGTTACAAAATATTGATTAAGTGTTGTATCAGTTGGTTCTTCTTCCATGGATAGAAAGGGTTCACAACATTTTCTGCACATCATTACATCAATGGTATCTTCATGATGACTCTCATTTCATTGACTAAGAAGAGTTGGATATAGAAAATGATAAACAATTTCTAGATATTTCAATCAAGAACAAAGATCATCTTGAGAAGGTGTTACAAGGGTGATCCATTCCATTGGTTCAAATTTTTTAGAGACATGGTGTTCTTGAGAAGAGTACCTAGGAAAATGAGCCATAGATACAAGATAAATATCTTATGTTTTTTATTGTTTTTGTTGTTTAAGATGATGTAATATTTATTTTGATGATTATTTATGATATATTTTGTTTCTTCTAATTTTTTTGGGTTGATGGTGTCATTATGATTGAGAGGAATCTCTCATAATATTTTTGGGGATCTGGTTTTTGTTTTCTTCATCAAGATTTGGTTTTAATTATTAAGGGTATGAATTGTTTAGGATTTATTAGGTATAATGGTATAGAATTTCATGAAGTATTATATAGTTAATTTCATATACCGAACAATAATAGGAGGGGACGAAGTTGAATGAATAACTGAAGGTAGCGATTCACACCATGAACCATTAGTTCACTTACTGAACGTTGTTTTTCAAGGTGGATTCATGAATTTAGAGAACTAGTTTTTTCAAATTTATTCCAATGTTTATTTCATAGAATTAATTTTCATAGTGATTATTTTTGGGGTTATATCTTCAAAGGTTTCAAGTAATAAAATATTTCATTCATGGTGTCAAATCCCCCTTGAGTTTGTGAGATCAAGTTCCTTATTTTTCTATATTGGTAGACCATATAATGTTTATGATATGAATTATCCCTTCATGTTGTGGGTGGATTCTTTTTGAGAATATCAATAAATCCATTCCACCCTCTAATGTCGATCATTATCCCATTGTTTCACTAAAACTTCAAGCTATTTTGGGAGCTCTAATATCAATTTATATTTGAAATTTATCATTTTACTATGTATTTTTTATAGCGGTGATTATATGTGAGTCCTTATTCTATTTACCTATGAGTTATTCTTTGTTTATTTTGAGTCATTCCAAAACATTGTTGATTTTATTTGGGGGTTTATTGATAAATAATTTTGATGATACATTTTTTTGTTTTTCATTGATTATGTGATCCCTTGTATGTTTTTAGACCCATGGTTCATTCATTATTTCATTTCATTTTTTGGAGAATTTTAAATCTTATTTTGAGGATGGGTGTTAAATAACTCATCATTTTATTTTAAAAATGTGAAACTATCATTCCAATGTTTCTATTGGGTGGATGTTATCCACCATAAAGATAGTAACCATAAATTAATAATGAATTTGATCAGGCTGTTGTGATCACATGTGTTTACACCTAATTTTGACTATTTATTTTTTTGGTAGTGTGTTATCCTTTACTTGGTTGTTGATAATGTTACCATATCACCTAAATGTTTTTTATAAAACATAACATCATTAATTTTATCATAACTAATTGAAGACGAATGAAATTTACTTACCATTATTCTTATAATGCTTCTAATATGTAAGCATGCTATATTTTGTCTTATTTTTTTTATATTTTGATTTTAAGTGGTTTTTGAAAGATAATTGTCTATAATGAATCATATAATTCATGATGGAAATGAAATATTTGATTGAAAATATAATTACTTAGGGATAACTGATCTCGATATTTTGTTAATTCTTATAAGACTTGGTCATATGGCCTTAGATTTTCGATGAATTTGTTTTCTAAAAAATATAATGCCTTATAAGTATGTTCTATGATGTTAGATAATTGGTATGAACTATTCTGACCATGGGTGGTATATTAGTGTAGTTGGGGTTATGAAATATTCCATATATGGAATGGGATACATTTTCAGGTTATAGGAGTGTAGTATATGTTGTGGAAGATAGAATGATTAGAATATGTATAAGATGTCAAATATTAGTACTGTAGGGGGCATACAAAATGAAATGTATTTCATGGGACATGATGGTGAGTTATCTTGGTGCATAATGGGATAAAATAATTTTTCTATGTTTTTCAAGTGGTGTGTTTGGGTTTTTGTATATGTAGTTGTGGTCTTGTAATGATTAAATATAGATTAGAATAATAAATTCCAAACCCTTGAATTGAAAAAAATGAAATATTATATAAATTAAAATGATAGTTGGTTAGGGGTAGTGTTGGTATTATGGTACACATTGGAATCATATTGGTTGGGAGTATAAATTTTTTCATTGATGGATCTATGAAATGATATCATCACCGATAATTGAAGCCTTGATAAACACCAATGATCTTGAATGAATTAATGTTAGAATAAAAATTAGAAAATAAATTTAACTAATTTTAATTGATGGTGAATTTAAAAATTACACATTGATGGTGACCATTAATCAGATGATATGGGGTTGAATACCTATAGATAATCTACACATACTTCAATAGTTTTTAGGAAAACCAATAATCATATTTTGTGTGTTAGCAGGGAGGTCTGATGAAGACTTCAATGTCTCGATGATCACCATGACATCATTCTTTTGAGATATGTTGAATATCTTGGACTGAACATGTAGAATGGGATATTATCTCTCTAGAATGTGGGATGGAGTATAGAGGATCTCTAAAATTAGAGGGGATGAATAGTTCATTATAAAATAACTCTCTCTTGCTTATATAGTGTAAGTTAAACACCTAGAAAGGGTTCCCTGACCCCTGTATAAATAACTTCCACTAAATTTGTTGTAAATGATAAATTATGACCAACTATTTATGCTATAAATTTCATTTAAATTTTCATTAGTTTTAATATTTAATAAATAATTTTGTGATAAGAGAGTGTTATTAACTCAATTCATAATTCCTAAAAATATTAAAATAATAGTTTTTGTCGAATATTTTTCCATGTATTAACTTAATACACCATGAATGATTTTAATAAATAAACTCAAATCTAATTATTATATACTCGAATAATAATGAATTTATTTTTCATTGTTGATTGTCTATTATCAAATATCTCATTGACCTCATGGTGGGTCCCACTATGTCCTTTACTCTTATTCATTAGAATATCGTAGAATTTTTAATATGATAAGTGTGTAACTATCTTTGATCATATCTCATTAGCAGTGAATACTATTCATAGACTAGAATAGGAGTCTAATAACTTACCAAGGCCCCTGAAGATATAAGAAGACTTCGTAGGAATGCATGCCTTTCTTACAAACACACTAAATGTAATGTAATTTTTTTTCATTCAATATCTGATAAAGAAAAATGAAAATATTGTTTCATAATCCATTCTTGATTTATTATTTGTTGACCTCACAAGACAAAAATACCTTCTTCTACCATAGCTATGTTTTTAGTGAAATTACTATCATCCCAATCAACTAGCCCTAATATATTAACATTTTTCCTAAAGTGGAAAATTATATCCTGACTATTCAATAAATTTCAGACCACCAATGATACACACTATGAAATCTATCTCACTGTGAAATCAAAGTAATAGTTTTTTTCATTCATAAAATTCATTAATAAAATAGTATACACTAATAATAATATCAATTCAGGAGACAATTACACATGTTCATAGATAGTAACTACCAATGACACATTAAACGTGTGGTGTTTCTATTAGAGGATCATTCGTTAGGATCTTATCCACATGATATCACTAAGTGTGAACTTCATGAGAGTAAGTATCAAAATTATGATCCCACAACACCTAAGAGTCACACATACTTTTTGTCCTATCATCATGATCTATCCATATCATAGGAAATAAGTTCAATATTACTGTCATAGTATCTCTAGGTTCTCATTATACCTTAGGAACTACTACAATATTTTGATACGATATATCATATAAAAACATTACCATAAAAATACTAGAGGAAAAATTATAAAAACTATTATAGTAAGGTAATAACATGAATATATTAATCTATATAAATGTAATGGTAATCATAGTACATGTATATGATGGGTCTAGGGAAACCTCTGAAAATACTCCCACTTTTAGTAGATCCAATAGCTAATATGTCTCAACCTTCTAATTCTCACATGAAAATCATTATTTTTCTACGATAGGGACTTCTAATTTATCCAATGTGGCTAATATACTAATTTATACTTCATCTATTTGAGTAAAATCCATCAAGAGATGAAACTTATGAATTATATGTTTTTTCTTCTACCGTGACTTGGTCTCCTTAGCAAGCACCACTACTGTAGTATTATGATAATAAACTGCAATAGCGTTTTCACTACTAGGCATAAAACTAAGGTCTGAGACAATTCTCTGTATCAAAAAATCCTCTTTAGATACATCATATACCTCTATATTCTTATATTTTTCTATATACTAGATGACCATAGGTTTTTTTAAGATTCTCTAGCTAACTACATCACTATTTTGGAAAAAAACAATTTGGTCTGACTATAATTTCATATCATCATGATCTATTTGGAAACTAACATCAGTGTATCCCCTAACTACTAGTTATTTATCTCCTCCATTAACCAAGAACATATCCACTATACATCTCAATTAATTTAGGATAGTATTTACATATTTGAAATATAGCACTCCTAGATTATATTGATATCTTCCCACCATACTTTTTATAATGGAAACATCAAACCTAATACATAGAATAACATACATGATAGATCCCACTGCTAAGGCATATGGTATTCTACTCATTATTTCAATCTACTCCTGTTTTTATGGAAACATTTTTTAGAGAGACTAATACCAAGTGACATTGTTAACAACCCTCTCATATATTGTTCAATATTATTCATTTGGTGTACTGTTCTCAACATTTTTAATATAACAAATCCCAAGAATCCTCTAAGATCTGTCTCAACAGATATTGATCCCCAGGATATAGGATAATTCACATAATTCATTCATAGAAAATAATTCATTTAACCAAGTCGTAACTAATTGTAATACATGTACTTTGTTTCCTATAATTAATATGTCATCAACATATAATACTAGGAAAATGATGTAATTCGAACCGTCCTTACTATAGAAAAATGGGTCACTTTCAGTCTATATGAAACAAAATTATTTTATAGCCTCATCAAAAAGACATACCATGATCGTGATGCATGATTCAACCCATAAATGGATCTCTACAACTTGTATTCTATATTGTCATTATATTTCTTAACAAACCCTTAAGGTTGAGTCAAATATACATCATCAACCAACTTCCCATTTAGAAAATAGTTTTGACATACATTTTCAAAATTTCATAATCACATAAGTAATCAATTTTAAGTCAAAAAATTTATGGATTTCAATATTGTAATTGGGGATAATGTTTTATCATAGTCTACACCTTGATCTTTAGAAAACCCTTTTATAGTAATATACTGACATCCCTTGGCAATGACACAGTTATTTTTTAGTGGATATTTGTGGATAATATAGTGATTATATTATAGGGCCGGAGCAATAAATTTTATACTTGTTGTGTTATGATGTTTATTGAGCTGCTGTGGGATTCTCAAGAAGCTTGGTAATATCATTTTCATGGAGTTTTAGGTTATCTTTTTGATTTATCCAATGCTAAAGGGTTGGTGTAGTGATGTTGATGGCTTTACTTTGATGAAGTTGTTTTCTCAAGAGTTTGAAATATTAAATGATTTGATGAATCTCATCATGTCTATTTTATAGGGACTAAAATTGAATGTGAAAGTGATAATCATATACTAGAATTAAATTACTGTAACGATGGAGTAATGGACAATCACTTCCTCAAGTCCTCCCCAACAACAAAAAGACAATGGTCTGTTTAGCAAATGGAGTGGTTTTATAGACATGCCTTTTACAATGAGCACTTTTAGATGGTTCTTGTGTCTCTTATTTTGTATTTCCATCAATCCTCTTATGGTGTAAGCTTGTACAACTCATGTATGTACTATCTACTTTTACTCATTTAATAAATTTATAGAGGCATGAATTGTGCCACCAATTCATATCTCAGTTTTTTTTTAAAATCTTTTCCAACCATATCCATGTTTTTCTCAAATACACAATTTCACCCAATGGTTTTAACATTTTCTATAGCATATAAAAAATACAAACATGCTTTTGGTACAAAAACTCTATAATAAAATTCATGAAATCTTTCTATGATGTAGATTCCTTTCGTACTACTACTTCATTGGAGGATAAGGGTTCATCATTATCTAGGAGTAATGTGTCACCTGAATCGATGATATGAAAACCATATCTCTCTATTTCTATAACCTATAAACTAGAACAACCTATTACTTGTGTATCAAGAACATCTTCATCCCCCATTATGTTTTGTAGAGATAGTTTAGGTACCAACTCTTGTATATATGGAGCATCAACTTCAATGAAATCATTCTTTCTAAATAAATTTCCATTGTAAATGGGTAACCATTATAGAAATAGGGCATGTCCTACCATAATAAATTTTCTATATAAATATTTATATAAAAAATATCATTTAGTTTCTTTAGGATGACCTATAAATATGTACATAATGCTTCAGGATAAAAATTTGACACTAGGTACAGTCTTTAAAAAATCATCACATCCTTAAACATGTATGTGTGATAGTATAGGTTTATTTACATAACATAATCCATAAGTAATTCTATCTATAACATTAGTTGGAATTCAATTAATGGAATATTCCATAATCATTAATGAATATCCCTAAAAGGATAATGAAAGAGTCATCTGACTCATCATTGGTCTAACGAGGTAAAGCAAGGTATGATTCCTCATTTAATTAACACCATTCCAATGAGGTGAATAAGGAGTTATTTAGGAAACTATACTCCCATCAATCCAGTGATTTTTGAAATCATGGTTAAGATACTCTCTATCTCATTCTGAGTGTGGTGCCTTAATCTTCTTTTTCTTACTTGTTTAATACTTCTTGTTGTAATTACTTAAACATATAAATGGAACATGACTTATAAATCATTATGTAAAATAATTGAATTATGAAATACCACCCATTTACTTTATTGGAAACGGACAACATATGTTAGTATGAATCACATTTAATAATTCAGTGGCTCTTACTCCCTTCCCAGTGAAGGGTGCTTTAGTCCTTTTTCAACATAAAAAATAATGACATACATCCAGGGGTTTTAACATAATAGAGTATAAGTACCCTTATTGATGTAATTTATTTAATGACTTTTCATTTACATGACCAATCCAGAAGTTCCATAGTTTGGTGTCATATTAGTTCTTTTAACTGATTTTTTCATTGATTTAAATTACATGATTTCCATGTTTAAGTGTATATAATCCATTGTTAAGATGCTCCATACCATAATATATGTTATCCTTATAAAAGAGAAAAAATTTATTTCTAAACCTAAAATAAATTCCCAAGGTGTCCAAACTCAACAATAGGATTATTTTTCTATTAACTAAACAAATATAATAAAAATTATTTAATATAATAAGTAAACCACTAGGAAAAGTAAGGTGATAATCTCCCACATCCAATAATGCTAGTATCCCACTAGTTGTGGCCCAGAGATCTATATTTCCCATTGAGATGTTCTATAATTTACTTGGTTCATGTATATTAATAAAAACTTGTGATCCACATGCTGTATCCAATACCCATGTTGTAAATAAATACATATTTCATTCAACGAAAAATATAATTGAGGTAGAAGCATAACCATTATTATTTATCTAATCCTGGAAATTAATTTTCTAGCAACCTTTCTTACAACTTGAAAATAAAAAATCCTCATCCTCAGTACCCTCTCTTTGAATCCTTGGATTTTTGAAAGGATGGTGCATCGGTGACCTCCGCTTGTGATTTTCCTTATACCCGTTAACATTTCCCTTTCCCTACCTGTTCACTATAAAAACTAAAGATTTGGTATTATTCATATCCTTCTAATCTTCTTGAACTAATTCCAATAGTTTTGGTAGTGACTTTTTCATGTAATTTATGTTTTAATTTATAATAAAAGTTGATAACCTTGGTAGTAAAGAGGAAACAATGAGATTGATCACCAGTTCATGGTTCACTATGAACCTAAAGGATTCATATCCCACAATGTACCAAATCATCTTCAGTAGATGAGGTCCATCTTGATTCCCTTCTTCTCGATTTTACTTCTATTGTGTACTTACCTTAATTTTTATTCTCTCTTGTGATATAACTCTTAGATTTGATATAGCATCTTATAGGCATCGTCGTTCTCATGTATTTATTGTATTTGACTGAAATTGGTTACTACATGATACACTATACTTCTAGTGCATCATCTATAAGATTCTTATATTTTTCTTTATCCACCTTGCTTCCTCTATAAGGGGGATCAACAAAAAGTGAGAACTACAACACATAAATCTTCCTCTATTTTCATAGTGCTATACACAAGTGCATGTACCACTCCTAGAAGTTATGGAATTTCATGATATTTTCTTTTTTAGAAATGATCACTGTGATAATGTATTGGTTGTGGTAATTTCTATTTTATCTATAATAAATAAACATAGAAGTTAGAACTTTATCTTGATTACCTTTTAGACATTACAAATTAAATCATTTATTTCTCCCATAATTTTATCATACCCTATTAGTTCTCGCTACTAGATTTAGAATAATCTATTTCTTGAGTATTTTAGTGGAAATGGTCTCTAAAACGTCTCCACATAGTCCAAGATTTAGATATGCATCTAACGAGAGAGTTTCAAGTTAGGCACTAGACTAGACCACTGCAATAAATCATGATTCCTTAAACTATTGAGAAAAATCCCAGCTTCGGAGAATTGTATCCTCAATTCAATCAATAATTTTCCTCTAATATGTTAGAAAGATAGCCAGAACTAATTCTATGCTACTATATTTAGTTATGCAGACCCATAAATCTTATATGAAATCCATGTTAGTAGTGTGTACCTTCAACTATGGATAATGAGCACCACATATACCTGGTTTTGTTCAAATTTATGTTACAAAAGGTAGTCTAAATTAATATTACATTGATATTTTTTTATTTATAGAAAAATATAATCATTTTATATTAAATAAGATCATTATATGTAATCTTACTCACAATAGAGAAATGTCTTAACAAAAAAAATTCACTGTGTTCTTAAACTATGAAATTTAGAATATTGATTTATGTGTTTGTGTAATCAATCATACCAAAAATAATAATAATCCATGCATAAATTTAATAAACTAAATAATCTTGAAAATTTGGTATTGGTTGATCTATTTATACTCAATGGATCGAATATGGTCCTAGGGGTAAAATACCATTGATGGATCAGACTCATATTATAGACCACACCCTGGACTAACATTTCTATATATCATATAGAATACCACCTCATATCAATGTGGTCAGGGTCTTATAATGTAATTTTCATAATACATAAATACCAACTCATAGGTGAGTTTGTCTCAGGTAGTGGAAAATACATTCAAGAATATATATTAATGGGCATACAAGAAATTACACATATTAAGTTAAAAATATGATGCGTAGACTATCAAAAATAAATTATATATCATATTTATCACACCTAGTTGTAATAATTAAAAAAATAAATAAAATCTAAAAAACATAGGTCAGTCAATGATCAAGATCAGTTGATAACTAAATTAAATGTGTAATTAAAATTAAACATTCAATAAATTTATATTGACTGAAATTAAATGAATTAAGTAAATTATTTTAATTCAAATAATATTTTTAAGTCAAAATTAAATTTTTCATTATTTATTAATTCAAAAATTTGAAAATAATTTTTAAAATATTGAAAAAAATTGGTCCTCACATTGCCTGGAATACCCTTAAAAGTGTTTATAGGCTAAAAAATGGATGAGAAGGATAAGAAAAATTGAGTAAGGACTATTTAATATCCGGCATGACCTAACTTGACCTATTCTTGTTTGAGCTAAAACAGCTTGTTAATGGTTCTCTAGATCGCAACTGGAGGCGGCCAAGGTGGACTGATCATGGCAGGGGCCTCCAAACATGGGGGTGGATGGCTATGGGAGGCTAAAGTCATGGGAGTGGGGGAGTAAGACAACCATGAGTCAAAGATGAATTTATTATATGGTGTCATTCTAGAAGAGAGTGGCCATGGGAGGAGGTGCTGGTAGAGTCTGGTGGTGGAAGTAGCATGCAGCAGTGGCGTGCTGTAGAGGGGAGACCATCTAGAGGAGATAGCTGCCATCAGTGGTACCAAAAGTAGGAAAAACGGGGGGAACATCATTGGAAAGGGATATGAATGGTAAGGGATGGTGCAGTAGGGGAAGAAAATAGATGAGGTAGTTTTGACCCAAAAGAGAATCAGTAGGGTGGAACCAGTACTACCACTTTTAAAAAAAAAAATTAAACAATTGTATTTGAATTCAACTAAAACCTCCCCTATGTTAATAATTGATTTTATGGTTTTTTCATCATAAGTACAGTTCCCCCACCCAAAGGTAATTTTTTTACTATAGTAATTTCTATGTCCTAGATGTGGAAATATACACCTCACCCACATTCCCAATTTCAATGTTTTATCATGTTTAGGATATGTTTTTTTGAAAAATTTCCAAAACATAATGGATGAATTTATCACCATATAGAACTGTTTTGTCCAGTAGAATCTGGATAGAAAATTTTATTTCACCGAAAATCACCACCAGCCAGTGCCTTTGAGTTAAATTTATATATATATATATATATCTGTGTGTGTGTGTGTGTTCTTTAATTTTACACCCATATAAAAATGGTTTTGATCTGAATTAAAATTTCATATGGAAGTAACTTGGATGATTGAAAATGGATTAATTTTTGATCTTTTATGTTGTGACCGAAATGTATCCCTCAACTTAAATTTTAAGAAATTTTATTTTTTCTTTCATTAAAAAATTCACGAAATCCCTCTAATACCATGTGTTATCACCCGGGCGTGTATTGGAAGAAAATACGTAGGAGGTTTAAATATTTTCTTCAGAAAATCCACAAAACAACCTCTTCAATAATGATTTGAGCATTGGTAATGTCCTAGAATCTCACGTGAATTAATTTGAGCACCTAAAATTAAAATAAATGATTACCTCATTTGAATTGATTGAGAGGTTAAAAACTGCTCATCATCGATGATTGATGATCGAAGGATCTATGTTAGAATCTCTCTAGATGTTCCACACATGCTTCAAGAGTCATCATAAATTATAATAATTAAACTATGGGTGCTATCCCAATGGTATGAATAATCCTTCAACATCATGGTTATCACCACAACATCATTCATTTGATCAGAAAATAAGTTCTTGGATCAAACACATGGAATTGGATCTTCTCTCTCTAGGATGTGGGAGGGACGAGATAAGAGCTCTTAAATTCTAATGGATGAATATTCCATTAGAAAATATCTCCCTCTTTCTTATATAGTGTAGGTTAAATACCTAGAAAGGGTTACTTTTTCCCCTTCTAAATAACACCCACTACAATTTCCATAAAGGATAGAATATGAACAAATAACTATTTCATAAATTTCATTTTAATTTTTATAACTCACATGAAATATATAAGAAATTTATTATATGATAAAAGTGTGTCATTAAATCCACTCATAATTCTCATAAATATTAAATTAACCTTGAATATTAAAATAATAATCATTCATAGTATATTTTTCCATCTATTAACTTAATAATTTATAGATATTTTTAATAAATAAATTCATCTCTAATTATTCTATAATTGAATAATAATGAATTTATATTTTTCATTTGATAACATTTATTCTCAAACATCTCACATGCACTATGATGGGGACCACCATGTCCTACCCAACTATTCATCAAAATTTGGTATACATTTGAATTCTCTACTCATGTACCCCTCTATGCCCTTATATATATAGAAGTGAATAATATTCACATTCTAGGAGAAAAATATAGTAACCTATCAAGGTCCCGGATGAGATAATTGTGACATCCCAGACCCGGTGGCCACTTAACTCGTGCCCTGAATCTGTTTGGCCACATGACACTTGGCACATCTCCCTATAAGCCAGGAGATGCTGACTAGCAGTGGGGGTGAAATGGTATATCAGTGGGGAGACTATACAACCATGTCTGATTAACACAACATATGTAATGAAGACATACAATAATAGAAGCATAAACAAATACAAAAATAATGTAAATAGTGGAAGATTAAAAACTATAACAAAAGCCTCATACATAGTGTCTGATATAAATATGCATTCTTGGCATGCCAGTACACAAAGGGAATAAAAAACAAGAAAAAGTCATATTAGTACAGAAGTAAAAAAATAGAACCAAATCCAAAAGCTACTCCATAGCCTATTGAGCTTAAACCTGGTCCTCTACTCTTAAGCTTGAACTAAGAGTAAGGATCAAAAACCAAAATATGGGTGATTTTATCTATCCATATCTATAAGAAAATAGTCTGCTCAGGTACTATAGGTGGCCCATGTAGGATGTGAGATAAATCTTATTAGGTCACCACTAATTGTGTCTACCTGTAACCCAAGTCGTTCTTGTAATTAAACAATGTGAAGTTAATAGCGTGAATGTAATGAAAAATATAATGAATAGTTACCCTTACACTCAGGTTCTGAAAGGACATCTGGAGGGTCTACCTACTTCATCTTGATGTTGGATTGTATGAATATTTTACTGTGTGTGTAAATATATAGTATTCAAGGGGATATAATTCCTCCCACCCATTGAAGATAGTGGCATAGTGTGATATTTCTTCTCACCCATTGGAAATAGTGGCATGAGGTAATAATGCCTCCTTCCCACATGTAAGAGAATAGCCCAGGGTAATGATGCCTCCTGCCCACATTTAAATAATGGCATGAGGTTAAAATTCCTCATGCCCACTTGTAAATAATGGCATGGGGGTAGGAATGCCTTCTAACCACATGTAAAGAATGGAACCAAGTAGGAATTTTTCTAGCCCACATGTAAAGAGTGTAATGAGGTAAGAATACATCCCTCCCACATATATAAAATCCCATAATCATATAAATTATATAGGAATTAACATGTTATATAATGTAATTCAAACCATCTTAAAATATTTTATATAAAGAAAACAATCCAAATTTTAAATGCATTATAACAAAACCAATGCATGAGCATGTCCATGACACCCCTTGAAACCATTCCATTTAATGAATTTCATTTTAATGGTTCAAGATATATAAACCTAGACAACCCATTTAAGATAACCATCCCATTTTCATAATTGGTCATGTTCATCTATAAGGGCACAAGCTAAGGGAAAATCCATAACAAATTAGTCATGGGTTCAAATCGTAAATTCCCAACCTAAGGGGTCCAAACACCCATGGTTATTTTGGATTAATGTATATACGCATGGAAAATGGCCAATTCAATTAAAAACCATGGTGGAAAATAATAACCAAATTTCCTATTTTGGGCAATTGATGTAAAATTGACAATTGAGGGGAACACCTCCTGGGAGTCCTTGTCGAGTAAGGGTGATAACATAACCCCTAAACAAGAGTCAATTAACCTATGTCTTCACAATAGTGTCAATTAGACATAAAGAAAACAACTCAATAGTGGATCTTGGAAAAGTTTAACTCACGGAACAATGAGATTAAATATGAAATATACAAAAAGAAAATGGAAACCTACATGACCACCTAGCTTACGGATGTAGATTATGCATCAGTGAGTATCAACCTCAAATTCAGATTATGTTGGAGTAGATCCGAGTTTCCATCCAATTCCCTAAAAATTGGGAGAATGAGCCTATATATAAATAGTGCAATAGATGACGAAACATAGTAAGGAAGGAGGAGTACATGAGGTTATCCTAACTGGAGGGGAACCTATGCTTCTAACGGATTGCTAAAGACACCAGATGAAGGAGTTATAGGTGATTTAAGGGGAAAATAATGAGCATAAAATGAGAAAGAGATGTGTTTTATACTCGCATAAGGGAGAAAAAGAAGGAAAATTGTACTTAATGAGAACATGGGAAAAAATTTATTTCTTCCCTAAAAATAGGCTCATGCGGTTTCTCCACATGGTTTTCCGAACCATACACAAACTATTCCCAAGGTTCTTACCCCTTCCTACATGTAGACATGGTCTCTACACATGGTTTTCCCAAACCTTTCACTCACCGTGTGTAACCCACTACCTCACTGGGCACACAACATGACCTCTACAGATGGTTTCACTAAACATGTATAGACTGTGCAGATGGGTTCTGCAATCATCTTCAATAAGATACACAGCCGTGTGCTTGGGTCGCATGGCTATAGACAAACCATGTGTCCCAAATTTCATTCATCTTTTCAGATATCTAGGCTCTGAAAGTTCCCTATAAACTCTCATTACATCCTTATCTTGATTCGAAGACATCATTAGGACCATTAAAGAAACTCAAAAAGATCAACTAACAATACATACCTTGGTCAATGTTTTTGGTCATTACAATAATTATTAGTCATAGTAATGAAAACTATTCCTATGAACACACACTATGTAACATAATATCTTTTTGATAATAGTTATCATAAACTAGGATTCACACATTGTGTCAACATCCATAATAGATTTATTATTTATTGATATAACTGGATAGACTTACCTTTTTCTCCCATAGCCATGGATTTAGTTAAGGTAACACCATTTTGATCAACTAGGCCTATGAAATTTATTCCTTTTAGAAGTGGAAAATTATATCTTGATTATTCGATCAATGTCATGTAACCAATGATTCACCTTGCATAATTTTCCTCACTACAACATTAATTCCATAGTTCTTATTTTTCATCTATCTATATAATCAAATAGTATAAAAAATAATAATCTCAATTAAAGAGACCATTACATGTGTTCATTGGTAGGAACAACCAATGACACATGAAAAATGTAGTGTTCCTATTAGTTTGTAAATCCTCATTGTCTCATCTACTCAAGATCACCATGTGAAAACATCATGAGAAGAAGTTTCAATTCTTATGATCCACCAACACCTAATATTAACACATCATATATTTACTTTCAGCATGATGTATCTGGGCTATTGGAAATATTTTTATGATTACTATCATGGTATCTCTATGTTCTCATTGTACTATAGTAACTATTATATCATTTTTGATACGATATGTAATCTAAGGAAATTACCAAAAATATGGGGGATGCAGAAGTATCAAAAAAAAATTTGGTAAGTTGAAAACATGTATATATAAAAATCTATACTTGTAATTGTAATAAAAGTACATAAATAAGTTGGTTATAGGGAACTCACTTATAATAGGTAGTTGATGGAAGTGATTATGGCATGAGACAGTAGTGTATTAGGGGATGGAGGAGATGATCTAAGGTTGTGCATTCTTTATTAGTGGTTTTTTAATGAGAACCACTAGGATGGGATTATGTGTGGATTAGTTTATATTACTTTCTTATTATTACTATTCACACCCCTCCTGAGTTACATAACCTAACCAACATCGGACATATTGGGTATCAGGTGTTTTCCCCAACATCCAGGTTACTGACAGAATAGATTGTTGACTTCTCTCTCTTCCCTACTCTCCATTCCATGTGTGAGGATTGGTATGACCTTTTCAGTTATACAGACATACCCTATTGAGTATTTGTTATGGTTACCCCACAGGGTATTGGTACAAGTTGTACTAGAAGACCTTATAGGGTATATTTGCATAGAATTTTCTATAATGGAATACCGTATGGTGTATAGATTTGTACTTGATGAACTAAAAGACCCTATGGGGTGTTTATTTTTAAATGAGGTACTGGAAGAACCTAAAGGGTATTGGTTTAATATTGGTGTAGTAACAAACCATGAGGTGTATTGAGGAGATTAAATGTAGCTTTTACATTATGAGTATATGTAGTTGGGGTCATTCATGGAATGAGGAGGGCACACATCTAATGTCTTTCATGTTCATGATACCGTTATACCATAAATATAGTTTGGGATACTGATTATTATACTGTGTGGCTACAAAATGGAATGGTAGAATCCAAACATTTGACATTGGGGTGTAAGAGAGAAACAATAGTGTGGGTAAGTGGTTTTAGTTTTCTGAAATTTTATTTCTTGATATTATACTAATATACATGGATATGGTATTCAGATAGTGAGTCTTAGTGAGGTTGGGTGGAATAGTTGACCTTGTAGTTGCTTATTCATTCTATTTTTTATTCTTTGTGGCATTAGTATCATTCTTCCAATCTTTCACAAGAGTTATTGAGTATGATCCTATTGAGTATACCATTTATGATCAACCCTTATATATACATATTAAGATTCATGGATGCCTTTGGAGACCAATCTAGACATTTCTATTTTTGGGTTGGTGATGTTAGGGTGTCACTGTCACTAGATTTTGGTATGGTTTTATTTTGGAGTTTTTCATTTTTGTATGACATTCAAATTAATGGTAGGATATGAGTATTTTACTTACATATTTATATCATGGAATTGGTTGGTAGATATTTATCTTATCTCTCAATATATTGTTTTATTGTGATTAAAATTCCTTATGTATGTGTGATTTTATACCCTTGACGCTAGCCTCCACCCCATACCATATTGGAGGTGGGATTCAATGGTCATTATCTCATTTTCCTCAATAATAGTCGAGGGAGGGGTACTAGTGGGGGAAGGGGTCATGACATGTGCATATATAACTAAAATAACTCTATGACAATCTGTATCAACCGAATCATAACCATTTAGTTTGGATACGTAGAATGTTAATAATAAGTTAGTTGGGAAAATATGATAAATTTTATTATTGATACTTTAAATTTTGAATCATATTTTATTTATAGAATTCGATATTACAATCTTGTACAATATTTAGTGTGTCATGTGAACCTATGAGCTTTATATGATGCATGAACACTAACTCTATTTCCTCCCCAAGACTAGAGGAAAAACCATACATAATAGTTCCAAAACAAAGCATCATATTCATAAATAATCAACTCAATTATAACATCCAAAAGCAAGAACATCAAATCCAACACCCTAAAAACCAGGAATTTGGATCATATAGGTGCTAGTTGGGCACAAACACAATGTCTATACCATGTTACAAATAGTAATATCTTCAAGATATCATATCCTAATTTGTATGATAAATAAATCAAGTATCAAATAACACTTTATAACATCTTAAATCATCTCGATAAATAGTAATAATAATATAGCACCACATGATCTCAATCAAGCCCCCTAAATACTAGAGGATTATGATTTGTAGTGATGGTATAATAATAAATTATGTGGAGACTATACCCTGTAATACCATTACAAGAATAATAGACAAATATCATAAACATACATAATAAACATAACATCATACTATAATAATTAAATGTGGTGTATGGATATAAAATGTAAAACAAAACATCACTATGCTATAATGGAATGAGAAATATATAAGTCATAGGATTTATAAGGGCACCCACTAGATCTCCAATAGAAAAATAATATAAAATATAAATTGTAATAAATAAACATTAAAAATAACCACCAGGTAGTCCTGAGCCCCATCCTATTCCCATATCTTAACTCTACTATACTTTATTTTTCAACCATCTAGTGTTGAGTAAATGCTCTAACAATGGATATAATCATGAATTAGCTCAATTACTAAAGTTTCAGGGCCACCCATGAAAGATGTGAGAGTATGCCACCACCAATACTATACCAGATGTATCCAGTATATATAGTCCATCAAAAAAGTTGTATTATCTAAATAAATAAATAAATAATTATAAAAGGAATACATTTCATGAAAATAGGTGATGTTCAATCCACCCATGATTTACCATAACCGATATCCTAGGATGAAACATTTCCAACTCTCAACATAGTCTCTCATGTTGAATTACATCCAACCCACCACGTCACCAAATACTTATGAGGAAGCATGACCAACTTGTATCTCACACCCCAATTTATACCAATAAATATTGATAGAAATTATGCCTCTCCTAAAATTCTCAAACCCATCCATCTCATAATCCATCCATGGTTTTCATGGTGTCTGAACCAAAATACACATCAATCCATAGTCATTAAGTATTCGTAGTTGGCCTAAATTCCTAAATCAAATCCTCCATTAAAAGATGTTTGGAATTCCACCCAACTCATCCCTTAAACACATAAATTATTATCATTATTTCCCAAACTATATCATGAAATCCATTCCATAATAACTCATATATCCATGCCTTTCATTGATTTCTCAACTCATATTATAAAATCCATCTGGTTGGCATGTCACCCAACTCATCGAATAATCCCTTCCCTATTTTCATATATCACTATGGTTGGTATTCTCTCTTAACTCATCGACCATATCACACACCATCACATTTTTTCCATGGTTGAAATTATATCAAAACCCACATTCTTATTTCATCTTTTTATCATGGTTGGTATGAAAAAAACTATTGTTAGATGATCCAAAGTAATTGTTCACACTAAGCATTAACATTCACATAATATAAATATTTTCGTTAATTAAACTCATAAATTTTTGATTAGCCACTAAATGAGGCTAATATTCATTAGTAATATATATAATATTCATGTTATTTATTATTCATAAACACCATTTTAGTTAATTGTACACTTTTAACATCATTTCACGTTATGATTGCAACACCTTCTTAAAATGCACTATTATGTGGTACATTTTTTAACATCATTTAAAGTACCCAATGATTCATCTAATTGTAAGGAATATAATTATAAATATTTTAATTTGATATTTTTGTAAATTTATCTAAACTTATGTATGAACATGTTTTATTGATGGTTCAATGGAGAATTCATGGAGGATGATGGAGATATTTGGCAATGAAAGGAAGCAATTCTGGAGAAGGCGGATTGGACACCAGCCCACTGATGAGACGGTGGGGCCAAACATATAGGCCCAATGAATCCCAAATGTTTTGGGATGCTAGAAGACATGCATAGGAACAAATAACTCTTCAGGATAAAATGATAATTCGGCCTCCATAGTGTCCATTTAGGCGGCCCAATTTATAAATAAAATTCTGGGCCAGATTCTGCGGCCCAGAAAAACATCTCACCAATTAAACCATATCTTGAAACCCATAACTCCGTTTGGGATGAGACATTTCAGGATGTTAGGGGAAAGCCGTAGTTTAATTTAAGTATTCTATGGCCCACACAAATGCGGCCATCTAGAAGGTGTTTTAAGCGCATCGGTTCGGTGCATGAAAGCTGGATGCCTTTTCGGGTCAAGGGTGGAAAGTCTTCTTTCCACAAACTTTCCACCCCCATAGACCTACCATACTCAAGTGGGATGACTTGTACTGTTGGAGTCTTGACCCAAGGTCTCATAAATTACTATTTAAGGCAGTGGTGTTTGAGGATTTGGGGATCTAGGGTGCTTGGTTTCATTGTAGTGTTATGCTGCCGCTTTGTGTTTGTAATCGCATTTCTTCCTCACGTAAGTTGTTTAATTCACCTTAGTTTCTTAATAAAAGTTCTTCATGTACTCTTATTATGTTCTTCTACATATCACGTTGATACCGTTGGTTCAATTTGTGGATTTATTCACACCATACATTGTGATATTTATCACACAACGGAGGAGTGATCTTTTTTTGTTGTTGTTTTTACTTCTTCAATTGCACCCTTCTAAGTCTACTTCCCGCTTCCGTTGAAGACATGTAATCAATGGAGGGATAACAATTTTATGGGTTGATCCAAGGGAGTAGAAAGGGGATGGATTGGATGTTATTTATCACTCCATTAATGTCTTATCACTTCTTTTAAATGAGATTTTTATTTGATGATTTTAAAACATCTTCATCCTTATTGAATTTAAGGTCACACATCTCAAGTGCTAATACGAACCTCTACCTTGGAGTGATCAAAACATTGATCATTCAAGTGTATAGGTGATTATTATTAAAGTGTGTAGGCATTAAACCAGTAAGTGATGATGTTGTTTTATCTCCTTAAATGAACCCATCTCAAATATAAGAAATTGAAATCATTAAAAAGGAAATACATCCAATCCACCCCAAGCGATAACCTAGGATCAACACATTCTTTTAATTTGAATTCACTTAAATCTATTAGATATCTTTCAAACCCATCCTAAATAAATCCAAGTTGGCCACTTCATAGCCGAAAACAGTCCATAGAATGTACGTGTCTATAGGTTTCTTCTTAGGTCTCTGTGGATTCGATAACCCAAGCTAAACTACAAGGACCATCTTACCTTCTTCTCTTGGGTAAATTTGAGCGAGAATCAAATTTTGGATCCATTCCCGGGGACCTAATTAAGTTATATTAGGCACTTTCATCCTTTTTTTCATCCCACTTCTCTTTTCTCACCCCTCACTCCTATGGAAGTCAATTTCGAACAAGTCCAAACATGGGAAACCTATCCCCACTTTGATAACCCAACCCCTTGTGTGATGTACAATGACAATCCTAATTTCTACATGTGGGATCCTAAACAACCTAATGAACCACATTGTTTTAACCCCTATTATATACAAAACATCTCAATATATAATGAGTTTCAATCCCCACAAAGCCAATCTTAACACCCTCCTGTGCAATTCCAACAACTTAATTATCCACCTAGAATAGACCATTCGGATCAACCCATTATCCATACTAATCAACATCCATTACTTGAAAAACTATTTCAACAAATGGAGATAATTAATTTTGAGGATTCATCATTGAGGTTAGAACTACAAAGTATTAAAAATTGTGAGGAACCCATCCCTACACAAACTGTCCCTTCCATAACCTTATGTAAAGTGTCTAGTTTCCCACAAACCTCTCATGAATTTAATGAAGTGAAAACCTTTGGATTTGGGTAAGATGAAGATTATCAAGGAATTTTTGATGGGTTTTTAAATCAAGAGGAAACTAAATTATTTGATTCAAAAGAGGATAATTTGACATCATGGATTGAGTCTCCTAAGTATAACTCCATTGATGAATTTTCAAAAACACCAACCATTGAACCATTGAGAGAAATCACAAACATTGAGTCCAAATAAATTCCTAAAACTGATATGTCTAATTTGGTGGATGAATATTCTTTTCCAAAGGAACCAATTCCGTTGATAAATTTTGAAAATGAAATTGAGTTTAATTAAAAGTGCCAATTGTTGTTTGAATTTCCTATCCAAACCGAGCTCAAAATTAGTATTTTCCCTTCCTCGCTTAAGTATCCCTTCATAGTGTATAACCATGACCTTTATGATGGATTTAATTCTTCTCTTAAAACTAATAATGTAGGAATTATCATTGATGTCATAGGAAAGACTAGAGAAGCAACAAGATCCACCATTTTAGAAATTCATTGGATTTATCTGCTCATTTTAGAACATAAGTTTGTGCATGAAAAAAATTATAAACATAGATTCAATTTCAACCTAGTAGAAGTGGTGAAACATGTGGTCCTTAAAATGGTGAAAGTTGGTATTGGGTATGTTTTTGGGTTCAAGTCGAGCTAGCGACGTTAAACAAAAGCGCTGCACGGGAGGCAACTCGTGGTTTTCATGTTTCCAATATTTGTGAATCTTCTTTATTTTTCACATAAGATTAATAAATCATTTTGATATTTAAAAAAACAGGTTGTTGACCTGTTCTTCTATTATGAGTATGGATGGGTATAAAATGGGAGCATCATATTCATCTGTGTCACGTGGTGTGATCCTTGAGTAATGACATACCCCAAAATTAAAAAAGACGACAATGTATCCTCAGTATATTTTATTTTAATGTGTTTGTAGGTTAAAAAATAAAAATACAAATAAATAAATAAATATATAATAATAATAAAAAGACCACATTGTAGGTCATGGGGAAAACTCTGTCCCAACCGGCGAAGCCGTGGGGATTCGAACCCGGGACCGAAGGGAGACAGGGGCGCGCACTTACCACTGACCAATGGCTTCTTGTGCTTCCTTATTATATAATATATATATATATACTTATGTTTTACTTCCTTTGTTATATATATATATATATATATTGTTTTTTTGTTTGTTTTTTTCCTTTTTCTACTAGGGAACTTTTCAAGTGACATGGATATCAAAGGATTGAAAGGAAGCAGCAAGAATTTCAACTTCAACCACCAGGTGACTTCATTCCATGACCATAATTTTCAATTTATTTTTTTGAACTTTCATTCTCTACCTCTACCCCCTTCTAAATTTTCTTTTCTTTAAACACTGGGGATGATGTTATTTTAAGTTGGGGGGGAGATAAAATAAAAAATGCTTTTGTGTAAAAAAAGGATGAATTTCTTGAATTTTTTTGTGAAAATGGAACGAAAAATTCCTTTAACATTGAACATGGTAATACAAATTTCACACTTTTAAACTGAATATCAAATAATTTAGCATACTGTAATTCTTATTTGAATCCTTGTATAATTTCATGAGCATATATTTTGTAATGTGTGGCTGTCCAATGTGATATTTCATTGTTTATATTTTCATCCAAATAAAAGAATATCACAATGCACGTCCTTTGGATTGTGGGGTATTAGTTTGAGTTCATGGGGTCCCCTAAAGAAATATCATATATTTGGTGATCATTTTAGTTTAAAATGAGTATTCAAAAAAAATTAAAAAAAATTGCGCGTAGAGCAATGAAATGACCTAATGTGTGGCTTTCGGCACTTGGGGATCGTGACTCCATAGTTGTCTGGCCCAGAGATAATAATTTTATCTCTATTTTTGGTAATTTGAATTTGTTTGTAAATGAGTTAACTCAATATTATGCCTTATTATGTGGGATTCACTTGGTGCCCTAAGGTCTTTGTAACTGGGAGTCATCGGCAAAGTCTCGCTACAGGGGTTGACTCTTTTGAGTGCAATTTCAATTACCATGGAAAAATTGCAAAAACACAAAAAAACAACAAAAAAAAACAAAAAAAATATACAAAAAAATGAATAATCATCTTAATATTGAAATGTTATTCCACCTATCACTTCCGTAATTTCCCCCTTGAATAAAGATGAACCCCCATGTCTATTGTGATTCACAACACATCCTCATACTTAATTGATATTGGATGAAATATAGCAATGAATTTGAACAAAGGAATGGGCTTGGGATTGGGATATGCTTATGAAACTATATTGTATTAAAATATTTTTATGGTTTTTATTATTGTTTGGTATAAGGTTTTTTGGTGATCATTATGTATTAAAATGTTTTTGGAAAAGGGAATTTGAATTTCATATTGTTGAGATATATTTTGCTCGGGACTAGCAAAACTCAAGTTGGGGGGTGTGATTAGCCACTAAATGAGGCTAATATTCATTGGTAATAAATATAATATTCATGTTCTTTATTATTCATAAACACCATTTTAGTTCATTTTACACTTTGAACATCATTTCACATTATGATTGTAATACCTTCTTAGAATGCACTATTATGTGGTACATTTTTTAACATCATTTAAAGTACCCAATGGTTCATCTGATTGTAAGGAATTTATTAAAAATATTTTAATTTTATATTTTTTGGAAATTTATCTACACTTATGTATGAACATGTTTGATTCAGGGATCAATAGAGAATTCATGGAGGATGATGGAGATATTTGGCAATGAAAGGAAGCAATTCTGGAGAAGGAAGATTGGACACCAGCCCACTGATGAGACGGTGGGGCCCAACATACACTCCCAATGAATCCCAAATATCGTGGGATTATAGAAGACATGTAGTAGAACAAATAACGCTGCAGGATACAATGATAATTCGGCCCCCATGGTGTCCATTTAGGCGGCCCAAGGTATAGATAAAATTCTGGGCTAGATTCTGCGGCTCAGAAAACAGTCCACCAATTAAACCATATCTCGAATCTCATAACTACTTTTTGTCTGAGATTTTACAGGATGTTAGGGAACATCTGGATCTTAATTTAAGTCTTCTATGGCCCACCAAAATTCGGCAATAGAGAAGGTGTTTCAATCACGTCTGTTAGGTGCATGAAAGCTGGATGCCTTTTCGGGTCAAGGGTGGAAAGTCTTCTTTCCAGAAACTTTCCACCACCCTAGACCTACCATAATCAAGTGGGATGACTTGTAATGTTGGAGTCTCGACCCAAGGGATCCAAAATTCTTATTTAAGGTAGTGGTGTTTGAGGATTTGGGGATTTGGGGTGCTTGGTTTCATTGTAGTCTTATGCTGCCACTTTGTGTTTGTAATCGCATTTCTTCCTCATGTAAGTTGTTTAATTCACCTTAGTTTCTTAATGATAGTTCTTCATTTACTCTGATTATGTTCTTATACTTATCATGTTGATACCTTTGGTTCAAGGTGTGGATTTATTCACACCATAATTTGTGATATTTATCACACAACGGAGGAGTGATCTTTTTTGTTGTTGTTTTTACTTCTTCAATTCCACCCTTGTATGTCTACTTCCCACTTCCGTTGAAGACATGTCATCAATGGAGGGCTAAATCTTTTATGGGTTTATCCAAGGGAGTAGAAATGGGATGGATTGGATGTTATTTATCACTCCATTAATTCCTAATCACTTCTATTAAATGAGATTTTTATTTGATGATTTTAAAAGATCTTCATCCTTATTGAATTTAAGGTCACACATTTCAAGTGCTAATACGAACCTCTACCTTGGAGTGCTCAAAAATATGATCCTTAAAGTTTATAGGTGATTAGTATTAAAGGTTGTATACATTAAACAAGTAAGTGGTGATGTTGTTTTATCTCCATAAATGAACCCATCTCAAATATAAGAAATTGAAATCATTAAAAAGTAAATACGTCTAATCCACCCCGAGCAATAACCTAGGATCAACCCATTATTTTAAATTGAATTCACTTAAATATAATAGATATATTTCAAACCCATCCAAAATCAATCCAATTTGTCCACATCATAGTCGAAAACTGTCCATAGGATGTATGTGTCTATAGGTTTCTTCTTAGGTCACTGTGGATTCAATAACCCAAGCTAAACTAAAAGGACCGTCTTACCTTCTTATCTTGGTTAAATTTGGGCGAGAATCAATAGTAGAATACCTAAATAAGCACACATATATCACAATTCCACATTGGTTGAAAACATACCCAAAACTGGATTACACATTCAATAGGGTGGCCTATCAGGATGAAAACCTATTCCCTCTTTAATTTATCAATTGATATCACTAAGTTATCAATTTATTATTTTTACTTGATATTAAAAAATTACCTAGGGTACATATCATGGTCCACTAGGTCATAACATAAAAAAGTCACCCTCAGGGTTCCCTTATTTATAACATATCTAGAAAATCTATCACATAATGTGGAAATTATACAATTACCCTAACCACAATAACATTATTATTTAATGATCATATTAAACAATATAGTATAAGTAATTATAATAAGAGATGTTATAAAATCCATGTCAAAATAATGTCAATATAAGTTGGAATATCTACACTTGACCTATACATAAATCAAATCTTTGGTATATCCATCTAGTTGAAAGTACTAATTAACTAGTAAATATATTTAATTTAACATAAATATCCCCCTCTGTTAGGATTTATGTTGACTAAACCTCAAACAACCACATAAACTACTCCTCAGTAGGCTAAGGACAATAATCTGATGTCCACTATATTAAGGTTTACAAATTCAACCCTAGAGCTTCTATTTTTCATAATTCCAACTCTTAGGGATAACCCTCATGACTTAATTTTTCTATTACATCAAGACACATTACATGTAGAAATATAAGTGGTCCCAATAAATACTACCCCTCTCAAAAAATGAAAGAGAGTCCATTTAAAATAACTTATGTTCAAGAAATCATGGTTTTCGTGACTATATTGTTTCATAGGTCCATGAAACAAGTATTCTAGTTTTAAGAATCACTTCTTCCAGGCGGTTTCCATTGGAGTTATTTATGGAACCGGAAACTTACAACAGTTCTTTATCTAAAGGGGATATACATTCCAAAGGCATGTGTTTGTTAAGTTTGAACTTTACGATACTATTGACGCTCCTTTTCTTCATAGAGTCTAAACGAAATGAAAAGTGAAATACCTCAAAACAAAGAAGATTCATCCTTTGAATAAACATCCAAAAAAAGAGAATGGGAAGAACAAGGAGAACATTTCCCACAGGTCGCGCAAGTTCCAGCAAGGTCACACATGTACACTTACGCCTCGCCTAGTGGTCGCGTAGGTGACTTGCGCGCCCTCTTTGAATATCACCCAGGGTATTCTCCAACCTATAAATACCCCTGGTGGGTCCCCCATTTCAAGAGGAAAAATTTTCTGAAATTCAGATTGAGCTCCTGGTGCCCTAGTCTCTTATCAAAGCTTCCGAACACTTCTATGGTAATTTCTTACCTAGAACGGAAGATCTAAAGAGGGGGAGGAAGGATTAAGTGTTGAAATTCATAAACAATTGCACACCTAGGTGGACAGCCCTTAAGGGAAATGGGCACACTTGCGCGCCACCTTACTCCTTCCACATAACTTGCGCGCCTCTCTTCTGGAAGTCTCCAGGGTTCGTATAAAAGGCTTGATCCAAGCCTCGCCCAAATTTTACCCCAAGGTATAAAAGTCATGCAAGTACCCATGTGCCGTGTAGGTATACCTGCACAACCCAAACATGCGCGCCCACGCAATACCTGCACACCCACAAAGACTTGTGTGCCCCTCTCTTTTTGGGTGCCCTTCCTTCCCATTTCACCCCTCTTACACCTATCCCTCTCTCCTCTATAAGATTAATCCTTGAAAACTCTTTCCAAAGCAATTTATGGCATGATTTCCTTGTTGGCATCCTTATCTGAAAGGAATTATATAGAACATCTCTCAAAACCTAGTGATTTACACATATTTACATCACATAAGTTATAGAGTTCATTAATTCAACCTCATCCTTTAAAATGAGAGAATCCTTAACCTGGGCCTCCTTTTCAAGAGTAATAACCAGTATCCAAGTTCCTTAAACCTGGGCCTCCTTTTCAGAAGTAAGCCCCAGTCCAATGTTTTCACAAATATGGGCATCCTCATTAGGATTAAGCCCCAAGTCCTCATTAATTTGGGCATCCTACTTAGGAGTAAGCCCCAACCATAATTCCCTTAAACTTTGTATTCTCCTTATAAGTAATCCCCAGTCTCCATGTTCCCAAATCTGGGCATCCTCGTTAAGAGTAAGACCCAACCATAATTATCTTAACCTAGGCTTCCTTTTCAGGAGTAAGCCCCAGTCTCAAATATGGGCATCCTCTTTAGTAGTAAGCCCCAAGTCCCTTAATTTTTTAAGTCCCTTAACCCGGGCCTTCTTCTCAAGAGTAATCCCCAGTCTTAATTTCCCTTAACCAATCATAATATACTTTTGATTTGGGATTCCTTCTCAGGAGTAAAACTCAATCATAAGTCCCTTCCTAACTTGAGCATTTTCCTTAAGAGTAAGCCCCAAGATTAGAGTATTTGAATCTCCATGAAGCTCATATACCTTTATGGACCCTATTCCTGTATTTATTCCCGGAATTAAATCCTAATCTCCATATATTTGATCACTCATACTTACATAAGCCCCACATCATTTCTTATAATTTCATCTATCATGGCACAAATTGTCTAGTTTTTCTAATACCTCTTGTTTCTCACACCGAGCATGACTCACGTGATCATAGAGTGTAAAAGTAATTATGTCATCTTTCTTTGAGCCATCAATCATATACATCATACTCTCTTACTCGAACTACGTGGGTTCTGATTTCTTTTAAAAAAAGGATACGTAGGTAGCCCATCTATGGGTATAATCCCAACACTGAAATAATCCATGTCCATCTGAATGAAAATAAACATCAAGTGCCCCACTGAGTGGATTTAAAACCAGTATGGTCAACATAATGACCAAGAGACTTTTATGTATTGAAGGATACCATTGACCAAGAATCTCTAACAAATACAGATGATTCTCTATTGATGAAGAACCTCAAATACATATAAAAGATTATCTAAATTTCCTACATATCCATCATTGATTGTCAGAATTAATTGAAATCTCATTTTACACTTGGTAATGTAATAAGGATTCGCGAACATAACTTAAATCTATAAAGATATTCCTGAAGTAGACAATATCTCCCATAAAAAGGTGTGATGAGTCCGACCTCCCATCCTCTCGACCAATGAAAATTCCTAAGCCTCATCAGTCTACAACTAATGAGCACCTACCTTTATAAAGTAGGTCCTAATGGATATGGAATCATTGGATGTTTCCGGTTCTATGAACAAACCCGTTAGAAACCGATTGGAATGTTTGAACCTTCAATCAATGAGGTCATCCCTAATTCTAGAGGAAACAAAAAAATGTTGAACCCGACGTGAATCCTTAAACAAGTTTAAATGATAGTTTACCAACTTGTTAGGACCCTATTTAAAAATCAAAGAGAGGACCAACAAAAACATCAATAACATATGTGTTTATCCAAACGATGTAGTAGCATAACTTATCTTGATTACGTCTGTCATATCAAACATGCACTCTTTTCCAAGATTTTCTACTTTTTAGAAATGGCTTCTCTCAATTTCACACCCCTGAATACTTTTGCTGTGAATGCCTCTACTGCTAGTCCTATTGGATCATCGTCTGCTCTGAGGACGATATCACCTACTCAGTGTCCTCAACGCTGGGTATAAAATGCACTGGTTAAGTAGTATCGTCAACATGGTTCCATTCCAACTCTGGAGGCTTCCCGACCAGACCTCCTAGTGAACAACTCACACCGGTCATCTGGACAATGACCACCAGTGATTAAGAAGAAGGTAGTGCCAACCACCATCTCCAACCATTTCGGGTTGTTATCCCTAGAACGCAATCACCAGTCCCTCTCATGTTCTGGGGAGGTGACTGAGAAGGCCCCTCAGGGTCATAATTCAAAGAGACATGAGTCCTTCCCGATGGCTCCCATCAACAATCACCACCAGACTCATGCGGCAGTGCGCCCTCAACATGATGAGGGTATCATTTCCAAGCATTCGGCTCAGGTTCCTCAAACCCATGTAGGCAAGATGAACCACCAGAGGTGAAATCTGGTCAATTGTGAGCAGGTTCTGAACTCTGCCATCTCCAGAGAAGTCCACCAACCTAACTTTTTGGCATGCAATGAGCGAGCACATACACTCGTCCATTTTACTCCTGCTGTCCAAGGACTCGTCTGGCAGCAGCACGCCAATCCTAGCAGGCAATTCCGGCTGAGTATTATAGATAGGAACATACACCTATTTATAATCATCAGCTAGTCATCAGGCTCGTCTAACTACATATGATAAATCCCACCAACCTAATGTATTGACCACTGGTAAACAGGCACATACACCTGCTTACACTCATCAATCATGCCAAAAGCCTCATCTGTTAGTGTTAAAGGATGTTCGTCAACCATGTTTGGAAGAGTGAAATCAGCAGGCACATACACCTCCTATTATTGATCAACCCTACCAACAGTCTCATTTGGTAGCACCATGAGAGGTCAGTCGGAATGCTCCGATGACAAACAAGAGGCAGTCTCAATTCTCTGCCCCCACACTTGAGTACTGTCAGGATGCACTGATAGGAAAAGGACGATAAGAGAAGGAACACACAACTACTCCAAGAACGAAATGGGCGTATATCCCCGTTCCAGAAGCTGAAGTCACCAAGAACATTCTATCAATTATGAAAGAATAGAAGCAAATCCCAGCTCATATCCTGGATGCCTGTCCGGATATTATAACAGCTTCAGCAGCATCTCATGGAAAGACACACAAATTTGTCCCTACCAGTGCAGTGACACATCAACAGTTCACTCCGGAGCAGATACACACATGTGTTACAGTACAAGAGGGTTGTAGGGCGTACTCCCTCATATCATACGGACAACCAAATCAGGCACATACACATGGTTTGAGCGGAGATAATCAGCCTAACCTGATCATTTATCCTAAGCAGGCAGACACACCTACTAAATTGAGTAATAAGGCGTCTAAGAAGAAGACTCGCCCAACATAGTCAAGAAATCAAGGGCTCATTTGTGACAAGGACTTACTCGATTATGGATTTCTTGAAGCCCTTAAACAATTATCTTTTTGAATTCAAGATTCTACTCTTTCAGTTCCCAATAGTGGGAACATTAATTCTGAAGGTCTGCATCAGATACTTCCTCATGAAGGCTTGCTTCTTGACAATTCAGTCGATCTTGAAGTTTCATCTTCATATGAGAGCCACAGGAACCCTCTGTGTGGTCAGAATACCAAGGAGAAAAATGTTTCATCATTTGATGTAACCCACCATGGTGGTCCTCCCCATGATGATGAATTTCACTACGAAAGTCCTCTCCGCAGTAGTGATTCACATTGATTGGAAAATTCTCCAACAGACAATGTAGTGATGAGAAAGACCGCTTATCTTGAGGCACTAAAAAATGTGAAGCCAGTCATGTCTGATGCTTTACCATTAGCAGGTGAAATAATTTCTCAACCAGAAGATAGCCCATGGTGTAGGTAATTCTCCGAACCACCCCTATGTCATGCATGTTCTAGATTGATTAGTGATTTCTCTACCAATATTGTTGAAACCTATGAAGAAAAAAGGAAGCACCAACTCTAGTCTAATCAGATAGAAGAATCATCATTTAATGATAAAGAGGAAGTACTGAATATGATAAAACAACTGGAAAAAGGTGAAGTGCCAGTTATGTTTTTGCCTTTGGCTGATTCTCAGTATGACATTCTAGAGATGTTGATGGAAGATGGAATTCATGATATTAGTCTCAACATATGGAAAAATCTTTGTCCGTTGAAAAAAAAAATATTATCTTATGATGAATATGAAAATAATTTCAAGATAATAGAAGGGTTACAATTCCATCTCTATCAGTCTCTCGAAATCCGAAGGCTGAAAAGCAGCAGAGATTCCTTCAGCGTTTATGCCTTGACGCACTAAGAAGATTGCGCCAGTTAATTTCCAATGCCCCATTTGGTATTCATATTAGAGGATGGGTTGTTCATGGATCACTACATTTCACTTTACTCTCTAGTCAGCAAAGCCCGCCGAAAATGTTCTCTTGCAATGTTATTTCCCATGGCTGGACAAATTCAATGGGCTTTGTTTGCAATCAAAATATTTACCAAGTACAGGCTTCAAATAGTTCCTCTCAAAATCAAGCATACAGAGAACAAGTTATTGAATTACTCCTACATCATGTAAACGAGAATATTGAATAGGCCTCTTGTTTGGAGCAAGCACATCATCAAGTGACAGAAATGTCAGAAATCATCCAGCGTTCATATGAGCCAGGTGATAAAAGTGGATACAGGTTGATGCATCCAGCTAATTTTTGGACTAAAGTCCGCAAAATTGGGAGAGATTTCAAGAAAGTCTCAAACATAGCATCTCAAGAGCCACCCCATCATTCCAGAATGGGGACTCTATTAAACAAACCATCGGAATAAACAAATAGGATTCGAGGAGTTGAGCAAGAACATCAGGAACAACCCTAGTCCACCAGACTGGGGACTTTTTCAAATCCTCAATCCCCTCCTCAACAAAAGTCGGTCATCTATCGATTGGTGAAGAAGCCACAGGAGGAACGAAGAGCCAAATTCTCAAGATATTCCCTCCAAATTACGGTTTGTCAATAAGTTCCTGAAGGATCAAATCAACAAAATGAAATGTCTCATCAATGACATGGAAGAAGAAAATATCGCAGAAATGCCGACAGAAGAGATACAATGCATTATGCATCAATCAATGTCATCAATTCCATTGTTGCTGATCCACCAGATGAGGTTCACTCGGAGGGATCAGATGAAGAGGTTCGGGCTCAAGAATTTGTACACACATACACAAATGAAGAAGGTGTGCATACACGAAATCAATGTATTACTCAGAACCTAGGTAATCCTTCAACTAACCCACTTCCCTCTCTCCGAAAGGTGTCCAATAAGGGGAATGCAAAGAATCAGGTTACATACCTTTCCTCTAGAGAAGGCCAATCACTCTCATTAGAGAAATGATTTTCACTACAGGAGGAATAAATGTAGGAATTGAGGAGGTCGAATGCAGAACTACTTCAGGGTAGTCTTCCTCCTAAGCGTGCTGGAGTCAGTCATCCAAGGGAATTTTTTTCAGCTACTAAGATGGATCAAGAATATCCTCCTCTATCAATACACCCCCATAGGTCTAATCCTACGGGTCAAGTGCAACAACAATTGGTGGTGCTACCATCAGTTGCAGCACCAGCCACCACATCTGTCCAAGCTCCAGTCATTGCACCTGCCCATTTCCAAGTTCAACCGGATGTTTTTCAAAATTTAATAACTACCATTGAGTCATTAATATATCAGTTAAGGGTTATGGAAGGTAACCGTGAACAGGTTCAACCATAAAAGAGAGTTTACCCTGAATGGGTAGATTCAATCCCTCCCCCATCTAGTTTTGGGAACCCTTTATTCCATATTTTCAATGGATCGGGCGATACTGAATAGCATTTGATGCATTATGTGTCTTATTGAAATCCTGTGATGGGAACTCTAGAACAGCAATAAGAAGTGAAACTTCGATGCTTCGTGCGAACCTTGCAAGGAACAGCTTTTGTTTGGTATACAAGCTTGAAATCCCTGACAATTACCAGGTGGGAGGATCTTCACCAAAAATTCCATTTTCAGTTCAGCTCAAATTTTCCAAGGACAATAGTTTTTGATCTTACAAACTGTATGAAAAGAGAGAATGAAAGAGTTTTATATTTCATTGCTCGATGGAAGGGATTAACATATTCCCTAATCTTAGCACTCCCTCAAGGGAAATTGTTGCCAATCTGTGTGGAAAATTTATGCGATGAGTTGTGCACACCATTGATCCCTATGAAATACACAGTAAGGATTAGAGACCTTACTTCAATCACTCAACAGATTGAAGACTCTCTTATGAAGACTGAGGATAAAGCTCTTGTAATTCCATCATCTCTAGGAAGGAGAATGGGTAAAGAAGAGACTGCTATAGTTATGTTTAAGTAAGCACATGTACCTACTTTTACTTCAAAACCTTCATCTCCCCGAAGGGATCCACCTCCTAAGCATCTACAAAAAAGGCCGTTTCGTCAAGATGATCAAAGAGATCAAAGACGAAAACAATTTGTGGATCTGAAGAGAAAAGTTTACTCTTTCCGAAATGAGCAAGTTCTCGGCTACTTCATTTCGGCTCTGGAAAATAAATTGGTTTAGTTCTAAAGACACAAAAGGCCAAAAAAGGAAGGAGATGAAGACTGTGCTAATTATTTCCCATTTCATCATATGTTGGGCGTCCCATCCAAGAGTGTTATGTCTTAAAAGACCTCCTGCAAAAGATGGTCAACTCGGGACAAGTCAAACTAAAAGGCTTTTCAGCCCAGGTAGCAAGTGTTACTACTACAATTTCATAGGAAGAAGGAGAATGGAAAGAATTCAAAAGAAAGAATGTTCAGAAATATGATTATTGGATGGTCAGGAAAATGATCATCTGAACTCATGCGGTTTTGCGAACGCAATTGATGAAACCAATTGTGTCTTCTACTATGGATGCCACAACAAAATCCTCTTCAGAGGGTAAATCCTTAAAAGGGAGACATAGTTCGAAGAAAGAAAAGCAATCAGAGGAAGATGAAAATATGTCAAAGCCTAAGGTGTCTTTAACTCTGGTAGATTTCATGTCATCTACTTCAATGCTACGAGCATCGGCCCACCAAACGGCACATCCTAAATGGGCACCGCCCCACCAAACGGCACAACCTAAACGGGCTAATCAGGCAGAGTCTTCATCAAATGAAGAGTTGATCTTTGGTTCTATTAATATAATTCATTTAATAGATCCATATTCCAGTCACAATTTCGATCTCAATGAACCTGGGTTCCATGTATCAAACATAGGAATTAAAGGGAGTTCCAGAGGTCAGGTATACAGAGGAAGATGTGGATATCCTAGAAGCCACTATTCCAATTCTACCCCTACTAGAACTATGTATGCAGTTGAAACTCATGGAAGATCCCATTAGCGGACTCAACATTAACAAGAAAATTATTCCACCAATAACAGATTCAGTCCTGGAACAGTTATTCGGGAAGATCAGTTGGAGGTTACACCTTCTTCCTCTCAGCAAGTAAACAGACCTAATCAGTCTAATATTCCAAATTCAGAAATATTACCAACTGCTATCATGGTACAAGATGCATCAACTTCCAATGCATCAAATTCTAAGTCACCTGCGAAACCACATGTTCTTGTTGGGAAATGTAGACCTTTAGATCAAAAGTCTGATGTACTAAAACACTGGGCCCAAGTACCGGAAAAGTTATCAATTCTGGATGCCTTGAATTTATCAAAGGATCTTCGAGAGGAACTCATTGAGGCTTTGTATAGTCCTCAAGAGTTTGAAACTGAAATTTCTGCAGTTGAAGTCTACCATGTAGAGAATAATCCTGCAGAATGCCATGCAGTGATATATTTCACAGATGAAGATGAAGATGATGTCGTGCATGGACACATTAGAACATTGTATTTAACTGGAAAGTTCAATGGTGTGGACATCCGGAGGGCTTTTATTGATAATGGTTCAGGATTCAACCTCATCCCCATTCGTACACTTCGTCGATTGGGCCTCACTGAATCTGATTTATCGCTTTCTAATTTGATGCTACAATGATATGATAAAAATGAACGAGAACCACTGGGAGATATTACACTCAGAACTCAGTTTGGATATCTTATATCCAATTCATATTTCATGGTTGTCGATCATGACACGGCCTTCACCATATTTCTTGGAAGACCCTGGCTATATCAACATGCGGTTATCCCTTAATCATACCATTAATGTCTCAAATATTGTTTCGATGGTCAAATTGGGACATTGTATGGTGATAAATCCCCTTTCAAAACATATGAGTCTCAATACATTGAGGAAGAATTCTAGAACATGAAGGGTAAGGAGAAATCCACAACAAGGGAGAATACCAAAGTTATTTCTCCATATGGTTTGGAGAAGATTCCAGTAAATCCATTTTCACATTTCAGTACAGATTATGTGTTGCCTATCCGTCAAATTGACAAGATAGACCCAAATAAAAATACTCTTATGGAAAGATCCATAATGTCAATTACGGGAATCGAGCCAGACAACATGGGAGAAATTGGTGAGCCACCAAGAAGTGATGAAATCCCAAATAGATATGTCTTTATTTCATCTGCTGAAATCCAGCAAGTTTATACATCACCAACTAGGACAGAAGAAGTGATAGCAACGTCAGAGGTGAATAATGATGTCGATTCTCAATCCATCATCTCCTCTTTATTACCCATGGAAGACCCTTCATCATCAATCAGGTCAGAAATGGAAGCTTCTTCTTCAAGATGTGAAAATTTTAACGTCTCTTCTGATCATGAAAATTCTACTTCATCATCTACTATGTAAGTAGAAACAGAATAAATAACACATATTGAAGAAGAAGAGGAAGATATCAGGGATTCTCTTCCAGCATTTGAAGAAGGTATATGTACCACCGTGGATGAACTCCGAGAAATAAATTTGGGTACAATAGAAGATCCACGCCCCACTTTAATTAGTGCGGCCATGACTCTTGAAGAAAAAGAGATGTATATTTACTTTTTAAAGAAAAATAGAGACATATTTTCTTGGAACTATATAGAGATGCCCGGTCTTGATCCTAATGTTGCTACCCATCGCTTGGGTTTTCCTGAAGAACATCAAGGTTTTAAGTAAGCTGCAAGAAGAACACACCCAACTTATGATTCCAAAATTGAAGTCGATAAGCTTATCAAAGATAACTTCATCAGATAAGTTCAACATCCCAAATAGTTGGCTAATATTTTCCCTGTGAAAAGGAAGAATGGAATAATTAGAGTTTGCATTGATTTCAGAGATCTTAATCGACATTGTCCTAAGGATGATTTTTCAGTTCCGATCACAGAACTGTTAATTGATGCAACAGATGGCTATGAAGAACTTTCCTTCATGGATGGATATTCCAGATATAATCAAATCCGAATGGCTCTAGAAGATGAAGAATCTACAGCCTTCAGATCCCCTCAAGGTGTGTTTTTCTATTGGGTAATTCCCTTTGGCTTAAAGAATGCAGGCGCAACATATCAGTGTGCCATGCATCGTATCTTCAAACCCTTTTAGGGAAGTTTTTTGAATGTTATGTGGACAATTTTGTGGTCAAATACAAACAATGTTCTAATCACTTAGCTGATTTGTAAGTCATATTATACAAGCTTTGAAAACATAATTTGAAGATGAACCCCTTAAAATGTGCTTTTGGGGTAACCTCAGGAAAATTTCTCAGCTTCATTGTATGCCATCATGGTATTGAAGTCGATCCTAAGAAGACCAAGTCAATCCATGGTTTGTCACCTCCTCTAAATTTGAAATAATTAAGAGGACTTTAAGGAAACTTAGCCTATATTCGGCGTTTCATCGCCAATTTGGCAGGAAAAAGTTTACCCTTCACCAAATTGATGAAGAAGGGAGTCACTTACCAGTGGACTGAAGAATGTCAACAAGCATTCGATATTCTCAAGAAATACCTCTTGAGTCTACCGGTACATAAGCCACCTATTGAAGGAAGGACACTTATCCTCTATGTGAAAGCCTTAGAGCAATCATTGGGTTCCTTTCTTGTTCAGAAGAATGAGGTTGGGAATGAAAACAACCTATACTATCTCAGTCAGACTATGCTTGAAGCAGCAACCTGGTATTCAAATATTGAGAGGTGCTACCTAGCATTAATCTTTGCAGTTCAGAAGTTGAGACACTACCTGCAACATCATGAGGTCCAATTGGTATCTCGCAATAACCCGCTCAAATTCATCCTTTGTCCTCCAATGCTTACAGGATGTCTGGCAAGGTGGAAAGTTATTTTGTAGCAATTCAACATTCATTATGTGTCTCAAAGGAAAATAAAGGTCCAAGATCTGGATGATTTCCTTGATGAATATCCTTCATTAAAAGACACATCTTCATATATTGAACTACCTTATGAGGAAGTATTCTCTATTTAGTATAATCCTCAAGTATGGGAAATTTATTTTGATGGTGCTTCCAGAAGTCCAACAGGGAAGAAAATAGAAGATCCTAAATTCAAAAAGGTTGGATTAGGAGTTATTCTTATTTCCCCAGAAAAGGCAGTGTTACCTTATTCCTTCTCATTATTGGGAGGTGAGACAAACAATGAAGAAGAATACCAAGCTCTCATTGCAGGATTGGAATTAGAGCTTCAAGCACAAGTGAGTCACTTAAAGGTGAAAGGTGATTCAGACCTGGTAATCAAACAATTAAATGTGGATTATACCATCATGAAAGAAGAATTAATCCCTTTGTATGATTATGTCATAGAATTAATGGCTGAATTTCCTTCGGAACCAACATTTTCTTATGTCCCCCGATAACAAAATGCTCAAGTTGATGCATTTGCAAATATAGCCACAGCTCTGGCAGATCCAAATCGGGACAAAACAACCATCAGTATTGCCCAACGTCATACAATTTCACCTTATATTCGAACCCGAACAGAGGAGATCAATGAAATTAGTCCCATTCCGGAACCGTATGGTCATACTATAGGATCAATGAAACATATCAGGGAATACCTTCAAAATGGAACACTTCCACCTGATAGAGCTGGGAAAGAACAAATTCGGCGATGTGTGGTCAATTTTACTCTTTATGATAGCCCATATCACCTAGATAAAATTATCTACAAGAGTGGTTTTGAGGGAGTTCCCAACAGATGCATTGATTGTGAAGATATAATGGCTATCATTAAAGAAGTGCATGTAGGAGTCTGTGGTGCCCATCCGTCTGGACACAGATTATCTGATCAAATTCGAAGGCTTGGATAATTTTGTCCTTCAATAATACAAGATTGATTTGATTTCACAAAGAAGTGACATTCGTGCCAAATAAATGCCAAATTCATTCATCAACCCCCAGAGTTGCTTCATAAAGCTAAATACTCATGGCCATTCGTCACACGGGGAATGGATGTGGTGGGATCTTACCCTTCAGCTACGACCAAGCAGTTTAAGTATATTCTTACTGCTACTGACTTATTTTCCAAATGGGTAGATGCAATACCTCTCAAAGAAGTTAGTTCTAAAAGAATTGTTAGCTTCATCAAGTCTAACATCATTACCAGATTTGGTGTCCCTCATTCCATATTGACGTAAAATGGAACTGACTTCTGTTCACCTGAGGTGAAGTAGTTGTATCAAGAATACAACATCAAATCCAATCATTCAACTCGGTATCATGCAGTGGACAATGGCCAGATATAATCCTTCAACAAGACTCTTTCAAAAATACTGCAAAATATGGTGGATAAAGATAAGAAGTCATGGCCTGATAAACTCATTCATGCTTTATGGGCTTATCGGACCACCTCCAACACTGCAATGTGGTAAACTCCATATTCATTGGTATATGGAACGGAAGAAGTATTTCCAATTGAGGTTCAATTACCCTCGCTCAGAGTAGCCACTTGTGATCAGTCATCTACAGATCAACAATCTCAAAATCGATTGGATGAATTGGAATGGTTAGATGAAAAAATATTGTGCACACTTCCCACTTGGAAGTTTATCAAAATCGAATAGCATGGGCATTCAACAAAAAAGTTCTTCTTCGTTCATTCATTCAGGGAGAATTGGTATTAGTTCTCAGAACTCCAATGATACCAGGAAATAAACCACCCAAACATGAGCCAAAATGGGAAGGACCTTAGTCAATATATAAGGTCTACTCCAATGGATCTTATTATTTTTTCTCAATGAATGGAGAACTCATCACTACTCCAAAAAATGTCATATTTTTTAAGAAATATTTTTTATGAACACAAAATACCACCAACGGTCTATGCATATGACATTTCACTATTTGAATGTACCTTATTTCCAGCACGACACTAAACTGCACCATCCAGGGTCCATGCATATGACTTTAAACTATTGTCACTTACATCTAACAAGTTGTTAAACTGTGACGTCCTAATGAAATGACGCTAAACTGTACAGAAGTCCCTTACGTCCAGTAAGATGTTAAATTGCATCATCATCCATGTTCCATGCATACGAACATAAACTATTGAAACCATCATCCAACATGATTCTAAACTGCATCATCCCTAATACGTCCAACGTGACGTTAAACTGTGTCCTCTTTTGTCCTTATTGTATGACATTAAACTGCACAGTCTCCTTTTTTTCCAACGTGACGTTAAAATGTATTTTCCCCATCGTCTTAGCTACAGGACGCTAAACTGTACATCACCCTTAGTATCCAACATGACATTAAAATGTGTCCCTTAAATATGTCCTACATGACATTAAACTGTATTTTGTCCTTGCTACATGACACAAAACTGTGCAGCACCAATAGTCCTAACTGTAAGACTTTAAACTGCATAGTCCCTTCATATGTCCTACATGACATTAAACTGTGCATCATTAAGTTTGTTGTTACATCTTTTTCTCTCATAATGTATGAATCACGTGATCTTAGAGAAAACTTCAACCATAACACCCTCTCTGGGCCGCTAACCACGCGTAAGTCCCAACAACATTTTTTAGGTCGTTGTCCCAAAAAAAACAACTTGATCACTAATTCATTCATTAATTGAACTACGCTAACTTTGATCCTTGCCTTAAAGGATGGGTACGTAGGCAAACTCCCATGGTTCAAGCCCAAAACCAATCTCTTCACATCGATTCACCTTCGTCCTTGCTATACGACGTTAAACTGTACAGCATTTCTATCTTGTAAGACAATAAACTACAATATTATTTGATACCCTCACCTGAGATGGAATCATTATTTACATTGATTTTCAATCATGTTATATTCCAAAGACTGTGTGCATATATGGAAATACCTAAACCTTTTGTCACGGGTTAAACCAACATTGCACTGAAGTCCCCGTTCACCCTTCACTTGTATGAACTGAATCTGTACATAGGGTATTTCTAGAACTATGTGGGCTTGATTACCATCCTTATGGGATATGTAAGAATGTTCGAGTATCCCTCAAATCCAGCCCCAAGTCTTTTGGACCTAACCCCAAATTCCACTTTCAGCCCCCTGGCTGAAAATTCCCTGTGAAAACACACACTCTGTATTTCTTATAATGGTCCAAGTTCTATGACCGAAAACTAAGATCTCTTGTACTCTCGTCCCACACGACGTTAAATTGTATTTCAAAGAACTAAGTATGGCTTGATTCTCAGCTTTATGGGATACGTAGTGAAGTCCAATATTTCAATTCAGGACCCAACCACAACATGATTATGGGTAGCATTGATCTGTGTATCTCTGCATACATTGGACAATACCCATTTTTATGTGTCTTGATCCTAACCTTGAATATTTTCAGATCTTCATAACCCTTTTTTTCCTGACTTCTAATCATGAAATTTCCAAATTCTGAGAATTCTTTTTCTTGGCCATGCAGCACTTGACCTTAGGCAGCCTTGCATAAATAGTCTACATAACATACATGTCAGCCAAAAGATGCAATAATTTGACTATTCACCCAATGCCATTAGGCGGCCCTGCATAATTCAAACCCCTAACAGGTTTGTTCAATAATTGTAACTTCATTCATAGGACGAAAACATCTTTTGGTACTTAGTTTTCTTAACAACGATATGTAGGGATCCGCAAAAATAGCCATTCTTTACTTATTTGTCTCATACTCTTTTTCATGATCTGAAAATATTCAAGTCTATGGTTTTTATTTTCTCTTACCTACTTTTGGGTCAGAACTACGTAAGAGGGACATTCATCCAGTTCTTAATCAATATTTTTTGGAAATATCTTCTCCATATTCAAGTACCTCTCTTCATACAACAAACACTATGATTTGGAAAATTTGAATCTCCATAAACTTCCAGTGGATTTTTGGCAGTAGAAAAGTAAATTTTCGAGAGTTCTTTTTCCTGATTATGCAGCACGTGCCCTTAGGCGGCCTTGCATTTGCAGTCTACATAATAGACATGTCATCCAAAAGATGCCAGTTATTTGACTATACAGCCAATGCCCTTAGGTGACCCTATATAATTCAACCCCTTAACGGGTTTTTTAAATAATGGTAACATCATTCTTTGAAACTACTTCTTCTAATGCCTTTTATCTCTTTTTCATGTCATTCCACAGATTCAAATTTTCTTAAGTCATAGTTTACATATTTTCCCTCATACTTGACTGTGGTAATATGTTTTCAGATAAATTGTCAAGGAATTGAGTCAATTTTAATCCATTTAGGTCAAAGCTATTTCGACCTTAAACATTATCCTCTTTATGTCTGATGTGAATGACTTTAAACTTCACACAAAAGACAAGGGAACTCTGAATAAATGTCAAGTTCCAGCTCGCTAAACATACATCTTGTATGATTTAGGTAATATTGAGAAATTAAAAGATTCAAAGTTTGTAAGGTTATTTATAATAATCCTAATAAAAATAAAACTATGCTTACTAGGCCCATTGGCTTAGGTAAAAATTTAAATCAGGTAGCAGGAAAATACGTGCACAAATGATTGTAGAGGAAAAAGTTTTTTCATTTGGTGTACAAGATATTATAAGGATGTCCATAGATTGGAGACTCTTCTCTTTTCCAGGAAATTACAAGATGCTGTCAACATAATTCTTTACTTGATGAACAGCATCCCGAGCTTCATCAGCAGCTACTTGAAGCTCATGCACCCAACCAACTTCACTCTTTTCAGCCTGATGGAGGGATTTCTGGGAAACTGTGATGGCTTTCATACCATTCGTTTGAGCTCCCTCCAGTGAATTATTGAGTTGGTAAAGTTCCCTAGTAACAGCATCAAACTGTTGCTGAAGGTGAATCTTCTAGAAGACTTTATCTTTGATCTTATGCTTCAACTCCTTCATCTTGGCAGCATAATCAGCCTCAACTCGAGATACCGCAGCCTCAAATTCACTGATATTGATTGACAGCTTCACCCTGGTCAGATCTTCACAGCTCTTTTGCTCCTTCTCCCTTCTTAATATGACCTATTTCACCGCGGTATGGATCTCTTGATATCCAAAACCGCCATGTCCTAGCATGTCGAATATGGATGAAAATCGAAAAATCTTTGATGAAAGCTCTTCAATAGGCACATCAGATATGATTTTCTCTATGTTGTTCCATGCCTTGCATCGTGAAAATCTGAGTGCCTTAAGCACCTCCGGGTCTGATTCGACATCAACATCATAGGGGGGCATGTAATCTGGGATTAATGCACTTAAGAAAGTGCCATGTTCTGCTCTTTCCCCCCTGACCTGTTCTTCTTCACTTTCAATTCCTGTTGGGGTGAATGCTGAGGCCTCACCTCCAGATCTAACCACTACAGTTGTTGGCCCTACATAAACAATTTAATGATTTGGTTAGTTTCAAAGGATAAAAAAAGTTAATTGACTGTCTTGAAAATTAAGTACAGTCGCAAATATTGTTATCCCTTACCCAATGATAAATCAGAAACTTGAGAAGGCTTCTCCCCATCTTTCCTAGCTTCGACAAGATTTTCAAGATGAGTTTGAGGAATCTCTATGGGGTTTAGCTCCACCTAGGATAATGTTTCTTCATTAGTAGAGTTTTCTGTACCCTCCTTCGACATGGGTAGTTCAGCAGCTTTCTCAGACAGAACTGTGCATTTGAACCGATCATGATTAGACATGTAATAAGAAGTTATTTTTAATAGGATGAAGGATAACACTCACTTCCATAATCTTATAAATTACATGGTAATTTAACATGATTTATAAAATCTTCGAAAGATGCGCTAAGTTCTATAATTTCATCTAATGTCATCTCAGAATCCTGGTTAGTCTCACCAGTGGGAGAATTTGATGTTTCTTCTTGGCGACCTACATCCTGCGGTCCCTGACCCTGGACAAAATCTTCAGATAAAATCAGGGAATCAGTTGCAATAGCCGCCAGAAGCTCTAATGCAGTGGTTGAACCTGAAGTATCACAGAATAGAAGTCATTCGGTGTTTCATTCAACATTTTATAAATCATTATTAACTTACCAGAAGCAGGCTATTCTCTTTTTGCAACAGTAGAAGGAGGGATATTGGGAACAGATGTTGGCTCTTCTCCAGGAGCAGCCAAGTCAGCCTGAATTTGTGATTGTTCCACAGCACCCTGTGTGGTCCTCAAAGAAGGATCAATCCTCTACCTCAGAAGAGAAATTGAAGAATCCCCTGCAATCCCAAATAAGATGAGAAATCTTTTCATGGTTTAAGACTCATGATTATCCAATGAACTTACCACTACTAATGAAGCATTTAGCTATGGAATTCCTCCTTGGTTGATTTTGCTTACTTGGTTTTTTGGGAGTGTCGACATTCTTCATTACAGGTACCTGAATTGGAGAATGAAAATCCATTGCCAGCTCCTCATCCATGTCCTGCTAGCCTGGAGATATCTCAACCGATTCGCGAGCAGATTCGGTAGCAGCCACGATGGCAGTACCACCAGGGCTATATTTTGGAGAAGGAACGTTAGTAGTTCCTTTCTTTGGAAGATACAGGATGAAGAAAATAATTTCCTTAAGTAACAAAGCATTGACTGAAATAAAGCTTCAAGGTAATTAAGGAAAGAAAAATTACATCTTTAAGGGCCACGTAATCATGCCACTCCTCAACAGTGCCCTCAGTGGCGCCATGATTTATAATTTTTTTCACCCACTTGGTGGCAGGAATAGAATCGTCAGTGGAATAAATGAGCATCTCCAGCTCTCTGATATAAGCCTACACTTCATTGGAGTTAGCCTCATAATGGATATCTGTAGAAGCCACAAGATTACCTATTCTAGGGAGGTGTATCCCCTCGCACAAATCCATCTAGGGTGTCTCAGTAACACATATATAGGCCCGGCCGCAACCCTGCGCGCCTAAAGCTAGCGCGCTCTTCAGCCAATGTGACCAGAACTTTTGCACTGCCCTCTGCGCGCTCAGTACCTGTGCGCCGAAGTCTCCTTGGTTTTTCTTCTTTCCTCAGAGTTACATCCTCATTTTCTCTTCAGATCCAACTATGAGGGGGGACTTTTTTTATGATCCTTTTCATCATGGAGACTAAACGAAATGAAAAGGTAAATACCTCAAAACAAATAAGATTCATCCTTTGAATAAACATAAAAAAAGAGAAAAGGATGAATAAGGAGAACATTGCCCATAGGCCGTGCAAGTTCCAGCATGGTCATGCAAGTACAGATACGTGATTCCTAGTGTTCACACAGGTGACGTGCATGCCCTCTTTGAAAATCGAATAGGGTCTTCTCCAGCCTATAAATACCCCTGGTGGGCCCCCCATTTCAAGAATAAAAAATTCCATAAATTCAGATTGAGCTCCCGGCGCCCTAGTCTCTTCTCAAAGCATCCGAACACTTCTAAGGTAATTTCTTACCTAGAAAGGAAGATCTAAAGAGGGGGAGAAAGGCCGAAGTGTTGAAATTTATCAACACTTGCATGCCTAGGTGGCTATCCCTTAAGTGAAATAGCCACACTTGCGCGCCGCCTTACTCCTTCCACATAACTTGCACGCCTCTCTTCTGGAAGTCTCCAGGGTTAGTATAAAAGGCTTGAGCCAAGCCTCGCCCAAATTTTACCCCAAGGGATAAAAGTCACGTAAGTACCCATGTACTGCACAGGTATACCTGTGCGACCCAATATTTGACTCCCATGCAGTACCTGCGCACCCACCAAGACTTGTGCGCCCCTCTATTTTTTGGGTGTGCTTCCTACCCATTTCACCCCTCTTACACCTAGCCCTCTCTCCTCTTCAGGATTAAGCCTTGAGAACGCTTTAAAAAGCCATTTATGGCATGATTTCCTTATTGTCTTCCTTACCAGAAAGAAATTCTGTGGAGCATCTCTCAAAACCTAGTGATTTACACATCTTTACATCACTAAAGTTAGAGAGTTCATTCATTCAACCTCATACTTTAAAATGAGACAATCCTTAACCTAGGCCTCCTTCTATGGAGTAATCCCTAGTCTCCAAGTTCATTAAACCTAGGCCTCCATTTAAGGAGTAATCCCCAGTCCAAATTTTTCACAAATATGGGCATCCTCCTTAGGATTAAGCCACAATTCCTCATTAATTTTTGCACCATCCTTAGGAGTAAGACCCAACCATAATTCCCTTAAACTGGGCATTCTCCTTAGAAGTAATCCCCAGTCTCCATGTTCCAAAATCTGGGCATCCTCTTTAAGAGTAATCCCCAACCATAATTCCCTTAACCTTGGCTTCCTTTTCAGGAGTAAGCCCCAATATCAAATATGGGCATCCCCTTTAAGATTAAGCCCCAAGTCCCTTAATTTTTCAAGACCCTTAACATGGGCCTTCTTCTCAAGAGTAACCCCCGGTCTTAATTTCCCTTAGCTAGTTTTAATTTACTTTTGATTTGGGCTTCCTTATCAGGAGTAAAACTCAATCATAAGTCCCTTCCTAACTTGGGTATTTTCCTTAAGAGTAAGACCCAAGATTATAGTATCCAAATATCCGTGAAGCACATATACCTTTATGGACCTTGTTCTTGGATTTCTTCCCTGAAGTAAATCTTAATCACCTTCTATTTGGGAAGTCATAAATACTGAAGCCCCACATCATTTCTTATAATTGCATCTTTCATGGCACAAATTGTCTGGTTTTACCAATACCTCTTGTTTCTCACATAGAGCATGACTCACGTGATCTTAGAGTGTAAAAGTAATTATGACATCTTTCTTTGAGCCATCAATCTTAAACATCATACTCTCTTACTCGAACTATGTGGGTTCTGATTCCTTTTCCAAAACAAAGGATAGGTAGGTAGCCCATATGCGGGTACGATCCCAGCTTTGAAATAATTCATGTCATTCTGAATGAAAATAAATTTCAAGTGCCCTAGTGAGTGGATTTAAAATCAGTATGGTCATAATAATGACCAAGAGAATATTATGTATTGAAGGATACCATTGACCAAAAATCTCTAACAAATACAGATGATTCTCTATTGATGAAGAACCTTGAATACATATAAAATATTCTCTAAATTTCCCATATATCATTCATTGATTGTTAGAATTAAAGGAAAGCCCATTTTACAGTTGGTAATGTAATAAGGATTCACGAACATAACTTAAATTTATAAAGAGAGTCCCGGAGTAGACAATAATTCCCCTAAAAAGGTGTGATGAGTCTGAACTTTCATCCTCTCGACCAATGAAAATTCCTATGCCTCATCAGTCCACAACTAATGAGCGCCTACCTTTGGAAAGTAGTTCCAAATGGATATGGAATCATTGGATGTTTCTAGTTCTACGAAAAAACCCGTTAGAAACCTGTTGGAATGTTTGAACCTTCAATCAACAAGGTCATCCCCAATTCCAGAGGAAACTGATACTTAAAAATGTGCATTGGTGAAGAGGATGGGAGGTCAGACTCATCACACCCTTTTGGGTGGAATTATTGTCTACTCCGGGCCTCTCTTTATAATTTAAGATGAATCCTTGTTAATTCACCAAGTGTATCATAAGTATCCCTTCTAATTTTCAATCATTTATTTTGCATGTGAAAGGTTAAAATCATGCATACGTATTTGAGTTTTTTCATTAATGGATATATCTATATGTATTCGAGATTCTCCATCAATGGTATCCTCTCATATATTACATAGATATTTTTTTAATCATCGTTATGATGAAACTGATTTTTAATCCACTCATTGGGGCACTCTAGAATTTATTGTCATCCAGAGAGATGAAGGTTTGTTTGATTTTTGGTATCATGCCCCTAAAATGGGATACCTACATATCCTTGTGAAAATAATTAGAACCCTCATAGTTCAGTGCTGCAAAATTGGACAAATCATACATTTTAAGTTCATGTGATAAGGACCCGACCGTGAAGTTTAATTTCATGTGGTATGGACATCTATGTGGAAGGTGATTAGTCAAAACATTGTGTGGTACTTATACTAAAGCAACCCAAGGGACTTAGAAAGGATATGGGTTTCCATGTAGGATTAGACCCTGTTGGGAATATGGTCCAATAAGTACATGGTTGATTTAAGGTAGTGGGTTTGAACCTCAAAGAGTCTTCCTACGTATCCTATATATACAGGAATCAAAAACCTTATAGTTCTATAAGTCTCATAGGATAATATAGTCCTTCGAGAGAAATGATTTTGGGAATATTTCCTGTAAAATATGCCTTGATGACTTGGGGGGTGCAATTTGGGGCTTATTCCAAAAGAGGATTCCCAGATTAGAGAAATTATTGTTGGATTCTTGAAGAGGATATCTGGTGAGCTTGGGCCTTGAGAAGGCTTCCTACATATCTTGATTATGGTGTGAAGCATAGTTCTTATATTTTATTCAATCGTGAAAATGTTGTGACCACGACAAATATATAACCCACATGAGTCATGCTCAGTATGAGAAACAAGAGGATGTCAAAGATTCAATAAAGGCATTCACACTTTCATAATTTTCCTCCTCTGATGGTGGAAGAGGGAGAACCTATGGTGGCCAAGGTGAACAAGGTCGAGGAAACCCGGGAAGAGGAAAAGGCAACGAGCCATACCTCTATTCTCTTCACATTGGATAGGGGTCCATTGAAAGGAAGAATGGATGATGGTTATGGGCTTACACCAAGATGGATGCCCTAGAATTTATCCTAGTAGGAGAGGGTGACTTATCCTATGATTATGTGGAAAAGAAAGTGTGAACTTTACCTTCCCTACCAGAGACCTAAGGTTCTGGGTCATCTCTGTGAGAATGGGGAGGCCAGAACCCAAACCCTCCTCCAAACCGGAAACTTCCCAGCATGATTCCTAGGAAAAAGGTCCATGTGATTATGGATATACAAACCCACATGCATTCCATGAATCCTAAACCCATTGTGAAACCAATGTGAGAAACCTCTAACTGTGGAAATTCAAACCCATGTAGAAGACACACTGATGTGCATTTCTCAAAGGATTGATAAGTCAGGAGGTTTTTGTGGAGGCTTCAACGTAGTACCTTTCAGGTAAGGGATCCCAGGAAAGAGAAACCCTAACATGAATGGATTTTAAGGAGGATATTTGAGTTTCTATATAGGCTTTATACCAAGATCTGCTATGTAGGTACCTCGCACATGTATTCCGTGTAGGTACCCCACGTTGATGTACCGCGCAGGTATATCATGCAGGTATGCCACACAGATGTGGCACATAGGTATGCCACATAGATTTGAATGATGACTGAAAAAATGTAATTCATATAAGAGAACAAAACCTTTTTAAAAATTGTAAAAGACTTTCAAAACACCCTTATCCCATTTAATTATCTCTTCTCTCTTTATTTAGAGAGCTACCTGAGACAATTTGAGGGATCTAGGTGAAGGAGCTACACAATAGGAGATTTAGAGAGTCTTTCAACTTTTCCAGTCCTTCAAATGGGGAGCCCAAGGGTCCTATTAATATTCCTGGAGGGGACCTGGTAAAAGGGAAGTTGTCTGCATAGGTCCTCCATGTAGGTCCCCAGTGTAGGTCATGCGCGTAGGGGTGAGAAAATTATACTACCACGTAGGTCCCCGGTATAGGTCTTCAGCGTAGGTCCTCCCAGTAGCTCTTTGGGATAAAATTATTTCTGTATTCTGAGTTCTATAACATTTGATCCATATGTTTGTTTGGGATCCACGACCAGTAAAATCGAAGGTCTTCAAGAGATCTGCACTTCCTGAGATGATAAATACACAATATCGTTTCATAAAGAACTAGGAAATAGAATGTAATTCTTTGACACCTTTTCATCATGGATCGTGGAAATTCAATACCTACTCTTGGATGGGATAATAATTCCACTTATCCGTCGGTATGGAATAGTATTTTGGAACATAGAAATCCAGTATGAATCATCTTTCTTCATGGTGAAAACATCTTTACACATACTTGAATTTTTTTGGCTAAGTATGAATGATACCTTCACACTATAAATATGTCCATGGAACACATTTTATGGTGTCTACAAAAGCCCCCCCCCCCACAATTTGATTCATTCAGAATGAAAAGAATCATGATCTAAGGTGAAAGTAGGGTACTTTGACGCATTCCAACATCATTTGGTAAGATTTGGAGTTTTCTCATGTTTGGAAGGATGATCAAATGTTTTCCTAAGCTATAGGTATTAGCGATCATAGTTTGAATATTGATAGGGTCGTGTAGAAAACCTGAAAAACATTGTGTATTTTGACTTTTTTATTGATCAATATTACCTAAACCATTTAAAAAATGTAAGTTTAGTGAGCTAGGACTTGAATCTTGTTCAGAGTTCCCTTTGCGTGTTCTCAATCTAGTGATTAACAAGTCTTTTGTTGTTGGTAGTTTAGAGTAATTCATGATAGACTATAAAGGGATTTAATTTATGGTCGAATAGCATTGACCATAAATTTTGAAATTAGTTCCTAAACATGATTATGTAGCTATGAATTACTTTGGTACTCTTTAAATATTTCCAAGTGGATTCTTGAGCCTCGATTTTTATGGCCACCAAATTTAAAACCTATGTCAACATAAGGGGAGTCTCTTCCAAGAACAATGTGACCATTATTTTACAAACCCATTTTGGGAATTGTGTTATGTAGGTACAATTGGGGTATATGTTGTATATCCAAATACTCACATCTTTTGTCTAACAGGCCTGTTATATAGGCAACTTATACAAGGCCACCTAAGGGCATGTACTGCATATTCCAGAAAAAGAGCTCTTATGAATTTAACATTTTACTGCTGATAGATAAGGTAAATATGATTTTGGTGACTCAAGACCATAGTGTGTGGTTGTTCCAAGGAATGTAATTTTAGGAAAGAAAAGTTTACTTTATTATGAAATTTTTCATGAATCGGAAACCCATTTATATAAAAATTTGGTGTATGAGGAATTGATAAATTTTAACAGAAAGAGGAATTCCTGATATCATATTGTGCAGTTTTAAGTTATGCATTAATGATATTTGTACTATGCAGTTTTAAGTCATGTAGTGAATAAATTTGTATTGTGTAGTTTTAAGTCATGCAGTGAGGACATTTTGTGGGTTTAATTTAAGGTCTTTAGCTCTGACCAATGGTATGAGACTCTCCCAATTTCTTGATAATTTTTATAGAGTTATACTACCATATCCATGTTTGTAATGGAAAATTTTAAACTATAATTTAAGAATTTATGAATCCAAAGTATGATATGGGAAAAGGGATAAAAACATTAGAGAAAGTCTTTTCCAAGAATGAAGTTACCATTATTTGAAAAACATGTTATGGGGGCAGTGTAATGCGGGACTAAATAGGGCATATTCTGTATATCCAAATAGTGACGTCTTTTGACTAACAGGCCCATTAGGTAGGAAACTTATGCAAGGCCACCTAAGGGCATGTACTACACAGTAAAGAAATACAGCTCTTAAGAATATTGAAATTCTATTGCTAAAAGAAGAAGGAAGTTTATAGAGATTCATATTTTCCGATGCACAAAGTTTGGTTTATGAAGAAATGTGCTTGAATATGGAGACGGTATTTCCAACCAAGATTTTCAAATAATCATAGAGATAAGACTTTTATGAATGTCTGACACAAATATAAGAGTTGTGGTGTCTGTAGTTTTAGGTCATATGCTAGGACAAAAAATAGAAATATTATATGATATGTGGTCAACTGATTCCAAGGTTATTTCATATTGCATTGAACACATGGTAAGGGAAATGGGTAAACTGTGGTCATGAAGACTTTCATATAGAGAGAAAGATATCGGGAAAAGTATATTTCACTGACTGTTTTAAAATACATATTCTTGTATATTGTTATCATAATTTGAAAGGGACAAATATACTATAACCCAGAATGAAGTTACCATTATTTAAAAAACCCGTTATGGGGGTTATGTTATGCAGGGCCAAATGATGCATATACTACCTAGCCAAATAGTGGCATCTTCTGACTGAAAGACCCATTATGTAGGCAACATATACAAGACCACCTAAGGGAACATGCTGCATAGTCAGGAAAAAGAGTTCTCAGGTAGTGGAAACTCTGTCACCAAAAACCATAAGAATGATTTTGAATATCTGGAAGCATTGAAGATTATGATTGTGAAATATTGAAGGGGCTTATTCACAATGCATTCGAGAAATATTTGAACCGATATTGGCCCTGATTTTGACATCCTTTACATAGATCTGACTAATATGCAAAATGGATACTTTCATTGTTTCCTCTGAATTGATATTATAATGTGTAGTTTTAATTCATGCAATGAGGAAATTAATGGTCCCATAAAAAATTGAGACACCTTATTTATATAAATAATCCTTTTACCCAACTCCTAAGCCCACTTTAGCTATTCTCGATGTGAGAAACAAGGAGTAGTAAGGGTTTCTTCTATAAAACAATTATGACACTGGTGAAGAATGGGGAGTTATATTTTCATGCGGATCAGCATCATGTGGTAAGGAAAAAGATGAACCAATGTGAATAGAAATACTTACTATAACCAGACTAAGGGATAAAACCCAAGTTTCACTATGTGTCTTGTTGAGGGCAAGAATTAATCCATATGTAATTCTTACAACATTACCTATGCATGTTTGATTCTTATACAAAGAATAAAGATTTTTTTCACGGTTGGGCCCAAGATTGGAGATCTTGGAATCTCTATGTATCACATTGTAAATGATAATCAAGCCATATGTAGTTCTTGAAACAATCATTTCTCATGCCAATCGACTTTGACATGAAGAATGGGGGATTTTAACATGTTCTGATTGAACGGTAAATATTAATACATAAAATGGTATAAGGAAAAAATCATATATATTAAGGAAATTCTCTATATAGATCTGATTCATATACAAGAGGATAAAAGAAAATAAAAAGATTTTGTGATTTTGGTTGGGCCCAAAATTGGAGATTTAGGCATCTCTACATATCTCATTAGAAAAATGAGAATCAATCCATACATAGTTCTTGAAATAAGGTCTCTATGCAGATCTAACTCAGACATAGGAAGGATAGGGACTCACATGATACTAAAGAGTTTCGATGATGTCAATGATGTTTGCTTATGGAATCTTCTAACATCAAATATAGAAAATGTTAGTTGTACTGTTTTATGTCATGTAATGAGGATGAATGATGTCATGCAATTTAACGTCATGCAATTTAACGTCATGCAATAAGGATGAAGATTCTATGCATTTTAATGTCACGTAGAATGGACGCTTATTGTGGTTATGCAGTTTAATGTCTTGAAACTATGACGTTGTACTGTGCAGTTTTCAGTCTTGCAACTAGGAATGTGTGGGCTGTGCAGTTTTCAGTCTTGCACCAAGGACATTGTACCGTGCAGTTTTCAGTCTTGCAGTGAGGAAGATATGTATAACTACACAAATTATTTTTTAAGAACATCGCATTGGTTGGAGATGTAATAAGCTTCCCATCCATTGAGATTAAGGCATAAGCTCGATTTTAATAGACCTTATGTATGGAATAAGGTCCTTCCCACTTTGTCTCAAGCTTTGGAAGTTTCTTCCCAGGAATCATTGGTGCCATAAGGACCAATACCAATTCACCTTGAATAAATTAATAGAGGTGAACTCTCTTTTTAAAAGAAAGCTCTATTCTATTCTGATAGACTTTTAAATAAAGCAATTTATTCAATCATTTCACGTCTAATTTTTCTAGATCATCGAACCATTTCTGAGACCTCTCATATGTGGAAAACTGATCATAGATTGCAAATCTATGTGAAGGTAATTTCATTTCAATTGGAAAAACTACTTATGTTCCATATACCAATGAATAATGTGTTTCTTGGGTGGTAGTACCGGTAGTGATCTGATATGCCCATGAAGTATTAAAAAGTTTATTTGGAAATGATTTCTTATCTTCATCCACCATCGTCTAGAGTATGATTGATAGGATCTTGTTGAAAGCCTCTATCAATCCATTGTCCACCACATTATAGTGAGATTTATGGTTGGATTTGATATTATTTTGTTGATATAACTTCTTTACATCAATCGAACAAAAATTGGTTCCATTGCATGTCAAAATAGAATGAGGGACACCAAATCTGGTGATGATATTAGTTTTGACAAAACTAAAAATGCTTTTGGCTCTGACTTCTTTGAGAGGTATTTCCTTAGCCCATTTAGAGAAAACGTTATTAGTAGTATAGATATACTTGAACTTATTACCTGTGGCTGGAGGATAAGGCCATACTATATCCATTCCCCATGTCGCAAATGGCCAAGAGTATTTAGCTATATGTAGAAACTCTAGGGGTTGATGAATGAAGTTGGAACGCATTTGGAAGGGATGACATTTCTTAGTGAAATCTATGAAATCCTAAGTCATTGAAGGCCAAAAGTATCCATGCATTTGGATTTTATTAGAGAGTCTGTGCCTAGACTGGTGGGAACCACAAGCTCCTGAATGTACTTATTTCATGACAGTTGTGATCTCTTCTCCATCAATACATCTAAATAGAATTCCATCTAATCCATGCTTATAGAGGAGCTTTAGGTGGTCTGGACTATCATGAAGTGTAAAATTGGCTAATCGTCGCTAGATATGTTCTTTTACAACCCTATTTGGTGGAAGTACTCCATTTTGAAGATATTCCATGATGAATGTTCTCCATCCCGTGGTATGACAATATGGATCAGAAATAGGGGTAATTTCATTATTTTTCTCTATTATGGTTTGAAAAAAAGGTAAGCCCAAACGACCATGGGCTATTCTAATGATAGTCACATCCCGATTTGGATTTTCCAAGGCTATATCTGCATTAGCTAGTGCATCTGATTGGTTATTTTGGGATCGCGAGACATAAGATAATGTCAGCACTGATGGAAATTCATCCATTAACACTCTAACGTAATCACATAAAGGGATTAACTCTTCTTTTCTGATTGAATATTCTCCATTTATTTTCTTGATTACCATTTATGAATCACCTTTCACTTTTAAGTGATTAACTTTCACCTGAAGGGCTAATTCCAAAACTGTGATGAGAGCTTGAAATTATTCCTCATTGTTGGTACGACCTTCTGAAAACAGAAAGGAATATGGAAACCCTGCCATTTCTTGGAAAATAAGGAAAATTCCTAACTCACCATTGACGAGTTTAAGAGTTTTCATTTTCTTTTCTGTTGGACTTCTGGAAACAAATCAAAGTACATTTCCTATGTTTGGTAATTATCATGAATAGATAAGACCTCTTCGTCAGGAAGATTAGTATTTAATGATGTATCTTCACAAGATGGATGCTCAGCAAGGAATTTGGCTATATCCTGGACTTTTATGACCTTTTGAGGCACAAACTAGATATCAAACTATTGAAAAATAACTTCCCACCATGCCAAACACCATTTAAGCATTGAAAGACTGAGGATAAATTTTAGAAGGTTATCACGAGATACCAATTACACCTCATGATGTTGTAGGTAGTGCCTCAATTTCTGAACAACAAATATTAATACTAGGTAGCACTTTTCAATACCTGAATACTGAGTTTCTGCATCATGCATAGTTCGACTTAGATAGTAAAGGTTGTTTTCATTCCCAACATCATTCTTTTGAGCAAGGAAGGCACCCATTGATCACTCTAAAGTCATTATATAAAGAATAATCTTCCTTCTTTCACCAGGTGGAATTAATACTGATGGAATCAAGGGATATTTCTTGAGTGTATCAAATAATTCTTGGAAATACTCGGTCCATTTCTAGGTGAATCCCTTCTTCATTAATTTGGTGAAAAGAAAACACTTGCATACCAAATTGGTGATAAAGAGCTGAATATTGGCCAGGTGTCCTTGGAGTCCACTTAATTGTATCAAATTTTGAGGAGGTGACATACCAATAATTGATTTTGTTTTTCAGGATCATCATCGATACCATGATGGCATACAACGAAGCCAAGAATCATTCCTATGGTTACCACGAAAGCATATTTAAAGGGTTTCATATTCAAACTGTGTTGCCAAAGCATGTGGAATATGGTCTCCAAACTAGCATAGTGATTGGAAAGTTGTTTGGGTTTTTCCACCAAATCATCCACATAACATTAAAAAACAATTCCTAATAATGTTTTGATGATATGATGCATGGCACATTGATATGTTGCACCTGCATTCTTTAAGCCAAAGGGCATTACCCAATAGAAAAACATAACTTGAGGTGATCTGAATGTTGTAGATTCTTCAACTTCTAGGGCTATATAGATTTGATTATTTCCACAGTATCCATCTATAAAGGAAAGATCTTCATATCCTGCTATTGCATCAGTTAGAAGCTCTATAATTGGAATTGGAAAATCATCTTTAGGACAATGCCGGTTAAGATCTATGAAATCAAAGAATATTCTGAATTGTCCATTATTATTTTTAACTAGGACAATGTTCGAAATCCATTTGGGATATTGAACATCCCTGAAAATGTAATCCGTTATGGCTTTATCAACTTCAGCTTCAATTTTAGAGGCATGAGTTGGGTGTGTTATTCTTGACGCCTGTTTGAATCCACGGTGTTCTTCTATAAAACCCAAATGATGGGTTGCTACATCAAAATTAAGACATTAAATTTCTATATAATTGAATGAAAATATATCTCGATATTGATTTAGAAAAAAAGTATACACATATTTCACTTCAGATTTTATAGTCACACTAATTAGAGTGGGGCGTGGAAATTCATTGGTAACCAGATTTATTTCTCTGAGATCATCCACATTAGAAGGGACACCTTCCTCAAATGATGGAGGAGAATCCCCAAGATCTTCTTCTTCTTCTTCATTATGTGTTACCTCATCTAATTCAACTTGCATTGTAGATGATGAGGAAAAACTCTTAGAGTTAGAGGGGTAGTCAGTATTTGAACATCTTGAAGAAGTGGCCACCATATCTGACCCTACTAATGACGAAGGTTCATCCTGTTGTAATAAAGAGGAGATGAAGGATTGGGAATCAACATCTTTTTATTCCTCTGGAATTGCTACAACTTCTTCTTTTCTGATTGACAATGTAGAGGCTTTTTGTAGTTCAGTGGATCAAATGAAATCATCTTTATTTAGGCTTCCATCAATTCTTGGGGAATCACTAATCTCTCCCATGTTGTCAAGTTCAGTTTCCACAATTAACATTATGGATGTTTTTGGAAGAGTGCTTGGATTTAGTTTTACCCTTTCAATTTGAATGATGGGTTTCACATAATCTATACTCAAATGTATGAATGTATTTGTGGTGATCTATTCAAGTGCATTCGAAGCATTAACTCTGGTTATTTCTTTTTTATTGACTTCATTACTTTTGTGTGATAAAACTCTGCCTCAATGTATTGAGATTTACATTTTTTGAATGGAGCCTTTTAAACATACAATGTCTCTATTTGGCCATTGAAATAGTAATTAACACACTGGTGGAATGATGAAGGTATGGTTGCATGTTGATGTAGCCGAAGACGTCCAAGAATACTATTGAAGGCTGTGTCCTAACGAACAACCATGAAGGCTAAATTTGATACGAGATCTAGAAACTAAGTTCTGAGTGTAATTTCACCTAGAGGAACTTGTTCATTATTATGATAATCTTACAACATTGAAGTGGAAAGAGATCAGTCAGATTCCTTCACGCCCAATCGATGAAGTGTACGAACAAAAATGTGGCTGACTCTAGAGCCATTATCAACGAAGGCTCTTCAGATGTCTATATCAATGACTTTTCTAGACAAATACAAGGGTCTAATATGTCCGTGTACAACGCCATCTTCAACATCATCTATAAAAGATATGACTTCAAGACATTCTGCAGGATCATTCCCTATACGGTAAACCTCACCAAAGACAACATCAGTTTTAAACTCTTGAGGACTTGATAAAGCCTCAATTATTTCTTCTCGAAGAACTTTTGACAAATTCAAAGACTCCGAAATTGATAAATTTGACCATATTTGGGCCAATTGTTTCAAGACTTCATACTTTTGGTCTAAAGTTCTGTGTTTCCTAGCATGGAGTAGCGGTTTTGAAGGTGCTTTGAAAGTTGATGCTTCTGATGTAGCTGTATCCTGTGTCAGAGCAGAAGCTAGAAATACTCCTGGATTTGGTAGATTAGACTGACTAGATCTATTAACTTGCCAATAGGAAGATGGTGTGACTTCAAATCAGTCATCCAATATAATTATGTCTGCACTGAACCTATCTTTAATGGAAGAAACTCCTTTTTCTTGTCGATCTCACTGAAGGGACCTTCCATGAGTTTCAGCCGCATATATGGTTCGAGACAGGGTAGAGTTAAAAGGGTGGTTTCTATAAATCTCACGTCTTCCCCTGTATCCTTGACCTTGGCCTCTTCCTCTGGTTCCCCAATTAGGTATAAGTAATTTTGGTTCATTATAATCAGAATCACTATTGGAATAAGGATCCATTAAATAGATATCAATGATAGAACCAAAGATTAATTCTTCATCTGATAAAGATTCATCTTGACGGGTTAATTCTGGCTATGTCGTTTGGTGGTATGGTGCCTATGATTTTGAAAAAGATGGGATGAACCTTCTAGGTTCTATGAAAACATTGGCCTTAACATGATCTCACCATATTCTGACTACTCTTTGTCCTTATAATTGCTTCACTTCATTGAGGAATGACCTTTTGATGAAGATGTTTTTGTTGTGGTAGGAGTGGAAGAAGACAAAATCAGTTGTTTCAACTGTGTTCATAAAATGGGATGAGTCTAGTTGATTGTTTTCTGGATCATCCCATCATCATATTTCTACAAATCTTTTAATTTTATCTTCCTTCCATTCATCTTCATCCTTTGGATTAGTAGTAGTAACAGATACTACATGAGCTGATGAACTTTTAAGTTTAACTTGTCCATAATAAACCATCTATTGGAAGAGGTCCTTGAAAAAAAAATTCCTGGATGGTATTGCCTAATATTTGGTGAAAGGGACAATTATTAGGAATATCTTCATCTCCTAATTTATGTGGTTTCTTAATCCTTAGAAACTGAACCAAATTATTTCCCACAACTAAGATGAAGTAACCGGGATCTTGTTCATTGCAGAAAGAATAAAAATTATTCTATAATTCCTCAAACTATTTATTATTTAGATCCATTTGATCATCTTGACGAGGAAATCATTTCTACTGATGCTCAGGAGGCATATCCCTTTGGTATGATTAGGGTCTTGAAGTATAAGTAGGTACATGTGCTTGTTTTGAGTGTAACGGTATGAGCATCTGCCTTTTCTATCCTTCTCCATGGAGCTGATGGAATTACATGAGTTTTAGCCTTATTTTATATAATATATTCTTCTATCAATTTAGAAATTTACGTAAGGTCTTAAAACCATCCTTTGTATTTCATAGGGATCAATGGTGTGAGTAACTCATCACGCAGATTTTCCACACAAATTGGCAGCAACTCCTCTCGAGGGTGTGCAAGACTTAAGGAATATGTTAATTCTTTCCATCACGCAATGAAATCTGAAACTCTTTCATTATCCATTTATTTTTAATTTATAATATCAAAAAATTTAGTTTTTGGTAGCGTTGAGCTAAATTGATGAAGTAATTTTTGATAGAGATCTTCCCTTCCAGTAATTGATCGACATTGTAAACTTGTATACCAGACAAAAGATGGTCCCTATAATTACTGCGCAAAACACCTAAGATTTATTGCATATTTTTATTGAGATGTTCCCATCATGGGATCACAATGATAAAAAAATGTGTTAATTGTTGTTCTAGATCTCCCGAACCATTAAAGCATGGGAGTGTGGTTTTCACAAAATTTGGCGAGGGAGGAATTTCATCCACCCATTTAGTGTAATCTCCCTTTTCTAGATGAACTAGTGCACATCTTTCCTCCATAGCTTCTAATCTAGTCATTAAATACTATATTGTGTTCATAATCATTTGAAGAAGTTTTGTATGATCTAGAACTTGTTCAGGTATAACAACTGAAGCCTGAGCTGGTGCAATGACCGACAAAACCACTGATGGTGGTGCTGATATTTTCCTTGGATAACCCATGGGATCATGCCTATCAGGATGTATCTAATATTTCCTTGATTTTGTACCTAGTGGAGGGAATTCATTATCTTCATGTGTAGTTACTACAAATCCTCTTTACTAAGGATCTCTTATAGGATGTGCAAGTTGATGACTTTTTTGGGGAGTACGTCTAGTAGAAATGCTGCTTCGAAGTAACTATGTATTGAGTCATTTTAACTCATTAATTTCAACTTCTTTATATGAAAATATCTCTTCAAGTGAAATATATTGACCTTCTCTAGTGGATAAGTGAGATGCAATCTGACTATTTTCGTTTCCCCTTGTTAAATGCCTTTCAGAGGGGTGGGAGTTGGTTATTTGAAGCCATACCAAGATTCTTGGTAAGCCTCTGATTTTGGGTACGCACACCTTCTTCATTTGCCTCAATGTGTACCATATTATGGAAGAGAACACCATTTTCTGATTCCCTAGAGCTGGAACCAATTTTTGTAAGATCTTATACAGTGTTGTTAATGAAATTCATTGACACATAATGCATCGATTGCATTCTATCAGTATTTTTATACGATAAGCTCCCTTTGTATCTTCCATGAGACTATGTTCTCTTATATGATGACTTATAGAGAATATTTTGGCAGAGAGTACCCTGAAGTGATTCCTTGGATAGTTCAGTTGTACATTTTCCTTATGTATTCTTCCCTAATCTGGATAAAATTGACTACCATTGAGAGGAGGATTGAAGATGTGAAAAATCCCCCACCCCTACAGGCTGGAGCTATTCCTGTTATTCTTCGTCAAATCATTGAACATTGTTTAATGAATTTGAAGGTTTAATTAAATGATCCCACATCCTTGTAAGCTAGGGTGATTCTTAAACTGTTATAGATGATATTTGTGCAACTGGTCTTTAGATTTTCAGAATTTTGGTACGGACGTTAGCTGGGTGCATTATTTGACAACTAGTCAAATCACTTGTTTCAAAAGATCGCTCTTCTATTTTAGGCATTTGCATACTCCGACACCTAACATCCTCTGTGTGGGACACCTTCTCAAGATTCTCATATTATTGATGTAAAAGTAACTCAACAACATCTTCTCTTTGGACTAGACTCTGATGAGAGCTGGTTGAGGCATGTTCTTGAGCATACATTCAATTACATACAAAATCTATTGATTGTGGCTGACTGTGGGAAATACCATTTGCATGAGACAAATTTTTATAGAATTTTCGGTTTTTGGAGTGTAGTGAAATGCAATGCTCCATGTGCACCCCATACTCTAATACAAACACTAGATGTGGTATGAGAAATTAATTGGCATAGCCTATTTAAATAATTGAGGCATGTACTCTGAAGGATTCCATATTGTTTTTCATCTTCTAGTTGTTGGGAAACTGAGAGTGATGCCAAGTCAATTTTTTGATGCAACCCTTATATTACCTTTACATGATTTGGATATTCATCATATGGTTATACTTTGGTTTTCAAATGATGTAGATTCTTCAATAAATTGAGGATAATATCATGAATATAATCTTATGTCATCAATTCTGGAACGTTATACTGAGAATTTTCCAAACTCCATAACATGACTTGTACTTATCCCTTATCCAATTATTTCTTCTTATTTATCACATCTTCATCGTCTTTTTCTAGAGGTTTATCTACTTGGACTGACAAAGTGGATTCTCTATATTATGAAAAAATGGCCTATGGGAGGTTTATAGAATGACGATTACCTTAACATATCTTCTGGTTGAGAAAGTGATTCACCTGTCAATGACAGGACACCAGACATGACTATCCTTGTATTTTCAAGTTCCTTGAGATAGGAGGGCATTAATGTCACTACATTGTCAATTATAGAATTTTATTGACAATGAGAAATACTACTACAGATAGGACTTTCTCAGAAAATTCCATCATGGGGAGGATCACCACAGTGGATTACAGCAAGGGATAAATCATCGTGATCCTTGGTCTTCTGGGCACACTGAGGGTTTCCATGGATCTCATCTAGAGATAGACACTCTTGATTGACCGAATTTTCATGAATCTAGCCTTCATGATGTATTTTCTGATTAGGAACTTCAGAATTTCTACTACCACTCTCATATTTTGGTAATGAGAGGATAGGATCATGAGCTTCAACTGACCAATGTCTGAGGGCTTCAAGATCTCCCGCAATCAGAGGATCCAAATCTCATCTTGAATCTTGATTTTCCAACATTACTTGGTGAGACTTCTTCTTGTACGTTCTATTATACATAGTTGGGGCCACTTTCTTGAAAAAATGGTCATCATTGGAAGGTGTTTGTGCCTACTTTGGATTGGTTACCGAAATGGACCAATTACCTCCAATTAAAAAGGGTGTATGTTCCCGATCTTGTTGTCCATATGATATGGGGGAGTATGCCCCATGACCCTCTTAGACTAGAACAGAGGTGTGTATCTGTTCTTGGATGGAATGCTGATGTGTCATCCCATGTGTGGTGGTAGATTTATGTGTATGTTCCCCTAGTATTGCTGAAGTTGTTGTTATAATATCCAGGAATGCTTCCAGAATATGGGCAAGGATTTACTTATGCTATTTAACCATTGATAAGATTTGTTTGGTGACTTCAGCGGCTGAAATGGGAATATATGTCCATTCCGTATCTGGATTATGTGTATTTTTCTTCTCTTATCCTCCTTTTCCTGTCAATAAGTATTGATAGTACTCATGCGTGGGGGTAGAGAGCTGAGTCTACCCTGAATTTGTCATCAGAGCTTTCCAACTAACTTCTATGGGTGCTACCAAATGAGACTATTGGCAGACATGATGAACATTGGAACGTGTATGTGCATGATGGTTGTTTCTTGAAAAGTATAGCTGAGAAGACTACTAAAAAACATTAGTGGTTATAAATAGGTGTATGTTCATGTTTACTAGTTTCCAACATATTATATTGAAAATTTATTTAAATCCAGTCAGAAGAGCCTGCTAACTGGAACATAACTTGTATGCAGGTGTATGTTTTTGTTCATGGTACTCCACCTGATTTATTTGTTAGGGATCGTTAGGTTCCTCCCAAATGATTTTTCTGAGAAGCTAAATTAGGATGGATGGGTGTGTGTGCCTGCTCTTTGTTTGCCATCAAATTAAATTGGTGGGATTCTTTAGAAGTAGTAGAGGTAAGAACCTGCTTCTTGTTGATCAGAAGTTGTCCCCAGTGGATTTTCATTCATTCCTGGGTCTAAGTGACCTGGGCCGAGCATCTAGATGAAACAACCCCATCATGTCGGTGGTTCACTACCGCACAATCTTGCTGGCGGTGATTGCTGCTGGGAGTCCTCAGGAAGCACTTCTTCATTCTTCAATTGAGGACCTGAGTGACCTTTTCATCCAACTCCCTGTATTATGGGAAGGATTGACTGTTACATTCTGAGGATAAGGTCCTGAAATGGTTGAAGAAGGTGCTTGGCACCATCTAATTCTTGGTCATTGGTCATCATTGGCCAGAAGATCGAGGATTGTTATTGACCTGTAGGGCCTGCCAAGCAGCTTCCAAAGTCGGGATTGTACCCTGCTGGTGATATTCCTTTACCAGCACATTAGAGACCCAGCATTGAAGACTCTAGGTTAGTGATTATGTCCTTTCCATCGATGGGGATCAAACTTGAGAAGCAGTCAAGAAGTTCATGGATAATGTCTTGAAGAAATTCATTTTGGAGTGAAAGGAATTCTAAGAAAAACTGAGATGACAACCAACTCAATTGAAGAAACATCTTTTTAGATGGATATATGCATGATTGATTCCTTTTTCTGGCCTTCCTTTATCAATTGATATGGTCATAATAGGTGGGTAACATTATTAACTTGGATATGGATTCACGTTGGGTTCACCATTTTTTTTCCTAGGTCCTTGAATCATGTATTATAGTTTTAAGAATCACTGCTTACTAGAGGTTTCCATTGTATTTTTTATGGAACCAGAATCTTCCAACATCTCTTTATCCAAAGGGTACCAACTTTCCAAAGGCAGACGTTGGTTATGTTTGATCTTTATGATACTTAAGAACATGCATTGGTCGAGAGTATGGGAGGTCGGACACATCACACCCTTTCGAGGGGAATTATTATCTACTCTAGGACTCTCTTTATAATTTAAGAAGAATCCTTATTAATTGACCAAGTATATCATAAGTATCCCTTGGAATATTCAATCACTTATTTAGAATTTGAGATGTTAAAATCATATGTATGTATTTAAGGTTCTTCGTTAATATAGATATTTGTATTTATTAGAGGTTCTCCATCTATGGTATCCTCTCACGTACTACTTATAGATTCTTTTAGTCATCGTTACAATAATACTAGTTTTTTATCCACTCAGTGGGGCACTCTGGAATTTATTTTCATCCAGGGAGATGAACGTTTGGTTACATTTTTTGGATCATGATGATAAAATGGGCTACCTACGTATCCTTGTGAAAGGAATCAGAACACTTGTAGTTTGGTGCCACTGAATGGGACACATCATACCTTTTAAGGTAATGTGATAAGGACCTAGCTATAGAGTTTAATGTCATGTGGTAAGGACATCTAAGCAGAAGGAGGTTATTCAAAGCATAGTGTAAGGCTTATACTAAAGCATCCCAAGGAACTTAGAAAGGATATGGGTTTCCAAGTAGGATTATAACCTTTTGGGAATATGGTCCACGAAATACAGGGTTGATTTACGGTATTGGGGTTGAACCTTAAAGATTCTTCCTACGTATCCTGTGTAGACAGGAATCAATGCCAGTGTAGTTTAATAAGTCTCATAGGAGAGTATAGTCCTTTGAGAGAAATGAGTTTGGGATTATTTTCAATAAAGGATGACTTGATGACATGGGGGGTTTAATCTGGGGATTATTCCTAAAGAGGATGCCCATATTATAGAAATTAAGGTTGGATTCCTGAAGAGGATATCTGGTGAGCTCGGGCCCTTTCCTAAGTATCCGGATTATGGTGGGAATCAGAGTTCTTGTAGTTTATTGACCATAAAAAATATATAAGTCTACGTGAGTCATTCTCGGTCCGAGAAACAAGAGGATGTCAACGATTCAAAAAAGGAATTCACACATTCAAATTTTTCCTCCTCTGTTGGTTAAAGAGGGAATACCTATGGTGGCCAAGGTGAATGAGGTTGAGGTGACCAGAGAATATGCAAGGCGATGAGACTTTCCTCAGTTCTCTTGAAATTGGACAAGGATCCAATGGAAGGAACAAGGGATGATGGTTAGGGTATTACACCATGATGGTTTCCCTAAAATTGATCTTGGTATGGGAGGGAGACTTATCCTATTCTTACGTGGAAAAGAAAGTGTGAATCATACCTTCCTTACCAGAGACCTGAGGTTCCGGGTCATCTCTTTGAAAAGAGAGAGGCTAGTGCCCAAACCCTCCTCCAAACCATAAACATCCAAACACTGTTCTTGGGAGAATGAACCCTGTGATAGTGTATATACAAACCCATATTAATTCCATAAATATTAACCCCATTGTGAAAAAAATGTGAGAAACCTATGACTGAGGAAGTACAAACCCATGTAGGGGGCACACTAATCTATATTTCCCGAAGTTTTGATAATTCATGTCGTTTTGGTGGAGGCTTCAACTTAGTCCCATTGAGAAAAGGAAACCAAGGAAAGAGATACTCTACCATCAATTGATTTTACATAGGGTATTTGTGTTAGTATATAGGCTTTATACCAAGCTGTACCGTGTAGGTACCTTGCACAAGTATGCTGTGTAGGTACCCCGTGTTGATGTACCATGCAGTTTTATTACGTAGGTATGCCGGAAAAATGTGGCGTGCATGTATGTCATGCATATTTGAATGATGACTGAAAATTTTTATTTCACATAGGATAACCAAACCTAAGTAAAAATTCTAAAATACTTTCAAAAAACACTTATCCTGTTTAATTATCTCTTCTCTCGTGTTTTAGAGAGCTACCTGAGATAAATTGAGCGATATAAGTGAAAGAGCTACGCAATGGGAGCTTCAAAGAGTCTTTCAACTTTTTCAGTCTTTCAAATAGGGAGCCCATGAATCCTATTTATAGGCATGGATGGGACCTGTTTGAAGGGATGTTGTCTGCACAGTTCCTCCATGTATGTCCTCTGCGTAGGTCATGCACGTAGGTGTTGGAAAATTATACTACCACCTAGGTCCTCTGCATATCTCTTCAGGGTAAAATTATTTCCGTCTTCTGAGTGCCATAACTTTTGATCCCTATGTCTGTTTGGGATCCACGACCCGTCAAATAGGAGGTCTTGAAAAGATATACACTTCTTGAGATGGTAAATACAGCTTGTCTTCTCGGAAAAAACTATGAAATTGAATGTAAGGTGTTGGAAAATTTTCATCATGGGTCTTAGAAATCCACTACCTACTCCTGGATGGGGTAATAATTCCACTTATACATCGGTATGGAATAGTATTTTGGAACATAGAAATCTAGACTGCATCTTCTTTCTTCACGGTGAAAACATCTTTACTCATACTTGACATTTGTCGTCTAAGTGAGAATCATATTTTCATTATATGTAAAAGTTCATGGAACACATTTTATGGTGTCTATATATATATATAATGAATAATTGAAAAAATAGAAAAAATTAATAAATAATTTGGTACCACTGACGCACGCCTATCATGGGGCGTGCAAAAACAATATTTTATTTACCTAAGTATAGTATATAAGTTGATCCAAGGTAGTCTCCCGAAGAGGAGTGCACACAAAACAAGTTTGTCACTTTTTGTTGGTTTTCTTAAAAAGATTGGTTTTAATTAATTTTAATTACTATGAGAGAAACAAACAACAGAAATTGATTGATTTTAACAAATGATAGAGATGGTGATCAGATTGGGTTCGGCAAGACCTAGTGTTATGCCATCATAGTTTCCAAATTTTATCTCTTCTTCTTACTTAAAATGGTAAGAGAGAGATTCATCTACCGAGTCCTCTCTCTCCCTTAGTCAGATAAATGTGATGATAATTTTCCTTTATAAAACCTTAGATTATTATATCCTCCTTCCAATGTGCTTAGGGTTGTAGAAGGTCTCTTGATTAATTAGAGAAATCCTAGACCTGGAATTGTTGTTCCCTAATAAACCAAGATTTCGACATACAATCCTACACACGTGGTTGACCACCGCCGATCAATAACCACCCAAACCTAATCTTGTTCCACCATATATAGATTAGAATTGGGTAGAGGGAGATATGATCATCGACCAAAGAAATTTATAATTTCATAATCAAAAAATAACACTAACGCTTTCAAAATTTAATAATGAATTAATAATTGAATGCATAATAATAAAGAAGAAGAAATTTGATTCATTTTAAGCACAAAAACTCCAACACAACACATAGGTCCAGCTTCCCCTATTTCTTATCACTCAAATGAAACTACCCCTCCATGGATGGGGTAAGCGAGATGATGTGGGAGAGGAGAGACATTTTAAGGTAAAGAAAAATTAAAAAAATGATGCTGAAGAAGAATTTCCCCGAGTGTCCCTTCACTTCCTCCCATCTCTGATTGGGGTGTCCCATAAGGAATGGGATGGAATATGGGATGCATTGAGGAGGAGGAACTATCCTCCTTTTATAACCAGATTTCTATCCTTTGAATTTTGTCGCGTTTTGGACCCAATAAATGACCTATTAATGCGTTGAGACATTCTACAATGTTGTTCATAATTTTCTTGGGCGTTTCCCCTCAAAACCTCATCGGATTTGGACAATTATTTCGAGATATATGGCAGTTTGACTCTAATCATTTATTCTGTCCAGTCAGACTCTCCAAAACGCCAACCCCCGGATTAGAAAGATTTAATGGACCCTCAAACGGACAAATCCTGCAGCCTTTCCTTCATAAAATATTTTCTAAAACGTCTGGCGTTCCACCCACCGAATATCACAACTTTGGGCCCACCATGAATGAGTTATGGATCTCACACCAAAACTAGGCAGAACTGCAAACAGTTTTCTTTGTCACCCTTGTATGCTTCTTTTGAGCTTCCATATGGCCGATTAAACTTTTAGTCCAAAAATAGTAAATGAATCCCTTGATGTGTACAATCTAGAAACGAAAGAATTTTTCAATTTAGATTTCTGTAGAAATTTTATGGAAAAACTACAGAAATAATTTAAAACTGTTAAAAACCCAAAATAGACCATTTTTACTATTCATCACAAAATAACTCAAAAATCATAAAAATGAAACAATTCATCTTAGAAGAACACTTTTGTGGGATTAAAAAAATGATATTCAATATAAATTAATTGAAAATATTTTCTCTATCAACCACCTACATTAAAGGGGTTTATCCTCTTTCTCTATCCCACTCTAACCTCAAATCGCTATCATATATCAATACAAATACTTAACTCCATTGAATAATCATTTAAATTAATTATTAAAATTATAATTAACATAATTAAATACATAATTAATCCCATTACTATTTTTTTCGAATATTCAAGAATAACTCATTGGTTTATCTCTTATGGCTTAAATCTTGAGAAATGGTCAGTGGACTACCCTCTAAACATCCATGTTCTCATAGAAAATAATATCTTCATTAACCACATCTAATTACATAGCCAATTTCTTCCCAAATTGATAAAAAATAAAATTAAATAATGTAAATAACTAAACTCAATGTAAATAAACAAAAACCTTGATTGTTCTATCTCCTAATACTCTATATAGCCAAGAAGAACACAATTCCTTTCATGGTATGATGATTTCACCATTATCTATAAAAATCAAACCTCCAAACCCTATGATACATTCCCCAAATCATTGGAGTGTAGACTAGTAACAAAGGGGAATGGGACCAATATACTTCAAATTGAAATAATTAAAAAATATTTGATGACCCATATCAATGAAGGAAATATAGAAGAATGTGGGGAAGTGGGGTGCGAATCACCCCTATGTGTTCCAACTCCCACTATAAAATACTATGTGTGTTTGTAATTTAAAAGGGGGAACTCCATTTCTCCATTAAAAAATAAATTTCTCATACTAACAATGGAACACTATTAGAATACCATAGGACATTGGGTGGTAAATACGGTGTTGAAACCCCACTTTATAGACCATTAGAACATTATTATACTACCAATGAGGTTCCATTGGTATCTTATTTCCACCATACTGACTTCATCCTTCACCTAAAACTAAATATTTGACTTTGAATAATTTACTCCCCAAAAAAAACCATGAAAAAATCCGTCTAATAATTTTAAACAAAACAAAAAATTCAAATTATTAATCTTATAAAAAAATTTAAACCAGTTATAATTCCTCACTCTTTGAAATTTAGTTCTTCCCAAACTCCCCTAACCTAAAACATAGTGTTTCATTACAAATAAAATATTTAATATAGAATATAAATGTTTATAGAGAAAATTTATATGATCATGCTCCCAGTTATTAGTAATGTGTGTGGTTATATGATTTTTTATAATCATTGTAATGTGTATATTAGAGATATATAGAAGATTATTTGTTGATGTATTTAAATAAGGGTAGAGTCACAATTTTATGGGTGTTGAAATTATATATATATATATATATAAATATAGATCAATAAAGGTCATATATAATTTTGAAGGTTGTTTTTCAAGAAAAATATGGATGTTTGGTTTTTTTCCATTATTCCTTTTTTTTATTTTTCATAGATTTTTCTGTTCATACTACAGTTACATAAAATATAAACCATAGTTACTTGTAGTTGTAGAAGAAATAATTACTCTATTTGAATTCTATTTGGTTTTATAGTTTAAATATTTATTTATTTTAATAATTTATTTTAATATACATTTAAGATCCTTTATAAAGATAGTATAATACACCATAAGTTATTTATTTTGGGAAAATTCACTAAAAGTTTGTTTTTTTGATATAGTTTTAAAAATATTAAATTTTCATGGAATTAAATACCATTGTTAAATATAATTTATAAATTATTAATAAGTTATGAAATCAAAGGTCTTGAGATAAGTCGTGAGAGCTTAATGAAAAGCATATTTTGTGTATAAGTTGTATTTTTATTAATGATTGTTATTAGTTGTCTATCATGGTCAATTTAATATAAATGTTTCATTGATGTAAATATGTTAAAGAAGTTAAAAACAGACAATTAGTTACGAGTGAAGCATACAATATATCCATTCCTAATAAAAAAGTGATTGTTCTTGGATTAATGGATAGAGAAGACTTTAATCAAGTCTTATTGTCATAAGAAATTTATTTTGAGGACTTTAGGTTATAATTTGGATGATTATTGAACTATAATTTATACCTATAAAATATTTCACTAAATGGTTTGACATGACACATTTTTTATAAAAATGAAGATGATGAGAATAGAGATTCTTGTATGATGAAGAGTTGTTTGGAATTTATATTCTAAAAAGAGAAGAATATGAATTTAAGAAATCTATATAAATATTTATTTCTTGACGAGATTATTTGAAGAGCATATAAATATTAAATTTTATGTATAATAATTAATTAAATCTGATGAAAAATATTAGTTTTCATGATAAAATTGAATATTGAATCACATATAAGCACATGAAATATATTTTTATTTCATTTCATTTGTTTTGATTTTAAGTAAGTGGTAAATGGATTTATATTAATTGGTATTTTTATAAATTTTATAAGTATTATTTTGATGAGACAATTTTAAAAATATATCCAATAAAGGTGGTCAAACTCATAACACATATGGGATCTCAGACCAATCATGTTGGATCCATCCCATGCATGGGATACCATGGAGGCAGATGAGAGAATGGGCTTGCATAGATCCCACATGGAGCATGCAACATGTGTGAGTGGGTGCATAGTGTTCATGAAGGGTTTTTGTAGTGGTATACATGGGGGTGAGCGGGTTAGACTATCCTATATGGGTGTGTGCATTTATATCCTAGTACTAACCATGTTTTCATAGATTGAGGATGTGACTGTAACGCCCCGACCCCGGTTACCCAGAGTCGGTGCATTATTACAATACATTGGCATGATCAAAAAATATCAAGTCTCGAATGACCAATTAGTTTAGTATCCTTGGAATCACTATATACATTCATAAAGTTTACAATACATCATAAAATGAAAACTACAACAACGTAGCCTCCATAGTCCACACTCATATCCCCTCATACTATCCCTGCAGGTTATTCATAAAATACTTCTTAACATTCTGGGAAAAATAAAACATAAAAAGGGGTGATCTCAGATGCCTAGTAAGGATAACAATATAGCAGAGACTTTCATAAATAAGCATAAACATTTAAGGAAATGTATAACTAAAAAAAGCCTTTTAAACATTAACTTCTATATAATATTGCAGAAAAAATGAAATAATTCCATTTACTAATTCACATTGATATTTTACTAGTCGAATAATCACATGAAATATCAATAACCACTTTCATAATGATGGAATGCATAATGCCAGACTATCCTAACCACATAGTAAAGGCCTTGTGCCAAGACTACAAAAAAGATTTTGTCAAGTCCTTGTGCCAAGACACTAGTTTGTCTCATGAGACCTACTGATACATCAAGGAGCTATAGCGGCCACCACCAATCACTTATTAAGTCCAATGCATTCCTCATATGAATAGGTTTAAACATAACATAAACATTCATATTAAACTAGCATACGAAATGTCAATATATACTCCGTAAACCATAAATGGTATAAAAATAACACATCCACAGTCAAAAATATCACAAAACCTTCAATAAAATATTGAAGTTTTGTATCATAATAACTAAACTTCAAATAATCTTAACATCCATCAAAGGATGTTGACATAGACGAAATCAAAACTAATTGAGAGAAATGTCTCTTTTTTGAAATAATTTAAAAGTAAAATAATTATAAAAGAAAACATTTACTTTGAAAATATTCTTATAATATTGTAAGGGAAGCTTCGAAGATTTTATAACAGCGGAAAATTGTTGCACCCTCCGTATAAGTTAAAAAATACATTCTTACCTTAATTCTATCGAAATGGTTAAAAAGGATCTTGTTTGGAAAATGGAAGAAATATTCCTTTATAAAATTCTTATAAAAATTCAACAAGGGTATAAATGACTTTAACCCGTAGTCTATAAAATAGTAAGAATGATTTTTAATACAATTTTATGAAACATGGATGTGGATGATAATGATTTCCCAGTAAGTAATTACGTATAAACAACCTCAGATAATGAAGAGATTGTGAAATAAACCCTTACGTTGTACTTTTTCTTGGTTGAGGGTAGGTTAACCTCGTGTATAATGGTGAAATAAATGTTATTAAATTTTACAATAATCATATACATCAATATGATATCATATATGATCTTTTGACATTGCTTTGTAAAACATATCATTGTATTATCGTCATTTCTGGTGATAACTTACTCGTTTTCTTTTATATGTTATGTTACATAAGTAATGTTTGTCATGAATAGGTATTATATTATTAATATAAATAATGATATCAAGTCCTTAAAAATTATTTTTAATCATCAAATGAGAATTAGACTTGAATGGATACGGTGGGGATTGAATCTCATCGCATTCATGGAGACGGTAATCTGTACGTACGCACGAGCGACAATATCATTATTTTGATATTAAATTAACATATAATTGGATGGTATATAAAATATAAATAATCATTATTGTGTTATATTTATTACTTAAATTAATTACACATCATTATTATACCCATCCAAATAATAATGTATTGAATAACAATTACACCACGACGTGGAGACGGTAGGTCGTACGTACACATGTATGGTGACATGTCATTCAACGGATGGATATAATAATGAATATGGTTGTACCATATTTATAATGACATAATAGTATATAGAATATAATGGAGTTATTATTTTACAATTGGAATAACAAACAATGAATAAGTTGAAGAAGAAAGGAACTTGAAAGAGGGTGGTGAAAACATTACCTCTTCTTCGGGTTCCTCCTTTTGATTTGATCAAAAGGACTCCTTAGGATGACTTTATGATCCAAGTAAGGACTCTATGTTGAATTGAGGGATTTATAGAGAATATTTTGGCAGGGTTTGGCCGAGATAAAAGGCTTTGAAGGTGTAAATTAGATAAAAGGGGGAGTGCCCTTTTATAAGAGGGGTGAGGGGAACCTTTGGAAAAGCTAGAAATATTATGTTATAATAAATTCATATTCGATATATAATGGATCCAAAGTGTATTATTCAATGTATAATGTGGGAATGGGTCTAAAACCACTCAACCAATATATTTTATACAGGTTTGGGTCACTATAGTAAACTTATCTTTTAGATTTAACTCTTAGTTAAATAGTTTGACATTTACCATGTCACTTTGTATTTTTATATTATATAGTTAATAAACATGATATATACATCCAAGAGACCCCCAATTGGTCCATTAATGATACAACTATCATTATATAAGTCCTTTGGCCGATCCTTAGTTTTTTAGTAATATAATATCAATTAATAATATAATATTTGTTTTAAAAACTCTTTTATGTCAATTTTGACACTATTGGGTATTTTGATTTTGATAATTTCATAAAAGCATTATTACTTCTTAAAAAATTCATATAACCAATATTAATATGTCATATTAACCTATAAAATTAGTTTAATTCATAAAAAGTCTCAAATTACATTTAATTTGTTATTTATAATACCAATTATTTTAATATTTCATTAAATAGGTAATTACTGCATCACCATTGAGTCACAAATAAATTAAATTATATAATGTCTAAAAATTATAAATAAAATACCATTATGTATAAAAGCTTTTTATCTTTCTAATGAATATATATAATCGAACTTATCTTATTTATATCCCTATATTAAAAATGTTTTAGTTATTAAATGTTGATTTTAACTCTATTAACTCTTCTTTGACTTAAATAATAATAAATGTCCTAATCTAATCCAAGTGGACCTAAATAATAATATTTTATTCCTAAGGTTTTTTTTGGTCGAGATAAATTTTTCCAATAGAATTAATACTTGTGTTAGGGTAATATTAATATCATTTTTACCCTTAATTTCCCTATTTATTTTTAATCATGGTAAATAAAAGTAAAAAGTTTCTATTCACCAACAATTATTTTTATCTTATTGAACCAAATTTTACTCCTTGATATTAACTGTGTCTCTCGGATTTAAGAAATTACACTCATAGAAGTAGTAAAATTATGTTTTATGTGAATTTCCAAATTCATCTAGGAGGTGGGTAAAAGACAGTGAAAAGTTCAAAAAAACATTATATATCTAAAATTATTATAAAATAACTCTAATGAATTACATTGATCAAATATAGGTATTATGTATATATTTTTACCCTAATTAAATCTAAATAAAATAGATAATTATTTAAATAAAAATTCAGTTTTAAACTATAACTCAGGGTTTTTTTCACTATTCATCATAAATTGAATGTTTTCAGAAAAATACCAAAAATTCATCCTAAGCTAATTTCGATATTCCGAATCCAAAAATTATGTCCATTTTGAAAGTTAAAATTTATAAATTTTCAAAAAGTGGGTATTACTATTCATAACGGCTAGTTCGGTTGGTTGTGGTGTGTGTTAGAACATGAAGTTGCGTACAACACACGCTACTGTATTATTCAAAGAGAAGTGTATCGTGGAAGCTTGGGGTGTTGCATTCTCCCCTCCTTCAAATAATTTAATCCTAGAAATATCTAGAATAATACAGCATAAAAAGTCTCGGGTGATTCTTCATCATATGTTCCTCAGGTTCCCACGTTGCCTCTTCCATTTTATGGTTTCTCCATAGAACTTTTACCAGACGAGTCGTCCGGTTTCTCAACACTTGTTCTCTTGTATCAAGAATCCTGATGGAATCATCCCAATAAGACGGATCAGGTTCCAATTCTAATTCTTCATAGGTGAGTATATGTTTTGGGTCAGGAATTTATTTTCTCAACAGTGATACGTGGAACATATCGTGAACTTTGGAGAGATTTGGCAGCATTTCCAAACGGTAAGCTAGAGCGCCAATTCGTTCTAGAATATCGAAAGGTCCAATGTACCTGGGACTCAATTTACCTTTCTTACCGAAACATATAACTCCCTTCCATGGAGATACCTTCAAGAAAACCTGATCTCCTACATGAAATTCCAAATCCTTCCTTCGATTATCAGCATATATCTTCTGCCTACTTTGAGCTGCATTGATGTGGTTTTGGATTACCTTCACCTTTTCCATCGTTTCCTCCACCAGTTCTATGCCTACGAGTTTTCTTTCACCAACGTCATCCCAACAGGTTGGTGTGTGTCATCTCTTTCTATACAACGCTTCATATGGTGCCATCCGAATACTTGAATGGAAGCTATTGTTATAGGAAAATTCCACCAGAGTTAGATATTGATCCCACATACCCTGAAAGTCAAGTGAGAATGATCTCAACATGTCCTATAAGGTTTTAATAGTCCGTTATGATAGTCCATCTATTTGATGGTGGTAGGCGGTGCTCAAATAAATTTCATTATCCAAGGCATTCTGAAGACTCTTATAGAATCTTGAAGTAAAACAAGGATCAGGATCAGAAACAATTGATAGGGGTACTCCATGAAGTCTCACAACTTCATTAATTTATAGTCTTACTAGACGTTCTGGTGGTAGATCTTCTCTTATAGCACGAAAATGTGATGACTTGGTAAGATGATCAACAATAACCCTTATTTCATCATTCCTTCTAGGAGTCTTTGGTAGCCCCATGACAAATTCCATCGTAATATTATCCCATTTCCACTCCGGTATGGGAAGAGGTGGCATGACTCCGCCAGGCTGTTGTTGTCCATCTTTCACTTGTTGACAAACCATACATCTTGACACAAAATCAGCAATCTACCTCATTATGTTGTCCCACCAAAAATGTACTTTCAAATCTCTATACATTTTGGTGCTCCCAGGGTGTATAGAGAAATTGGAACTATGAGCATCATATAATAATTCCCTTTTCAGATCAGGTATATCGGGAACACAAAGTATCTTCCCAAATTTCAAAATTCCATCTTCATACACAAAGTCATGCAATATCCCATCATTCATAGATTTAATCTTCTTTTTAAATTCTTCATCATCTGTCTGAGAACTCTTTATCTTTTCTATTAAAGATGGTTTTGAATCCATTTGAAAAAGTATCGATGTTTTGCCTTCCATGGTTATTCCCATATCCAGCTTTACTAAATCAATGAAAATAGGATCCCTCTCAACTCTTATCTTGTTCAAAACTCCATGATATTTTCTACTCAAATCATCTTCCACCTTATTTTTCTTTCCCAGATGGTAGTGTATCATGGAATCATAATCATTGAGTAGTTAAATCCATCTCCTTTGCCTCATGTTGAGTTCTTTTTGTGAGAAAATATAATTCAAACTCTTGTGATCAGTATAAATCTCACATTTTTCACCATAGAGGTAGTGTCTCCATATCTTCAAAGCAAAGATCACAACTACTAACTCGAGATCATGAGTAGGATAGTTTTTCTCAGGAATTTTCATTTGTCGTGATGCATAGGAAATAACTCTATCATTTTGAATAAGGACACAACCAAGTCCTTTCAGTGATGCCTCACTATAAATAGCGAACCAATCATTCCCTGATGGTAGAGTCAATATAAGAGCATTGACTAATATTCTCTTCAGTTATTCAAAACATTTTTCACACTCTTTTTTCCAAACAAATTCAACCCCTTTACGTGTGATCTTCGTTAATGGGTTAGCCAATTGGGAAAAATTCTAGATGAAATACCTATAATAACCTGCTAAGATAATAAAACTACGTACCTCAGTTATACTCGTCGATGTTGTCCATTATTTGATTTCTCTTGTCTTAGAAGGATCAATAGAGATTCCATCCTTAGAGAAAATATGGTCAAGAAAAGAGATCTCCTGAATCCAGAATTCACACTTGAAAAATTTCCCATATAATTCATGTCTTCTAAGAGTCTTCAGGATAATGCGCAAATGATTTTCATGATCTTCATAGCTTTTGGAGAATACCAAGATATCACCAATAAATAACACCACAATATCATCGAGATATTCCTTGAAAACTCTATTAATTAGATCCATGAATACAGAGGGTTCATTAGTCAATCAAAAAGGCATTACTGTAAACTCGTAATGCCCATACCTGGTTCGAAATGTTGTCTTCAGAATGTTTTCCTTCTTCACACACAACTGATGGTATTCAGATCGAAGGTAAATATTTGAAAAGTATTGAGCTCCATGTAGTTGGTCAAATAAATCATCAATGTGAGGTAGGGGATACTTGTTCTTTTTTGTTATAGAATTGATTTCCCTGTAGTCGATACATAACCTCATAGATCCATCTTTCTTCTTAACAAAAAGGAGAACGGCTCCCCATGGAGAAACACTAGGCCAAATAAATATCTTATTACTCAATTCCACTAGTTGTTTCTTTAGTTCAACTAATTCCTCATTGATCATTCTATAAGGGGTCTTCGATATAGGCCTTGAACCATGAATTAAATCAATAGAAAACTCAATTTCTCATTCTGAAGGACGTCTAGTTAATTCTTCTAGAAAAACATCAATATATTCTCTCACAATTGGTACATCCTCTATTTGAACATTCCTTTCCCCACCTACAGTCATTTCATTCTCTTCCTCCCCAATAATTGAATTTATATGAGCAATTGGGGGTGGATCTAGGTAAGAATTAGGTGGTAATGATTCTGCTCTAAAGATAAGGTGTTCCTTATCATCATCATAAAAAATAGTAACATCCTTCTTCTTAAAATACATTTTTTAATCATGGTACGAAAGCCAATCCATACAGAGGATTATATCAATTTCAATCATAGGTATGACAATGAGATCCACAAATAAAGAACATTTATGTGCTCTAATGGGGACTTATTCACAAAACATTGTTGCAATGATACTTCCCTTAGGAGTTTCGACAGACAACTCCCTTGTTAAAACAAATTGGAAATATCCAATTTTCTTAGAAAACTAGGATGATATGAAACAATTCGATGATCTTGAATAAAATAATTCATTTTCTAAACTTGAAAAACCCATTAAATTACCTACCACCACGTCTTTCGGAGATTCTACCTCATCAGTGGTGATAGCATATTCTTGGACTTGATCCGTTGGCCTTTTTTGAGATAAGTTCCCCTGATGCTTAGGACATTCATTTGCATAATGTCCCATATTCCTGTAGTTGTATCATTGGACATCGGCAGCTTCTTTCTTCCCCTTTAAATCACAAGCTTGGTGGCCTTTTTCATTATGCTTATAACAGACTCCCATTCCCTTCAAGAATGTACCAGGGTGTTTCTTCCCAAATTTACTATAGGATGTATATTTAAATTTTCCCTTATTCCCCTTATTTCCATTTCCAGAATGATCAGTACATCTTTTCTTCTCTTGTATTGCTTTATAGTAAAAAGACTTAGAGAATTATTTTTCTGTATTGATTCCACTCGAGACAATATCTTCATATGACGAGAAGGATTGTGAGACCAGTGCTCGACGGAGATACGGTTTTAACCCATCAAAGAAACGATCAATATTACTTCTTGTGTTACGTATATAATCAACAACTTACCTTGGTAACCTTGTAAAGTTAACCTCATACTTTGCGACATTCTCATCCTCCTTTTGTGTCAGACTTATATATTGTCTTTCCATATCTGCTCGATGGTCACAAGGAAAGTATTTTACTAAAAAATAGATCTTTGAACTCCCTCTATTCCATATTTGATACTCCATCATCTTCCTTTGAGTTTTGAATTAATGACCACTATTGATCATCATCTCCAGTGAGACGGTAAACTGCCATGATAACTTTTTCCCTTTCACTACTCCCCAAGGCATGAAATATTTTTTCTAAGAAATTTATCCATTTCTCAGCAACTAAGGGATTTTAACTCCCATTGAATTTTGTTGGTTGTTTCCTCATTAAGTGTTCTAACATTTATCCTCCATGATGCGGATCAGGTTGCTCCATACGGGTAAGGTTATTATTCATAACCTGAGTGAGTTTTCCCAGTATGGTGATTTGATGATCAGCACAAGTTGCATCACCAGATCCACTATAATGATCTTGAGAAGGAGGGAAATCCCTACATGGAGTGAATTCAGTGACACGGTTTCCATTTCTTCCACTAGGCGCCATTTCTAAACAATGGCAGAAACTGGATCAATTTACGAATCAAAATACATAATTCCAAACTTGTAAAACACTTAACATAAATTGAACTATTTATGGATATAATCCATAATCATAAAAATGTTTTCTTTGAGGAAGTATATACTCATAAAACCTTTATAGTGGTTTTAAAATAAAATTATAATTACCCTAATCATATCCCCCAGGAGTGTCATAACCAAAAGTGCAGAAAGGCCCATTGTCGTGCACCAGTTCCCATTCGAGTCTAGCTCAAAGCGGTGTTTTCGGGTTTTACCCCTAGGTACATCTATTCCAGAGCCACCTCAACCTGATCATATCTAGATAAGGATGTATTTCTCGGAAAACTCACAAAATCTCTACAATACCAAAAATCTAGGAAGTTCTTCTATACTAATCCTCAAAGTCCATCTTATCTTTATGTTCTCTAATTAGAGTTTATCTAAATCTTGTTTCCAAGGATTGTACTAAACTTCCTCTGATAACAACTGAAATTCCCCGAACCCAGTTACCCAGTTTTAGTGCATTATTACATAACATTGGCATGTTCACAAAAGACCAATTCTCTAAATCCCGATTAATTTAGTAGCCTTGGAACCACTAGATACATTCATAAAGTTTACAATACATCATAAAATGAAAACTAAAACAACATAGTCTCCATAGTCCACACTCATATCCCCACATACTATCCATGAAGTCTATTCATAAAATACTTCTTCACATCCAGGGAAAAATAAAACATATAAAAGGGTGAGCTTAGATTCCCAGTAAGGATAACAATATAGCAGAAACATTCATAAATAAGCATAAACATTTAAGGAAATGTATAACTAAAAAAAATCCTTTTAAACATGAACTTTGGCATAATATGTTAGAAATAAAATGAAATAATTCCATTTACTTATTCACATTGATATTCTACTAGTCTAATAATCACATGAAATATCAATAACCACTTTCATAATGATGGAATGCATAATGCCAGACTATCATAACCACATAGTCAAGGCCTTGTGCCACGAAAACAAATAAGATTTTGTCAAGGCCATGTCCCAAGACACTAGTTTGTCTCATGAGACCTACCGATTCATCTAGGAGCTATAATGGGCAGCACTCGTCACATATTAAGTCCAATGCATTCCTCATATTAATAGGTTTAAACATAACATAAACATTCGTATTAAAACTTGCATACAAAATGTCAATACATTATCCATAAACCATGAATGGTATAAAAATAACACATCCATAGTAAAACATATCTCAAAACCTTAAATAAAATATGAAGGTTTTGTATCATAATAAATAAACTCCAAATAAGCTTAAAATCCATCAAATGATGTTGACATAGATGAAATCAAACCAATTTTAAAAGAAATATCTATTTTTTGAAATCATTTTAAAGTTACATAATTATAAAAGAAAATATTTACTTTGAAAATATTCCTATAAGATTGTAAGTGAAGCTTCGACAATTTTATAACGGTGGAAAATACCTGCACCCGCAGTATAAGATAAAAAATACATTCTTACCTTAATTCTGTCGAAAAGGATAAAAAGGACCTTGTTTGAAAAATGACAAAATGATTCTTTTTTAAAAATCTTATAAAAAGTCAACAAGGATATAAATGACATTAACCCATATTCTGAAAAATATTAATAATTATTAGAAATACATTTTTAAGAAACATGTATCTGGATGATAAAGATGTCCTAGTAGATAATTACATATAGAGAAACTCAGATAATGAAGAGATTGTGAAATAAACTCTTACCATGTACTTTTCCGTAGTCGAGGGTAGGATAACCTCCTGAATAATGGTGAAATAATTGTTATTAAATTACAAAATAATCATATACATTAATATTTTGTCATATATGATCTTTTAACTTTGCTTTGTTAATAATATATTAGTATTATCGTCGTTTCGGGTGTTAACTTACTCATTTTCTTTTATATGATTTGTTACATAAGTCGTATTTGTTATTGATAGGTTGTATATTATTCATATAAAAAATGATATCATGTCCTTAAACATTATTTTTAATCATCAAATTAGAATTATACTTTAATGGATACGATGGGGAATGAATCTCATTGCGTTCGTGGAGACGGTAATCCGTACAAACGCACGAGCGAAAATATCATTCTTTTGATATTAAAATAATATATAATTGGATGGCATATCATATATAAAGAATAATTATCATGTTATATTTATTATTTATATGAATTACACACCATTATTATACCCATCCAAATAATAATGTACTGAATAACAGTGACACCACGACGTGGAGACGGTAGGCCGTACGTACGCACGTATGGTGACATGTCATTCAAAGGATGGATAGAATAATGAATATGGTTGTACCATATTTATAATAACATCATAGTATATATAATATACTGGAGTTATTATTTTATATTGGTAATAATGAAGAAATAAGAAGTTGAAGAAGAAAAAAACTTGAAAGAGGGTGGTGAAAACATTACCGCTTCTTCGGGTTCTTCCTTTTGATTTGATCTAAAGGGCTCCATAGGTTGGATTTCTGATCCTACAAAGTACTATAGGTTAAAGTGAGATAAATTTAGACAATATTGGGTCAGGGGTTGGCCGAGACAAAAGGCTTTGATGGTGTAAATTAGAGAGAAGGGAGAGTGCCCTTTTATAAGAGGGGTGAGGGGCACCTTTGGAAAAGCAAGAAATATTATTTTATAATAAATTCATATTCGGTTTCTAATGGCTCCAAAGTGGATTATGAAAAGTCTATGATGGTTATGATTCTAAAACCACTCATCCAATAGATTTTAGATAGGTTTGGGTCACTATAGTAAGCTTATCGTTTATATTTAACTCTTAGTTAAATAGTTTTACATTTACCTTGTCACTTTGTATTTTTATATTATATAGTTAATAAAACTACTATATACATCCAAGAGACCAAAAAGTAGTCAATTAATGATACAACTATCATTATATAAGACCTTTGGTAGAACCTTAGATTTTTAGTAATAGAATATCAATTAATAATATAATATTTGTTTTAAAAACTCTTTTATGACAATTTTGATACTATTAGTGATTTTGTTTTTGATAATTTCATAACAGCATTTTTTCTTCTAAAAAAATTTATATAACCAATCCTAATATGTCATATTAATCAATAATAGTAGTGTAATTCATAAAAAGTTTCAAATTATAGTTATTTTGATAACAATAATATCAATTATTTTAATATTTCATTAATTAGGTAATTACTGCATCACCACTGTGTCACAAATAAATTAACATATATAATTTCTAAAAAATATAAATAAAATACCATTATATAGAATATATTTTTAGATTTCTAATTAATATTTATAATCTAATTTATCTTATGTATAATTCTATATTAAAAATGGTTTAGTTATTAAATTTTGATTTTAACTCTTTTAACTCTTGTTTGAATTAAATAATAATAAATGTCCTAATCTAATCCATGTGGACCTAAATGATAATATTTTATTCCTAAGGTTGTTTTTTGGTCGAGATTCACTTTTCCAATAGAATTATGACTTGTGTTAGGGTAATATTAATATCATTTTTACCCTTAATTACCCTATTTACTTTTAACAGTGGTAAATAAAAGTAAAAAGTTACTATTCACAAAAATTTATTTTTATCTTATTTAACCACATTTTACAACTTGATATTAACCATGCCTCTATGATTTTCTAAATTCCACTCACAGAAGCAGTAAATTTATGTTCTATGGGAATTTCCAAATTCTTCTAGGAGGTGGGTAAAAGACGGTGAAAAGTTCGATAAAATTTTTATATATCTAAAATTATTTTAAACTAACTCCAATGAATTACATTGAACTTATATAAGTATTATGTATATATTTTGAAATTAATTATATTTATATGAAATAACTAATTATTTAAATAAAAATTCAGTTTTAAACTATAACTCAGTGTTTTTTTTCATAATTCATCAAAAATTTAATGTTTTCAGAAAAATACCAAAAATTCACCCTAAGATAATTTGGTTATTCTGAATCTAAAAATGAAGTCCATTTTGAAAGATGAAATGTATAAAATTTCAAAATGTGGGTATTACTATTCATAACGGCTAGTTTGATTGGTTGTCGTGTGTGTCAGAACCCGAAGTTGCGTACAACACACACTACTGTATTATTTAAAGAGACGCATACCGTGAAAGCTTGGGGTGTTACAGTGACGGAATGTAATTACATATTAAACACACTTCAAACTTTTTGGAGGTCTATGTGGGATGATAACATCATGAAAAATTTTCATCCATCATTTAAATTAATGATAACACCATTTTTCAGTCATTACTAATATAATGTTTCACTAGAAACCATGTAATTATCTCCCTCATCCCAACATGAGAGCTACTTGACTTCATCATTTTGACAATAATCTACCGCTAGCGATCAATACATGCCACAATAATCAATTTTGATGATTGAAAAAATCATGAAAGATCATGTTTCTTAGGTCAATATGCATTCATGGTAAGACTTTAATGTAATCCTATGTTTATTCACAATATCTCACTACCAAATGAAATAAATGATGTACAAGCCATTCATGCATTTTATATGAACTAATAAAGTTCAGTATCCAAAAGAGCATGTGTTTATATTTGCATCCATGTGAAATTCAATACAAGAGAAGAGGGATTTGTCTCATAAAAAAATTATAAAGGTTTATTAGTGTCAATTAACCCTTGTTTTTATGAATAAAAATATGATATCTTCCATCATTCAAAGGATATAATTTATAAGGCATAAAAAGTGGGATTTGAGTCGGTGAAAGCTAACAAAATAAGGTAATGGACCTCTCCTATAAGTACTAATAATCCATGAATGAATGTATTTTTATCCACTCGTTATATATATGTGAGCTCTTTTTTTCCTAAAAACAGAGCATATATAAGGATACTTATTATGTGAAGAAGGAAATTAGTTATTTTTTCCCCTTGGATATACGAAGAGGGGAGTTCAATGCTTATATTTAGCATGAGGAAGAAATGTGATTCATTCATCCTATTGTAGTTCCAGATCTCTAAATTTATTATGTGTATGAGAAGAGGGTTATGATTTCTTGTTCTGTGTCTTCCATCACGATTGCAGGATCCTTTATGTGATCCTTGAACCGGTTCTAGTTTAATATAATCACACTATTTTTCACAATGAAAATAAACAATGTATAAACCCTTATGTGAGGTGGAATACGATTATGTAAAGATTACACACTTTTTAAAATCTTGACCCATTCCAAAACATGAATTAATTATATCCATTTCACATCCCTTTATGAATTACCTGAGATCACTCGATATACACACACCAAGAATCATGACAATATAATATCCAAATTATCTTGGACAAAGGAGGAGTTAATCGTGTAATATACCATAATGAATTTCATGTTCATGAGCACTCTACCATATGTGTTTTAGGGTATTTTGATGGTGTTATATAATAGGACAATGTGTATGCATATATATTATTTTGCGTGAAGGAAAGTGAAAAAACAAGGAAGGAGAAGTGAATAGTGAAGTGTGCATTCATGGTAATGATAATGATAATGCATACATAAACCTTAAATAAAAAATTTATTGATAATAAATGAAACTAATTAGGTTCATATAGGGTTTTGGTGATAATTAAATGAATAACTAAAATACATGCATAAGATAATTTAATATTTTCAATACAGTGTAATTACTGTTTACTACTAATCAATTACACCAAGAGGAATTGATATAACACTCAATTATTCATACTTTTGGTCGAAGAAAATAGAATATGACACTTCTAAATGATTTCATATCATTGTGTTCCAAATAATAAGTGAGTTCACAATTTATGTTTTCTTGATCATCAAATGGGTTGAAGAATAATTTTATGATATTCAATCTACTACACATTCAAATTATTTTGACTTCTGAAGAAATAGAAAATAAGATAAGTAATTATGATGATGCTAAGATAAAAATTCATTATTTCAATAATGAAAAGGATGTTTTATATTAAATCAAAATACGAATATGGTAATTTAAATATCTATTTGTATAGTAAGAAGAAGATGATGAAAATAAAGCCTCTTTCAATTTGTTTCTATGAAGAAGAAAAATCTTTTTTGTCTCTTTTTGTGAAAGTAACAGAGTGAAGAAAAAGTAAGTGTAATAAAAAAGAATCATTTTGACCTCCAATATAAGGCTCATATGGTGGAAGAATTTATTAGTGATAAAAATTACCTTACAATGAAGGTGAATACTTTCTGGAGGCAGTATAAAAAACTATCCAGGAATTTTAAAATAATCACTCTGAGTTGACTATATAGAAACTCAAGTGAAATGATATCCCATTATTATTATAACCACATAAAAGGATTATTATATAGTGGTCATGTGTTATTTTATTATTTAAAAATAATGACATGGACTAGCAACTCTTATTAAGTAGTAAGCCTTGTAAAACGTAGTGTTTTATCCTTTACTTCTTTCATACACTTGTGTGCGATAAAAAAATTGAATAGAAGAATCATGGTCCTAACTTGTCTAAGAGTTAAAAGGGATAAAATTTATAAAAGTTAAATGTTTCCAACATTGACTCCCCCTTTGTGTTGAGAATATCCCAATGTGGTCCTCTCACATAACCCTATTAATGTTTGAGAAATTTCAAGAGTGTTTTTAGAATATTTATAAAACATTATGATTTTGATATATGGTATTGAAAAGTTTTCAAAAATATTAAAAATTATAAAAAACATATATATAATGGTTTTTATAATATAATATTGTTATTATAGTTCCAATAGGATAATAAAGGTGTTTTATTCAATGTCAACCCTATCTAAATTAACTTTTTTGAGTGGGGATGGATAATTTTCCAATTATAGTGAACTATGTTTTGAGGTTTTCATATGATCACTAGAAGCTTATAGATGAATGATGTAAATTAGTTTTACCAGATGGTTCTCCAAAATTATAGTTAGATGGTGATATGATTATTTTTCATTATAAGAACATTACTTTGGTGAAAGACCAACATTTATTCAATATGAGTTAGTAAGATGTTTATTCAACCAAAATAATGTTTGATGTCAAAGATCTTGTGAAACAATTTAAAGTTGATGTGTAATTTCACCAAAAGATAGAGAAATGGAATTATAGATGCATATTTGATTGAATATATTTACTATGAGATATATTTTAAATAAAATTTAATTGTAATGGGTTCAGAACATTAGAAGTGAAAGAATCATGAAATATTTGTTCAATTTCATAGAGTCTTGAAAGAATGATTTGAGATAAAGCAAATGTAAACCAAAAATATGGGAAGAGTGAAGTCTATGGATGTATGTTCACTAAATGTTTTTGAGTGAATTTATAAAGACACATTTAATTTACATCTATTGTGAATATGGTTATATAAAAAATTAAAGTTCCATTATTTTGGATGAAATGTTCAAGATTAAATCGAAGGTATTTTTTATATTTAAAGATAATTAATTATGAGTTTTAAAGATGATTTTATGATGTGTAACTCCATTATCATATTTGGTTTTTTAAGTTTTTTAAAAAATATTAAAAATGGGAGGGATTTTCAAATCATTTCTCATGCATTCCCCACTTTTATTGGTGGAATTATGGTTATATAAAGTGTGAACATCATTTTAGTTGTTGTTATTATCAATACTGACTATGATGATCATTTTGAGAGAGAAATATTATCAATAGGATGCCTACATTCCCCAAAATATACACTAGGTTGAAGAAAAAAATCACTATGTTAAGGTGACTGGAAACTAAAGAACTAAAATATCAACATTCCAATTGTTGAAGTTCTAGAATTTGATGTTCATGAGAAGAATCTGTTATTTTATTCAGAAATATTTTTGGATAAGGTAAACATTTTTATTGAGGGGAACTAATTTACTAATTTTTTGGAGTGACTTTAGTGTGTGATTCACTTTTGGGTAAATTTTGATCCCTTATCTTACCACTATATTGTTTTATTATTTATAATTAAAAATATGGGACTTAGACATCCCATGTGAAAAACGATCCGACACCCTCATTCAGACTGAACCTTGTAAAAATTTGTGTTCCTAACTCTATTGGTTATTTTACTACATATTAGTGAGAGTGAGATTATTATTTGAGTAGCTTGGGAACATAATAAGTCTTATATGGTAACCTAATGTTTAAAAAAGTTTTAAAATGAAAACCACTAATCATCCCCCTACCTCAATTGTTCACCCATTATTGGGTATCAAACAGATAATTTTGGAATGGTTCCCTATATTAGATTCATGTGTTTGCATTATAAAACTTACGCTCTTTTAATCACCAAGGTATCCCAAATTTTAATTGAAAGAACATTCATGGATGAAAAAATAGGATGATACCCTATCTTTTATCTCATGGATTGGAAGAAGCGGATGCCGTTATAATATATTTACACCTATATAAAAGGATGTACTGGTGACTTTTTTGGAAAAAACATGTACGTTGATGATAAGGCTCTAAATGCAATGATAATTTCTTTTTTAAATAAATTTTACTCATAGGTTATTTGTCATGAACCAACTAAGTAAACTTAGGATATGTTTGAAAGTATGATTGAATAAAATATTATAGTAATGAAAGAAAAATTTCAAATATGATGAATCCATTTTGAAGGCATAAGGATAAAAAAATAATGAAATCATGGATAATTATTTCAAAATAGTCAAAAATAATAGTAACATACGGGGAATTGGAGACAATTGAGAAAGATAAATTACTATGAAAGAGTTAAGAAGTTATTTACTAGATATATCCCAATATCTCAACCTAGAAGGATTGAGATGATTTATATCTATGTGAAATTAAAAATATCTTAATGCAATATGAAATTAAGAGGGATATAGAATTTAAGAAAATATATAAGTAAGAAATGAACATTAAATCCATGAGGAAACACAAACTCAAAGTGCTAGAATATAAAACTTTTTTGAATAATAAGATAAAGATGGTATAGATGGGGAGAACATGAGAATACTATCTTCTATTTCTCAAAATTTCAATAAAGTTTTATATAAGAAAAATGTCAAGATTCCAATGAAATTTATAGAGAGTGGTAGAGTTGGTAACTTTACTATCAGTTTCCCTAAGAAGAAAGGCATTGAAGATGAATTAGATGAGCTGGATGAAAATCATCAAAAGAAGAAGTGGTATAAAAATGGAGTTATAAAATTAGATAAAGGAAAATTGATTTCACCCAAATGAAAAATTATTTTTCATTTAGTAGAGAAGATGAAGTTAACTCATTAGAATCTGCATAAGATGATGAAGAAATTCCTAATAAATCCAAGAACTTAATAGAACATGTGAAACATGAGGAAACCACCATTGATAAAGAAGATGACGAAGTAACATACTTGGATTAACAATAAAGTTGAAAAATTAATCCTTATTTAATAAAAATATTAAACTCGTTAATGAACTAAACCTATAAAAAAACAAAATAGTGAAAAATATTTTAAGTAATTAATATTCATTTAAAATGGATAATGTGTATAACGAGGAAATAAATAACCATAAGTCAAATGTGGTTGAGTATGAAACAATTTTGAAGTGTAAAAGTGAGAAGTTAGATTAAATAGATTATGAACTGGTCAATACAAAATCTATATATACTAAATTTAAAAAGACTATGACAAGTTTTTAATGTTGATTTTAGCAAAGCAGTAGAAGTTAAGGCTAAATATTCAAAAGATGGTGAAAAAGGTGCTTCATAAAAACTATTAAAATCTGTTACTACTAAATATAAATAAAAATTAGTTTTTTATATAAATATGATTTTCTCCAAAAAAAAATAGTATGCATTAAGTATAAAAGAGAGAGCACTTCCATCAAACTAATGAATGCTAGAAAAAACATCCAATAGAAATATCCACATTGATATAATCCAATGTAAATCATATCTACTGATGAAACATGCCGAAAGTTAAACAATACAAACCTCAATAAATTAGGAACATAGAAGTTCGATATTTATTTATAGTGTTATATAAATTTTGGTTGAAAATAAAATAATTAGTGGGACAACATCTCACTACCAAGGATAAGATACATGTTTAAGGGAAGAAATACTCAAAGAGAAGAAAATGTCAATCAGAATAAGAGAGGAAAAGTATCATGGAAGTAGGAATCATTATCTAATAACATTTCCATTAATAATTGTGTTGACTACCTTGAAGAAAAATATGTAATATGTACATAGACTTGTCATTGTACTAAATAATACATGAAAAATATTCTTGGAAAAGATATATAAAACAAATAATAAAAGGATGAAGTAAAATAAAATACTGATAAAAATTCCCTAATAGTTGAGTAATAATGAAAGATATATGGGAGGACAGACCATTCATTGTTAATAAAAAATGGTCTTCGTATATGATAGGTGATGCTTAAATCTTGAGGAACTTAAAAGAACATCATAGATATTTTATCACCATTGGAAATGATATATCCTAATAATTATGTTTCATAGATTCAATTGATGATCAAAAGTTATAGAAAAAGAAATTTTTATTTTTTGATGAAATTAATTTTTTTACTAACTTAATTCAGATATGTGATGATGGAAATGAAGCTATATTCTAGATAAATTATTATATCATCTGGTTCTTGAAGAATAGAATAACTATTTCTGAAGGAGTGAAAACTGAAGTAAATAAGATTCAAATTAGGGAGCTGAGAACGTGATATCATCAAATTAAAAGGTTAAAAATAAGTTGTGACATAGAATACATGGTCATCATAGCCAATAGAACATGAGAAAATTCTCAAAGGATAGAGTTTCAATATATTTACCTCCACTAAAAAGAGATGGAACCATAATGTATAATGATTTTTAGAATCGGAATATGACTGAACTAAAAAAATAAATGGTAGAGATTCAGTCCACCAAACCTATTGAACATATACATTTTGATGTTTGTAGACCTATTAGGAATTTATCCAAAAAGTTTGATTTATAAATTATCACTTTTATTGATAAATTTACTTGGATGATGAGTGTTATAGTTTTGAAAAATAAATTTCATGTTCTGGAAATGCTTATGTTTTACAAATGGGAAGATGAAAAAAGACATGGTTCACATATATGAAATATAAAAAATGATAATAGAAATGAATTTACATAAAACTATTTCAAATATTATCTATTAAATCATAGAATGAATCATCATTATAGGTCTAACAATGACCCTTAATAGAGTGTGAGTGAAAAAATGAATAATTGAAATTGAGAAGAAATGTGAGGGACCATAATTGCGGAGTATATGTTTACAAAAAACATTTAGAGGGAAGATATTTGTATTATATTCCAAGTTTTGAGGTGATGTCTACTATCATTGGAAGTATTCATTACCCCCTATGACATGTGGTATAAGAAAATACCAACAAAAAATTATTTTAATATGTTTTTAATACCTTGTATTGTGAAAACAGAATGTCCCAAATTTGGAAAAATTGATGGAAAATGTGAAGATTGAAATTTTCTAGGATAAAAAACCAATGGAAAAAATTATTGGTTCTAAAAAATGAACAAATAAAATTTTATATTCATGTGATTTTAATGTAATTTAAAATAATTTTAGGTCAATAAAAGAATAGAAAGTTGAATCTAATGAACCAATGAAATATTGTACAGAATATTTCTAAAGTACTATTAAAGAGGATGTAAGTCATGAGTCTTGTGTCAAACAAATATGTTATAATTTATATAGTGATGGAGAAGGATCAATTAGAAATAGAAACTTAAATTTCCATACATTAAAAAATCAGTTTGAACCTGGAAAATTCATGAGAATTAATAATTCTTCAATTCAGAAATAATGAAAGTTGAGAATGGACAATAAAATGACACTCGTTTCGTAGGTTTAACATCAGTTAGTATCAAGATTAATTGAGAATAAATAATGATTAAAATCTTTAAATGTGGAATTATATTAAATTGATAATAATGAAACATGGTAAATTGTTTTTAGAGTGAAAGGAAATAATATTATTGTAACTAAATGGGAATTTAGAAATAAACACAATGAAAAGGGAAAAGTATCAATAAATAAAGTAAGTTTGGTTTTATATGGATATCATTGGTGGCAGGTCTTTTTTTATAGAAACATTTTCCACTAGTGCAATACATAAGACCATATAAATGTTTTTTTTTTAGGTTTCTTTTCAATAAAAGAATGAATCTTATCAAATGGATGCAAATTTATCACTCTCAAAAATGGATGTTAAATAAGAAGTGTATATCGATTGAATATAGGGATTCATACTTGATGAGGATGGAATTATGGTTTTTAAACTCAATAAATCTTTATATGAGTTGAAGTAAGTCCCTAAGGCATGGTACCTTAAACTGGATAGTTTTTTAATGTTTTTTAACATTTATAAAGAAAGAATTCAGAGTAAATTATATGTGAAGGAACCAAGTTTTGGAATTATGATGGTAATATTATATTATAATAATATAATCAATATTAGTGAAAATGATTTTTCATGTAAGGAGTTATCATAGAAAACTAAGGAATAATTTGAAATTTAAATGCTTGGGAAGATGAATTTCTTTCTTAGGCTACATATTGTTCAAAAAAGAAGTTACTTCATCCTTTCATGATAAAATTATGGCATGGGGATGTTGAGTTAGTTTGAAATTAAATATTCAGAAGAGGTTTTTACAACTTTTTCTATTGGATTAATGTTGATAAAAGATGAATAGTTAAAAATTGTTAATCAAATAGGTGTTCAGTAGTTGATTGGAAGCATACTCTATCTAAATACATCTCAATTGGATATTTAAAATATAGTAATTGGTATGACATATATCAAAGTGTCCCAACATAATCACACTTTAAAATAACTAATATAATTTTGAGGCATTTTAAAGTATCAAAACAAATATTTGATGTATCAGATAAGTAGTGAGTTGAACATACTTATATACACATACTCTATTTGGTCAGGAGATTTCATTAATAGAAAATTGTTTTTTAAAAGGAACATTACTTTTTAGATATATTTGTGTATATCGAAATAGAAAGAAACACAACTTAGTACATTTTAGTTTACTGAAATTATAAATTGTGGTTTCCACCAATTCTTACACTCACATGATGTGGATAAATGTTCAGTTGGTGAACCTTAAAATAAATGTTGAAATACATTAATTAATTTTTGTGATCATCAAAGTTTAATTGATCATTTAAAAAAACCCAATTACATACTCAAAATGTTAACATATTATTGTTAGGTTCATTTCATCAAGCATAATGTTTTTTATGGAGAAGTAATATTGGAGAATATTTAAAAAAATAAAATTATTGATATTTTAACTAAAGTGATAACAAGGGAAATTTTGATTAATTAAGGCTAAATATTCCAAAAAACATTACCCTATCACTTAATGGATGTTATGGGAAGTTTCTTCATTATTCAACTGATTATGTTGAAAAATGTGGAGAGTTTTGAAACATTTTGAAAATGCATTGAAACTATTTGGTAAAATGAAGATAAAATTTTCTACCATCCAATGATATGATGTTGGAGATAATATAAATAATGGGGATAAAATTTGAGTTCATGAATTAACAGTGAGTACATAAAAATCACTTATCAAAAAAATTCTCATCACCAATTGATATAATTCTCCCAAAAAAATTATTTCTCTAGAAGTTTGGTTTTGGGATTTTTCTCTTTGGGAAAGGTTGTGATGTGATTGAAACAAAAAGTGATGAGTTTGGAAAAAGATTTTTGTTTCAAATAAATAAAAATAGGGATATTGAAGTTCCCATAGGACTATGAATGTTCTTTATATGTTTTCAATTCAATTTAAAATCTTGTTTTTGAGTTTTTATATATAAGTTTGAAATTATAAATAACAATATCATAAGATATTTTTAAGATCATAAACATTTCATGGATGAATGGGGTGTTAGAGGTTTACCAGAGGGATCTTTGAAAGTATATTCATGTGATGATTTGTTTTTCATTGATCAAAATAACATAAAAATAGTTCAATAACAATAGTTGTCATGAACTAGTCTGGGTAGAACCAAAACTGGACACCCAGGCCGCTCCGTGAAAAGTCCCGATAGGCATTCCCTATCCTCCTGGGATGGTGAAAAGCACTGAGGGAATCATTTAGACATACAAGGGAACATTTTCACCCAAATATAAACAATAAATAAGTAAACTAAATAAGAATGAATCCCAACATGCATTTATATAAAAGTTCAAAAAAACATTAATTTTACATTAAACTAAATGTACAACTAAATCAGACAACTCAACCAACCAAAACTGACAACAAACTAACTCCATGTAACCCTACTGGTCACTCTCCAGCAAATTGATCAAATATCTCCCAAGGTGATCGAACTCAAGCTGAAACATGCACAAGGGATAAAAACAGAAGAATACTATAGGCGTGAGTATTAAAACTCAGTAGGTCAGCCCATTATTCTTTTCCCAATGCACTTCCTGTAAAATAAAATAAATATAAACTTAAAGTTTGAAATAAAATATATAAAATTCTGTTTTCCAAACATGGATCCATGCTACAAAAAATAAAAAATAAATTTCTTCTAAGTTTTCATAAACAAGAAATGCTAGTGACCAATTTCAAAGAGATGAAACTTCAAAATGAAAACAGTTTTCAAAAAGGCTTCTTTAAAGAATTTTCAATTTTAAATAAAAAACATATTCATCTGAATTTACCAACCAAACATATCAAATGCCGATGGTGATTAAAAAATATCCTATGAGAATAAGTCACAGGAACATCCCTAGGCACAAGCTAGTTGTGGGCCCCAGGTACCTCATATCTCAGTGAAAAGTAACCATAATAAATAATGGTTCCCATGAATGAGACACTAGTAGGGAAAATACTAATAACCTAGCGTTCCCCAACATCATCATCATTGTTTAGATAGTTTTTTCATCATAAAACATGCTATGTGAAATCGGGACAAAACGACTCTGGATCACTAGCATACTAGTACACGTCCGCCCACCTAGATACCTAGGTTTCCCTTTTTGTGATCAATCAAGTTAACATGTTATCACATGCACTTTTCACATGAAACATTTCATTTCCAAATAATTCAAACACCAAATATCCCTCAACCTTGTTCCACATATTTTTCATTGGTCAATAAACCACCTAAAAGTTTCAGAAAAAAATTTCATTAATTATAATGAGGGTTTTCACATAAAATAAATTTAAAATTTTCCATTATTTCCAAAAAACTCACCAATGCCATATAAAAATAGATTTATCAGCCCCAAACCCATTTAATAAGTCAATTTCCTGAATCATAAAACAACCCCAATGATACAACATGGAATACACATGGAATCCAGTTTTATAAGAAAAATGCCAAATGATCCTTTAAGAGTTCTTCACAAAAACAACTTTTATCAAAAGAACATTTCCTAGTATTCATAAAGAGGTGTAAAAAACCATTGGAATCAATAGAAAATTTACATAAATCACTTAACAATTTGGGTTACAAATTCAAAACCCATCCATTTCTATAGAGATTCCAAAGGGTCCATTTATTGGGAACACAAGCCAAAACACCCTAAAAACCCAAAACCAGATTGGAACCCACATAAGAAAACCGAAACCATTGATTCAAATGCTTCCAATATTTTTTATATTCCAAACTAATCATTTTATATCACCTTGATCATGCAAAAGCCAACTGGTCACTTTCCCAAAAATGTGGAATGCAACATTTAATGAAGCCAACTCTATTTAACACTTACAAGGTTATAAAATCAAATTTCCATGCCAAAAATTTATTTACATTCCTAAACCAAGTACTAAACATCACAAAACAATTTCAAAATATAATAGTACATTTAAAAAAACAATTGGTGTGCACTCTTATAAAAAAACCACACTACTATTCCCAAAACATGTCATAAACACCCCCTTACACACCAAATAAAGTTATTTTAGGATTATAAAAAAATAATCAGAATTTATAGAGGTTGAAAATACCATGAAAAATATTAATCATAAAAAAATGAAAAGTGTAATGGGGAGCCTACATCATGTTCATGGCGTAATAGAAACACACATTCGATATCACAATCTGAGGATTTATAAACACTAAACCTATGAAGACCAGCCCTAAATGAACAAAACCCATATAAAAAATCATGGGATAATAGAAATCTAGATAGTTCATTCCCATGGGATAAGAAATAACCAATAAATAATAGATGGAGGAAGAGGAAGGAGGAGAGACCCTAATGAAATGGATGAAATAATAGTGGAACTCCCTTACTTGAATGAATTTAAATAAAACACCCCAAATACACTAATAGTGGAATTTACAAGAAAACAAAATTTGAAGGTAGGATTGAATAAAGATTAGGAGGCTGATTGGGGATAGAAATGGTGGGAAATGAGTAAAAATGAATGATTTTTTTAAGGAAACAAATTCCATTTGAAAATCTGGATGATTTGAGAAACCTTGAAGAAATTCTCCCTAATCCACAATGATGATTAGATAAAAAGAGGGAAAATAGAACCTATGGGAGCTCCTAGGGTTTGTGGGTTTGAGTGAGAGGTGGAATGATCGAAAAATGTAAAAACAATAATGAGATATAAAATAAATAAAGTATTTCCTTAAATCGAGAAATGGTCTCATGGGTTGGCCCAATGTCTATATAAAATATGCAAATCCACCATGATTATAAGTTAATATGTGGTTCAAATGGATATGGTGGTTTGAATATGTTATGGGATTCCCAGTGGGAAATGAAATGGGTGAAAAATGATGAAAAAAAATGAGTAATAAGAGAATTTTTTTTTAAACCTATAAATGATCTCTCGGTTTGTCCCAAATCTTTAAGTAACCACCCTTTTCTCCAAAAATTCCTAGAAAACCCCCAAAAATGAAATAATAGATATTACATGAAAAATAAATTTAAAATATGTCATGTATATGACAATTCCCCCCACCATAAAAAAATTCCACCCCTGGAAATCTATAACACTTTCCACCTGAAAGATCAACACCTAAGGATTCATTATCAATACGGTCTAACCCTTCAAGACAAGGACATATCATCTAGAATCAATGGAACTTAAGACTCTTTTATAAAAAAAATACAAACTCAAAACTGATTATTAGGAATCAATATAAAGATCAATCCACCACCTCCATAACCAAGTAAAGAACCAGATTATTGGGCCTTCTCCCAATGAACCCAACGATCTCCCAAAGCAAAGTGCACTCACAAAAGCCAAAAACTTGTATAGTGGGGGGACATGCTCCCGACCATTAAATCACAAATACTATCTGAAAAATACAAAAAGGAAAGATCTTTTAGGGCCATAATGGGTCTCCCCAAAATTAGAGACCCACTAGAAATGAACAAACAATAATTCAACATGAACTAGAATCAGGCCTCACCTGCACATGCCCACCAAAACTCTCTCACAACAACCCAAAAACACATGTTAATATGGTTAAATATTGAACATTCAAACGACCTATTACCAAATAGAGCAGACCATAATTTGGATTACACTTTCTATATAGATCAAACCCCTCACCACATAGGGTGGGGAGGGAAAGGGACTCAATCGTTGGGCCACTGAAACTATAAAAGAAATAGAGGAACCCCCAAAACTCTCTACCTATGAACTGTTAAAACCAAGACTGAACCGAATTCACATTGGTGGTCCACCCACGGAAATTGACCAGAAACCCACAACTGAGAAGGTATAAGCATATACACTACGTGATGGGTAAGTCCACCACAGTTTTTGAAAAAATAAGGAAAATCACAGTGGTGAGAAACTCCAATAAAAACATAGAAACATCCTTACCATAATGGTAAAGTAGAATCTTAGTAGAGCTCTCCACACATCTGGTGATTTATAGATTTTGTAAAAATATTCACTCTGAGGCCTATGGATGGATCCCTAATGTTTTAAGCATCAATTGTGCCGCATCCAAGAGCTAAGGATCAAAAAACCCCATGAAACTATCTTCCTCAAAAACACACCTTCATCTAAATAGGAACTAATAGATACATAACACCATTATATGTCACTCTAAAAGAGGAGAAGAATGGACAAGGAATATGGTGAAACAGATCAACATCACTAAACCCAACTGATATATCCAAAAGAATTATTACAGTATGGAAACACTTTAAATCAGGCCCAGAAAAATCTCTATTACATCATACGATTTGCAACATTTGATGTTTGAAATGAATCCTTAGTCGGATCAACTTGAATTCATGCCAACAAAGAACCATCTATGGCTACATCACAATGTCCAACATATCCTTAGAAACCCATTGAACATTGCTCCAAAACCGAACCACCACGAAGATAGCATCTCAAAACACACCAAGTGTATCACTTGTAGTTCTTAAGTAAGCATACCAAATAAACCAAACTTATAAAATTTGAAAAAGTGACCCACAAAAACATTGGTTTACAAAAACACAAACAAATTTCATGTTAAAACTCATTTGAAAAAAACTATCTTTCTGGATTTTCACATTCACCAATGTTGTTTCATCAAGTCTCACTCACATTCACATTCTCGTGCCACCCTGAGTACCGAACCACTATTCCATATTGGGAATCCATCAAAATTTCATTACAAAACCATGTGTGTGAGAACCTATGAAAACACAAAAGGCTAAAACGAACACCCTAATTTTATAATCCAAAACATTCAATCCATTTATAAAATCATTTATCTTCAATTGGAACACTAACCACGAAGTCAAAAACCATTTTAAAATTTCCACACAACAGACCATTTTACAATGATTAAAATAAACCCTACTAGTCTCCATCAAAATCCTCACCCTTTATTAAAAAAAATTCAGCATCTCAAAAAACAACACTTTTTCAAGAAAAAATTTATTTAAAACCCATGAAAATTAATTTAGTACAACTTCCAATCAAACATGATATTCCAAAAAACCCTTTCCTATTTAAAAATCATCATGGTCTCTTTTCATAATCTGGAAACCACAAAGGCTAAAACTATTTTTTAGAAAAATACCAAATATTCAAAAATGATTCCCAAATAAATTTCATTAGATTTAGACACTTTTCAATTTCCCAACACATCCCATTTAAAAAAATGTTTTTAGAATCACTTTAAAATATTTCATGCTTTCAAAACATTTTATTTCAGCAAAAAATATGTTTAAATTAATGAGATTCGATCTCGTTAAGACATTTCCACTTTCTCCCCAATTTTTTTTCACAGAAACCAATCATTCCCAAACCCTTTCTTATATTATGCATTGAAAACCCACTTCCCACTTTTTAAAATCCCACCATTCCATGAAAACCCATTTCCATAATTAGCACATGAGTATTTTCAAATCCAAATTCTGAATTCAAGAAAGGTAAAAGGGACCCATAGAAGGGTACTAGTGTCTGTGGGTGACTTGACCATATAGTTGGCAGCCATATGTCAAACACACCAACAACATGGAGAGCCTTATTAGGACCATGCCCGGGCTCCACATGACTTTCCAGGCCCTAAGAGCTCACAGAGTCTATTATTCAAACTCCCCTTGTCATATGCCAATCATCAAATAATCCCAAAGAACAAATGAAACTAATAAAATCGGACATCCCATGGACACCCAAGGATATTAACTAGCAAGATTTTGTGACTCTCTTCTAGAAACTACCCCCAAGTTTCGACAATCCTAATCCATCTACCATGACAACCCCCAAATAAAAATGGGGATCTAAAAAGAATGGTTCTCTAAGAGATGACCTGCTCTGATACCATTTTTCCAAGAACCAGTCCAGGCTTACCTTGAACCGGTTAGCTGGGCCGCTCCGCTACAAGTCCTGAGAGGCATTCTCGATCCTCCGAGGATAGAAACAAGAACTGAGGGCATCAACTAGAGTTAAAAGATAATTTTTTTTCAAACATAAACAATAACTAACGAGCAGAATGAAACTGACATCCCAACATACATTTATATAAAAGTTGAGATAATCATTAATTGTACAGGAAATTGAATGTAAAACTAAACCACAACCCTCAACTGACCAAACCTGAAAACAAACTAAATCCAGGTAACCCTGCTAGTCACTCTCCAAATATTCGATCAGATGTCGCCCACGATGATCGAAATCAAGCTCAAACCTACACAATTGCTAAAAAGAGAATAATACTATAGGTATGAGTATTAAAACTCAATAGGTTAGCATGATATTCTATTCCCAAAGAACTTACTTTAAAAAACATCAATTTTAAGTTTGAAATACAATATATAAAAGTGTGTTATTTAAACAAGGCTCTATGTTACAAACATTAAAAAATAAAATGCTTGTAAATTTTCATAAATATGGAATGTTAATAACTATTTTAAAAGAGATGAAACTTCAAAATGAAAATAGTTTTCAAGAAGGATTCTTTAATGAATGTATACTTTTAAATTGGACACAGAATAAAATGAATTTACCAACCAAACACACCATATTCTGATGGTGTGTAAAAATTATCCAAGGAGCACAAGTCATAGGAACATCCCTTAGCGCTAGCTAGAATTGGGCCCCAATTACCTTGTATTATGGTGAAAAGTGACCATAAAAAATATTCATTCTCATGCATGAGCCACTAGTAGGGAAAAATCCCCAAAACCAAGTGGTCCCCAACACAATAATCATAGTTTAGTTAGTGTTTTCATCATCAAACTTGCTACGTGAAATAGGGATGAAACTACTCTGGGTCACTAGCATACTAGTACACGTTCTCCCAACAAGATACCCAGGTTTCCCTCATTGTGCTCAATGAATTTTCACATGTTATCACATACAAATTTCACATGAAAAATATAATTTTAAAATCATAAAAGCATAAAATATCCATAATCCATGTTTAACATATACTTCACGGGTCAATAAACCATTTAAAAGTTTCATAAAACAATTTCAAGAAGTATAGCGAGGCTTTGCATATAAAATAAATTTAGAAATGATCCCTTAAGTACAAAAACCAACCAATACCATATCCCACAATATTTTTCAACAAAAATAATTTTCATAAATCATTAAATGACTCTAATGCTGCAACATGGAATACACATGAAAACCAATTTTACAAGAAAAATCCCCAATGAGCCTGTAAGCATTCTCCAGAAAAAAAATATTAATAAAAATAACCACTTCCATTATTAATATAGGTGTAAACACACCATTATAAGAAACAACAAAATTACATAAACACCTTAAAAATTTCGGTTACACATTCAAAACCCATCCAAATCTATAGAGATGCCAAACATGCCATTTATTTGGAACACATGACAAAACACCCTAGAAACCCATACTCATTTCATTATAAAACCCAAAACCAGATTGGAACCCACATAAGGAACCCAAAAACATTGATTCACATGCTTAAAATATTTTTCATAATCCAAACCGATCATTTTATATCAACTTTAGCACATAAAATTCAACAGGTCACTTTCTTGAAAATGTGGCATGCAACATTTAATGAAACCAATTCTATTTAAAAATAAAAAGGTTATAAAATGAAATTGGAATGCCAAAAGTTTCTTTAAATTACTAAACCTAGTTATATAAAACACAAAATAGGTTTTAAAAATAACAGATCATTTATTAAAACAATTGGTGTGCACTCTTATAACAAAACAATAGTACTTTTCAAAAAACAAGGCATAAAACACCACCTTACACAGAAAATAAAGTTATTTATGGTTTATAAAATAATAATAGGAATTTTTAGAGGGTGAAATACCATGAAAAATATGAATCTTAAATAAAAAGGACTTGTTTTATCGGAAACCTACCTCAAATCCTTATAACAATGGAAATGCACACCTAATATCACTATCTGGGGGTTTATAAACCCTAAACCTATAAATACCAATCCCAAAAGGAAAAAACCCCAACAAAAAATAATGGTATAACAGAAACCTAGGTATTTCAGGACTAGGGGAGAAGATAGAACCATGAAATATTAGGTGGAGGAGGAAGGAGAAACCCTAAGGGAATGGAAGGAATAAGAGATGAATTCACTTGCTTGAGAAACTTTGAAGAAATATCCCCAAATACACCAATATTTGAATCTCAAAGCAGAAAAAAGTGTAATTTAGTCTTTAATAAGTCTTATGTGGTAAATTAGGGACTTAAATGGGAAATAAGCGTCAATAGTGACTTATTTATGAAATAAACAAATTCCCTTTTCAAATCTGGATGATTTGAGAAACCTTGAGGACATTCGCCTCAATCCATGATGAAGATCAGCTCCAAAGAGGGAAAATAGAACATGGGGGTGCGCCTAGGGTTTGTGGACTCGATTGAGAGGTAGAATGGCTGAAAATTTTTAAAAAATTAATGAGATATAAAATAAATAAATTATTTCCTTAAATATGGAAATGGGCTCACAGGTTGGCCCATTGCCAGAATAAATCACTGAAATACGCAATGATTATGAGTTTCTATGGGTTCCAAATCGATATGGTAGTTTGAATAGGTAATGGGAGGCCAATTATGAATTTTAATTGGTAAAAAGTTTCAAAAAAAGAATGATTTTTAAAAGTAACAAATTTTGTTTTTAAATCTAGAAATGGGCTCATAGTTTGGCCCAAATCTTGAATTAACCTCCCTTTTTCTCCCAAAATGACTGGGAAACCCCCAAAAACAAAGAAAGAATATAATTTTCATGAAAAATTACTTTAAAATAAGTCAATGATGTGTTTATAGTTATTGAAGATGATTTTTCAGATGTTTAGTTAACTAGAAGAAATGTAAATGTTGATATTTTAGTGGAGGAATGGAAATATGATCTATAATTTCACCAAAAAATAATGAAATGGAAGTTCAAATATTATATTGATCAAATATAGTTGTTTCTTTATAAATATAATAGGTATTATAATGGATTTATACATCCAAAATTACAAGAATCATGAAATATCTATTCGATGTACTAGAGGTTGTCGATGATTATTTTGAGATAAAGAAAAGGTGGAATTGGAAGATTGATAGATTGAATTATATGGATATACATTCACTGGATGTTTCTCAGTTGTATTACATAACCATTGTGAAGTCACAACCATTGGGAAAATGATGATCAGGATGGTAAATGTTCCTATATTAGTGAAGTAAAGTTTATGATTCAGGCCATTATTTGCGGAAGAGTTGAAGACTTTTAACAGTTAGTTTTGTGCAGGATATGATGAAGTCAAACTCCAATATCTTTGTATGTTTTGAATTATATTAACTAAATATATAGAGTGGGTGGGGGTTTCAAATCGGAGACTTTATATTACCTACTTTTTTAGGATTAATTTTTCATATATAAATGGGTTACATCATTTGAATTTTTTTTGTTTTCATTCTGAACTATGTAGAGAATTTTGAGAGAGCAAGATTATTGAGAGTGTTATATACATTCATCAAATGATATAATATTTCGAAGAAGGATTTTTCCTATTTATCATAATTGGAATCCAAATAACTAGATAATTATAGTTATATATGATGGGTTTTAATAAGTTTAATTTTATTTGTATAAAATTATTTTCAATTTAGGAGTCACTCAGGATAACCCAAACATTGTTTCTGGTGGGAACTAGTATAACCATATTTTCGAGAGACTTTAGTTATAGATTCAATTTTGGTTAAATTCTGATCCATTCCCATACGACTATTATTTTTATGATCATACTATAAAATACATGACTTGGACATTCTGAGCATAGAAAGAAGTAGGCATGGTCATTGGGACCGAACATTATAAAAATATGTGTACCTTGCTCACTTGTTTAGTGTACTATATACAAGTGAGAGTGAGTTTATTTTTAGATTTAATAAAAAAATTAGCAAATAATAGATGTTAAATTAATGTTAAAATATGTTTTAAAAAGAAACCATGGATTCAGCCCCCTCATTTTCCCCCACTCTTGGGAATCACATTTGTAACCCAACATATATAGAAGTGCCATATATATAAATTAAATATATTCAAAACCATTACATAGAATGTATCTATTTTTAGTATATATGATGATATATATGACTAATATTTAATATAATAATCATATATAATTTTTTTCTAGGATGATATTTAAGATGGTCATATTAAATAACTATTATATATATATACACACACACATATCCTTATTTACACCCAAAATAGTGAAACTACATATGATTATTAAAATAAATTTATCTTATATATATTATCCTTACTATCTTTATATTATGGTTTTATATATAACCATAATATATTTTAATTTTAAATTTCAAACATATTTTTTTAATACAATAACTCTAGGAAATGCAGTAGCACCAACAGAAAAATTGTAGTGACAACACAAAAATATAAAAACATGAGTTCAAAACATATGGTAAATTTAGAAATGAAAATACAATAGGGATATCTATTAAATAAATAACACAATAACTAAATAATTCACTTGATTAAAATTCTATTGAAAATTGTTATTGAAATAAAATTATAATATAATTTCCCTGAGTTTTATGATAAATATGTATTATGAAAAAAATTACCAACTACTAAGAAGAAAAAAATCTAATGATATATCGATACCACTCTTCTAGGACTTCATTACATTCATTATTTCAAAATCCATCATAATATGAGTCTGGATAGTAATAAATGTAATATAAAATTACAAAAAATATGATGTAATTTAACTTTGATGTGTAATTGAGTTTATTTATATATATTTATACAGGCATATACCTTTTTAGTGGTTTCAGTTATTTTTTGAGTGGTGATATATTATAAATATCTATTTATATCATGAAAATTTAAAAAAAACAAAAAAATATAATGTTAGAAAGCTTTCAATAATGAATTCATGATTACTTGACTAATGTTCCTTGTGTAGGCTTGTTATATTCAATGAATCATAGGACGGGTTTATTGGTTTGTGTATGATACAACTACAGAGACATAAAAATAAATTTTAAAATATTAATGTAAAATATTATAATTATAAAAAATATATATGGAGCCAAATAAAATTATATATTAAATAATTATAATGACCATTGGTGGTGTTAGGATTCCCACCAACCTAATTTAAGAAGAATATTACAATATTTTGTTCAAGTAGTAAGATTAAGCATAATGACATCCAATAGACCTTATAAAATTTTAATTATAAAGTTAAATTAAACATTTTAGATATTATTATGATAAAAATAATTTAACATTTCATATAAGGTTACAGGAATAAGTGTTTAGGTTCTGTGCTCTTTATGATTGTATCCCGTGAATCTATTTATTGATTCTTGACACATTAATAAAAAATAACATGAAATACACCTACAGAATATAATGAGATGAATTCATACCAAAATTTTATTATATGGGGGATAATATAACTATCATAAAGTTATCATATTAAAAAATATAATATCATTTGGAAATTATTATGAATAATAAAATAATGAACTATTATAAAAATAAAATTCCTCATATAGAAATTATGTTTAATTACAATATCTATACATCATCCGACACACTAAGTGTAATCATTCACACTCTCTCTCTCTCTTAGTAATGGAAATGTCTAAATTTTACATTGGAATAGTCTTGGTATCCATAAACATCTATACATTTATAACAAGTGTAGATCAATACATTTATAATGATTGAGTCACATATCAGTATTTTTATAGCTTTGAAAACATTTTACTCCTTTTCTCACAACATGGGGTGCATATAACACACCTATACTTAATGAAATAAATTTTTTGATAAAATTTGATTTCTTTAATAGCTTTTGTTACATGAAATACAATGTTTTAAACAAACAACTATATTCAATTACTATTATTATTTAAAAAATAGAGTTATGATATTTTCATTAAACATTAAGGTATGAATATGAATAACCACATATTGAAGGTTCACTATAATTTTTTTTAAAATAAAATATATTTGTAAATAAGTACTTAATTTTTAGTAAAGTCGTTATATTCTTCAAAATAATTTTTTTTATCAAAAATGACAATTATTTCACTTTTTTTGAAAATAATATACCTAATATTTTTTTCCAAATGTTGAAAATTTATTTTAAAAAATAAATATTATTTTTGAAATCAAAATTTCAAAATTATCGTTGAGTGATTCTTTTAAAAAAAAATTAAATGATTTTTTTTCGATAAATAGTAAATAATTCTGATATTTATTAAAAATTTCGTTTTCATTTAAATAATTTACAGGCCACACTTTATTTTAATAAGGATTTGAAAGTAAAAGTATTTTAATTATATTTTAATTTATCAAATTTTCTCTATTTAAATAAATTTCGTTTGTAATATTTTTGTAAATTTTTTTAAAAGTTTAAATGTTTTTCTTTAGAAAAATGTTTTTCTGTCGCATCTTCAGGAATAATTTTAAATTAAACATTTCCAATTATATGAATTAAATATGGATATAATATTCCATATTTAGAATCTAAATAATTAATATAATCTAATAAATTCAACTTAATTTTTTAAAATAATGAATAGTAAAAATATTAGATATTAATTATTATGGTTAGGGTAAAATGGGTTTACGGGTGTTAAGTTTAAATGATAGGGATCAAAAATGACCTAAAACATTTTAAATTAAGATTTTATATCAATATTTCTACCTTTCCCTTATATAGGTTTGATAATGGTCTATTTCGGAGCCTTGTGACATTTGAAAAACATGGGTACACTTTTCATTTAAAAACAATCATGTAAGTCCTCGTCCCCACTTATAAAATTCCCCCTCTCTTCTCCTATTAAAAATTACAAAATCATTTTTCCACAAATACGTATCCAAATTATTTCCTTACCTCCCAAACCACTTTCTATAGGCTTTATTTTTATTATAAAACCCACTTAGGAGGGCTTTAGGACTAAACAAAAGGAGTTACTCCCCAGAAAAGGCAAAATTATTAACATTGAATTTTGTTTTATTTCTTCTTCAACCTTATTAAAATCTGATTAAACAATGTTTATATAATTAAAATTTTATATAAAATATAATTATATGTTTTTATGTTAATTGGATAACCTATATCCTTCTCCTCTTCTATCAAAGGGGAAATGAAACCATCGATCTTGAGTATGAGGAACTACTGCCTTGTGAACTAATGTAACTCATTTTCCATCATCAACACTAACAGTTGGATATAATGATGGATTTAAAAAATAAATTATAGTTATTAATTATTTATAATTATGTAATTATGATATCACATATGCATTTTTTACATTTCATTATCTGGGAATACAATAACGTCGCTTGTGTGTACGACAGACTACCGCCTCACGAAGCAACGTGATTTATCTTTCACTTAAGGTTTTCATGGAAGGGAAAAAATATAAATTTAATTGATAGATTTGATATATATGAAATCATAATGACTCAAGAAAATTCTAATATTTTTTACTTTCCTTATGTTCTATCAGTTGAGAAAATGGAAACAACATTCATGCGTATGTACGGTTTACTGTCTCCATGAACGGTGTAATTAGTTTTCTATCTCTAACTTATATGGATTAATATAAATAAAAATATAGTAAATATATATGATATTTATATCATGGTTAAATAATTTTAGATTATGGAACAATTATCAAAGTAAAATAACCATAAATTCAAAACCAAAACAAACACGCAAAATGTAGTAGTTATTACCTGATATGTTATTTTAACAAGGAATTGTTACTAAATAGGTGATTAAAGGTTATATGTAAATCATATATAATAAGATATATATATATATATTCTTATGGTTTTGTTATATATTTATAATAAACATATATTTATTATACCAGATTTCTGGACGTTTATAAAGGAATTATGGACTTAAGGTAAGGAAATTTCATCTCAAATTTCCTTATTAGGAGGTGTATATACATACCATTTTACATGATAAATCATTAAATTATTTAATATAATTATATTTAAAGTTTCATTAAAATTTATTCTCTCATTGTGGTTATCATTGAGAATTTACCAAAGCAAATAAGGGATTTCAAGTCTCTCTTTTATTTTTGGGAGACATATACCATATTCACCACTCTTTTCTTCTGTGTGGTGTATATAATTTCACGTTTACAAGTTATATAATGAATATAAATACTTTAATGTTATTTAATGCTTCATTTTTTTATTTACTTCATTGGGCTTATAATTCACACGATACAATATGTGTAAATGTTTTATGTTACAATCTCATTATTTATTAGAATTTTTTATGATTAAGTTAATAATGATGAAATATTGTGATCTATCTCTCAATAAACTCATGATGTTTCTTATAATACGTTGATTTCCTAAAAATACATGTTTTCTTTTCATTTTCCTACCTTTATATACTCAATATTACAAAATAATTTTTTAATGAAAAAATGACTTTATTTCTCTCTTTGGTTGAAAACACCTTTTCATTAATGTAGATATTTTATCAAAATGTTGTAAAAAAAGTTTTCAATATTACTAAATAGATATTGAAATTAATTTTTACCCTTTTTAAGTTTTATAATTTTTTCGAAAATGAATCTTCTTTTCATTTTTTGAACAAGGCACTTTTGACCTATTTACAAAAAATGTGAAAGGAGTTTTTTCTTTTAGCTTATATTGTATGAACAGAATATTCTACTATCAAGACCACTATTTTATTGAAACATTAATTTATAAGATTACAAGGTGATTTTCAAAGAAAAATATTTTTTCAATATTATATTAATTTCGAGTTTTTAAAATATTGTTTTTCAAATAATGGTTATTTTCTATAAAAAAATATCCCAAGTGATATTTCAAAATCATTTTCCATCTTTGATTACAACCATTTATAATACTTAAGATTTGTTGGGAATATGTTCCCATGAGATCAAATTTATTCTTTCTATATATTTTTTATTTTTATGATGATGATATGTATATGAAACACATATATTTTCCATGTGTTTTGATGTGATGAGATGTTTATAAAATCAATTTATTTTTATGGGTATTTATATGATGAATGTTTTATAAAAAATAATTATTTTCATGGGTTATGATATAATGAAATTTTTATGACCTTTTGGAACACATTTTTATGGTTTTAATTATGTGATAGTAGTTATGTTATAACCATTGATGGTGGGTACATTATGACCAAGTATGGGTGGGATTTATATCTCCCAACAATTTATTGGGTAAATATTGACATATAATGAGAAAAACAAGATTTCAATTAGAAGTGAAGCTAGTTTAGTAATTGATTTTTTCCACTCTTATAGTCTTGGTAGTGAAACTTGAATACTATGATGATTTGAGGAGTTAACCCATTCCAAAATGATATCCTTGGAAATTATTCTTTTTATAAAGGAAATTATTTTCAATTCATATGTGTGTACCAAAAATCTATGTATTATGGAAATGTTATGCTATCATGGATTATGTACTTTATTTCCATTACGATTCATTGCTTATTAATAGACAATATTTGTCTCATGAATCATGTTTTTGATCTTTGATATGGAGGGTATGGTTTTAAAATGTCAATCTCATGTTTTAATACATTTATTCTCAAGTTATGCTTTTTTAATAATTGATATCTCCCTTTTTTACCCTTATTGAGTATCTAATATCAACCTTTATTATACTTCCTTACACTATATTATGAAAAAAAATATTATATTTGATATGTCTAAGAAGGTTCCTTGTAACATCTTGGGTCCAGGTGCCACCCAAAGGTTACCAATACCCAGTTGGTCACATGGCCTCAGGGGCATTTCCCAAAATTCTAGATGTTGTAAACTTGCATCGAGGTCCTTGGGTATGATAGTGGGGAAACTATTCTCTCATTGGAAGAGTAACACATTAGAATTGAAATCAGATAACAATATCAGCAGCAGTAATACAATACAATATGTAAATAGAGGAATACTAAGAGTAAATAAACAACTTCAACATACCTACATATATATATATATAATGATGCATGTCATAAGTTATCGTGGAAAGTATCCAAACAAGTCACATGAAGGAATACAATATGAAATCCATGTGTAGAGAAAAAAAGTAACAACTCCAGCATCATTTCAAGCCTCTTCTTGGTCCCATGCTCTCTAGCTCCACAACATTCATGTACCAAAAGTAGAAGGGTGCTTTCCCTTATCTATACTTACAAAAATATAATCTGTTTGGTCCCAAATGCATGACCCAAATAGAGTGTGAGACGAATTGCAGTAGGAAACCACCCAAAGATCTGTCCCTATGAATCAGTGAATATATATGGTTGGAAAAAATGAAAAATGAAGTACTAAACACAGATGTACTCAAAAGTAAACAGACATACAGTTTCAACTACATTTATTTACATTTATAAAAAAATTCAACCAATCATTCACAGGATACCCTCTGGGAAAGTTCTCATAGGATATCTGCTCTGGTTCAACCAAACTCAAGTAACCCTCTGGGTAAGTTCTCATAGACTAACCCCTCTGGTTCAACTAAATATTTAATAAAAAATGATATTACGACCCACTAGGATAGCTCACACAGTCTAACACCCTTGGTATCATGTAATAAAATACTTTCTGAAGAATCACTCACTATCAATTCCCTTTATAGACTTTTTTAATGATAATCTATAGACTCTCTGGTGAAGCACTCAACATCAATTCCACTTGTGGTCTTATAATGATAACTATAGACACTCTGATGGTTCACTCAACATCAATCCCCCCTATAGTCTCCTAGAACGATAAATAAAACAGAATCTCTGAGGAAGTAAACAACATAAATTACCCCTATAGTATTACTACACCAGGTTCCAACATCCCTGTTTAAATCAATCACTCACAAAAGATAATCAGAAGTCAATGTAAATCACAAATACAACTTGGATAAGAAACTAAAATTCATATCAAAAAGGACATCATATAATATCAACTCTACCCTGACAATAGTAGCAATGGAAATAAGAAGAACCTAACAGACAATTCTCTACCCAACAGCCAATATCAAAGCAAACATGGGAAAAACATCCATAGTAAGGTAAAGAACCTGATTCATAATCAAAATCCCATACTCAAGAAAACAAGACATGGCAGACATTAATAGGGTTAAACTCCCTAAACACACAATAACCTAAACTAGGGTATTGGGCACTTTTGCACATCAAATTTGAGGACAAGCTATGAAAAGGCACAAACCACCTACCTTCGCATTGTAAGATCGATATACATGATCCACTACATCTGAATTGACCTAGATGGATATATATCTACAAAAACATAAAGAATGTTCGACCAAGGATATCTCACAAAAGATAAGAAATCAAGAGAAGAGGCTCTAGAAGAAGGAAGGAATCACAGATCTGATTCCAACATAGGTGACGATGTTCGATTTTAAGTACTGACAGTTGATCGGGGACTCAGAGAAGAATCAAAATCTCCGGTCACTCCTGGATGAGTCGACGTTAGAATATAGGTGTTATGTAAAAGAGACATCACCCTGGTCCGAGTTAACAAATAAAGAAATAAAAATACACAGTCTGTTCATGTAATGTACACATTGTGTACATGCCTTAACCGACCTCTGTTTTAGGCGGTCTCCATGTCACCCCACACAGCCAAGTACTCAACCGTTACACGGATAGTGCATATCTACCCATGGAAATCATGTACAACACTTGTACTCATTAAATTTCTTAAAAATTCCCTTTTTTCTCAAAACCACTTAAAAACAAGATCCGTACCTGAAAAAAGGATTTGGGTTCTTACAAACTCCCCCTTAGAGAAATTCATCCTCAAATTTATCTAAGACGGTGGTGATGAATAAGAATCCTTGAATATCTCTAGCCACTACGATTGTACGTCTTTATCTCTGTTCCATGTCTAGTCCTATACTCGCCTGTGCTGCCATAGCACCCGTACAAGAGGAACAAACTGGCCGCGAAGAACCTTCATGGTTTGATCAACAATACAGATAGGATTCTCCTTGAACGAGGAATCCACCTACCACTCAAACTCCTCGGGTTGAAAAACATGAGACAATTATGAGAAGTAACACCATAGCTGAGAATCATGGAAGATGTCATGCATATCTTGGTGCCTCTAAGGTAACTTCAACTGAAAGGCAACCAGAAGACCTCTCTTCAAAACCTCAAACAGCCCGACGAATCTCGGTGAAAGCTTACCCTGTCTCATAATCATATTGTGTCCCAACCTTGGTGTGACATGTAGGAAATCCTGTTCCAAGGCCTCGAACTCTAGATGTCATCTCCTACTATCAACATAAGACTTCGTCCATGACTATGCAGTAACCATTCACTTTCGAATCAACTATATCTGCTATGTTGTCTAATGGACAAGATGAGGTCCCTACATAGCTGCCTCTCCTTCTTCTAGCCAACATAGGGGTGATCGGCATGTCCTACCATACAATGCCTCATATGGTGCCATCTAAATAGTCTAACGAAAACTATTATTGTAGTAAAACTCCACCATATGTATGTGATTCTCATAAGAACCTCCCGAATCATGGACATGTGCTCAAAGAATGTCCTCCAGCACCTGAATGGTACGCTCGGACAAGAAATCTATCTAGGGATGCTAAGTTGTACTCAGAAGTACATGTGTTCTAAAATCCCTATGTAGTCCCTTCCAGACCTGAGAAGTAAAAAATTCATCCTTGTTTGAAACTATGGAGTGTGGAACCCCATAAAAACGTACAATATCTTGAATGTATAACCTTCCCAGCTCATCTACACTGAATGTATCCTTGATCGGTAAGAGGTGAGAAACCTTCATGAGTCTATCAACGACAACCCAAACTATATCATTCCATCAAGGAAACGTTGGTAAACCTTTAATTATGTCCATGTTGACATCATTACACTTCCACTAGGGAATGGGTAACTGCTAAAAATCTCTACAGGTCGCTGATGCTCCAGATTTACCTGCTGACAAGTGGAACACCTCATGACAAAACCAGCAAAATCTCGTTTCATGCATGTCCACCAATATTGATGGTGTAGATATCGATACATTTTGGTGACACCAGGATGAAATTCCCAAACTGAGGAATGAAAATCCCTCGTCAAATCCTCGCATGTGTCTTTCAACACCCATATGAACCCATGAAAACACAAGATCTCATCCTTTCCAATGGTCCATCTAGGAATAGGGTCCTCTAAGGACATTATCTCCTGTAGGACTAGACCTTCTTCATTGGATAGCTTCCTCATTCACACTCGCTCAAGAAGAGTGGATATAACAACTATATAAGAATTAAACCTCTATCCCTCTCTATCGTGAACCTCTAAATGCATCTCAGAGAATAGATCCATAACCTACCACTCACCGATGTCATCATAAGCTGCATGTATTTGAGTCCTCTTGCTCAATGCATCGTCCACTGCATTTCCTTTCCTAGGTGTATAGTCACGCTCAATGTCAAAGTATTGAAGTTACTCAACCCCCTTCATTGTCTCAAATTCAGATCACATTAAGTGAAGTTGTACATGACCTTTTGTGGTTAGTGATAAAAAAATGAACTCTTAGATGGTAGTGACTCCAACAACACAAAGCACGAACAACAATACCCAACTCATGATCGTACATCGGGTAACTCCTCTCATGTGGCCTCAACTACTGAGATCGATATGCAATGACTTCTTCCCCCTACAAAAGCACTACTCCTAGCCTGACACTAGATGCATCACAATAAACAATATAGTTATTTCCTAAATCTGGAGAAAACTAGAATTGGTGCTAAAGTCAACCTCCTGTTTAACTCTTGAAATGTTGAATCGTAGGAATCTTTCCATAAGTACTTTGCGCCCTTCTTAGTCAAGCCCATCAGCGGTGATTCTAAGAGTGATAAGACCTATATTAAATGTTTGTAGTAACCATACAACCCTATAAAACTCGGTACCACATATAGTTTCTTTAGATTATTTTAGGAAATTACTGCTCTCATTTACTCTGTGTCTATTGATATTCATGTCTCTGAGAAAACATGACCCAAGAACTAAATCTGGTCTATCCACAAGTGGCATTTTCAGAGATTAACATATAATTGATGCTCTCTTAGTGTACTCAAAATGATCTCAAGATGGGTAGAATGGTCATGTCGAGTGCGAGAGTACAACAAGATATCTTCCCCAAAGACTAGTATGAAAGAATACGAGTATGGATGAAACACTCAGTTAATCAGTTCCATAAAGACTAAATGAGCGTTTGAGTGAACGAATGACATAAAAAATACTCATATATAACACAAATTCACCGAAAGGCTATATGGAGTATATTATATTTTCTAACGCACAAGTGATGGTAATCAGATCTCAAGTCAGTCTTCGAGAACACCCAGTATTCTAGAAGGGGATTAAAGAGATCAACAATCCTCGGTAAGGGATATTAGTTATTGACTATCAAAGGGTTCATCTTTTGATAATCCACATAATTTTTAAGTGTACCATCCGCCTTATTTGCAAATAGGACATCAGAACCCTAAAGAGAAGTATTGGGTAGAATGAAACCCTTTGCCTATAACTCCTCTAACTATTTCTTGATCTCCTACAACTCTGGTGTAGCCATATTATAATGAGAAATGGACACCATTGCAACCCCTAGTATAAGATCAATAAAACCTTCTACCACTATCCCCAAAGGAAAACCAGAAAATTCCGCTGGAAAGACATCCCTGTAATGATCCACTATTGGTGGAATGTCCATCTGGGAAGTCCACTGGTCATCTAGATACATACTTGTAATTTGGGATATAACTCCTCCCAACCCATGATGCTCGGGTCCCTCTCTGATCACTTGGAAATCCCATTTTCCATTATGTAGAAACAAATCGCCCTCTGGTGACACAAAACTTTCCATATGGAGATAGAAATCGACAACTATATAGAAGAGAAATGACTAGTTCCTTCTGAGAATGAATCCATAGCCCATCATCTCAAAGATATAAAGGTCCCAAGAAAAGTTACACCCACCAACATCAAGAGGGAACTCCTTGCACTGACCTACACTAGCTGCTCAAATCCCCAATATTGTGTCGAGCGTCAGGACATCATCTGAAGTAACAATATAGAGCCCAAGTCTCTCCACAATAGAAATAGATATAAAACTATGGGAATCCCCTCTATGAAAATGTGCAGAAGATAAAACTGAGGCAACTAGAATCATAACTCGAACTGTAGAGGGTCTGGGATCCTACTCATGGTGGTTCTGCATTTCTGCAAATGTATGACCTATACCACAACTTTGTGACCCTACCTTACCACCATGAGATAATCCACCATGTGTTCGCTGAAAGACTGGGGACTGCCTACAATGGCCACAACCTCCATCTCATCCTGAATGAATAGAAGAACTCTAGTTCCAAGACTGATGAGAATATGGGGGTCCTACTCCTGAATGAGGAGTCATAGAAGAACCTATGTCACCTGCTGCTGGTGAGAAGAACTAATAAAAATGCCAAAGATGACCCATCTAGCCACAAGATCGGCACTCCACTAGTTCTCTCAGACAAAATGGCCTCGTATTCCCACCTTACCCACACCAGTATCATACCACCTGGCTACACAAATGTGTATCCCTTCTACTCGGATATCCATCATTAGAATCCCTGCAGTTCTTCCAACTATCAGCTAGAGAAGCACCAACTCTGGATGCTGAACCGCCCTGGCCCATAGCTCCAAAATCCCTTAGTCTTCACTCAATGATCCTCTCCTAGTTGACTATGGATGATATGGTCATCAACCTAAAGATTCTTACCTAAGATCATATGTCATGCCTGATACCACCCCCAAACTTCCTTGATAGGAAGAGCTCATCACATGATAGAATGGGTGTAAAGCGCTGCAGCTCAGTGAAGCGAGAGGAATACTCCATGACTGATAGAGTAACCTGCTCCAAACTCATGAACTCTCAGGCTTAGTCTACCCTCAAAGTCTTCGAGTAGAAGTAATCATAAAAGGTATGGTGGAACTCATCCCACACCATAACCTGCTGGTTTCCCGCCTGTGAGATCACATCACACCATCTCTTGTAAGAATCCTAAAGCATATACATAGAGAGATTCACCATCCTCTCTGGAGGCATCTCCATATTCTTGAAGATCAACATCATGCCTTCTAACCACGACTCTGCAGCCTGAGGTCCTCCCTCCCCTGAGAATGTAGGATGATGCTGCGGGTGAAAAACCTGTGTCAACTCTGCCATATATGGGGTAGGATGCGGATTTCCCTCGAATCTATGCATAAACCTCGCAAAAACTTCTCGGAAGTGTGCATCATTACCTGTTTCTGGAATGACAGCTCGTGCCAAGATTGACATGACGAGAGGATCTGCTGGTAGTCCCTAACCAGCCATGTCTCGTGTCTTGTTGTGGCCCTATATATGGAGAATAGTCGGAGGACGTCTCGGTGGAATGACTCTACAAGATCAAGAAAACACATCTGTTCAAGATTTTCAGTAAATAAAACATAGAAGTTTAGGAAAGGAAGAATAGAAGAAAACAATCATGTTTTACAAACAGGGATACACGGCATGTGTGACCAAAACACAGTGAGTCCCTTGAGCCATTACATGGGTGAGTACGTTTTCCAAAATTATTCATGTAACACCCCAACACATGGAGTCTACCTCCCAAGACACAGCGTGTACTATAATTGATCCCCCTACCCACGTTCCTCTACATGTCTAAGCCACATAGTTATCGTAGAACAAAACTATATGGCATGTTCACCCTAAACATGGTGTGTGCCTGTTTTGTTTCAATCCTCCCATATAATTAGTCACATGGTCGGTGACACAGTTGACTATACATGGCGTGTTTATGCTATAAATGTCGATTACTAGAAGAATTTCCTTGACCCGTGTCATTAGTCACACGGCCAGAAACATGGTCGACTCTACACGGCGTGCAAGAACGGAACATGACGTGCACAACCTAAGTACAAGGTGTGTGTCACCCATAATTTCCCATCCCCATGTCTCTTTCCACCCAGGTAGTCACACAGTCAAGGATTACATGGTGTGTACATATAGTAAACTGTGTGTACTTAATAAAAGTTGTTCCCTCCCGAATAGAAGGTTATATGGCGTGTATTCATCCATACACACTATGTATTCTTGGTTTTTCTGAAGAATAAGCCTCATATACTATTCGATAACCCCATAAAAACATTGAAACAAACACAAATGTGCGAAATTATGATCTTTGGGGGCCCATTTTCTTCACGAATCAAAGCTTGGCATCGTATTCTTGTATTTCACAAGGTATAACAGTTCCCAAAATCACATGATCCCCTAAATTACAATCCATGAGGGCCAGTAAAACCTCAGGGACTAAAGTTGGGCATTCATTCAAATGAAACATTAACATTAACAATACCCTATAATACAGTAGGTATTCTATCAAGGAATCTATCACAATGACATGAATATCTAGCACAATATCTATCACAACAACATGAAAGCAAGAATGAACCCTAAAAGGCATGACAAAAATTCATGACATGTGATCTATAGAAAGTTCCTATATGATGCATGAGATTTCATACCATCATCTCATCGGGTTGAAATAGAAATTATACCTTAATTATATCAACAATAATAGCACAAAACATGTGAATCACCCAACGGTGAAATAAAATCAACTGTAATAATTTTTAAACCATAAAATTGCAATATAAGAGGTAAATTGGTTTTTCCTTATACACGGGCTACCTACTCCCGGTCACATGGCCTCAAGCACATTTACACAATCTTTAGAGGCTACCGACTAGTCACGAGGGCCTTGGGTGTGATAGTGGGGATACTTTTCCTTCATTTATAGAGTAACACATCAGAATAGCAATCAGATAATAATAGCGGGAACATTAATACAATAAAATAAGTAAATAGTGGAAGATTGAGAGTAAATAAATAACTACAACATATATATATATATATAATGATGCATGTCACAAGTATCCAAGAAGGCATCCAAAAAATCCACAATGATGGAATACAATACTAAATCTAAGTACAAAGGAAAAAAAGTAACAACTCCAGCAACATCGCAAGCTTTAGCTTGGTCCCATGATCTCCTGCTCCACAACAACTAAGTACATGAAGTAGAAGGGCCCTAAACAGGGTGTGAGATGAATCCCAAAGAGAAACCGGCTTAATATTTATGCCTAACTACCATTGAAAAAGGATATAACTACTAAATTAATTTATATTTTTCAAAAAAAATTAAACTAATCATTCACAAGCAGCCCTCTGGGAAATTTCTCATAGCCTATCCTCTCTGTTTCAACTAATCAATCTCAAGTAACCCTCTGGGTATGTTCACAAAAAATAACCCCTTTGGTTCAACATAAGATTTCATGAAAAAAATATTATGACTCTTTGGGGTAGCTCACATAGTCTACCCCCCTGGTCTCATGTAAACATAGTCTCTCTAAGGAAGCACTCACCGTCAATTCCCCCTATAGTCTTTTAACGATAATTTACAGACTCTCTGGGGAAGCACTCAATGAAAACTCCACCTATGGTCTCATAATGAAAACCATACACACTCTGAGGGGGAAATCAATGTCAATCCACCCTATGGTCTTACAACAAGATAAATAAAATAGACTCTCTGAGAAAGCACTCAACATCAATTACCCCTAAAGGCTCACAACACAAGGGGCACACAAACCTGTGTAATGAAATCGTTCACAAACAATATTCAGCAGCCAAAGTAAATAACAGATACTACATGGATCAGCAACTAAAATTCATTTCATGAGAATGTCATATAATATCAACTTCATCATAACAATACTAGGTATGGAAAACATAACATCCTAACATGAAATTATAGACCCAATGGTCAACATCAAAACATACATGGGAAAACACATCCATGACAAGGTAAAAACCCTAATTCACAAAAAAAACTTATACTCTAGCAAACAATACATGGTAGAAAATAATAGGGTTAATCTCCATAAAGACGCAATACCCTAAACACGGGTATCATCCACTTTTGCACATAAAATCAAAACGCAAACTACAGAATGGCACTAACCTCCTACCTCGGTGTTGTACGGTCGATAAACATGAACCATAGTCTCTAAATCGACCTAAAATTCCATAAATATACAAAATAATCAAGAACATTCAACCAAGGATATCTCGTGAAAGAGGAGAAATCAAGAGAAGAGGATCTAGAAGAAGGAGGGACTCACCGATGCAATTCCAACATAAGTGATGTTGTTCGATTCAGAACACAAACAGTCGATCAAGGTCTTAGAGAAGAACCATGATCTTTGGTCTCTCCTAGATGAGATGAAATTAGAAGAAAAGAGTTATGTAAACAAGAAGCAACCCTGATCCGAAATAACAAATAAAAATAAAACTACATGGTGTGTTTATTTAATTTACACGCCATGTACATGCCTTAACCGAACTCTGATTTAGGCGGTCTCTAGGTCAACCCACACAGCCATGTACTCAGCCGTTACAAGGCCAGTACATAGCTACCAATGGAAACCGGTTACATCGCGTGTACTCCTAAATTTTCAAAAAGCTCCCCTTTTTCTCAAAACCACTTGAAAGTCAGATCTATATCTAGAAATAAGATATGTTTTCTTACATTTCTAGTTCTGTGGAACTATGTTGGAGATGACGTAGTTCACTTATGATCCATGTTTTTATGTTTACAAGTTTCCAAATGCACTATAACTAAATAATAATAGAAAGGATAATCATGTTATGTAATGAAATTTCATCTATTTAGATATAATATCTACGTATGGAAAGTGATTGTCTTTCTAGTTGTTAACAGAAAAAAAATGTTAGTTATCCTTTGGAATCTTGGATGTGAAAACATAAGTGAGAATCCTTAGGATAATCCTAAGTATATAAGAATTTTCTAAGTTATGGCAAAGGAAGTAGTGTCGTTTTCCATGAAATAAATCCTTATTTAGATACTACAAGTGGACAATGTTTTATTACAGATGTATCTAGGGGCTATAAGCATGGAAATAGTTGTTCGAGTATATCTAAGCCATCATTCTGGTGCACGATGAGTATTCCCATATTGTGCACCGGGTTTGACACTCATGGGGGATATACTTTAGTTAAATCAAATTTTCATTATGAACCATCACAAAGGATTTGAATAGATGATAACCGTGAATGAATTCGGTTTAACCTAAGGTTTCATAGATGGAAAAGAAAGTGTCATGATTAAGGAATCATATAAATTATTTTTGATGATTATGTGGTTTTCCCATAGTGATTACTATTAATAATACTATCCTTTGTGGTCTTAGTAAATGGTTATAATTATTAGGAATCATAATTACACTGCATATAATGGATAATTCATGGATTATGATAAACAAATTGGATTAGAACTAGAGAAAAATATATTTTGATAATTCCAATTTAGAAATCACAGTAAATAAATATAAACATGAACTTCAGTGAGTTTCCTATCATGTTAAATAATTAAAATATATAATTTTATGAAATTTCTTATGGTAATGAACATAGGGTAAAGAATATTCAACTTCTTATATATCAATAATGTAGGAAAGAGTACCTAGAATAATATCTAAAATGGATAGAAATATGTTTTCTATATGGAAATGAAGGTCGTTGACCAATAAATATCCAAGGAATTCAATACATTATATGTTGGTAACTTTGAAATTATCTAATTTAATTCCACGAACTAAGGGTTATCCCCTATAGAATGGAAGTAACTATGTTATAACTAATCATTGAAGTAAAGGGGTTGAATTATTTATGTATTGGGATTAAAAAATTATTCGGTATAAGTATTTTTTTAAATGTATTTTGGTTATAAGAGTAATGAAATATATAAGTACTTTATTTATTTTTGAAGCATATGTGTCTTCATATAATATTAAATTATGAATTATGGATTCCATCTAGAGTTTATATGTTTTATGTTGATAATATGATCATAGTATTAGAAACCCCTCTTTAGGTTCTATGTGATGCATTTTTAATATGATTAATGAAATTATTGGAGATTCATTATTGGAATAAGGTATATGTAACGCTTAGGTTCAACATTAAATATTATATGAGGATGATTGATATTTTCATAAGTGTAAATGTATTGATAACGATCATGTTTTTTATGAACTTTGGTGATTAAGGTTGTTTTTAAGGATGATTATAATATTTCTACGTACACTATAAGAATTTTATTAATACAGTTTTTTAAATGGAAAACCTATCAAATCAAGCATCTCCAAGGAGAATAACCCCTAAACTGAAGGGATATAAGGGTAAAATGCCAACCACTGGCCTAAATGATGTCTTGGTTACTATTAAATTTTATTAAATGATGTGACATATAGAGATAAATTTTATTTTTGGAATATATATTTTTTCAAAGAGATAACCATGGAATCTAAAAATGATATGCTTATATCTTATTCCTCATGATAATTGAAGATTCATAATAAAAATTACCCAACTCATGATTTATAGTCAGCTGTGGAAATTTTTTAATTAAAGATACATAAGCATTACCATTATTTAGAAAAGTGTGATATATATACTGAGAAAAAAAGCATAAAGTATTTATTCTCATGGAAGGAGTTGAAAATGTGCCAGAGAAGATTGTCAGAGCTAATTAAGGATTAGGGTTTCTCAATACATTACCACCTATGGAATGTGAAAAAGGTGGTCAATGTTTTCAATAGAAATGACTAATATATATTATGTATGATTGAGATCACAAAATATCCAATATTTTTGGATTTTCAAAGGATGTATCCTGAAATATTAAAAGAATGGGTAAAATCATATATTTCAAAAATGAATATTCAACCATCAATAAATGTGAGCATTAATGTGGTGTAGAAGGAAGTTGTAGATCTTCAGAATAAGGTGAGTTTATTATTTTTTTAATGTTTAGGGTCGAATCCTCATTTTATTTTTAAACCAAATACCTCTTTAGACTAGGTAAAGGGAGACCAATTGCATAACCTGAAGGTCCCAAGCCAAGTGGTCTGAATACAAGGCTTAAATGCCCATTGTTTTGGCCCAAAGAGCCCCTCGGTGAATAGTACTTCTACAGTACCCTAGTTTCTACAACACCTGCTATAGTACCGCTTCCGCTACAGATCCTACTACAGTGCCTCTGCCGCTACAGTTTCACCACCGCAACAGTTATGCCGCTGCTATAGTACTGCTATTGTGCCCTACTAGAGTGCTTCTACAATGCTCAGATCTGAATAAAGAGTAATTGGATGAGTCCCATAGTTCATTTTTTTCTTTTCATCTTGGAAGTGTGAAGATGTATATAAATTTGAAATAGTATTTCTTATGGGATGGTTGATGAGAGAAATCAAATAGTTTGTATCTTAGTTCTTGACATGTATGGAAGTTAATTTTGATGGATATATTATAAGGGGAGGTCACAAATATAGCTCATACAAAAATATAAATTGAAATACATCACCATATATTTTGTCATCAAACTACCTAAAACATCAAAAGGCCATAATGATAGATGTGTTGTAGTTGATCACCTTAAAAAGTTGGAAAAATTCATATTTTTTAGAATAATTCTATCTTAATTATATTTCCAAAATATACATTAATGAAGTGGTAGGTTTCATGGAATGAAAAATTCTTTTCTATCTCATCAGGATCCGAGGTTAACCTTGAAGTTCTATCGATGTTTTCAACAAGCTCTTGAAATGGAGTTGAGTTTGAACATTTCATATCATCCTCAAATAGATGGTTAGTATAAGAGAAAAAATTAAAACCTGAGAGGATATGTTTATATTTTTTTGAATTTAAAATGTGTTAGGTATCCACATCTTTCTCTAGTTGAGTTTTCATACAATAATATCATTCAATCGAGCATTCATATGGATTCTTATAAATCCCTACACTGAAAGAAGTATAGAAATCAAACATACTATGATGATGTTAGAGAATTAAATATATTAAGACCTAACTAGGATGAAGAGATGGTTGATAAGGTTGTAGTCATTCATTAACATATATGGGTATCAAAAAAATGACAGAATGTTATGTTGAAATAATTGACGTAATATGAAATTTGAAGTCAGTGAGAAGGTGTTTCTATGAATTTTTAAAAACAAGAAGGTTAAGAGATTTATAAATATTGGAAAAATAATCACTAGGTATGTTTTTCCTTTTTAAATTCTTGATCATATAGTGATGCTATATTATCGATTGGTGCTTCAAAAAAACCTCTCTCATGTTCACGATGTGTTCCATGTATCACTCATAATGATGTTTAAACTTGATCCATCAATGGTACTTAACATCGAGGTCATTCCACAATAGTATGGTATTTATTATGATGAAACACAGGTTTAGATTATGTATCATATAGGAAAAATTTATGAAAAAATACCACTCACCTGGTCAATGTTTTTTGGTGAAACCACCATCTTAAGGATCTAATGAGGCGAGAGTATGCTTAGTTTTTTATACCAAAGTAAGGGATTTTTGAGGAAAAAATTCATTTTTAGGGGGTATAATTTAACACCATCATATTTTTTGAAATATATTTTTTAATAAATTTAATTCATTTTATATATTGCATGACACACCACACTGAGTTTTTAACAAACCACAATATACAATTAATTTATTATTTAAACAACATAATTAGGAATTAGAAATTAACCATTAGAGAATGAATTTAAATAACTAAAATTTTAAAATTAATTAAAATTAATTATGATAAAGAAAAGTTATTTAAAAATAAGTACTTAATTTTTAGTAATGACTTTATATACTTCAAAATAATTTTTTCACGAAAAATGAATTTTATTGAACTTTGTGTAAAAGTAATATAAATAATTTTTGAAACGTTTAGAAATTTTATTGGAAAAAATAAACATAATTTTTAAAATCAACATTTCAAAAGTATCATTGAGTTAATTTTCTATAATTTTATGAAAATATTTATTTTTCGATGAATATTAAAAAATACCAATTTTTACTAAACACTCCATTTTCATTTAATGAATTTACAAGCCCATTTTTATTTTAATATTATTCTAAAATTTAAATTATTTAAATTAAAAAATTATTAATCCAATTAAGGTCATTTTAATAAATTTCATATTAAAATGTGATATAATAATTTTTTATAAATTCGAAGGGGTTTCTTTGGAAAAACATTTTTTTCGTCATGTCTATAGGTTTAGTTTTAAATTAAATTCAGCCACTAATGTGAATTAAAAATAAAAAAATATATTCAATATTTGTAATCATCATAATTAATATTTTCTAATAATATCAACTTAATTTTTTACCATAATGAATAGTAAAAAACAGTAAAAATTGATTATTACAGTTGTGGTAAAAACAGGTTAATCGAGGGATAAACTAAAAAGATAAGAGTTAAAGATGACCTAAAACATGTTCAATTATTATTTTTTCCATAATTAGAACATATAACTTATAATTTTTTATAACAGTCCATTTTTATCATTTTCGGTGCGAAAAATGTGGGTGCACTTTTTTCTTTTTTAAAATTCTATATGTTCCCCCTAATAAAAGGACACCCACTATCGTATTCTCTTTACACATCCAAAACCCATATGTTCAGAAAATACCTACACAAATACTCTCCTTAATTCCATAAACACTTTCTAGGGGCCTTATTTTGTTTAGTGAAATTATTTTATGAAGGCTTTTGTTATAAACCTAAAGAGGTTCTTCAAAGGAGAGGTAAAAATACAAACCTTGTGTTTTATTTTTTTTCTTCCACCTAATTAAAATATTCTTTAAATATGATAATAAAATAAAACCATAATCAACCATATAAGTAGATTTTATTATTTTAATGGAATAACCTATATCTTTATCATCTTTCATCAAGTATAAAACAAGATTATCAATAGTGTGTATAGTGGACTACAGCCTCCCGAACTAATGTAATCCATTTTCCTTCCTCGCTACTCATGGAAGGATAAAATAGCATATTTAAATTACATATATTATATTTATGAAATAAATAAAATTTTTCAATTATAATATCACATATACCTCCTTAATTCTCATTCTATGGGAATATGATAATGTGACTCTTGTGTATGGGGGACTAGCACCTCACAAAATGATCCCCTTTGAGATATCACACCATGAAATTGTTTATTATAATTATATTCATAGTTTCATTTAAATTTATTCTTTCATGGGGCTTATGATTCATAAGTTACCAAATCATGTAAGGGATTTATAGTCTCACTTTTATTTCTGGGAGACATATTCGATATTCACCAATCATTTCTTTATGTGGTGTATATACAAACCCTTTGACTTCTTATACCACTAATATACATATTTTTATGACATTTAATGTTTCAATTGATTTTAATTCTTTCATAGGGATTATGATTAAAAATACACCAAAGTGAAAAAGGTTTTCTTTTACAATCTCATTATTTATCACGATTGATTATGATTACATTTTTTATGATAAAATATTATGAACTGTCTCAAAAGAATCCCATGAATTTTCTTCTCCTCCAATGATTTCATGAAAATAATTATTTTCCTTTAATTTTTTTCCATTTATGTACTCAATATTCCGAAATAATGTTTTTAAGTAAAATAAAATTTATTTCTCTATTTGTTCGAAAAAACTTTTCTTCTCTATCCATGTTTTCTTGAAAAATTTAAATAATGTTTTTATTATTCTACAAAATTATTTTAAAGTAATTTTTACACTTATTGAATTTTTATAAAAAAATTTATAAAAAATATTATTTTTATTTTCTAAATGAGTAACTATTGTTCTTTTTAACAAAAATATGAAAATAATGTTTTGTATTAACTTGATAAATATGAATATAATTTCTCACCGTCTTGATTACTATTTGCTCTAAATATTAGATTATAATATTCCAATTTTATTGTCAAAGAAAAATATTTTGGTAATGTTTTTTAATTTCTATTTTTTAAAAGATTATTTTTCAAGAAAGGATATTTTCCATAAGAAATGTTCCATGTGATATTTCAAAGTCATTTTTTACATAAGATAAACTCCATTGATGTTACATAAGATTTAATGGGGATATGACCCAATGAGTCGATATTTTTCTTTATTTGGAGGTTGTATTTTTATGATGAATAGATGATTAAAAACTCATTTAATTTCTATGGCTTATGTTACGATGGAACGTTTATGAAGCCCAATTCCTTTCACGGGTTCTGATATGATAAATGTTTTATGAGACCCATTTATTTTCATGGGTTCTAATATGATTAATTTTTTTTACCTTATGGTGAAAAATTTTATGGTTTTCATTACGTGATGGGGGTTATGATATAAACAAGGATGGTGGTTACTTTAAAACAAAGATTTGTGAGACCTATATCTCCCTCCAATGTATTGGGTTAAGATTGACATCTCTTGTGATAAACAGGGATAGAATATGTATTGAACCATATCAAGTAAAAAGACTTTTTATATTATGATTGTATTGGGAGTGAACCGTGAATACTATGATGGTTTGGGTAATAAAACCATTCCATTATTATAGCCTTGGAAATGATCCCTGAGTACAAAGGAAATGATTTTCATTGATTATTTGTATGCCAAAAAACTATGTATTATGCTGATGTTACGTTCTCATGGATTATGTACATTTTCATCCATTATGATTCATGTATTAAAAACAACTAATACTTATTCCATGTCTTAAGTTTATGATCTATGATTTTCAAGGTATGGTTTTAAAATGATAAGATTAAGTTCCCATACCCTTAGGCTCATGTCATTCTTATGTGATTATTGATATCTCTATTGTTTACCCTTACTAAGAAACTGATCTCACCCATTCTTATGTTTAAATTCCCTATGTTATGAAAGAATATATTATATTTTATATGTTTAAGAAGGGTTATAGTTTTAAGTAACTCATTAGAAAACTATGTAGTTCATTTCTGAACTAGTGTTTTATGTTAGCAAGTTTCCAAAGGCACTAGAAATAACTAATTTTTGTATAAATCTTTATGTTATGTAATAAATATTCATATGTTAAGATGAAATATCTATGTATGAAATTTTTTTGGTCACTATTATAATGACCAATACTTTACATACATTGTTATTACTCCAATATTGAAGCTCACTTATTACAACATATAACAAAACCATGAAAGGACCGTATAGGTATAGTGTCTTTAGAAACTGGGAAACAAAATTAACTGGTTCATAAATCATCTACATTGCCTCCCATTTATTTCATCATATCGAGAGTCCCTTTTGGTATATCTCACTTAATAACCTTCTTCTTGGCCTAGGGAAAGAAAACGTACAAAAAGGTGAGCTCAAATTCTCAGTAAGGGTAAACAAAAGAAATATCAACCACATAATATTCGTAAGAACATAACATTTTGGAAATCTTAACCTGCAAAAGAGATCATAATTTCGTAACATGGGAGAAATCAAAGTAGTGAAATGTAATTCGAATAATCATAACATAAAACATGAAACATTGTAACATACACACATAATCATAGAGAATCATTTCTTAGTAGTAAACACTCATTGCCAAGACTATCTTAGCGGACAAAGTCAATTTATGAACCGAGTTCCCTCCTCGTTTCAGTCCTGTTTCACTGAACCGGATTAACCTGCCGTTCCAGCCATGTCTATCTCATGAGATATAAATCATTACCCAATGTATTGGAGGGAGATATAGGTCACACCCATCTCATAATGATACCATTATTCTGTGTTCCACAAAAACTTAAATCATACATTATTGCATAACCTATGTAATAAAAATGGGGGTTTTAAACATCATGACATCATAAAACAATTCATATAAGATAAAGGAATTCATAAAAATATTTCCATCACAACATAATCAAATCAATGTAATAATAGGGATAGAAACAGAATCCTATATTATATTAGATGGAAAATAATTTTGATGAAACACTTGAACTCCATTCTCGAGGAAAATATCCTTTCTATTTCAAAAACATTTTTCCGTTCTTAACATGTCATACAATTTTAAACTAAAATTATTTGATTAAAAATAAAATTGAAAACATGTAAAGTAAGATTCATTGAAATAATGTTCTAAAATCCATTCAGGCCGTATATGTTAAAAAAATAACATTCTTCTCGTACTTTGTCCGAAAATGTCAAAAAGTACCTCGTACGAAAAACGACAAAAGATTTATTTTATATCTTTTACTAAAAACTCACCGAAGGGTAAAATTGGACTTAAAAAATTGTAGGAGGATAGAAATAATATTACATATTAAAGAAACATGTATTTTTATGACAAATATTCCCCAGTAAATACCTAAGAATAAAAATTCTCAGATAAAAATTGAGATTCTGAGATTTTCCCTTACCTTAGGTCCAATTTTCTTTATAAGTGTCCGAACCTCCCCATCTTTGAAGCGCCTCTTTGAGACCTCCACTTAGGTAACTGAAATTTGACTTTGAAGAAGACCAGGACCTATAGGATGTTTCTACGGAAGTGGAGAAGAGGATTTGGTAGGGGTTGGCTGAGCTTTAAGGCTCAAAGTGGTGTGAAGAAGAGAGGGAGGAGGTTCCCTTTTATAAGGGAGGAGAGGGGCATCTTTGGAAATACTAAATATATTATTTTATTATAAAGTCATATTCGGTTTTTAATATCTCCAAATTGATTTATTTTGAAGCTAAGGTGTGTATGGGTCGAAATCCTCTCATCCAATATAATTTAGACAAGTTTAGGTATCTATTTTAACCTTATCATTTACATTTAACATTAAGTTATATAATTCAACTTTTATCATGTCTTCTTGTTTTCTTACACTATAAGGTTAATACACTTACTATAACAAGATAAAAGAACCCCAAGTTGTTTATTATTAATATATATAACCTTATATATTAGTCATTTGGCCTAACCTAAGATTTTTAGGAATAAAATAACAATTAATAATATAATATTTCTTTTAAAAACTATTTTATGTCAATTTTAACACTATTTGGTAATTGATTTTTTTGAAAATCATAATAGAAAGGTTAGTTAGAAAAAAGTTATTTAAATCAATACTATCATGTCATATTAACATAGAAAATTATTGGAATTTATAAAAAGTCTCAAATTACATTTATTTAGGTATTTATAACATCAATTATGTCAATATTTCATTAATAATATAATTACTGCATCATCATTATGTCATAAATAAATTAAATTATATAAATTATAAAAATTAAAAATAAAATACAATTATGTAGGAAATCGTTTTATCTTTCTACTGAATATTTATGGTTGAATTTATCTTATGTATAACCCTATATTAAAAATTATTTACTTATTAAACATTGATTTTAACTATTTTAACCCTTCTTTAAATAAATTAATATTAAATGTCCTAATCTAATCCAAGTGGGCCTAAATGGTCATAATTTATTCCTAATGTTGTTTTTGATCGAATTACACTTATCCAATAGAATTAAGACATGTGTTAGGGTAATAATAATATCATTTTTACCCTTAATTACTCTATTTACTTTTAACCGTGGTAAAAAAAAGTAAAAAGTTATTATTCACCAAAAATTATTTTCATCTCATTGAACCACATTTTAGTCCTTGATATAAACCTTGTCTCTTCTATTTTAGAAATTCCACTCACAGAAGCGGTAAAAGTATGTTTTATGTAAATTTTCAAATTCTCCTAGGAGGTGGGTAAAAGACGGTGAAAAGTTCAATATAATTTTTATATATCTAAAATTATTATAAAATAACTCCAATTAATTGCATTGAAATTATATAGGTATTATGTATCAATTTTTACCTAAAATAAATTTAACTAAAATAAATAATTATTTAAATAAAATGTCGGTTTTTAAATAGTAACCCAGTGTTTTCACTATTCATCAAAAATTGAAAGTTTTCAGAAAAATACCAAAATTTCACCCAAGGCTAATTTCAATATTCCGAATCCAAAAATGAACTCCATTTTGAAAAATCAAATTTCGAAAAGTGGGTATTACTATTCATAACGACTAGTTTTAATAATATTTTAATATCATATTGTTGTTTTGTGAAACTCGGTATTGCGTACAATGCAAACTATAGAGGAAGGTCATGGATGCGTGTAAAGAAAGCCAAGATAGTGTTGTATGTAGTGAAAGATTACTTTGATGATGTATATAGAATAAAAACAAAATATTTCTCATAAAAGTCTCGGGTGTTACATTCTATCCCCCTTAAAATGAATTTCTCCCTCGAAATTCGTCACTTTGTAACAAACAGATGAGGATACCTCTCCCTCATTATATTCTCAAGCTCCCATGTGGCTTCTTCTAATTAGTGGTTCCTCCATAAAACTTCTACCAAGCTAGTGGTCTTGTTCGATAGGACTTTTTCACTACGATTGAGAATCTCTATCGGCTGTTCATCATAAGAAAGATCTTGTTCCAGCGGTACAACTTCTGAGCTGAGTACATGTGAAGGATCAGGTATGTACTTTCTCAAGAGAGAGACATGGAACACATTGTGAACTTGAGAGAGATTTGGTGGAAGCGCCAATCAGTAAGCTACCTTCCCAAAATGATCAAGTATTTCGAAAGGACTGATATACCAAGGGATCAACATTCCTTTCTTTCAAAATCTCATTACTCTCTTCAAAGGAGATATTCATAAGAAAACTTTATCACCCACTTAAAACTCTAGGACTTTTCTTCAGTTATCGGCATAACGTTTTTGTCAAATCTGATCTACTCTTATGTGTTGTTGAATAGATCTGACCTTTTCTGCCGTCTCATCAACAAAATCGGGTCCTAATAGCTTTCTTTCCCTATCTTCATCCCAGCAAGTTGGAGTCCTGCATTTCATTTCATAGAGAGATTCATTATGAGCCATCTGAATACTGGAGTGAAAGCTATTATTATATGAAAATTCCACCAAAGGTAGGTGTTGATCCCAAACTCCTTTGAAATCCATAGACCATGATCTCAACATATCTTCTAGAGTTTGAATTGTCCTCTCAGACTGACCATCTGTCTGAGGATGATAAGCAGTGCTTAAGCTCAACTCTATATCTAGAGTATGCTAAACACTTCACTAGAACATTGAGGTAAACCTCGGATCCCAATCAGATATAATAGAATGTGGTACTCCATGCAATCTTACCACTTTCTTCACATATATCCTGGAAAGCTGATCCAGAGATAAATCCTCTCTAATAGAGATGAAGTGTGATGACTTTGTAAGACGATCATCTATGACCCAGATAGCATTATTGCCTTTGGATGTTTTAGGAAGTCCAGTGAAAAATTCCATGGTGATGTTTTCCCATTTCCATTCTGGTATGCGTAACGGTTGTAACAACCCCTTAGACTTCTGTCTCTCAGCATTAAATTGCTGAGAAACCAAGCATCAAGAGACATATTCAGCAACATCTCTTTTCATTCCATACCACCAGAAGTACTCTTTCAGGTACCTATACATCTTTGTGCTTCCAGGATAAATAGAGAATGAAGAACTGTGAGCCTCATCCAGCAACTCCTTTAATTCTGGAATGGGACGAACCCAAACCTGATTCCTGAACTTTATTATCCCATCACAATCAAGGTTGAATTCAAGAACAGTTCTCTCCTTCTTTTGTAACTCTACATCTCTTTTCTGTGCCTCTTTAATCTTCACATGTATATATATTTGAACATTCATTTGAAAAAGATACTATTTTCCCCTTTTATTATAATTCTACGATCCATCCTTTGTAAATCCATAAATATTGGATCTTTTGTGATCCTCATCATGGATAAGCTAGCATGGTCTTGTCAACTTAATGCATCTACCACCTTGTTTGATTTCCCAGGGTGGTAATGAATTGAGCAGTCGTAATCCTTAATCAACTCTAACCATCTTCTTCGGTGCATATTCATTTCCTTTTGTGTGAAAATATACTTTAAAATTTTATGATCAGTATAAATGTCACAACTTTCTCCATAAATATAATGCCTCCAAATTTTTAATGTAATGATTACCGCAGCTAACTCCAAATAATTAGTTGGGTAATTTTGCTCATGTATTTTAAACTGTTGTGAGGAATAATATATCACCATATCATTATGCATAAGAACACACCTGAGCCCCTTATTGGATGCATCACTGTAGAACACAAACCTTTCTTCACTACAAGGAAGTGTGAGTACAGGTGCACTGGATAACCTTATTTTCAAATCCGTTAAATTCTCTTCACATTCCTCCGTCCAAACAAACTTAACTCCTTTCCGAGACAACTTGGTGAGTGGATTAGATAATCGTGAAAAATCTTTCACAAAACATCGATAATATCCAGCCAAACCAAGAAAACTTTGGATCTCAATTATAGTTGTTGGTCTCGAACATCATTTGATAACCTCTATTTTTGCTGGATCCATAGATATCCCCTCTTTTGAGATAATGTGACCCAAAAATGAAACTTTTGGAAGCCAAAATTTACACTTGGTAAATTTGGCATAAAGATTCTCCTTTCTCAGGGACTTAAATACAATTCTCAAGTGATCTTCATGTTCTTCATTTCTCTTTGAATAGATAACAATATCATCTATAAAGACTACCACAAACTGATCAAGATAGTCTCTAAAGACTATATTCATTAGATCCATGAAGATAGTAGGGGAATTAGTAAGACCAAATGGCATCACTATAAATTCATAGTGTCCATTCCTTGTACGGAAAGTCGTCTTTGGTATATCCTCTATTTTGAACCTAAAGTGATGATACCCGGAACGAAGATCAATCTTGGAAAAGTATTGAGCTCCGCGTAGTTGTTCAAATAAGTCATCAATGCGTGGGAGAGGATATTTGTTCTTGATAGTGATATTGTTAAGTTCTTGATAATCAATGCAGAGTCTCATTGATCTATCATTCTTCTTAACAAACAGAATAGGTGCTCCCCAAGGTGATGCACTAGGGCGTATGAATCCCTTATCAAGATTCTCTTGGAGTTTTTTCTTCAATTCCTGCAACTCAATTGGAGCCATTCTATAAGGTGTCTTTGAAATAGGCAAGGCACCCAGTACGAGTTCTATTGAAAACTCAACTTCACGATTTTGTGGAAGACCCGAAAATTCCTCTGGAAAGACATCATCAAACTCTCATACAATGGGAATATTCTTAATCATGAGTTTCTCTCCAACCATTTGAGATAAATAACCCTCATTTACTGGAATCAAGACCCATAAGATGGAAGAACTTTCCACTGGAAGGTTATGTTCATCCTTGCATTGATAGATGATCATAGATTGATCTGGAATATGAAATGTGACTTCCCTTCTTTGGAAATTGATATGAGCTCCATATAGAGAAAGCCAATCCATGCCAAGAATCACATCAAATTCCACTATAGGAAGGATCACAAGATTTTCAGGAAGCACTTTCCCATAAACTTCAATCAGAGAAGAATTATAAACATTTGATGTGACTGTTGTGCCATTAGGGGTTGTAACTACTAACTCAACATATAATTGTTGAGGTAATACGGTGATACCCTTTGAAAATTCTTCGGAAATAAAAGAGTGGGTGGATACATAATCAAATAAAACATTTGCTACTTTAGAGTGGATGGTATGTGTACCTTTCACCACTTCGATATCATACTCCACATCACTTGTAGAAATTGCATATGACTTTCCTTTGTCTTTATCCTTAAGAGTTTGTGGACGTCAATCTTCATAAACAACCCTTGGATTAGGTCATTTATTGGAATAATTCCCAATTTCCTTGAACTTGTAACATTGAAGTGTAGGAGGTGCACTCTGTGTAGCCATTTATTTGATCGCATCTTTAGACATCTTCTTCCCATCATTGCGGCATTCAAATGCCCGATGACCTTCCTTTCCACATTTGAAACATTTACTTATCCCCTTAAGACAAATCCCTCCATGTTTCTTTCCACACATTGAGCATAAGGGACATCACATCTTCTTTTTAGTGTGCTCTTTAGATTTCCCTTTGAATTCCATTTTCCTCTTCTTATCAAACGAATATGACTAATGGGTTACGCCAATCTCCATCTAAACTTTTAGAGCACATATAATGATTTCCTCATAGATATTGAAGTACCGTATGGCTAACGCCCTTCGAAGACTTGGTTTTAAGCCACTAAAGAATCAATCGATCTTACTCTCAGGTTGGATAATAATCCCAGAAGTGTAACATGAATGTCTTGTAAAATTTGCTTCACAGGTACCAATAGATTCATCATCCTTTTTCTTTAGTTCAAGAAAATACTTATCTATCTTTGTTCGGAGAATACGAGGGATGTACTTATTGAAAAATAAGTTCTTGAACTCTTCCCATTCTGTGGACTCAATTTCATCCCTTTGCCTCGAATTCTTAATAAGATTCCACCATTGATCAGCATCACCTTCCAAATGATATACTGTGAAGAAGACTTTATCATGTTTAGAACATTGAAGAACTGAAAATATCTTTTTAGTGGTACTGATCCATTGTTCATCCACTAACGGATCAGAAGACCCGCTGAATGAAGGTGGGCGTTGCCTCATGAAAGATTCAATAGAATGTTGCTCCATCCTTTGCTCGTTTAGAAGTCCTGCATGATTCATAGCTTGAGAAAGTTTTGTGAGCATGGATACAAGATTTTTCATTCTAGATCCCATAACGTTTGGTTTCTCAGGGGGACAATCATTGCATTTCTCATCGCATTCCGCATTAACACGGTTCCTTCGGGTTCCAGCCATTGACTAAAACCAAGAATAATAGTGTGAGAAACACTAATTATAATAGGAAAAACATATAATAATGAATAAAATTTCACACTTAAGGTCTTATCATAGGTTGTTCGTGGACATTTATAAAACACTAAGATTGTGTTCTATGCTTAGACATATCCTTAGGTTTCTTACTAAGGCTTTCACATCCTAGTTTCCAAAGTTTGACTATACACATCCTCTGATACCAACTATAACGACCTGTACATTACATACATTGTTATTACTTAAGAATTGAAGAACATTTATTACAACATATAACAAAACCATGAAAGGACCGTATAGGTATAGTGTCTTTAGAAACTGGGAAACATAAACATCTGGTTCATAAAGAATCTACATTGCCTCCCATTTATTTCATCATATCTAGAGTCCCTTTTGGAATATCTTACATAATAACCTTATTCCTAACCTGGGGAAAGAAAATATAGAAAAGGGTGAGCTCAAATTGTCAGTAAGGGTAAACAAAAGAAATATCAATCACATCATATTCATAAGAACATAACATTTTGGATATCTTAACCTACAAAAGAGATCATAATTTCATAACATGGTATTAATCATAGTAGTGAAATGTAATCCCAATAATCATAACATAAAACATGAAACTTTGTGTCATACACACATAATAATAGAGAATCATTTCTTAGTAGTCAAGACTCATTGCCAAAACTATCATAGCGGACAATGTCAATTTCTGAACTGAGTTCACTCCTCGTTTCAGTACTATTTCACTGAACCGGATTAACCTGCAATTCCAGCCATGTCTATCTCATGAGATATAAATCATTACCCAATGCATTGTAGTGAGATATAGTTCACACCCATCTCATAATGATACCATTATTATGTGTGCCCCAAAATCAAAAATCATACATTATTGGATAACCCATGTAATAAAAATGGGATTCATAAACATCGTGACATCATAAAACAATTCATATAAGATAAAGGAATTCATAAAAATATTTCCATCAGAACATAATCAAATTAATGTAATTATAGGGGTAGAAATATAACCATATCTTATCTTATATGGAAAATAATTTTGATAAAACACTTGAACTCCATTCTTGAGAAAAATATCCTTTCTACTTCAAAAACATTTTTCCTTTCTTAACATGTCATACAATTTTAAACTAAAAGGAGTTGATTAAAAATAAACTTGAAAACTTGTAAAGGAGGATTCATGGAAATAATGTTCTAAAATCCATTCAGGTCATATAAGTTAAAAAAGAACATTCTTCTCGTACTTTGGACAGAAAAGTCAAAAAGTACCTCTTACAAAAAATGACAAAAGATTCCTTTCAAATCTTTTACTAAAAACTCACCAAAGGGTAAAATTGGACATAAAAAATTGTAAGAGGATTTAAATAATATTAAATATTGAAGAAACATGGATTTGGATGATAATTATTCCCCATTAGGTACCTAAAAATAAACAATCTTGGATAAAAATTGAGATTGTGAGATTTTCCCTTACCTTAGGTCTGATTTGCTTCGTAATTGTCTGAACCTCCTCTTCTTTGAAACACCTCTTTGAGACCTCCTCTTAGGGAACTAAAATTGATCTTTGAAGAAGAAAAAAACCTCTAGGATGTTTCTAGGGAAGTGGAGAAGTGAATTTGGCAAGGTTTTTCCGAGCTTGAAGGCTCAACGTGGTGTGAGGAAGAGAGGGAGGAGGTGCCCTTTTAAAAGGGAGGAGAGGGGCACCTTTGGAAAAACTAAAAATATTATTTTATTATAAAGCCATATTCGGTTTTTAATAGCTCCAAACTGATTTATTTCGAAGCTAAGGTGGTTATGGGTAGAAATCCTCTCATCCAATAGAATTTAGACAAGTTTAGGTATCTATTTTAACCTTATCATTTAGATTTAACTTTAAGTTAGATAATTTAACTTTTACCATGTCTTCTTGTTTTCTTACACTATAAGGTTAATAAACATACTATAACAAGACAAACGAAGCCCAAGTTGTTTATTATTAATATATATACTCTTATTTAAGTCATTTGTCCGAATCATAGATTTTTAGGAATAAAATAACAATTAATAATATAATGTTTGTTTTAAAAACTATTTTATGTCAATTTTGACACTATTTGGTAATTGATTTTTGTGAAAATCATAACAGAATGATTAGTTCCCAAAAAGTTATTTAAATCAATACTAACATGTCATATTAACCTAGAAAATTATTTTAATTCATAAAAAGTCTCAAATTACATTTATTTTGGTATTTATAAAATCAATTATGTCAATATTTCATTAATAATATAATTACTGCATCATCATTGTGTCATAAATAAATTAAATTATATAAAGCTTAAAAATTACAAATAAAATACCATTATGTAGGAAAGCAATTTATATTTCTATCGGATATTTATAGTAGAATTTATCTTATGTATAACCCTATATTAAAAATGATTTAATTATTAAACTTTGATTTTAACTATTTTAACCCTTCTTTAATTAAATTAATATTAAATGTACTAATCTAATCCAAGTGGGCCTAAATGGTCATAATTTATTCCTAAGGATGTTTTTGGTAGAATTACACTTATCCAATTGAATTGGGACATGTTTTAGGGTAATAATAATATCATTTTTACCCTTAATTACCCTATTTACTTTTAACGGTGGTAAAAAAGTAAAAAGTTACTATTCACCAAAAATTATTTTCATCTCATTGAACCACATTATAGTAATTGATATTAAACGTGTCTCTTGTATTTTCGAAATTCAACACACAGAAGCGGTAAAATTAAGTTTTATGTAAATTTTCAAATTCTACTAGGAGGTGGTTAAAAGACGGTGAAAAGTTCAATAAAATTTTTATATATCTAAAATTATTATAAAATGACTCCAATTAATTGCATTGACCTTATATAGGTATTATGTATCAATTTTGACCTAAGATAAATATAAATAAAATAAACAATTATTTCAATAAAAAGTCGGTTTTTAAATAGTAACCCAGTGTTTTCACTATTCATCAAAAATTGAATGTTTTCAGAAAAATACTAAAATTTCACCCTAGGATAATTTCGATATTCCGAATCCAAAAATAAAGTCCATTTTGAAAAATAAAATTTAATAAAGTGGTTATTTCTATTCATAACGGCTAGTTTTAATAATATTTTTATATTTATCGTTGTTTAGTGAAACTCGGTATTGCGTACAACGCAAGCTATCAAGGAAGGCCCCGGTTGCATGTAAAGCTAGCCAAGCTAGTGTTGTGTGTAGATAAAGATTCCTTTGATGATGTATATAGAATAAAAACAAAATATTTCTCATAAAAGTCTCGGGTGTTACAACTATTGTATGTTTTTTTTTCTCATTTTTAATTTTAAATGATGTTATATAATCAATTTCATACCAAATTATATATTTAACACATGTATTTTATAGACATTTTTTTATTATTTCTTGAATAAATATGACATTAATTTATTAATTTCATATGTTTTATTAATTTGGTTTTACATTGGGAAAATAATTATAAAATGATGGGAAACATGATTCTTCAACTAAAAAAAATAAAATATTCTATATTGCCAAATGTTGTATATTTTATGAAGAGATTATAAATTTATTTGAGTTTAAAAATTTAATTATTAATGTAATGTTTCTATTAAAATTTAATATGATTTGGATTTAAAATTAAAGATATATATTTTATTAAAATTCAATATGTATTGTGGTAAAAATTTTATTTTATTTCAAAAATTATTTTATGATTAATGGTAATATATTATTTAAAAATTCGACTAAATTATTGTTGGATTTTAAAATTCATTTTAAGAGGATATATTTTTGTGTGCTTAGAAAAACATTGGATATTGAAAATGTTTTCTATGGATATATTGTTCAAAATTATTATGTGTTTTAAATTTTTTTAATAGAAAACTTTGTATTGTATTTTTGAATAGGGAATTGGGTTATTCAGTGATGGATTATAGAGTAAGGTTGGATATGTGAGTCAGCATTCTTGATGTTTGGCTAGACCACTAGACTTGAGAGAGTTATAACTGTCTCTGATTATTTTTATCTTCATATAGTAATGAATATCCAATCATTTGTTTATTTTCTTTCATAACTATTTTTTTTTTAAAAAAAATCAAGAATAGATTTCAAAAGGTTGTCTTAGATAGTCACTTTGGTCATGTGACCATAAATGTAAAGAATCATCCTTAAACTATTCTGTTGTTTGAAAATTTTGAAGCTGGTTTTATAGTTTTTCTCATAAAATATCCTCCAAGATTTTGAGTTACTGTCCAAATTTTACTATTATAGTCCATTTATGAATCATGATTCAGCCAAACAAGGTCCATTCAAAGTATAAAGAGTTGAATCCATTCAGTTTATGGTTTAATAAGGCATGCATAAAATTAATTTTCTCTAATCATGATTCATTGGATCAAATTGGATTCATATTGATGACTACTGGTCCATAAATACTATGGTATAACACTTTACCATATGAATTTTAAGAAAAAAATAATTACATTTGGAAATAGATCAATTTATAAATTTTTGTTACTAAGAATTTCAGATAAAAATAAAGTGAAAAACTCAAAACTATTATCATTGGTTATTATACCTATGGTTATAATTTGTTATAGGAGTTGAAGGAAGATTATTGAATAGTATAAATTTATAATGTATGATAAATTTAGTAGAAATTTTCTAGACCAATAATATTAAAGGGGATCTCAACTATTAAAGTAGGAATAAATAATTGAGATTATAGGGATAGACAAACACATGCTCATATAGAGAGGGAGTGGAATTTGTGGGTTGTGTATTAAGGGAAAATTACGAAGTCCAATAAACGATTGATATTAATTCAAGAGTGTTGAGAGACATAAAATATGGAATAAATTTAAACAAATTCAAGTATAATCAAGAACATGTTAATATTTATGACATGTTAAAATGTATATAAATTCATTATCAAAAACTAATTGATTTATTATCTTCAATAATTAGCATAACGAGATGATAAAATTAGTGAACAATGATTTTATTATGAATATAAACTATTTATTTTTAGAATTCCATAATTTTATAAGTTTTCAATTTAGAAATTTCACAATGTTTCAAAATATGCAGGGAACTTAATATTTTCCCAAATATTAGGAGTTGGTAGTAGTATCAATGAGAGAATACTGCTTTTAATATTAGTCTCTATAAAATAATTACATTTCATATCATATTTTTATTAAAATATATTTATTTTATTTATAAACCATACGATGATTATATTGAGAGATAATGAAGTTATTTTAACTACCTTATTAATAATTATCTAAGAAGAGTACTAACTATTTTATCCAAAAAACATTAATCCAAAGATACATTTTTATAAAAACAGTATATCCTTTATCAAACTAGGTTAGTCCAACTTCCTCTTTATCAACCATTGATCATAGTACCAAATGTTTTATTTCTCATCTTATTTGACTTATTTTTTTAATCTTTTTGAATTATAATCCAAATTAGTATAGAATAAAACTTCATCAATTAATATGGTTTTTATTACAATTTATTAGTTGATTGCACCTAATTATATTTCATATTATTCATCCTATATAGTATTGTGGTAGTTGGACAGTAAATTTTTTTGATGTATATTGGAGTCATTAGAAATTTTGTATATTGATAATCTTAAATGGTAGATCCCTTATTAAATGAGCAAACAATTATCAATACAATTGGGAGAGATGAACATGCAATTATGTAGAAGAGGAATATAGATTTATGAGTGGAGAAGTAATGGTTGGGATCTAAATCAAAGTAGGTATTGATATCCATTTAAGAGTTCTAGGAGATATCCACTATTGGGTGGGTTTTAAGAGATTCAAGACGAATCAAACAAAGAACCAACAAATATCTTGAGTATTCTATCAAATAATATTTTATATAATTATGGCATATGACTTCCATGGACTACATCATTTACCTTTATAGATTTAATAATATTTTATTTCATTATTAATATATTGGGTTGTGTTTGATTGAAATATTTAATTTGAAACCATGTCAGAATATATAAAATATGAATTATAAAATAATGGTACATTGGAATTTCTTAAAATAAAAATATTATCAATAATCAATTCCTCAAATCATCCTTCAATATCTTTTATTTTTGTGGAATATTTATAGAAATTAAGAAATTCATAACTATTATCCCAAGAGATTTGATTAATATAAACGCATGACATAATAAGCAAAATTTTATTAACCCTTATAATGATTCGGGCCACCTACTCAAAAATCACATCCCTTTTCACATTAAACATAACATAATTTAAATTCGTATAAAAATTATTTATTTTTGAACTACGATAAATTATATAAAAATTTAATATTACCATAAGGATCTAGTGTGGGGAAGTTGGATCCATTGGGAAGTTATACATGCTTCTTAGTATATTATCATATTGTCCACCCCCCTTCCTTGGTTCTGTGTATATTGATAATAATTACTTATTGTTATTTTACATCCACCATTCAATCATTAAATTTGGTTAAGAAATAAATATCTTTTGTTTTTTTATTTCCCTAAATAAATATTGTTATTATCATTTTAATATCAACATAAAAATCCCAAACATGACCATGATATCAACCAAAACATCTTGATCATCATAGTCATTGATAAAATTATAAATTAAATATTGATAAAAATAATAAATGATTCTGAAATTGTCAATGAGAGTTATATTATATTCACAGTATTGTAGAATATATGATTCAATTCTCACTCAGACAACACAAGTAGATTTTGAGAGAAATTTATATCTATTCCCAAAGAAGAAAATAAGAATTATATGTGTTGTATGACTACTCATGCATCAAGGGATATAGATTCCTCATAAATGGTTCCATTTTTTGTGAAAAAATGGTGAGAAACTCCCATTGAGAGTTTTCTATGGATTTCATACATTAGTAATGTAAATGGTTCCAAAGACATAAAATCCATTTCAATGGTATTTTTTCACATTCAAGTCTCATAAAACACCATCTACGGGGAATCTCGATATCTAGGGTTATAGTTCATTTTAAAAGCTTGTATTTTACTATTTTGGGAGAAAAGACAAACTTTAAGATAAAATTTTATGCTATATTTAAGTTAAAAATCATTTTAGGAAAATGTATAAAAAAATTCATTATGTACCCAAATTGTAAAACAAGAGATCACATCACGGATGATGAGATCACTCCGCATAGCACAATCTCAATTCGCATACCATTATATCACTTTACATAATTTGTGATCCATTCATGGAACACTTACTATTTGATCGCCATCCATGATACACCTTCCATGATTTCCCCCTATAGTGACTCATTTGTTAGATCCATTTGTGATGTGTCTTTTATGATCTCCTTCAACAGAGCCTAATTTTTGATATCCCTTTAAAATGTACCTTCTATGAGATCCCTTTAAAACTCACTTTATAGCCACCTATCACCCACATGTGGCCACCCATTTCTGGGAGGTTGTTACCCATCACCACCATTATGTACACTGTAGTCACTTTAGAATATAAAATAATAAAGGAAAATAGAAACCTTGAGAGACTCTTCAGGTAATTCCCAAATTCAATCCAAGAAGAATGGAAATGCATTTTGAGGAAGGACCGTATAAGATTCTTCATTAATAAGACACAAGATCTTTCTTTATGAAGGAAGTTACGATAGACACTATTTACCATAGAAACAACCTCACACATATTTTTCTAGGTCATGCATGTGGATAAAATTCATGTGAACCCTATGTTGATCCATCCTTACGAGGCACCTACGTAGTGCCAAATTTTAGAATCCCTTATATGGGGTTGAATTTTTAACAGTAGTATGTATATATGACATAGAGGAATCCTTTGTTTCAACCTATTATATAAACATCCCTCCAAGAACTCACTATTTCAGATTCCATTATATGAACTCACTTCACAAGACCCATGTCTGCGATCTCCCTACATGAAACAAATTTCCTCAAACTCATTTCACAAGACTCATGTCAATGAACTCCATACATGAAAACATTCACAAAGAACTAAAACAGTTAGTAGTACATGGTCTCTCCTTCATGTCCAATATCACATGACCTCCCTTAATTCGTTCCCTATGTGAGGCCCCATATGAAAATCCCCTACATGGAAATCTTATCCTTCTCTAAGGCTTCCCGAATTAAATTTGGTCCTTCAATTACAGGTACAAACTAAGGGGTCTCCACCACTACACCTAGATACAGAATCAATGATGGGATGAAGTCCCAACACTTATATAACACCATGATATTTTATGAAATCTTTTTTTGAAATAATTTTTAATTCTTTGGTAGATTTTGTTACACACAACACATAATTTAAATGAAACATGACATATTATTAAATTATTATTATTTAATATGATAGTTATCACCAAGACTTTGAACAAGTGGGTATGAATATGATTAAATAACTTATGAAAATATATGGTTTATACAAAAATATAAATTTAATTCTTTGGTTACTAATTAATTAAAAATAAAAATAAAGAGCATTTGAAAATAAAGGATTTTTTTGGAAAAACTATTTTTATGCCCAAAAATAAGTTTTGTCTCAGAAAATTAAATAAATAAAATTTACTAAATGATTTTAATGAAATTTATATATTATTTATTCAATATAAAATTTTAAAATTGCTTTTATATGTTTTATTGGAATAAGATAAGAATAAATCCAATTTTATTCTAAAAAATAATATTTTTTCAAAAATTAGTTTTTCATATATTGTCTACTTATTTTAAAAATAATATATTCCAATTGATAAACATTTATATCAAAAAATTAAATTCATTTTTTAAATTATAATGTAAAAATAATCTTAGGGTTATTTTTTGTGATTTTCTAAAAATATTAATTTCTCAATGAATAATGAAAAATATTGGTTTTTATTGATAACAACCTTTTCCTTTAAAGTATTTATAAGGTAAAAAATTTAAATTTTTTTTAAAAGTAAAATTAAATTAATTATATTATAATTAATCCAATTTATTTCATTGGAGTTAACTCTATAAGGATTTTTTATACAAAATATTTCTAATCTTTTGAAAGTATTCTATTTGGAAAATTGTTTATTCACCAAATCGATGTGATAAATTTTAAATTAAATTATCCCACTTAAGTGAGTTTAATTTGATATAATTTATTCCATATCTATTTTTAGAATATTTAATATTATCAAAATATTTTAAAATAATTTTTTCCAATAAGTAATATTGAAAACATTAAAACTTAATTACAACAATTAATGTAAAAAACAAGTTTACCTATGGGTAAACTAAAAATATAAGGGTTATAAATGACCAAAAACTTATTAAATAATTATTTTTGGTAATATTAAGAAATAATATATTCTAATAATCTATAGTGGGACATTTTATAGACTTGTGTAATGTGAAAAATGTGGGTATAGTTATTGCATTACAAATATTCCATGTGTGTCTTCTCCCCCACTTATGAAGGGTCACCACCTCTCATCTCCAATTAACAATTTCAAAGAAATTTTTTCATCCAATACCCTAATTACATACCCTCATCCCATAATTATTATTTTGATTAAAAACCCCTCCAAGAAATTATTTTTGTGCAAACGTAGGGTGGTTTTCCTAGGAAGAGGTAAAATACAAAAACCTTTTTTTGTTTTATTTATTTTTCAACCTAAAAAACTATTAAATTAAGATTATATATGAAAAAAAGTATCAAAAATATACTTATATTTTATTATGTTAATATCATAACCTATAACCATCTCTTCTTCCATCAAATGAGAAACGAAACTATCGATCATGTTTAGGGTAGACTACCGCCTCATGAATCGATGGGATATGTTTTCTATAAACTCCTCTCACAAATGGATAAAATTAGTGATCTATTATTTATATAATGATATTTTATATTTTATTATAATTATGTAATAATAATATCACATATAAAATCCTACTTTCCATTACAATAGAATATGATTACATTACTAGTGTACGACAGACTACTGCCTCACGAAGCGGTGTGATACGTTTTTTACATATATTTTACATGGAAGGTTATATGGATAAATTAAAAGAATATATTTGATATATATGAAATAATAACTGATCTATAAATATGATATATTCTTTTACTTCCTTTCATTATTTCTATTAAGAAAATGGATGTAGAATTCATGTGTACAGACGTCATATCGTCTCTATGAATGGTATAACTTATTTTCTATATCAAAATATTATGGATTAATATTAAATAAAATATAATAAATATATATTATATTTATATGATGTTTAATATTATGGATATGTTGGATCTATGATCAGAGAAATTTTTTCAAAAATACCTAATAAAAAAATCACGAAAAACAAAGAAGCAATTGCCATAAAAGTAATTTTAACAAGGAATTGTTAAAGGGTAATGAAAGGTCATAAGTAAAACAAATATATTATGATATATTTTATTATGTTTATATAATATATGTATAATAAAACTATATTTATAAAACTATAAGTTCAAATGTGTTTGATGGACGTCGAGATATAAGGTAAGGGATTTCTAGTCTCTGTTTTATTTCTAGGAGTTGTATGCCTTATACAACATTTGTTTCTTCTTTGTAGTGTATATACAACTCATGAATGTATTTTACAGTCCTTATAATAAAAAATTTCTGGATTTAAATATCAATTTTTTTTTCATTCAGGGGTATAATGTTTCAAAATATGCCAAAGTTGAAATTGTTTTATGTTACAATCTCAATGTTTATAGGGATTATTTATGATTATGATTTCGATCATGAAATATTATGATATATCACTCATTAAACTCATTTATTTTATTATCCTATAGTTATTTCATGAAAATTCATGTTATAATAAAGTATGGTATAGACCTATATCTCCCTCCAATGTATTGGGTAATAATTGATATTCTATGAGGTCAGACGGTATAGAGAAGGTTATCCCTATACCAAAATAAGAGGGTACATAAAAGATTATCCCAAGACCAAAAGAGGGTAAATGGGAGGTTATCCAAAGAAAAAATAAAGTATTTTGGAGGTTATCACAAGCATAAAATGTCATGAATGTCTTGGTTGGTATCCCTGGAATTTGATTTTTTATACATATGTGTATGTCACAAATCTATGTTGTATGGCATTTTTATTCTCTCATGGATTATATTCTTTTATTAATTTATGATTCATGTCTAATAAACTACCAAGAATTATACCATGTAACAAGATTATGATCCATGATTTATAGGGTATGATTTTACAATATTATTCTCATGTTTTCATACCCTTATGCTCATGTTATGATGATATCCCCCTTATTTAGCCTTATTGGGCATATAAATTCACCATTTCTTATGGTTCCTTTCCCAAGGTTATGAAGAAATATTTTAAGTATGTTGTTTCTATAAATATTTCTAAATGGGATGATCTTTATAGGAGATGTTGAAGATCTTTCATGAAATAAGAATATTATATATCTGGTCCCCAAATACATTAAACATTTACGGTCTATGGGTGTGTTTTTGTGGTGTTTATTTAATATTAATATAAAAAGATATAGTATTTATATTTTTAAATTATGGTTCATTATAGTTGGTATTACTGAAATAGTTATGTAAACCTTTGGGAACTTGGATGAGAAATATTATATAAGAACCCTTATGGGAATCAATAGTATAGAATAACAACCTAATGTTTTGGTAAGGAAGATATTTGGTAGTTTACCTATATATACATCCATATCTAGATAATACAAGTGGACATAGTTCTAGAATAGATGTACCTAGGTGTAATAACTCTGAAAAAGGTGTGTCAAGCTTGACTTAAATTTTTCATTGTATATGCCAATGGTCTTTACCCAACACTTGGTTTGACACTCTTAGGGGATATTTTTTGGTTAATTAAATTATTACTTATGTACCATTATGAAGGATTTAATAGATTATGACCATTAATGGACTATGTTAAACCTAATGTTTCATATATTGAAAATATTGTTCCATGATTTGAACATTATATAAGTAATTCTTTTCATGATTATGTAGTTTTCCCACAATGATTATTGTTTCTCACACTGTGATTTTTGGTATTATTTGAAGGCTAGAACATGAATGAATCATGTTAGTGCTATGTTCAATAGACAATAAAATGTTTTTTCTCTTGAGAAACCAACTTTTATGGTAGTTGGATTAAAAAATATCATCTCTATTCTCACAAAACATTCTCAAGATATGAACAATGTTGAACATCAAAATGAGAAAAATAGGGAACAACATTATATTGATTACTTCATTAATAAACATACAACTTATTTTATTGGTTCACTTGATATGCTAGTTTCTATGAATTTGATCATTACCAATGAAAAATATTTTTTATTCTCCAGTCTTAGGAACATGAAAAATTCATTTGTTTGTTTGTTTTTTTGAAATTGAAGCAGATCAATGGTGGATTCTCATCAAGAATATGAGGAAATATGAAAAAATTGACTTAATGGAGTCGGAAGAGTTAAAGATATTATTTTTCAATAATTACTTCCATCATATTATTTTTATTAAAACAGAGAATTGATTTCTTGATATAAAGTAGAAGGATGAACAATTTGGTGGTACCTATGAGGAATGTTTTTATGACTTATGTGGTACACATATGGTATTATCATCCAACAAAAATATCTGTTGGATCGATTCTTCAGTGGCATAAAACCAAGTATCCTATGGGAGTTATCTAGAAAGAGCTTAAACAGATTTCAATAAATAATAATTTTTTCTATGAAGGTGTAAATAGCGATGTTAGTTACCAATCAGTCACATACTATTGATAAGAAAGGATACATGGAATTCCAGGGAAACTCTAAAAACCATGATGAAAATAATGTGATCATTCATATATACTTTTAGTGTAGAAGAAAACATGGATTAAAAATTTTTTAGGGGAATATTAAATGTTTTATGTTTTTAAATGATGGTCATCAACTGGTTGAATTCATATGTGATGGGAATAAGTTTTCTAATGATGTGAATAGTAAGAAAGCCCACAAGATGCACCATCAACAGTTTAGTGTTATAGATGCATGGAGTTTAGATATTATGTGAATCAGTTCCATAATACAAGGGATATTGAGAATAATATGCTAAAATAACATTTAAAGACAAAGTAAAAAAGAGAAATCATATGAAATCATTGTAGTTGAAGAGAATCTTGATTACTAGGGAACATTTACCCTCTCCTGTAGTGTTGGGAATTTCTGGTAAATGTTATTATGAATATAACCTATGAAAATATTATTATAAATCCTTTAGTTATATTTGATCTAATTCTATGCATTTATTATCAATTTATATATATATATCCTGAAATAAGAAAATCCCATTTGATATCTTGAATCAAATTGTGATCATTTATCGGTGGAGGGATAAACCTAAATTTCCAAAGGAATTATTTTTAGCTAAGATAAGCGCCTATTTCAGGAATGAAATGTGAATTATATTTTGGAATCACATATGGTTTTATCATGAAATTTTATAAGTGATTAAGGTATATAAATATTTTTATAAGACTTTATGGGGGATTAAAATCATTGTTAAGTTGATCATGGAAGGATATGAGATCAAATCATTACAATCTTTGAGATTCAATTTTAGTCAGATGTATTTTTGAGAAGTCTTAAGGATAAAAATTTATTGAATTGATTTAGTTAATTTTTTGATGTTATTATATAACTTATTCTATCCATCATGGTTTTGGAAAATATTTACAGGATGAATGAAGGAATTATGGATCTTATGATGATTTTAGTGCCTCATTCATGAAAAATTCATCATGAATATTCATTTCATGGGGTAAGAATTGAAGTGGAATTTTTTTTCACAAAGTGACAAAACTTCTTGGGTGAAACTCCTTTTTAAGAGGGTAGAATTTAACAGCCCATGATTTTAGATAATATTTTTTTCAAATAAATTTCATTTATTCAATAGCTTGTATTACACTCAAAACAATGTTCAAACGAAACACAAAATACTATTGAAATATTATTATTTAATATGATAATCATCACCTAGATGTTTAAATAATAGGCGTGAATAGGATTTAATAAAATTATGAAAATATATGGTTCATACTTATATTTGAAATTCATTTTCTGGTCACAAATTAATTATAAATGAAAATAAATACCATTTGAAAATAAATGAATTGTTATTCTAAAAAACAATTTTTATTCACACAAAAGAATTTGATTTTCATAAATTAAACAAATAAAATTTGGTTAAAAATCTTAATTTAATTTTCATATTATATATTCAATCAAAAAATTTATCATTCCTATTATACATTTTTAAGATATTAGATAAGAAAAAATCAGATTATATGCTTAAAACTGTATTTTTCTAAAAAATTATTTTGTCGCATATTGGGAACTTATTTTAAAAATAGTTTTTTCCAAAAAATAATAATTATTTGAAAAAATTAACTTAATTTTTTGAATCATAACATTAAAATATTATCAGGTTGAATTTTAGGGATTTTTATGGAATGATTAATTGTTTGATGAATAACTAAAATACTAGTTTTTATTGAAAAATGTGTTTTGTTTAAAGAATTTATAAGGATAATTTTGTTTTAAAATTGTTTTAAATGTAAAATTAGATTAAATATATTATAATAAATCAAACTAATTTCATTATATTCAATTTCATTTGTAATCATGATATAATGCCTTTTTAAAACATTCTATTTGGAAACCCATTTTTACTCATGTTTCCATTATTAATTTTAAATTAAATTATATAACTTATTTGATTTGAATATGATAAAATGGATTCAAATTTTGAAATAATAATAATTAATATTATGTAATAAGTTCAACTCCATTTTTTACCATTATTAATAGTCAAAATAGTAAATATTAATTACCGTTTTAAAGGTAAAAACTAGTTTATCCGGGATTAAACTAAAATCATAAGGGTTAAAAATGACTTAAACTAAAAAAAATTTATTTTATGGAAATATTTTGACCGTAAATCTTCTATTTTTTTATTATGTTAATTTTTTTTGGATTTTTTCATGTGAAAAATTGGTGTATAATTATTTGTTTCCAAAAATTCCATGTGTGCCCTCACCCCCACATATAAAATCCTACCCACTCTCCTCTTCTATTCATAATTTGAAATCCATTTTCCTTTAGAAATACCGTCCCAAATTAACTCCTTAATTATATCCAAACATCATTTAAGAATTATTTTTATTAGTAAATCCTCCAAATAAGGCTTTTGGTTCTAAGCTAAGGATTTTGTTTGAAGAAGATGTAAAATTCATAAAATTTCATTTTGTTTTATTTCTTATTCCACCTACATAAAATATTCCAAAATTATGATGATATAATAACATAATTATATACCATATACTAATATGGTATTTTTTTAATATAAATACCTATATCCATCTCCACTTCCAGCAAATGGGAAACGAAACTGTCGATTGTGTGTGTGGCAGACTGCTACATCCCAAACCGATGTTATTAATTTTCCATCACCACCTATCATAGATGGATATGATGATGTTTTTACTGTTTATATATGATATTTATTAGGTTATTATACTTCTGTAATAATAATATTACATATAACTTATTACTTTCCATTCTATGAGAATATGATAATGTCATTTGTGTGTACAGTTGACTACCGCCACACGAAGCGATGTGATTTGTTTTTTAGTTTTGATTTACATGGAAGGAAATAAGGATAATTTAAATGAATGTATGTGACATATATGAAATTATAATGATTCTTTAAAGGTTATATATTATTTACCTTCCTTTCATTCCATCTACTAATAAAATTGAAATAATGTTCATGTGAATGTATGATCTACCAACTCTTTAAGGCCCCATCATTAAAAATTACCTAATCTTGAGTTAATTCAATAATTCACATTGAATATATTTTTAGGTTTAGAGTTTTTCAGAATTAGGCCATAACTATTACATTACATCTCAAATATTACAAAGTAGACACTTCTACTCCCACAAATGTTTTTCATAATAATAAAACTTATTAAATAAAACAAGAATTCTTTTTATGATAAAAATCTTCTTGAATTTTTCCTCTCTAATACCCTTAGTTATTCGTTGTGAAAAAAATTTAAAACACATGGGATGATCCTAAGAATACTAGTAAGGGATATATAAAAAATCAAGAAAAAATTAGTCCATGAATACATACAAATCAATGAAATCAATCTTTTTACTCATAAAACGTAAGCTCCTTAACATAACTTATTAAATAATAAGATTTATCAATATCTCATAAAATTCATAAATAAAAATGGTAACTTGTGGAATCCATAACATACTTACATTGTAGCTTTTATAGCTACATGGGTATTAACCTTCATGGTTATAGTTGGAAAACCCATTACAGTATATTTTCTAAATCTGTTAGGAGAAACCTTAACCTTTACCTCTATCTCATTACCCAATGCATTGGAAGGAAATATCGAGCTCATCCGGCCTCAATTTATCATGGAAAAACCTACATATGTAAACAATTACCAAGAACCATAACATTATTCCTAACAAATAAAACAAACATAAATAAAAGATAACATTTCCACATTGTAATCACAATATATCATTTCAAGATATTGACATAATCAATGCTTTCTTAAAACTATTTTCAATACCAAAATATGTAAAAATGGTATAAAGTATTTATTTTCCTTTTAAAAACATTACATCTTGTTGAGGAATCCAAATATCAAATAATGCTCGTGGGTGTGGAAAGGTCATTATCTTCGCATATGTTAAAAAGAAACATTCCTTTTATCATTTAGTAAAATCCTTATCAAAAAATATTTATTTCTGAAAATATTGAATTAAATTAAAATCAATGTGTATAATTATACACTGTATAAAATAATCTCATTTATAAACCAAAATAGGACTCAATGAATGGAGATTGAGATGAAGTCCCGTACCATGAGTCTGGCTTGTCTCGTATGTTCATTGTTCTTCATGAATAATAAATTTAAGATTATTTATAATTTTTTTAGAACCGTCTTCATTTTTATTATTCCTTTAATATCACTTATTTCTTTTTTATAAAAATCACATAAATATTCAAGTCCATATGATTTGTTTTTTCAATATTCGATACTTGAGTCGAAAATGAAATTGTTTTGATGTAAATTGTCCATGTATTCAAAATTACATCATCTCCATAATTATATTCATGATTTAAATATCATCTATATCTTGTATATAAGTATTTATAACATTCCATAACATATTTAGATATGAAATGAAATGCACAATTCATTGAGATGATAGGTCGTACATATGCATGGACACTACTTTCATTTCATTGTCATATTAAAGAAATGAAAACTAAATGATCCATATGTATTTTGTAATTACATTATAATATATATGGTATATATTTTACATAATTTCATTAATTCCATCCTTTATATGTTCCCTACATGGCATGAACGAGTCATATCACTTTGAGGGGGCGGTAGTCCGCACTTCCTAAATTGAAATTATTGTATTTACATATTATGGAATGACTAAAGGTATGTTGTAAATTAATAAATACAGAAACATAGATACAATATAATTATAATATATATCACATATATAATAGTTTCATTATAATGGCCACCGTGAGAGGTGGTATGAGAATATTGAACAATCATCACATTGTGAGGCAGTAGTTCATCGTACATAGAAACAGTATGTTCGTATCCATTAGATAGAGGTGTGTGTACATGTAGTTCGAATCCTCCTCAAAAAAACTTCATACTATATTTAGGATATTGGTGTTGTTATGTAACAAAATAATAAGAAGAGAATAGGGAGTGAAGAAGGAAAATAAATAAAAAGATCTTGAGGGAAGACGCTACCTCTAAAATGAGTAACTCTTTTTGATTTGAGCCAAAATTCTTACTTTAATTTCCCTGTACCCAATTTAAGGATTATAGGAGGATAGGAGTGTTTTTGGTAGATTATTATAGCTGAATTTTCATGATTAAATGGGCTTGATAGGTGTGCATAAGTGGGTATAGGTGGTCACATTTTATAATAGGGAGGAGGGGAACTTTAGGAAAGTCTAAAAATATTATTTTATTATAAAATGATATTATAATTATAATAGTTAAAAAGAGATATATTTCAAGGATATGATGCTAATCGGTCTAAATAATCTCAAAAATTAGCTTTTATACAAGATTAGGCCATAAAATTATCCTTATCTTTTAGCTTTAACCCTTAGTAAAAAACATTAACTCTTACCATGTATTCTTGTATTTTCACAATATATGGTTACTATATTTACTATAAAATGTCAAGAGACCTAAAAGTGCATCATTAATAAAATTTTTAACATTATATAATTCATTTGTGAAAATATTATATTTTTAAGACTATTATATAATTTAATATAATTATATTTTTAAAAACAACCATTTTCTTGTCAATTTTCACACTATTTAATAATTGATTTTTTGTTAAAGTCATGAATACATTATTACGTAAAAACTAGAGAATTATATAAAATATAATATGTCAATTTCATAAAAAAACATTTATGACTCAAAATAATCAAATTAAATTTATTTTATTATTTATAATATCATTTCATTGAATATTACATTAATAAGGTAATCACTGCATCGTCATCGTGTCATAAATAAATATATTTATTTAATTTTTAAAAATTATAAATAAAATACCATGATTTAAGAAATATCTTTATCTTTATAATGACTATTTATAGTCAAATATCAGTTACATAACCCTATATTAATATTTATTTAGTAAAAGACACATATTTATGTTATATTTCCCATTACTTTAAATTAATTCTTGTAACATTTTATTTATCACACCCATGTGGATACCAGATGCCAATATTTCAGACTATGTATTCACACGGTCAGACATAACTCATAAAATAGGATTATTACATGTTATATGGTATTTCTAAATTATTATAATATTATTGTTTACCCTTATTTACCATATTTACCCTTTAACCATGGTAAATAAAAATAATTACTCAAGTTTCAATTCACATTGTCTAAAGATAAAAGGTACATATTTATAGAATTTTAACCATATTATTTTAAATATGGAATCCAGTTTTCCAAATTTAAAACACAAAATTGTCGTAATTAATATAAAATTAATTCCCGTTGTCAAAACCAGAATGGGTGTTTTTAAGAAGTAAAAATTAACAAAAGATTCACATGTGTTTATGTCCAATAAAAATATAAAATCACTTCTAATGACGTAAATTGGATTAAACCATAAAAACATAATCAAATTACACTTTAAAACAATTTAAAAGGGGAATATATGTATATAAATAATTTAGATGAAAATACAGTTTGGAATTAAAATGCAGTATTTTTTACTATTCATTAAAATTTGAATTTCATCAGAAGAATACAAAAATTTCACCCAAGGTAAATTTTGATGTCCCTATTCTAAAGAAGAAGTTTAGTTTTTTGAATATAACATATAAATGTGATAAAAACTATATTTAAAAAGGGTTCTCCATCAAAAGGTGGTAAAACGACCTTTTAAAAATATCAGAGTATTTCATGCTTAAAATCGGATTCATTCTTATTTTAAGCCTCTAATTTTTTTTGATAAATGTAAATACATTTAATATACATGTGAAATATTATTTTAGTTAGTTCTGTTCATTCCCTCCAATATAATGGCTAGGCATTAACTACCATTTAAAATAAGAAAAATATTATTTTATTATCTTCCGATATAACTCAATGTTGTGAGCAACGTAAGATTTAGAAGAAACCCAATATTTCATGTCATGTTTTCTATCAGACAAAGTGTCCCCTTTAATGTAAAATTGATATCATATTCATAGATATTAATAGATATGAAAAGGTTTTATTTTATAAATAACTGGGATCCTACAGAATTCCCCCTATTGGGAATTGCGTCCATGAAAATTTATTTATATATCAAATAAGTGGAGGTATTTATCCCCCATAACATTTTCAGATTCATAATTACCTCTTAAAAAATATTGTTTTTTCACAAAACTTTTACCTGATAAATTACCTTATTCTGAAACACTGTTTCTCTAAGATTAAAAATATGGATTGGTTGTTCCTTATAAGAATGATTCGCATCCAACTGAACTACCTCTGGAAACAAAAACCTGAGATGGATCTGGAATATACTTTCTCAACATTTTAACATGAAAAAAATGGTGTACCTGGGAAAAATTGGAGGTAAATTCACTCTATAGCCAACAGATCCAACTTTCTATAGGATTGTATAGGGTCCAATGAACCTCAGACTCACCTTTCCCTTCATACCAAAACACATCACACTTTTCGATGGAGAAACGTTGAGAATGAAATGATCACCTACCTTGAAAGAAAGATCCTTACTCAGGTTATCCTCATAACTTTTATGCATACTCTGAGCTATTCTCTTGTGCTTCTGAATCAACCAAGCTCTTTCTAGCATCTTTTCTACCAATTATGGTCCCTTTAACTTCCTTTCACCTACGTCATCCCAAAAAGGTTGAGTTCGACACATCTTTCCATATAATGCTTCAAATTGTTCCATCATTATACTGGAAAGAAAACTATTATTACAATGAAACTCAACCAAATAAAGATTATGATCCTAACTTCCCTGATAATCCATTGAACAAGCAAGTAGCATATCTTCCAATATATGAATTATTTGTTCTGACTACACATCTGATTTTTGATGAAAAGCTGTTCTAAAATTGAATTTAGTACCCAATGACTTCTGAAGGCCCTTCCAAATGTTATAAGTGAACCTAGGATCATGATGAGATACAATAGAGATAAGAACTCCATGTATCCTGACTATCTCTTTAATGTAAAATTGATAAAGTAGATTTAGAGATAGAGTATCTCTAATTGGAAAAAATGAGTAGATTTATTAAATCGATCAAAAATAACCCATATTACATTTTTACCTCAAGAAGGTTTTGGAAATCCCACTATGAAATCCACGGATGTATTTTCCCATTTCAACTTCGGCACTAGAAAATGTTGAATCATCCCTTTCAGTAACTTATATTCAGCTTTAACCTATTGAAAATTCAAACACTTCATAGTAAATTCAGTAATACCTATTTTCATTCTATCTCACCAGTAATTCTCTTGAAGATCTTTGTACATATTAGTACTCCCAGTATGAAATGAAAACGAAGAACTATGAGCTTCACATAACTACTCTTTCTTCAATTGTGAATCACAAGGCTCACATAATCTCCTTCCAAACCTCAAAACACAGTCTTTATTAATTTTAAATTCGGGTAACTTACCATTTTGATCCAATTCAACCTTTTTCTGCAACTCACTATCTTCTTTCTACACATGATTCATTTTATATTATAATGATGATTATACTAAAACATGAAATAAAATATAGGAATTCCATGCACTAACAACTTCCAATCCAAATTTCATCACATTAGAAACCAAATGATCTTTTTCCAAATGGATCATGGTTAATATATAATTACTCTTTTGACTCAAAACCTCAGCCACTTTATTTGATTTTCCTAGATGGTAATGAATCTATCCATTTACTCTGTCTCATGTTTAGTTTGTTTTGAGTGAATATATACTTCCAAATTTCGTGATAAGTATATATTTCACACTTCACAGCATATAAATTATGCCTCCAAATTTTAAAATCAAAAAACAACAGCAGCTAATTTTAGATCATGTGTAGGGTAATTTAACTGATGTGTTTTCAACTTTCGTGAAGCATAAGAAATTAACTAATCATTCTTCATTATGGAATAAAAATGTTTTTTCAATTAATCATCACTATAGATAACAAATTCACAATTTTTTGAAGTTAGGGACAAAACTGGCGCATTCACCAATCATCTTTTCAATTCATGAAAACATTCATCATATTCTTTTTTCAAGATCAACATAACACATTTTCGAGTATACTTAGTCAGTGGAGTAGATAACCAGGAAATATTTTCAACAAACCATTGAATAACCTAATAAACCATGAAAACGATGAATGTCAGTTATATTTATGGTCCTTGGCCATTCTTCATCCTATATTGTTTTTGCAGGATCAACAGTTATGAAGCCTTTAGAAACAATTTTACCAATGAATGAAATTTTTTTGTAACAAAAACATACACTTTCTGAATTTCTCATATAGTTTATTTTCATTTATGTTTTGCAAGACAACCCTAAAATGACTTCCTGGCTCCTCTCTAATTTTAAAATATAACAAAATATCATCAATAAACACAACAAAATTTTTATCCAAGAATTGAAAAAAAATTATCTTCATAAGATCCATGAATACATCAGGAGCATTGGTTAACCCAAAAGGCATAACTGCAAAATCATAATGGTCGTATCTAGTACAAAACATTGTATTTAGAATGTCTTCTTCCTTTACATTCAACTAACGGTACCCTGACCTCAAGTCATTCTTCAAATAATATTGAGCTCCCATGATATGATCAAAAAAATCATTGATATGTGGAAAGGGATACTTTTTATTAACAGTGATGTTATTCAAGGATATATAATCAATAAAAAGTACCATTGAACCATATTTCTTTTTAACAAATGTGAAAAAATAACCCCATGATGAAGTGTTATATCGAATAAAATCGTTATCTAATACCTCATGGAATTTATTCATTAACTCTAAAAGTTCAATTTGAGCCATTCGATAAGGGGTTTTTGAAATTGGCATAGCATTAGAAAACAATCAAGAGTAAATTCAACTTCCCAATCAGATATTATACCAGGTAACTCATTAGGAAAAACATCAAAATAATCATTTACCATTGGCACATCATTAATTTGAATAGTAAGTTTGTTTTCAACAATATCTTAACGGTAACATTCATTTCTATCTTTTACTAGTTTCTAATCTTTCTTATATGTTATAAAAAGTAAGGGTACATTCTTGTACACAAAACTGAAATTATTTCCAAAAAGAAACATCTTTAGTTATATAGTTAATCTTATCATGATAAAGGGAAAGCTAATCCAAACCCAAAATAACATCAAACTCTATTAGATGCTAAATAATAAGGTTTGAAGGAATATTATTTCCACAAAAAAGGGAAAGAGGGCTCTTCAAAATAAAATATGTCTCAAAAATTTCTCCAGGTGTTTTTACTAGATGTTCAAGATTCATATCTTGAAATGGAATTCCCAATTTACTATAAAATTTCTCATAAATGAATCAATTTTTAGACCTTGAATCAATCAACACATTGCCGAAATCTGAATAATTAAACAATATACCTAATACTACTTCATTTGATGGGCCAACATTTTCTTAAGTAGTTGCGAAGGAGTTCACAACACATTTTTGCTTTTAATGTGAATGATTTCCATTATTTGAGTTCGTTGTTAGACACTCATTTTCATAATAAACCATTTCATTACACATAAAACATTTTACTAACTATAAATACTATTTTTTCTAACCACTACGCTAATAATTTTCAGTGCAATTACGACCTTATATCCCATTTTACCACATTGGAAGCCCTTAATAGAATTTTAAAGTCATTCTACAGTGTTCTTTTTACCAAATTTTTTTCAAACTATAAACTAAAGATTCATGCCACCAGAATTTTTGGAATAATGCTTCCCTTCTGTCTACTACCTCAACCTATTTTATTATTGATTTTCAAAGAACTCTTGATCCTTAGAAAACTCTATTTTATATTTCTATGCAAATAAAATAGGTTTTTCATAACATCTAAACTCATGAAAAATATAATTCCCTTTGATACTTTGGATTTAATCTGTAGGACCCCGGGACACCCAGAGATGGGAGGGGTGAATCAGGGTGTCAATTTTTTCTTCTTAATGTTGTGGATCTTGTTCCCACGTTGGTCGGAACTCATTAAATCTGTATGAAATATATGATCAGTAATGAAACATTCACATGCAGAGAGATGACATAGCTATTTTTACTTGGTTCACCACTAAGGGCTACGTCCAAGGGGCATACACCGACAAGTTGTCGGTCGTACCTAATTCTACTAATCTTCACTAGTTGTGGATAACAATTGTTCGGGTACAGTAACTCTGTTCCAGGATCACTGCCTTTACAAACGTTCAGGGATATCTAACTGCTTCCCTCGGGTCACTCCCATTGACTCCCCCAGGCTCACTACTATTGGTGAAGTCTCACTCAGTTTATAGACGTGAAGGTTTGTTCAATAGATAGAAATGAAGGTGCTTGTATCCTATTCACCATGAGACTTTTCTTGCATCAGAGTCTTGAGTTGATGCTCTTTTAAAGTCCAAATTTCATCCACTAATGAATACCCCCTTTTCCCTTGTCCACTGGGAAAACAACCTTTGGAAATGGCCTTCACAAAGTACCCCACTTCACAAGGCTCCAAATTTTGCAAAGCTCAAGCAAGCCTTTGCGGAGTCCCTACCTTTTCGCGAAGCTCAATTGCGAAGCACTCTCGTGATGATCCAGCCTTCGTAATTCTTGGCTATCACGGAGCTCCGACCTCTTCGCGAAGCTCAATGAGCCAATGCAGGGCACACGCCTTTCGCAGAACTAGAATAGCCAACGTGAAGCTCCTCTTTCGCGAAGCACACTGCATTCACGAGAGACCTTTGCGAACCGAGAGAAAAGGACTTTCTCTGAAATTATCTCTTCTTCTCTTGAGGGGGTCTGCCTCTATTTATAGGCAATTCCACCAACCCTTGACCCTTCCTCGTGAAGTAAACGACACGTCATCTCAAATCGCGATGATCCAATGTTTCTGCCGGAATTCTGTCCAAATCACGAAGCACCTCGGCAATTTTTGAATCGCGGAGCTCATCGTAATCACAAAGTATCACCGTCATCATTCCTTCACACCTGCGCCACTAATATCTCTCGTAAATCCCTTCACTGCCGTGATGCACTTCAACTCTTCCGTTTGCGAAGCATTGGTGTAATTGCGAAGACTCAATGCCTTCATTATTCTGGTCTTCGCGATTTCCAAACCACGCATCCTCTCTTCGCGGAATTCATGCCATTTCATTATTTAATTATTATCTTCATGGAAATCCACTTTTCCTGATGCTCAGTAACTTTCAGATTTTGGACCCCAAAAATTTGGAAAACACTAGGAAACGGCTCCACCTTCAATACTGTTGTCTGCTTGAATTGTATGATCTCTTTGCTGGTACATGATTCAAACTTCCGTTGATGATTGACAACAAAAACAAACCATACTCCAAATCATGCATAAAAGACCATGGTTCCAACAATATCCCCCTTTGGGTTTGTTGGCAATCAGAAAATAAATTCAATAGATCTCCATCAATGTGAAAACTAAAAATGCAGGAATTAACTCAGCCAACACTCTAAGTCTACGTGATCAATGCTCATTGTAGAAAACAAGAGAGGAGGCTTGAATTTGGTTCCACTGTTTTCCTTCTCATTCTTATCATCACAGAAGTTGCCTGAATTTATTCTTTTCTCATTTCTACCCCATTGACAATAAATCCAAAGACCAGTAATTTTTTCATGTTCAGCTCAAACCATACTCCCCCTGGATAGTATCTCCCCCATCAACCTGCATCACAGCCATAAACAGATTAAAACAGTTATAACAAACGAGGAGATTGGAATTCTGTAACCTCCATATGCACTGGGAGGTGGCCAAACACCGAGGTTCAACCGATGCTTCTCAAACATAGCTGCTGACAGTGGCTTTGTTAGGATATCAGCCACTTGATCATCTGTTCCCACATGATCCATTCTAGTCATGCTTTGATCAACTTTCTCTTTGATAAAGTGAAACCTGATTTCAATGTGTTTTGTATGAGAATGCTGAACAGGATTCTTCGTAAGATCAATTGCGCTCTTATTGTCACAGTAATTCACCATTGGTTGCATCACCTCATCGTCAATATCCGTTAATTGATGATTAATCCATAGCAGTTGAGTGCATGCCTTTGTGGCAGAGATATACTCAGCTTCAGTAGTACTAAGAGAAGTACTTTCTTGTTTCTTTCTCAACCAGCCAACACATTTCTGCCCAATATAGAAAGATCCACCACTGGTGGACTTTCTGTCTACTACATCACCAACCCAGTCAGCATCAGAAAACGCTGATAATTCACTGTCCCTACCTGCAGGAAAATGTAATCCAAATTTGTGTGTACCTTGAATGTACCGCATGATTATTTTGACTACCGCCATATGTTCCTCCTTTGGACTACTCTGAAAGCGGGCTGTAAGACATGTGGCAAAGACAATATCTGGCCGTGTCGCTGTCAGGTACAGTAGGATCCCAATGATTCTTCTGTACATGTTGGGATCTACAGATGTCCCTTCCTCATGCTTTCCAAGTTTGGTTCCAACTGCAATCGGAGTTGACATTGGTTTGGAGTCTTATATATTACACTTCTCCAGAAGCTCTCTGGCATACTTTTCCTGAGATATAATAGTGAAGAATTTCCTTTGAGTCACTTGCAGTCCCAAGAATTATGTGAGCTCCCCAATCATTGACATTTCAAATTCTGATTTCATATGATTGGCAAATTCATCCACTGATTTCTGCCTGATGCCACCAAATATAATGTCATCGACGTAAACTAGAACCATGAACTGATCTTTCGATGAATTCTTCACATAGAGATTGTGATCTACTCCTCCTCTTTTGAATTAGAGCTTCTTGAGGTAAGAATCTAGTCTGGAGTACCATGCTTGTAGTGCCTGTTTCAGGCCATAAAGTTCTTTCTTTAGCTTGCAGACCTTTGATTCATAAGCACCAAGAAGAAAACCCACGATTTGTTCAATGTAGACTTCTTCTTCGAGTACACCATTTAAGAATGATGTCTTGACATCCATTTGATATAATTTATATCCACTTTGGAGAGACATGGAAAGAAACAACCTGATTGACCCCAGTCTAGCCACTGGAGCAAAGGTCTCTTCAACATCAACACCTTCTATATGAGAATACCCTTTACATACAAGTCGAGCTTTGTTTCTGATAACACTTCCATGCTCATCAAACTTCTTCTTGAATATCCATTTTGTTCCAATAACATTGTGACCTTTTGGTCTCTGGACAAGATCCCATGTCTGATTCTTGTCAATATGATCTAACTCTTCATTCATGAATTTCACCTAGGATTCATCCTTTGTAGCTTCTTCAAATGAGGATGGCTCCACAACTGACAGAAATGTAGATGGTGTGTTATTCCTCATCCTCCTTGTCTGTGTAGGTGCATTCCTGTCTCTAATTATGTTAGATGGATTAATTTCTTCTCTTCGATTTTTCTTTTGAGGTTCAGTTGCATTCTCGCCATCCAAGATTTCCACTTCAGATTCTTCGTCTGAGTCAACATCATGATGTGACCCCTGAGTGTTTTGTACACCTTCCTCTATTTCTGTATTTTTATTTATTCCATGTTCACATTCATTCTTATCTTCTATCTCATCAGCATAGGTACTATTTGAAGCATTTGGAGTTTTTCCTTCAATGATCTTAACATCGTTTCATTCCACAATCCTCCCCAAGAGTTTATTGAAACACTTGTAAGATTTGATGTTCATTGGATACCCATGAAAAACTCCTTCATCAGCATTGTCACCATACTTTCCTTGGTTTCCTTCTTTATTCTGGATGAAACATTTGCTTCCGAAAACATGAAAGTAATTCAATGAAGGCTTCCTTCCATGCCACAATTCATATGGTGTCTTCATTTCTCCCATATAAAGCCTTGTTCGATTCTGAATGTTCACTGCAACCTCAACAGCTTACTTCCAGTAATGGAGAGAGATACCACTCTCAATCATCATAGTCGTATTGTTGTAATGTCGATATCGGCGCTCAACAACTCCATTTTGTTGCGGAGTTCTCACCGCAGCTACCTCATGTTGTATTCCATGTTTTTCTAAGTAATTTTCAAACTTGATGGACGTGTATTCCCATCCATTGTCAGATACCTAGACTTTTATTGTCTGTCCAGTATCATTCTCGGCAATCCGTCGATAAGTTTTCATACAATCATGTACATGTCGCTTCCTATGTATCACCATTACACAAGCCATTCTGTTATAATCATCAATGAAAAGGACAAACTACCTTTCTCTATAGGTTCCGACAACATTTATTGGACAACATACATTTGTATGAATGAGATCAAGAATATGCGATGCTATTTTCTTCTTTGGCCGATATGAACTACAAACCAGTTTCCCACGAATACCACCATCACAAGACTTTTCCCATTCACGTTTTAGAATGGGAATATCCATGACTATCTTCACCTTATATATCTTTTCCATGTATTGTTGTTTAATGTGCCCCATCCTTTGATTCCATAAATTGTTTTATTCTTCAATAGACAAATAGCAAGAGCTCACTTTGCTGTCAACATGATATAAGTTTCCATCTGTTCTACAGCCTTTCATTAGAGAATTTCCTGTTTTTCCTTTTATAGTGCAGCCTTTTTGATTTAAGGTTACTATGAGCCTTGAGTCACAGAGTTGACTTACACTGAGGATATTGTGGCGTAGACCGTCAACGTAAAAAACTTCAGTCTTCTTCAGCTCCCCATTGGCGAGAAAAGTATTCCCACAGCCTTTAATCTTCAAAGCACCATCATTACCAAACTGTACTGTTCCATCAACCTTATTTTCAATGTTCATCAAGAGGTTAGCATTTCCCATCATATGAGAAGAGCATCCACTATCAAGGATCCAGGTGCTACTGCTCTTTGTAGCTTTGAGTTCTACCTCTGCAAGATTGGATTTCTCGATCTTCTTCTACTCTTTCCATGAGATATTGGATTGAGCATAGGATACTGGTGGCCTTTTAATACTTTCTTCCATATAATCCGATTCTTCATACCCATAATCTTCTTCCATAGGGTAAAAACTATTTGTGAGAACAACATCATCAGGAGGAGGAACACGGTCCCATCTTTGAGTGTTGTATGAATTTCTCATGTCGTACCGCTGCCTGCAATACATAGCTTTATGTCCAAAGTTAGAACAATTAAAATAGTAACAATAGAAGATATTTCTTCTATAAGATGGAGGATATGAAATCGGTCTCCTTTGTTGACTTTCCAGATCTTCTCCATTCAAGTAGCTCCTTTCCTCTTCGCAATATGACATGGTATGTCCCAGATTGCCACAGAACTGACACTTCATGAGAGGGAATGTCTTATCACCTGAATTTATCCTCATACCTTCATCCTTGGGAGAATATTTGAACTACCTATCATTTCTAAATGTTTGAGGATAATTGTCAGTTCTCCTTGTAGTTTGTATTGAGGGTTTCTTTTTCAGCACTTCAGGCAATCTTTCAACATGTTCAACCTTCATTTTTTCTTTCTTTTGGATTTCTTTATTTCCAGTAGTTGATGTCTCAGCTTCACATCCAATTCCACTCTTTCCCATGCAAGCGGGTCTTTGAACACTCAAGATTTTTTCAGCCACATCAGAACCACACATGGCTCTTGCTAGTAACTCTGCATTTGAGATTCTTCTAAATGGTATTTTATTCCTTGATTCTTTTGGAAATGATTCAGTCTCATGTTTACTCCTAAGAGTAAAAACTTCCTCCTCAAGACCCTCAGCAGTCTTGGACTTTTCTTCCAATCTTGACATGAGGTCATTGATGACCTTTCCCTGCTCTTCAATTCTTAGCTTTAGATCGACTACATCATCATTTCTTTCAAAGATTTTAGACTGAAATTTAACAAATTCTTCCAGACGTTCAATTTCATCTTCAAGTTCATCAACATATTCTGGTGATTCTTCCACCATTTCCTTCCACTTATTACATCTCTTACATTTACACTCATTCTTGGAGAAATCATCCTTAATTTAAATCTTTGGATTACCAATAGCAGTAGTCTGATTATCTCTGCCATTATTGATTGAGGATTCTGATATTTCAGTGGTAGCCATCATGGAAGCATGGTTTCCGGTTTCAAATTCCAGCTCTTCTTCATCAAAAAATTAAATATCATCATCTTCTTCTTCACAGAAAAAACTCTTCCTCTGCATTTTCATTCCAAAATTGAAGTCAACCTTTTTGAAAAACCTTTTCCGAGGCTTCTCAATGTCTTCAGCTTCACTGTCATCATCATCTAACTTTATTTGGCACTAAGAGCCAATGTTCCCAACTCTTCCACAATGGAAACATTCAAGAGGTAGCTTACCTCTAAATTTACCTTTCCCCTTTTACAACTTCTTGGCGATGAGAGAAATAATTTTTTTTCGTCATCTTCACCACCACTGTCTTCTGAAATTTTCTGTTTTTCCATGGCTTTGAACGCAATTTCCTTGCTCACGCGAGTCGTGGAATCTTCGGGTTTGACTCTCATCTCATATGCCACTAAACTACTTAACAAATCATCCAGAGATAGTTTAGATAGATCTCTTTCTTCAAGGGCTGACACCTTTTCATTTGATATGGGAGGAAGTGTTCTCAAGATTTTCATTACGATATCAATGTCTTTTATTTCTTCTCCAAGACCTCGAATTGCTCCCACTACTTTAGTAATTCGATTAAAAAATGAATCTGAATTCTCATTAGGATGCATCTTTAGATCGTCAAACCTGTTGTGAAAAACATGAAGTTTTTCCTCCTTTACCTTGCTATCTCCTTCATAAATGTTTTCAATTTTATCCCACATAGACTTTGTAGATGTGCAACTCATCACCTTTAGATAGATCTGATCAGAAAGAGCTGAAGTGAGTGCATTTTGGGCTTTAGCATCTGCATTAAGATTTTTCTTGTCTATGTCAGTCATAGCTAGGCCTGTTGGATCAGTGACTTGTATTTCTTTCACAGTAGAAAACAAAACTTCCATTCCAATAGATATTAGATGAGATCTCATCCTGTTCTTCCAGATCTGAAAATTACTTCCATCTAAGAGAGGGACTCCCCTAGCATTGACTGCATTCTCCATTGTGACAATGGGCAGATTCAACGCCAACAACCACCCTCTGATACCATTTGTAGGACCTCGGGACACATTGAGAGGGGAGGGGTGAATCAGGGTGTCAATTTTTTCTTCTTAAATTTGTGTATCTTGTTCCCACGTTGGTAGGAACTCATTAAATCTATATGACAGATATGATCAGTAATGAAACATTCACATGCATAGAGATGACAAAGCTATTTTTACTTGGTTCACCACTAAGGGCTACGTCCAAGGGGCATACACCGACAAGTTGTCGGTCGTACCTAATTCCACTAATCTTCACTAGTTGTGGATAACAATTGTTCGGGCACAGTCACTCTGTCCCAGGATCACTGCCTTTAAAAAGGATCAGGGATAGCTCACTGCTTCCCTCTGGTCACTCCCATTGACTCCCCCAGGCTCACTACTGTTGGTGAAGTCTCACTCAGTTTATAGATGTGAAGGTCTGTTCAATAGATAGAAATGAAGGTCCTTTTCTCCTGTTCACCATGAGACATTGCTTGCATCAGAGTCTTGAGTTGATGCTCTGTTAAAGTCCAAATTTCATCCACTAATGAATACCCCATTTTCCCTTGTCCACTGGGAAAACAACCTTTGGAAATGGCCTTCACAAAGTACCCTACTTCACAAGGCTCCAAATTTGCAAAACTCAAGCAAGCCTTCGCGGAGTCCCTGCCTTTTCGTGAAGCTCAATCGCGAAGCACTCTCGTGATGCTCCGGCCTTCGCAATGATTGGCTGTCACGGAGCTCCTGCCTCTTCGCGAAGCTCACTAATCCAATGCGGGGCGTATGCCTTTCACGGAGCTAGAATAGCCACCGTGAAGCTCCTCTTTCGCGAAGCACACTGCCTTCACGAGAGACCTTTGCGAACTGAGAGCAAAGGACTTTCTCTGAAATTCTCTCTTCTTCTCTTGAGGGGATCAGCCTATATTTATACATGATTCCACCGACCATCGACCCTTCCGCGCGAATTCAAATCCACGTCATCTCAAATCGCGAAGCTCCAAAGATTCCGCTGGAATTCTGTCCAAATCGCGAATCACCTCGGCAATTTTTGGATCACGAATCTCGTCGTAATCGCGGAGTATCACCGTCATCATTCCTTCGCGCCTTCTCCACGAAGCTCCATCGCACAGCCCTTCACCGCTGCGATGCACTTCAACTCTTACGTTCACGATGCTTTGACGTAATCGCGAAGACTCACCACCTCCATTCTTCTGGTCTTCATGATTTCCAAATCATGCATCCTCTCTTTGCGAAATTCACGCCTTTGTCATATTTAATTATTATCTTCATAGAAATCCACTTTTCACGATGCTCATCAACTTCCATATTTTGGACCCCAAAAATTTGGCAAACACTGGGAAACGGCGCCACCATCAATACTGTTGTCTGCTTGAACGGTATGATCTCTTTGCTGGTACATGATCCAAACTTCCATTGATGATTGACAACAAACACAAACCATACTCCAAATCATGCATAGAAGATCATGGTTCCATCAATATCCCCCTTTGGGTTTGTTGGAAATCAGAAAATAAATTCAATAGATCTCCATCAATGTGAAAACGAAAAATGCAGGAATCAACTCATCCAACACTCGAAGTCTACGTGAGAAATGCTCAGTGTAGAAAACAAGAGAGGAGGCTTGAATTGGTTTCCACTATTTTCCTTCTCATTCTTTTCATCACAGAAGTTTCCTAAATTTATTCCTTTCTCCTTTCTCCCCAATTAACAATAAATCCAAAGACCAGTAATTTTTTTCACGTTCAGCTCAAACCATACTCCCCCTGGATAGTATCTCCCCCATAAATCTACATCACAACCATAAACAGATTATAACAGTTATAACAAATGAGGAGAGAGGAATTCTGTAACCTCCTTATGCACTGGGAGGTGGCCGAACACCGAGGTTCAACTGATGCTTCTCAAACATAGCCGCTGACAGTGGCTTTGTCAGGATATCAGCTACTTTCTCATCTGTTCCCACATGATCCATTCTAATCATGCTTTTCTAAACATTCTCTTTGATAAAGTGATACCTGATTTCATTGTGTTTTGTATGATAATGCTGAACAGGATTATTCATAAGATCAATTGCGCTCTTATTGTCACAGTAAATCACTATTGGTTGCTTCACCTCATCACAAATATCAGTTAATTGCTGCTTCATCCATAACAGTTGAGTGCATGCCTTTGTGGCGGAGATATACTCATCTTCAGGAGTACTAAGAGAAGTACTTTCGTGTTTCTTGCTCAACCAGCCAACACATTTCTGTCCAATATAGAAAGCTCCACCACTGGTGGACTTTCTGTTTACTACATCACCATCCCAGTAAGCTTCAGAAAATGCTGATAATTCACTGTCCCTACCTATAGGAAAATGTAATCCTAAGTTGTGTGTACCTTGAATGTGTCACATGATTCTTTTGATTGCCTCCATATGTTCCTCCTTTGGACTACTCTGAAAGCTGGCTGCAAGACATGTGGCAAAGACAATATCTGGTCGTGTCACTGTCAGGTAATGTAGGCTCCCAATGATTCTTCTGTACATGGTGGGATCTACAGATGTCTCTTCCTCATGCTTTCCATGTTTGGTTCCAACTGCAATCGGAGTTGACATTGGTTTGTAGTCTTGCATATTAAACTTCTTCAGCAGCTCTCTGGCATACTTTTCTTAAGAGATAAAAGTGAAGTCTTTCCTTTGAGTCACTTGCATTCCCATGAAATATGTGAGCTCCCCAATCATTGACATTTTAAATTCTGATTTCATATGATTGGAAAATTCATCCACTGATTTCTTCCTAATGCCACAAAATATAATGTCATCGACGTAAACTAGACCCATGAACTGATCTTTAGAATAATTCTTCACATAGAGATTGTGATCTACTCCTCCTCTTTTGAATTCCAGCTTCTTGTGGTAAGAATTTAGTCTGGAGTACCATGCCCGTGGTGCCAGTTTCAGGCCATAAAGTGCTTTATTTAGCTGGGAGACCTTTGATTCATCAGCACCATGAAGAAAACCCACGGGTTGATCAATGTAGACTTCTTCTTCGAGTACACCATTTAATTATGATGTCTTGACATCCATTTGATATACATTATATCCTCTTTGGAGATCCATAGAAAGAAACATCCTGATTGACTCCAGTCTAGCCACTGGAGAAAAGGACTCTTCTACATCAACACATTCTATCTGAAAAAACCCTTTACATACAAGTTGATCCTTGTTTCTGATAACACTTGCATGCTCATCAAACTTGTTCTTGAATATCCATTTTGTTCCAATAACATTGTGACCTTTTGGTCTCTGGACAAGATCCCATGTCTGATTCTTGTCAATCTGATTTAACTCTTCATTCATGGCTTTCACCCAAGATTCATCCTTTGCATCTTCTTCAAATGAGGATGGCTCCACAACTGACAGAAATGTAGATGGTGTGTTATTTCTCATCCTCCTTGTCTGTGTAGGTGAATTCTTGTCTCCAATTATGTTAGATGGATCAATTTCTTCTCTTCGATTTTTCTTATGAGGTTCAGTCACATTATCGCCATCCAAGATTTCCACTTCAGATTCTTCATCTGAGTCAACATCATGATCTGACCCCTGAGTGTTTTGTACACCTTCCACTATTTCTGTATTTTTATTTATTCCATGTTCACATTCATTCTCATATTCTATCTCATCAGCATAGGTACTATTTGAATCATTTGGAGTTTTTCCTTCAATGATCTTAACATCATTTCTTTCCACAATCCTCCCCAAGCGTTTATTGAAACACTTGTATGCTTTGCTGTTCATTGGATACCCAAGAAAAATTCCTTCATCAGCATTGTCACCATACTTTCCTTGGTTTCCTTCTTTATTCCGGATGAAACATTTTCTTCCGAAAACACGAAAGTATTTCAATGAAGGATTCCTTCCATGCCACAATCCGTATGGTGTCTTTATTTCTCACATATAAAGCCCTGTTCGATTCTGAATGTGCACTGCAGCCTCAACAGCTTCCTTCCAGTAATGGCGAGAGATACCACTCTCAATCATCATAGTCCTAGACATATTGTTGACCTGTCGATTTCAGCGCTCAATAACTCCATTTCATTGTGGAGTTCTCATAGCAGCTACCTCATGCTATATTCCATGTTTTTCTAAGTAATTTTCAAACTAGATATATGTGTATTCCCCTCCATTGTCAGATTGAAGGACTTTTATTGTCCGTCTAGCATCATTCTCGGCAATCTGTCGATAAGTTTTCATACAATCAAGTACTTTTTACTTCCTGTGGATCACCATTACACAAGACATTCTGCTATAATCATCAATGAAAAGGACGAAGTTCCTTTCTCCATAGGTTCCAGCAACATTTATTAGGCCACATACGTCTGTATGAATGAGATCAAGAAGATGCGATGCCATTTTCTTGTTTGGACGATATGAACTACAAACCAGTTTCCCACGAATACAAGCATCACAAGACTTTTCCTGTTCATGTTTTAGAATGGGAATATCCATGACTATCTTCACCTTAGATATCTTTTCCATGTCCTGTTGGTTAATGTGCCCCATCATTTGATGCCATAAATTGTTTTCTTCTTCAACAGACAAATAGCAAGATCTCACTTTGTTGTCAACCAGATACAAGTTTCCATCTGTTCTACAACCTTTCATAAGAGAATTTCCTGTTTTTCCTTTTATAGTGCAACCTTTTTGATTGAAGGTTACTATGAGCCCTGAGTCACAGAGTTGAATTACACTAAGGATATTGTGGCGTAGACCGTCCACGTAAAGAACTTCAGTCTTCTTCAGCTCCCCGTTGGTGAGAGAAGTATTCCCACTGCCTTTAATATTCAAAGCACCATCATTACCAAACCACACTATTCTATCAACTTTCTTTTCAATTTTCATCAAGAGGTCATAATTTCCCGTCATATGGGAAGAGAATCCACTATCAAGGATCCAGGTGCTACTACTCTTTGTAGCTTTGAGTTCTACCTCTGTAAGATTGGATTTCTCGATCTTCTTATTCTCTTTCCATGAGATATTGGATTGAGCATAGGATACTGGTGGCCTTTTAATACTTTCTTCCACATAATCTGATTCTTCATACCCACAATCTTCTTCCAGAGGGGAAAAACTATATGTGAGAACAACATCATCAGGAGGATGAACACTATCCCATCTTTGAGTGTTGTAGGAATTTCTCCTGTCGTACCGCTGCCTGCAATACATAGCTTTATGGCCAAAGTTAGAATAATTAAAATAGTAACCATAGAAGCTATTTCTTCTATAAGATGGAGGATATGAAATTGGTCTTCTTTGTTGACTTACCATATCTTCTCCATTCAAGTAGCTCCTTGCCTCTTCGCAATATGACATGGTATGGCCCAGATAGCCATAGAACTGACACTTCATGAGAGGGAATGTCTTCTCACCTAGATTTCTCCACATACCCTCATCCTTGGGAAAATAGTTGAACTGTCTATCATTTCTGAATGTTTAAGGATAATTTTCAGTTCTCCTTCTAGTTTGGATTGAGGGTTTCTTTTTCAGCACTTCAGGAAATGTTTCAACATGGTTAACCTTCGTTTTGTATTTCTTTTGGCTCTCTTTATTTCCATCAGTTGATGTCTCAGCTTCACAGCCAATTCCACTCTTTCCCATGCAAGTGGGTCTTTGAACACTCAAGAGTTTTTCAACCACATCAGAACCAAACTTGGCTCTTGCCAGTAATTCATCATCTGAGAATCTTCTATATGGTATTTTCTTCCTTGATTCTTTTGAAAATGATTCATTCTCAAGTTTACTTCTAAGAGTAACAACTTCCTCCTCAAGACCCTCAGCAGTCATGGAATTTTCTTCCAATATTGACATGAGGTCATTGATGACCTTTCCCTTCTCTTCAATTCTCATCTTTAGATCCACTACATCATCATTGCTTTCAAGGAATTTAGACTGAACTTTCAAAAATTCGTCCAGATATTCAATTTCAGCTTTATGTTCATCAACATATTCTGATGATTCTTCCACCATTTACTTCCACTTATTACATCTCTTAAATTTACTCTCAAGCTTGGAGAAATCATCCTTAATTTGAATATTTGGATTACCAATAGCAGTAGTCTGATTATCTCTGCCTTTATTTATTGAGGATTCTGATATTTCAGTGGTATCCATCATGGAAGAATGGTTTCCGGTTTTAAATTCTGGCTCTTCTTCCTCACAAAATTCAATATCATCATCTTCTTCTTCACAGACAAAACTCTTCCTCTGCATTTTCTTTCTAGATTTGAAGTCAACCTTTTTGAAAAACCTTTTCCGAGGCTTCCCAATGTCTTCAGCTTCACTCTCATCATCATCTATCTTTCTTTGGCACTGAGAGGCAATGTGCCCAACTCTTCCACAACGGAAACATGCAAGAGGTAGCTTACCTCTAAATTTACATTTTCCCTTTTTCAACTTCTTGGTGATGAGAGAAATAATTTCTTTTTCTTCGTCATCTTCACCACCACTGTCTTCTAAAATTTTCAGTTTTTCCATGGCTTTGAACGCCATTTCCTTGCTCATGCGAGTTGTGGCATCTTCGGGTTTGACTCTCATCTCATATGCCACTAAACTACTAAAAAAATCATCCAGAGATAGTTTAGATATATCTCTTTCTTCAAGGGCTGACACCTTTGCATTGTACATGGGAGGAAGTGTTCTCAAGATTTTCTTTCCGATATCAATGTCTTTGATTTCTTTTCCAAGACCTCGAATTGATCCCACTACTTCAGTAATTCGATTAAAAAATGAATCTTCATTCTCATTAGGATGCATCTTTAGATCGTCAAACCTGTTCTGTAAAACTTGAAGTTTTGCCTCCTTTACCTTGCTATCTCCTTCATAAATGTTTTCAAGTTTATCCTACATAGACTTTGTTGAAGTGAAACTCATCACCTTTATATATATATTATCAGAAAGAGATGCGGCGAGTGCATTTTGTGATTTAGCATCTACATAAAGAATTTTCCTGTCTGTGTCAGTCATAGCCAGGCCTGTTGGATTAGTGACTTGTATTCCTTGCACAGTAGAAAACAAAACTTCCATTCCAAGAGATCATAAATGATATCTCATCCTGTTCTTCCAGATCTGAAAATTACTGCCATCGAAGAGAGGCACTCCCCTAGCATTGACTGCATTCTCCATGCCGACAAAGGACAGATTCAATGCCAACAACCTCCCTCTGATACCACTTGTAGGACCTCGGGACACCCTGAGAGGGGAGGGGTGAATCAGGGTGTCAATTTTTTCTTCTTAAAGTTGTGGATCTTGTTCTCACATTGGTAGGAACTCGTTAAATCTATATGATGGATATGATCAATAATGAAACATTCACATGCAGAGAGATGACACAACTATTTTTACTTGGATCACCACTAAGGGCTACGTCCAAGGAGCATACACTGACAAGTTGTCTGTCGTACCTAATTCCACTAATCATGACTAGTTGTGGATTACAATTGTTCGGGCACAGTCACTCTGTCCCAGGCTCACTGCCTTTACAAAGGTTCGGGGATAGCTCACTGCTTCCCTTGGATCACTCCTGTTGACTCTCCCAGGATCACTGCCATTGGTGAAGTCTCACTCAGTTTATAGACGTGACGGTCTCTTCAATAGATAGACATTAAGGTCCTTGTCTCCTATTCAGCATGAGACTTTGCTTGAATCAGAGTCCTGAGTTGATGCTCTGTTAAAGTCCAAATTCCATCCACCGATGAATAACCCCCTTTCCCTTGTCCACTAGGCAAAAAACCTTTGGAAATGGCCTTCACAAAGTACCCTACTTCGCAAGGCTCCCAATTTTGCAAAGCTCAAACAAACCTTCGCGGAGTCCCTGCCTTTTCGCGAAGCTCAATAGCGAAGCACTCTCGCGATGCTCCAGCCTTCACAATGCTTGGTTTTCGCGAAGCTCCTGCCACTTTGTGAAGCTCACTGAGCCAACGCGGGGCGCACGCCTTTCGCGGGGCTAGAATAGCTGCCACGAAGCTCCTCTTTTGCGAAGCACACTGCCTTCATGAGAGACCATTGCGAACCAAGAGCAAAGGAATTTCTCTGAAATTATCTATTCTTCTCTTGAGGGGGTCGGCCTCTATTTATATGTGATTCCACCGACCCTCAACCCTTCCGCATGAAGTCAACGCCATGTCATCTCAAATCGCGAAGCTCCAAAGTTTCCGCCGGAATTCAGTCCAAATCGCGATGCACCTCGGCAATTTTCAGATCGTGGAGCTCGTCGTAATCGCGGAGTATCACCGTCATCATTCCTTCGCGCCTTCGACACGAAGCTCCCTCTCAAATACCTTCACCGCCGCGATGTGCTTCAACTCTACCATTCGTGAGGCTTTGATATAATAACGATGACTCACCGCCTCCATTCTTCTGGTCTTCGTGATTTCCAAAACATGCATCCTCTTTTCGTGAAATTCATGCCTTTGCCATATTTAATTATTATCTTCATGTAAATCAACTTTTTGCGATACTCAGTAACATCCAGATTTTGGACCCCAAAAATTTGGCAAACACTGGGAAACAGCGCCACCTTCAATACTGTTGTCTTCTTGAAAGGTATGATCTCTTTGCTGGTACACGATCCGAACATCGGTTGATGACTGACAAAAAACACAAACCATACTCCAAATCATGCATAAAAGACCATGGTTCCAACATAACCCTCATTAAAAATGAATTATTTTACTATCAAGATACCTTATGAAAGTTGTATCACACCTTTCCAGTCGAGTGAATTTTTCTTCATAAGTAGCCACTAAGTCATCCTCCTGCCTCAATTAAAATATTTGTTTTCTATCCTAAGTCGAACCACTATAGGAAATTATTTCTCAAGAAACATACATTTCAATCAATCCAAATCAAGAGCATCAATCTCCTCACCATTCTTGATATTTTTAACCATCGACCACCACTGATCAACTTTACCTTCAAAAAGGTAAACACCAAGACTAAAATTTTGATGTTATGAACATCCCATGACTTTGAAAATCTTTTCCCATGCTTTAATCCACCCATCAGCTAAAATAGGGTCAGCTGATCCCCAAAATGTGGGGTGATGTTTCCTCTTGAAATGATCCACTACTGGCATGTTCTTTTGTGGTTGATCTAGATGATATCATGCATGGATAACACTGCCATTTATATCCTGATCCAATTGTGCCATCACTATAAGAAACTAATCATTTTTTATTCCAACCATCTCATATTGTTGATTTGGAAGGATGTTTTCCACTTGATTTTATCCCGTTATAGCTACGCGGTTTCCTCAAAAGAAAACTATTCTGAACACAAAAATATATTAGACAAAAAAACATTGTAATCTTTATATTTTCTATTATTTCAATCAAACCATTAAGTAAAAATAATTTATTAATATTCATTTAACAATATCCTAAATCTTAAGGTCATCTAAATCGACCTCTGATACCAACTATAAGTCCCCAATCATAAACATTACATAATATTGAGGTATGTCAAGAATTTACATTGAGGATCTTTTCAGGATTAGAGTTTTAGAGAATTAATCCATAACTATTACATTACATCTCAAATATTACAAAGTAGACAATTATACTCTATCTAATTTTTTTCACAATAATAAAACTCATTAAATAAAAAATGAATTATTTTCTTGATAAAAATCATCTTGATTTATTCCTTTCTTTTACCCTTACTTATACCCTTTGAAAATCATTTAAAAACATGGGATGAGAATAAATATTCTCATCAAGAGATATAAAATAAATAAAAAAACATTAGTCCATGAATACATAAAAATCAATGAAATCAGACTTTTTACTCATAAAACATAATCTCTTTAATTGACATTATGAAATTTTAAGATTTATGAACAACTCATAGAAGTAATATACCACAAAGGAAACTTGTGGCCTCCATAACATACTTACATTGTAGTATTTATATCTACATAGGGAGTAACCTTCATGGTTACATTTTGAATACAGATCACAGTATATTCCCCAAATCTCTTAGGAGAAACCTTAATGTTTACCTATGTAATGTTACCAAATTAATTGGAGATATATCTCGAGATCACCCGTCCTCATTTTATCATGGAACCACTTGTATACGTAACAATTCCCAAGAACTATAACATAATCATATCATATAAAACAATCATAATGTAAAGATAACATTTACACAATGAAATCACAATATATAATTTCAAGATATTAACATGATCAATGATATATAAATACATTTTTCAATACAAAATTATGAAAAATGTATTTTTGGTATTCATTTTACTTTGAAAAACATTACATCTTGTTAAGGAAGTCTAATATCAAATAATTCTCATAGTGGCAGAAAGGTCATTGTCTCCACGTACATTAAAAAGAAACAATCATTTTTTCATTTAGTAAACATTTTCATAAAAAATATTCCACTCAAAAACAATATCATTAAATTAAAATAAAAATGGTATAATTATACACCATATAAAATAAGGTTTTGTTTAAACCAAAATATGCCTCAATGAAAGGAAATTGAGATGAAGACCCTTACCATGAGTCTGACTTGTCTCGTATGTTACTTGTTCTTCATGAATAATAAATTTAAGTTACTGTATACTTGTTTCATAAACTTTTTCAAGTTCTTTATAACTTTTATATCACTTATTACATTGTTATAACAATCACATAATTATTCAAGTTCATATCGGTCATTTTTTATATTCACTACTTGAGTCGAAAATGAACTTTTCTTTGTAAATTGTACATGTTGTCAAAATGACATCATCTCCATAAAAATATTAATGATTTAAATATCATATATTTCCAGTATATTAGTATTTATAATAGTCAATAACATTTGGATACAAGAAATGAAATGCACCGTTCATGGAGGTGTTAGGTCGTACGAACGCATGAACACTGCTTTCATTTCTTTATCATAATAAAGGAATGAAAACTAAATGATCAATAGGTATGTTATAATTCCATTGAAATATATATGTTATATATGTTACATAATTTCATTAATTCCATCGTCTATACATTCCATGTATGGATTGAACGATTTATATCACATTGAGGGGGCGACCATCCACAATTCCTCAAATGAAATTATCGTATTTACACATTATGGAATGAATAATGGTATGTTGTAAATAATAAAATATTGAAGCATAGATAAAATATAACTATAATATATATCACACATAAATACAGTTCCATCATAATAGCCACCATGATACGTGGTAGGATGATGTTTAGCAATCATCATTTCATGAGGTAGTAGATCGGTGTACACAGAAACAATATATTCTTATCCATTAAATGAAGGTCTGTGTAAGTGTAATTAAAATAAATCTCATAAAAAATCCAATTATATTTAGGATACTGGTGTTGTTATGTAATAAAAGAACAAGAAGTTCATAGGGGATGAATAAGGAAAATAGTATAAAGGAACTTGAGTGAAGAGGCTACCTCTAAAACAAGTAACTCCATTTGATTTGAGTCAAATGACTTTCTTGAATTTCAATATACCCAGTTAAGGATTATATGAGGAGATTATGGATATTATGAGATTATTTTTGTAGATTTTGGATGATCCTTGTGTATTGAGAGGTTTTCTTAAGTGGGTAGAGTTGGTGGCCTTTTATAAGAGCGAGGAGGGACACTTTAGGAAAGTCTTGAAATATTACTTGATTGTAAAATCAATTTCAAATTATAATAGTTAAAAATTGATATATTTCATGGATAAAATGATAATGGGTTGAAAAACACTCAACTAATTAGTTTTATACAATTTTATGTCATGTAATTAACCTTTTATGTTAGCTTTACCCCTTAGTTAAAAACATTAACTCTTACCTTGTCTTCTTGTATTTTCACATTATATGGTTACTATAGTTAATATAAAATGAAAAAAGACCCACAAAAAGATCATTAATGACATTTGTAACATTATATATGTTATTTTTCTGAATGAAGTATTTTTAGGACTATTATATCATTTAATAAAATAATATTTCTTTTAAAAACCTTTGTATATCAATTTTGATACTATTTTGAAATTGATTTTTGTTAGTCAAAAAAATAGATTCCTTAGAAAAAAAGAATTAACTAAAATATAATATGCCAATATCATCCACAAAATTCATATATGGAATCAAAATAATAAAATTATATTAATTTTAAAATTTATAACATCATTTATTTGAATCCTTCATTAAGAAGATATTCATTGTTTCATCATTGTGTTATAAATAAATTTATCTATATAATGTCTAAAAATTATAAATAAAATACAATGATGTAGGAAATATTTTTATATTTCTAAGGAATATTTATATTCAAAGGTATGAGTTGTATAACCCTATATTAACATTTCATTAGTAAAAGATACATGTTTATGTTATATTTCACTTTAAATTAACTCTTATAACATGTCATTTTCATAACTAAGTGGCCCTCAAATGCCAACATTTCTTCTGAAGGATGCTCATGTTTGTAAATAACTCATCCAATATAATTAAGACACGTTTTCGGGTTTTTTTCTATTATTATAATAATATAATTTTCCTTATTTACCAGACTTACCCTTTAAAATTGGTAAATAAAAATAATTACTAAAGTTACTATTCATAATGTCCAAAAATAAAAGGTACATATTTACACAATTTTAACCTTATGATTCCAAATATGGAATCCATTTTTCCAGATTCATAATATAGAAATTTTAGTAATTAATTTATATTTAATTCATGTTGTCAAAACCAGAAAGTGTGTTTTAAAAAAGTAAAAACTATCAAAATTTCGTCATGTGTATATGTCTAATTAAAATGTGAAATCACCTACAGTGAGATATATTGGATTAAAGGATTAAAATAAATATAATTACACTTTAAACCCAATTAAAAGGACAATTTAAATAAATTTAACTAATTAGATGAAAATTCAGTTTTGAATTACAATGCAGTATTTTTTGTTGTTCGATAAAATTTGAATTTCATCAAAAAACACCAAATTTCAACCGAGGTAAATTTTTATGTCCCACTTATAAATAAGAAGTTTATAGATTCAAATAAAACATATAAAAGTGACAAAAATTATATTTAAAAAGGGTTCACCATCAAAAGGTGGTAAGACAACCTTTTAAAAATATTAGAGTATTTCTTGGTTATTATTAGATTCATTCTTATTTTAAGACATTAAAATTTAATGGATAAAGGTAAAAATAATTTAACAAATATGTGTAAAAATATTTTAGTTATTTCTTTTCATTACCTCCACTATAATTCTTATACATTAACTACCATTTAAAAGTATTATTATTGTATTATCTTTTGGTATAACTCATAGTTTTGTGCAGCGTAAGATTTCGGAGAAACCCGTTGTTGTATGTCGAGTACAATATCAGAAAAGGTGTCCCATTTAACGTAAAATTAATATATTATTCATAAATATTAATCATTATGAAAAATTATTATTCTATAAATACTTGGGATCCTACAGTCTCCTTGAATGGTGTAACTCATATTCTATCTCTAATAATAATGGATTAATATAAATACATATACAATTAATATATATGGCATTTATAAGATTTTTATAATTCATGATATGATTTAATCATCTTCAATGTAAATCTATTGAAAATACCAAATCAAAACATTCATGAAAAACAAAGCAGTTACTACCCTAAAAATTATTTTAACAAGGAATTGTTTATAAATTGGTAATAAAAGGTCATAAGTAAAAAATATATGTTATGATATAAATTATAAGTTTTTATAATATATTTTTAATAAATCTATATTTATTATATAGGTGTTTCAAATTTTTAAAAATGAATTTGAGACTTAAGATAAGTGATTTCTAGTCTCTCTTTTAGTTCTAGGAAATGTATGCCTTATACACCACATAATAATTATGTATGATATATATAATAATAATTAATATATATTATGAAACATTACATGAAAATTATGTGTATTTAAATAACCATTTAATTTTATTTATTTATTGGGGATTACGATTCAAAACATACCAAGGAGGTAAAGGTTTTATGTTATAATCTCATCATTTATCAGGATTGTTTATGATTATGCTTCATATAACAAAATATTATGATATATATATATCTCAAGATACTCAATTATTTTCTTCTTTTCTAGTAATTTTTGGAAAATAGTTGATTTAATTTTATTTTCCTAGATTTATGTACTCAAGAGTCCATATTAATGTTTTTAAAAGAAAATAGTCTTTATCTATATATTTGGTCAACAACTCTTTTTCTTCCATATAAATGTTTTCTAAAATTATTTTAAATAATGTTTTAATATTACTCTATGATTGTTTAATTTAATTGTTACCTTTTTACTTTCTAAAAAATACTTTTTAAGGAATCTTCCTTTCATTTTCCAAACATGGTATACTTGTCTTTTACTGAAAATATGAAAGCAATATTTGTTTTAACATGTATGGTATTAAAAACATTTACCTCCTTTGTGACCAATAAATGTTTTAAATATTACCATATATGTTCAAAAAATTATTTTCAATGAAAATTATTATCACTAGACTTTGTGAATTTTTATTTTTTTAAATCTATTTTTAAAATATAAAGATTATTTTCCTCAAAAATGTTTTTAATGATATTTTAATGGTATTTTTATTTATTAATGAAAACATTCTTTGATGTTACTTATGATTTACAGTGTAATTGATCCAATTTTACTGTCATTATTCTTTCATTGGTTGTTTTATGATTATGATTAAAATATGTTTATGAAACTCAAATATTTTCATAGGATTTGATATGATGAATGTTTTAGAAAACACATTTATTTTCATGTGTTCTAATATGATGAATGTTTTATGATCTTCTGGTATAAATATGTGTCATTTTCATTATATGATGGTGGTAAAGTTGTAACCAATGATGATGATTATTTTATAACCAAGGATTGTGGTTACGTTATAACCAATGATGGTGGTCACAATATAACCAAGTATGAGTCGGAATTATATCTCCCTCCAATTAATTTGGTAATGATTAATGTTTTATGTTATCAAAGGGTACATGGGAGGTTATCCCAATCTTGAAATAAGAGGCCATATAGGAGGATATTTGAAGCCTAGAAGACGGTACATGGGAGGTTCTTCCATTCCCGAAGTAGGTACATGGGTGGTTATCCGAAGCCTGATATGTTATGAATGTTTTGATGTGTAGACATGGACAATGATTTTCTATGACTATGTATATGAAATAAATATATGAATTATGAAAATGTTATTCTCTCATGGATTGTGTTCTTTTATTCTATTATGATTCATGTCTTATTAAAGACCTTGATTTCTTCCATGTCTCAATATTATGATCTAGAATATATAGGGTATGATGATTAGATGTTATTCACATGTTCTCAAACCCTTATTTTCATTTTATGTCCATATCTCCTTTGTATACCCTTAATGAGCATCTAAGCTCACCCATTATTATATTTCCTTTCCCTAGGTTATGGAGAAAGTTTTTAACTTGGGTGTGACTATTATGAGTATGAAATGGGCATATCTTCATGGGTGTTGTTGACGAAATTTCATGAAATAAAAAGATTATATATCTAGTCTCTAAAGGCACAAAACCTGTATGGTCCTTAGATGTTTATTTTGGAAATGTATTGAATATTCATCTAAAAAGATATAATATTTATTTATGGAAATCTAGGGTCATAATACCTTCTTCTCGGTCCCTTTTCTTCCATCACATAACCCTATGAAAAATCATGATACTTACTATGAACTTTCTAGGTTAGGTTGAATGTATTTTTGGTTTCAATACATATGACCCTAGATTTGATCTTAGGTAAAACCTTGGGTTGATATGATTTTTATGGATTCCCTAAATATCTTAAGTTGAGATATTTCTCTTAATTCCTATATAATCATTGAGCTGAGATTCTATGGTTGGTTTAAATAGTAACCTTGAGTTGAGATACTTCTCTTGTTTTCCATATATATTTTCCTTTTTATAGGTTTAAGCCCTAAATAATACCTTCACTTGAATCACCTTCTTGGTATGGTATCTTAGGGTATCCCCAATTCATAATCCTCACTCAGATTCCTATTATCCCCCATTATCACAACACAAGCATCCTCAATGGTCCTCCTCTTTGGTGTAATCCCCAACCATATAATTCCGTATCTAGATACCAATATTAAACTAGAACCAAAAGTGCATCCACAATGAGTAATCCCACTTATTATCCTATTATGTTATCTCATTTTATATGTTTGATATACTATCATCTCTTATTTATCACATTTATTACTACTCATGTGGGATTAGATGTTCTAATTTATCGCTTCATTATCATGATTGACACAAATTGTATTCAGGAACAAGGAATTCCTATAAGTCTTAGAGGTTTGAATCTAAACTATATAGAATATATCCTTACTGAATTAGGTAAAACTATGTGCACCAGTATTGATATCTAACCATAGACTACGAAACTCATACTACATGGGTTTTTAACTAATGTTAACTAGAATGCTTAGGATACCTCTATGATGATAAATTATAACATCATAATAAGTTTGTTTTCTCTTAGGAGATGAGGATTATAAGACCAGTTTTACCTTAAATTTAGTTACTCACCTCAGTTCCCACTAATACACCTAGATTTTATATTTTAATCTTGGTTTCAAAATTACATTATATCCAGATACCCTTATTGATTATGCTATAATTGGGCCACCTACTAGGTATAAGCCATTACTTAATCTAGCTACCTCTTATGTGGTAAGTATAATAGATCTAAGTTATGAGTGTATTATTATCTGATCCTCCCTTAGGTGATAAGACTAAGGTGACTATAATTAACAATCCCTATGTGACAAGCCAAGGAACCCCTATGCGAAGAGAATAGAACTCCACTATGTTAATGATAATATAATGAATCAGCTTCCCTTGGTGATGAACTAGTAATGGTACATCATATCTTATTTGAATAACATGAGATTAATTCATGTCCTTGTATGGGGAAGATAATATGGGCCTCTTGCTATGTGTAAGCACCAACTGTACCTAATCATGTTTTTTTTCAAACAAAAATGATGAACCAAAAAAGTGTCTCTTATAAATACGTCTCACTCCAACCATTGTTATGAACCTTTAAAATAGTTTTCCATTTTTCATGATGTTAAATATCATGTAAGTGATCCATATCATATTACCTTGAATGATATAACAAGAATAGTTAGGTGGCACTGAACTTTGTAGGTTCTTATTTGATTCGTATGTGTATACAAGAAGCCCTTATTGGGGACTCGATCTAAATATCACAACACTAACGACCTTCCTTGATGATGATAAATTATTGACTTCATAGTTGAGACAATAAACCCTAGAATAAATAATTAATAAGAAAAATATGAAGAAACTATGATATATAGATATGGTCACATCAATACATTGTTTCGATCAGATCCTTGGCATAGGGGTAACCAGTCCCACACTAGGATATATGAAGGATTCATGAATATATCTCTTTTATTGGTCTAGAACCTCCTTATTTTAATGATATAAAATCATATTTATTACATTTATATTGAATTTCATGTTTTTAAATAGTCAATTTTCTTCTAGAAAAAATTATAAAATTGGTTAACTCTTGAAGTCACTATGCCAACCTACTACATGTTTAATGAACATGTCGTGTGAATATATTAAATTGACCATTATGGTCAAGTGACCATGTAGATGTGACCAAATGTTGAAATACAATTGAAAACATATATAAATTAATAGATTAAGCAACAAACAAAAAAATTCCATCCAAGTCATGAAGTGACTGTGCATTTAGTTTCAAGTGACATCATGTGCACTGAACCTACCATGCAATAAAAATACCTGTGAGCACTCAAATAATTCAACCTACTACATGAAAAGCCATGTTACCATGATAATTGGTTTGTAAAATTTCTCCTCATAGTGAACTGACAATGTGTTTTTATTTTAGTGACTTGAAATACAAATGAATCTAACATGAAAAATAATGATGCTGACACATGAAGTTATAAACCTCCCACGAGAAGAGATGAATCTATCACAGAAAGAGATGAACCTATCAAAAGAATAAAAAAAAGTGACTATGAGAACAAATTAACAGACTGGTCCTACCAACCAAGAAAACTAAAGATACCTATTATTCATGTGAAAAATTGAATATTCTTTATGTGAATATAGATGACCATATCTATCTTAAGGTGTGGGGTATTTTCAAATCCCCAATGACTATATTTTTTCAGCATTAATTGATAAGTAAGAACATTTAAGAATGTAATGAATTTACTATAATGGATACTTTGAGATATAAGATATATTAAATTAGAAGAACCTTACATGGTCTTGAGTTGTCTTTAATTAATGAAAAATATAAAGAATTACCAATAATACACATGAACCCGAGACATACTGATACATAGAAGACTCATTCTGAGCATTCTACAACACTCTGTTATCTAGAATTCTCTATGAAAGCTCAAGTGAATATTTTCGAAGACTTATTCTATGAAATTTGATCAAACAAATATAATCATACTGAGATACATTAAATCATTATCTATCCTTTTCACTTTAATTGTTTTATTACATTTTTAGTTTCATTTTAAAGAACTAATTATTTGTTAAAAAAGACTTATGTATTGTATTGTATAGTTCTAGACACTCCCCCTCTTATTCATTTACATTAATACTCCCAATAATACCTTTAAAAGATGTTGGGTGCGTAATTGACTACCAAAGTGTTGTTTTTAATGTACAAAAATTTCTAGGATATGGATTATTTTATGTATAAAATAAACTTCTTAGCATTGTGTGATTTCCAAATGAAGTGGAATACATTTTGACTTGAGACAAAACCTTTTATTTTTGTTCTTTTAGGTGATTTTATATATATTTTTATTTTTAAAAAAAAATAATTCATGTTTTTAGTGAATCAAAACTCAATATAAACCCTCAAATTTTTTAGTTAACATTAATACAAGTTTTATATATGGTGATTCAAAAAAGTAATATTGTTTCAAATTTAAGAACATCTTTAAATTTTATTTAACTGAGTTTTGTTCAAAATTTTGATAATATATTTAAGGATCAAATTATATACTTTATTTTTTTTAAACATTGATGACATTATAAAATTGTTGGATTTAGTGTTTGAATCCATTTTTACTGATATTTTTATTGTAAACATAATTCAACCCCCATATTTATTTGTCCACTCCGACAAACATTTAGTTTAAAAGGAGTTTTTATTTCTTTATTAAATTTTTTATTGTGATATTGTTTTTACCAAAAGATCAAAAATTATATTTATCTAAATTTATATCTCTATGTATACTAATATTTTAGATGGATGTACCACTAATAAGGCTCATTATTTTAATGGAACCAATTGTGCTCAGTGGAAGATCAAAATAGAAATCCATATATAGAGCATTAGATTTCATATTTGGATAATAATATAGTAAAAATTTAAAAGAACTAAAGTTTCTAGAGCTGAATAGACTAATTCCACCAAGCCGTATTGTGACTGCAATTGTAAATCCATGAATTAATTATACAGTGCTTTAGGATAATAAAAATTTAATAGAATATATACTTTATCTACTATATATGAAATCTGGGACACACTTATTATATATCCTGAAGGAATTTCAAATGAGAAATAAATTCATTTGAATACTTTTACCATTATATAATATACATTTAATATTAAACTTGATAAAGGAATTTCTGACATGTATATATGGTTGAATAATCTTTTTAACACAATTAATTCACTTGGGAAGAAAATTTGAGACAAATGTCAAGTAATGTGACTTCTGTGAAGACTATCTGATAGGTGGAGAAGAACCTCTGGTTCCATTTCACAAACAAATGACATTAGAAAACAACCATTAAAAGAGTAATGGGAAATAATATGGTGTAGAAGAATGAATTTGAATTAAAAAATAAGAACATTATAGAACTAAAAGGAAGTTATTATCCTTCATAACTTATGACTCAAAGCTAAAGGAAAAACACAAACCTGATAGTTTTAGTAAGGATGACTCACCTGAAAATAGTAACAAAGAAATGTCTCACATAACCATAAGATTTAAAAATGTATAATAAAATTTATCATCCAGAACCGGGTGCCACATACAGGTTCCCCAAGACAGTCAGTTACATGGCCTCGGGTGCACCTCCCCATATGCCAGAAGTCTCTGACTAGTAGAAAGTGTCTATTATTGATCATAGAGAGACTATACCTTCTTTATCAACGTTTTACAATAGTAAATGTAAATAAAAAATAGACAAAACATAATAATAATAACAAGAATAATACTTGTATAACAAGATTACCAAAAATAAAATAATATATCCAATCAAAAATAGTAGATATTTTATTTCATATATGTGTCTAGTGTCGAATAAAAACCCTAAAAATAAAGACACTGAAAACTCAAAGAGGGTCCCAACACTCTGTTTGGTTCCCTCATTTATGTACAATCCCAAATAATCCATATAACATATGCATATTTCCATTATCCTATACTGGAAGCATGAAGAATATTTGGGTACCAATCAGTCAGCCCATGTAGGGTATGATTATAACTATGTAGGCCACCATCAATGAAATCTAAAACAAAATCCAGTCAATAACACTGTATTCAGTTGTATAAATAATAAATTACAATGCATCAAGTAAATACTTATCCCATTTCATTATTCTTGAATAAAACACATAATTTACATGGGTTCATGATGGCACCCATACTATCACTGCCTACTACAGCCTATGCTGGAGTCTGAACTATCCCCAAGGGATATCACATATCACAATACCATACTGATAATTTATCATTTTATTTCAATTCATGTCATAACGAATTGGAACCATAGTCCAATGCCAACATCATGGCTATAGAAAAATCATGTATATCACCCCATTAGTATTTGGATCCCTTGTCCCTATCCAACACCTAAATTTCACATAGGTATTTGGAGCCTCGGTTCATATCACAAAATTTTCTATCACATATGGTTATTTAGTTATCATTCCATGTCCCACACTCACTAACTCATATGGGTATTTGGAGCCTTTGTCCTGGTCCCACGCCTCAATGCCACATATAGGTATTTTAAGCCTCAGTCCTTATCCTACACTCCCTAACTCATAAGAGTATTTGGATCCTCCATCCCTATCCCACACTGCAATGTCACATATATAAAAATTGTAATGTCATATACATCAAGGTTATGAATCATTAACCTTATTTGAAAAAATTCTCACTAAAGTGAACCCTTTCAATTTATAATAATTATTAAAATTCTTTATTTAAATCACCTAGAATAATATGAACAATTAATCATTAAACCCTATGTCAACAATTGGTCAAATAACTCAATAAAACTTCAATGTTGAGATAAAAAATAATTAATTCCCATTAATCAATAAATTCATCATTCTATGAATCAATTAATTTCAAAAATCTCGTCAATTTACCAATTACACCATATTCTTAATTGGACGATTTTATTACAACCAATAATCATTCAATTCCATAATCTACTAATTAATTAATAAATTTCATTAATTCAATTTGAGATTTAATTAATAAATGAGCAATAGCGATTTCACAATTACACATATGAAATTAAAATCAAGACATTGGGAATTGAATAATTTACTACCTATCTCAAGATCATTGATGAGGGTTCTCCCAATGGAAATTCCTTAAATTGAAATAGATTGATTAAATTTACAATTAATTATAATGTTTCAAATTAATTAAGGAGGTTAGAATTCCATAGAAATTTTTTAGGAGCCTCTAAAATTGGTGGGGATCAGTTTACGTCTGACTGTGGGTCACTACGGATTAATACCAAGGGGTTAGGGATTTTATTTTAATTTTTTAGTGGTTTAAAATCCCGCATTCCTGGTGTCATGTATTTGGTGCATTGTTTTCTGATATTATGCACCTTAACTATGTGCCTCTCCTAAGGGGCACACAGTTTCTTCTAAGAGGGAATGCAGTTTTACAAACAGTTTTCCAACTATGAAATCCTCCTCTGTCTAGGGTTTCAAAGTTTGTGGAAGAAGGTAACATAGTTTGGAAAACCCGTTAACCAAATGTGCACTACCCAACACCCCTCTAAAACTTCCAATTTTCACTCAAATTAACCCATGACAATCCTTAATAAAATTATATCCGAAACAAGGAAAAATAGTACCTTGATACATCTCTAGAAAAAGGTTAGGATCATACAATATCTCTACATTATAAAAACTCTCCCTAGAGTTATACTCCCAAGCATCTCTAATATTCTATGGAAGAATATTAGTCCAATAAGACCATATATATACTTCTCCCTCTCATGATTCCTCATGGACATGCCCATTGGTTCACAATACATGAACTATCTACACTGTCTTTCAATGCAATACTTTCTCACTATGATCCAACACATATATCCAATACTCCTCAAATGATGCATTGGTCTCAATATCAATATCATCTATATCGGTCACATGAGAAGGGTCGGGATGATACTGTCAAAAATGTGACACATAAAAAACAACATGAATAACAGTATACCTATGTGGAAGATTTGATCTATAAATCATCATCCCAATTATCTCTAACACCTCAAATGGTTCATCAAAAATGGTCCCCAACATTCCCGGCCTCCAAATCCTATGGTGATTGCATCTAGGTGAAACCAAAAGGAACACATGATCACCCAATGCAAACTCAAGTGGTCATTAAAATTGATCAAAATATGAATTCTATTTTTTCTTAGATGTAGACATAAATTTCTGAATCAGATGAACTTAATCTGATGTCTCTTGCACAAGACTTGGCCCCAACAACTCTGACTCACCTACCTGCATCCAGTATATAGGTGATCTGCATGGCCTACCATAAAGATCCTTATATAGTGTCATTTATATAATATCCTAATAACTATATTTATATGGTAATGCCACCAATTCTATGAGTTTTTCCCAAGACCCAACAATGTTTAGGAAACATGCTCGAACCATATCCTCATGCACCTACATAGTAGGTTCTTGACTACCCATTTGTCTATGGGTGTCATGTCATACTTACTAAAACCTGTATACTAATTACCTTCTACAATCCCTACTAGAAGCATGAATTAAATTGTGATTTGTGGTCTAAAACTATATTATGAGGCACTCAATGTATACATAATATCTTATGAATGTACATGTCTCCCAACTGATCCATTGAAAAAGTATCCCAAATAGGAAAAAAATGTTTTACCTTATTCAATTGGTTCATAATCACCAAAATAGAACCATTATATAGTGGAATACTTTGGAGAAACACCAAAAAAAATATGGTAACGTTATCGCACTTCCATTTTGGAATAGTCAACGAATTTAGTAAACCAAACTGTCATTAATACTGATCCTTCACCTATTGAAAGTGGAAGCACAATTTCATGAATCCTGTTGTCTCCTTTATTAGGAATGGCCACCTATATTGTCATCTTATTTCATTGTACATTTTGGATAAACCTAGATTTACTACCTATTTTGAGGCATGAAATTCATGCATCATTTTCTCTTGTGTACTCGTAGGCACAATCACATGATTCTTAACGTAGATGATCCCATATTCATCTATCATTCAATCTAAAGGTGCCTCCCCACCTTAAGGGATTTCCCTGAAGTAAAAAAATACTAGATCCTCATACTAGCTTTCCTGGATCTTACTGAAAATTATAGATTCCATTGAAACTGATACAAGATTCACCTTCCCCTGGCCCTCCTAAACTACAACATGCATCTCGACTAGTAAGGCCATAATATTTTACTAATATATAGACTCTTGAACTTCATGACTCTATGTTTTCTTTCATAGAGTATCATCAGCAATGTTTCCATTTCCAAGCATCTATACTAGATCAAATTAATAAAAATTATATACTCAAACTACCTCTGCTATCAGAGATTCAAATCCCATTGATAATATATGTACTTTAACCTATTGTGATCATTATACACAGTAAACATTCTACTCAAATGATAATGATGCGAACACTTCATAACATAAACCACTATAGTTAACTCTAGTTCATGCAAAGGGTTGTTCCATTCATGTGGTCTCAACACCCATGACCCATACACCACAACTTGATCCCCATTCATCAGCATCACTCCAAGTCCAATATCAAATGTTTTAGAAAACATTGTATAATCCTCCCCAGGCTTGGGTAGGATCAAGATTTATGTTTTGGACAAGTGGTTCATCAACTCTTTGAATTCATTATCATATTATCTAGACCACACAAATTTTATCCCCTTCTCTGTTAAGAACAAAAGTGGTGTTGTCAAGTTAGAAAAGACGTATATGAACCTCAAATAGTATCCCAATAACCCCATAAAACTATAGAATTCAAAAATAATATTGGGATTCTCCAATGAAACTACTACCTAAACCTTATTTGGGTCCACTATCACACCTTTCTAGGAGATGATGCCACCCATGAATTTTAACCTTTCAATCAAGAATTAAAACTTAGATAGTATAGCATATGTATGATTCTTTCTCAAAATACTCAGGATGATGTAAAGATGTTGGGAATTATCATCATGAGTCTTGGAGTACACCAATATGTCATCAAAAAACACTACCACAAATTCAACTAGGTAAGGGTGGAATATTTTGTTCATTAAGTCCATAAACTCTATCAGAGCATTCATCTTCCCAAATGATATCACGATGAACTCATAAATTCTATACCTACTTCTGAAAGTAGTATGAGGGGTGTCAGATAGTCTAACTCTCTAGAAAAAACCCCAATCTCAGGTATATCTTGGAGAAAAACAATCTCCCATAAATTTTTCAAATAGGTTTTCAATACAAGTAATAGGATACAGATTCTTCAAATTCTTCCAATTCCACTTACAGAAATTAACACACAAGTGCAAGGTCCTATCAAGAATCTTTGCAAACAATACTAGAGAACCCCTATGAGACATATTCGACTAGATAAACCCATCCCACATCAAATCTTCTAATTTATTCATAATCTTTTATATCTATATTGGTGTCATTATTTAAGTTGGAGTAGATATTTTCTCATCCCCCATTATGCACTAAATTGTAAATTGAACATCTCTCTCAGGTGGAAGCCCTGATAAGACCAAAAGAATCTCATCTTATAACCTATCTACTATGGGTGGAAAGACATCATGATTTACACATACACTATCTAGTAACATAATTTTAACATAGGTGGTGAGCTACCCCATTTGTTGATGAATTGGCCCTTCATGGTCTGCATGGATATCTCACTCTCTGTGATGAACATAATTGTTCCAATCATGAGATGTAAAGTTTGATCTCATATAGTCACAATCTATGTGGGACCAGTATTAAACTAACTAGTCCATTCTCATAATTAGGTCAAATCCTAACATGTCAAGGATATAAATATCCCATAGAAAATGATACTCCCCAACCTCAAGAGAATACCCCACGCATAAATAGATTTCCATCAACCATACTCCCAATTGTGTATCAATCTTCATCACCCCGCTCACAAACTCCACTTTCAATTCCATCAAATTAAATATTTGTGTAGATATAAAAGAATGAAAGGAACTTGTATCTAATAAGGAACTAGAAAGAATAGAAGCTATAAGAATAGTACTTCTAATTGTCAATGGTCAAGCCTTTCTATCCACAATCATATGATGAACTACATGAAATTGACCTACCCCTCTTTGCTATGATGTCATCTGAGTCCCTTGAGCTAAACCACTCTTCAAAAATGGGTGATCGTACCCATAATTACCACATCCTCTACCTATATCACTATAGCCAGTAAAACTCCAGCTTCTGGAAAGATACGGTGTTGATGATCTCGTTCCCACACACTCGTTCTTCTTAGATTCTATATCAAAACCCATCTGTCATGGGTTCATATACAATCAATATAGACGTCTCATCCTATCGCAAGATCATCACTCTTTCGATGGTCAGGGATAATGTCAACAAAATTGCCTTGTCCTACTGCATTGGCAGAAAAGAACTCATGTATTCTCATGAGTATTGATCCTTACCCCATATCTACTCTTTATCCAACTTTTTTTCAACATTATCATAGAGATTCTCCCTACTCTCATAAGTTGTATCTCATAATAATCTAGTAGAAAACACTTTTCCTCCACTAGATTCATCCTTTAGGTTCCCCTAAGATTTGAGATCCTGATCCACTACCATAGAAACAAATTCAATTGAAATTTGTTAACTAGGGACTTAATCTCAGATTTAATCTCATACAGAAAATGTCTTATCGTAGATGTCTCATCCCATTCCAGTGTTTTAGAAAAGAACTGAAATTCATTAAATCGACCATCATAGTCCATCAAGGACATACTCTCCTCGGTCAATTTCATGAACTCCCTTGCGCTCTGTTGTTTAATTGTCTCTAGTTAATAGTGCTCTGAGAAAATATCCAAAATGTCATTCCATACAATACCATGTTCTTTTATAGTATGAGCCTAAAAATCCCACCAAAACATCACTAATCCTCATAACATATAAGAAGAAAAATTGACCTTCTTATCTTTATAAGACTCTAAATGTTCAAGTATAGTTTGTATGTACTCAATCCAGAACTCAGCTGCCTCAGGTCAATCCACTTTGGTGGAAGATGATGGTGTTGTAACTGAAACTCTCATTTTCGGTCACACATACTCTTCAAAACCCACTCTAGGTCACTATCTATAAACTATATGAAGTGAGAAAGGTTTTTACAAAACTGCTCTCCAACTAGTTCACCTGGCACTATCAGTGCCTTAGGTTCCACTATAGGTGGATCATTTCTTTCCATATCCTCCAGTAATAATATCAACAAGCATCATCTTGGAGGCATATTTCTAGAATTTCAAACAAATATATTTGGACAAATAATACAACATTATCATAATTATTCAAGGGGATTCACAAAAATATATAAAAATTCATCCCTTTATCCCGCCACACGATTAAAAGCGATGCACTAACACTACCCTTATCCATCCCTCATCTATGTCATGGTTAAAAAAGGGTAAAAAAATTCTTATATTCATGTATCTCATTAGACACTCATTTTCCACATTTTACATCATTTTATAATTTTTACATTCATATTAGCCACCATTTTTAGTTCAATTACATAAGAAAAGAAAAACATTTCAATTTCCACAACTTTTCCAAAATCTGATTTTTTATATGTCCCTAAAATGATGTCTGTTACAATAATTTCTATATTCCTAGAATGGTGCATGTATACTCAACTGTAGTTCTATAGTAGGCCACAAGTCAAATATTATAAAAACATAGAAACAACAGTCACATCACTAAAAAAATCATTACTCAAGGAAAACTAACATCCAACTTTAACAACACAGATCAATAACAATAATCACACCTTGGGTACTTAGTTTTTACCTCCATACATGGGTTATATACTCCCCTACAGGATCTATTGACCAACTCTCGACTCATTTAAATATTTTTCCTTCCTTTCCAAAATAGTTAGACAAAACCAAATAAAAGAAAACTACTCTAATACCACATTGTAATGTCTCGTACTAGGCCCCACATGCCTGTTCCCTAATGCAATCTTTTACATGACCTTATGAGTGCCTCCTAATATGCTAGAGGTTGACAACTGGTAGTGAGGGTCTACTATAAATCATCAAGAGAATGTAAAACCTTTATCAATGTAGCACAACATAAGAGGTAAATAAACAATATCCAAAAGATAATAACCATATGAAGAATAATATTAGTATCACAAGATGAAGAAAACTGAAGTAAAATGTTCAAACCATAATTTTTGATATGTTATGTCATATACGTGTCTAGTGTCAAATGAAAAACCAAAAAATAAATAAACTTACAACACTAAGTGGGTACCCACACCATGTAGGGTTCCATCATACATTCCCTATCTCAAGTCAACCTTCTATCATAGGGATATTTTCCTTATCTAGTACTACAAACATAAAGTCTATTTGGGTATAGATCAGGCAGCCAAATTAGGGTGTGAGTAAAACTCGATAGGCCACCACCAATGATGTCAAAAAAATTATCAAGTTAATAAACGTTTATAGATTTGTAAAAATAATAAATTACAATTCATCATGTAAATAGTTATCACATTTTATTATTCTTCAATTAATGGCACAATTTCCCGTGGTTCATGATGGCACTCATACTATCAATATCTACTTTGGACCCTGTTGGAGTCTGAACTATACCTAAGGAATATCACATATCACAATACCATGGTCACCATTTATTATTTCATTTCAATGCATCTCATGGCTAATTGGAACCATATTCCAGTGCAATCTCATGGGCATAGAACGTCATGTCTAGCACCTCATGGGTATCAGAAGCACTTGTCTATGTCCCAAGCCTCATTGTTACATGGATATTTAGATCCTCCTTCCTTATCACACACTCACTATCACATATGGGTATTTATATCCTTAGTCCCTATCCCTCACTCAATAATACATATGGGTATATGGAGCCTCAATCCTTATCCCACACCTCAATCTCACATAAAGGTAATTGGAGCCTCAATCAATGTCCCACATTCACTAACAAATATAGGTAATTGGAACCTCATTCCATTTCCCAAACCTCAATAACACATATATCAAAAATATCACAATACCACACAAATCACAGTTTTATATACATAATGATTATGCATTATTAACCTTCTTACCAAACATTCTCATTAAAGTGCACCCTTTCAATTCATCACCACAATTGTAATTTTTTATTTTAATCACATGGAATTATATGAACAATTCATCATTAATCTTTTTTTCTACATTTAATCAAATATGTAATTGAACCTTGAAGGTTAATCTAAACAACTCTTAATTTCCATTAATCAATCAATTCAACATTTTATTAATGAATCAATTCCAAAAATCATATAAATTGACCAATTATTCCATCCCATTAAATGGATAATTTTATTTCCCCATTAATCAATCAATTCCAAAATCCATTAATTAATTAAAAAAATTAATTATTTCAATTCAAGATTCAGTTTCTAAATGTGAAGTGTAGATTTAAAAATTCACACATGAAATTGAAACCAAGACACCTAGAATTTAAAAATATACCACCATCAAAAAGTTCACTAATAGGGGTTCACCCAACATAAACTCCCCAAATTAAAATGGAATGGTCAATTCCACACTCTAGAATGAGGTCTAGAATCAAATCCTAGAAATAATATAAAATGGAAAAAATAATCAAATATAAGATCCAAAACATCACTGAAGGTAGATAAACCAATAATTTCTCTTTTGAAATAGGTATGAGAGGGAGAGAGTGAAATCTAATTTGGAATAAAACACAATCTAATATATTTTTAGATCCATCAATCAGATCTTTGATTCATCAAGAACGGAGGTTGAAATGCATTGGAATTATTCTAGGAACAAAAAAAATTCATAGGAATTAGTTTACGTCTTGTTAGGAGTTATTAGGGAATAGTACTAGGGGTTTATGATTTTATTTTAATTTTTTCGGGGTTTAAAATTCCACATTAATAGTTTCTTATACAGGGCACACAGTTTACCCAAACTGTTCACCTTAACTATGTGACTCTCGTAATGGGTCCATAGACTCTCTTAAGAGGGAACACAGTTTGACAATACTTGTCAAAACTAGGTGATCCCCCTTTGTTTAGAGTTTCATGGTTCACTGGGGTTGGGTACATAGTTTGGGGAAACCATGCGCCAAATGTGAACTTTCCAAAAACCCGCCAAAACCCTCTATTTTTACCCGAATGTGTCACGACCCGTCCTCGGGGCCCATGCCGTGACTTCCCCAAGCCCGCCTTCCATAGGCCAGGGGCTGGCGACTAGCACCAAAGGCATAAATCCCGATAACTGGGAAGTCATTGCCTTTATAAAAGTAAACAAAACACTATAGAGTACAAGCAGAAGTAAAATACAAAGTACAAAGAGAAGTGCTGAAATGTAAGTGGGCCAGAATACAAACCCTAATGACAGTACAACTACAACTGAACAAAGTACAACATAAAAAGACAACAGCTGGAAGAAATGAAGCAGCTCCTAGGTGGTCCTCCTCAGATCCTACCTGAAGGGTAGGTACAGATGGCGCATCTCCTGGTCGTCCACCACGGATCCTACCTGAATGGTAGGCACAGATAGCCTCCTCAACGCTCTCACCCGTCAACCTCCTACGAGTGTCGTCTCGTCGTGTAGTCCACCTCCGGGTACTGAATCGTCATGTAGTCCACCACCGGGTACTGACTCGTCATGCAGTCCACCTCCGGGTACTGACTCGTCATGCAGTCCACCTCTGGGTACTATCCTGTCCGCGAACACTCGGCCTCCGTCAGTACTGCCCGTCGTCTGCAACCAACTCAACGAGGTGCGGGCATAGCCTGTGTAGGGGTGAGTATAATGATACTCAGTAGGGACCCCAAGACCCTCAAGTTCTCACTAAAACCAACAAGGATAACCACAAAGAAGATCTCAACAGATAACCTCTACTTAGGTATATGCCCATACATATACCTAAGTTATCAAGTAACCCATCGCAATCTTGAGGAAACACAAGGATTGTGAAATCAAAGGATAACCACTACCCAGGTATATGCCCATAAATATACCTAAGTTGTCAATTAACCCATCTCAATCATGAGGAAACACAAAGGTCATAGACTCAGCTCAAACCAGGATTTTGATTATCAAAACCGTAACTACTGAAGAGCTCCGTCTCTGGAGTGTAAAGTTGTCATATCACGACTCTGAGGTACTGCTCACTAACCTACGACTGCTGAGGTACTCCTCCTGTCGAGTACCGTGGGCCATCCACCCAAACACAGTAGTGCTTCCCACTGGGGTATGCCACCCAAACACAGTAGTGCACACCCCCTAGTAGCCTGTTGAGGTACTCTTCGGACGAGTACCGCAGGTCTGCACTGTCACACAGGTAGTGCTTCGTCTGCCATGGTTCTACACCTCACAAAGTAGTGCTCCGTCCACTGGTCTAGTCGACTCACTCCAAGTCGAGTCGGTCAAGCAGTCGTCAGGTCTCAGTCAGCTACACGGTATCCGTACTCCGCACGCTCGTCTCTGGGAGGGTCCGCTCCATGAGCTACAAGTCGATACTCCAAGTATCTCAAAGTCCCACTAAGAAGTATCTCAAAGGACCTCCTCGTCATAGGTGTCTCAACACAACAGACGGCGCGTCAATCGGATGCCCGTTCTATGAGTTACTAGCCTTTTTGTCCTAGGGGACCGGTTGGTTTCCTAAGCGAACCAATCCCGGCCGTGTCTCAACTGTACCCCGAACTCTCATAGGGTATACTCATAAGGACCGTTTCTCAATGTGATCATCAACGCCGCTGACGGTTCGTCAAATGGACGTCCTGTCTGAAAGATATCAGCTTTCCCGATCCAGGGGCCCGGTTGGATTTCGGGTACAATCCAACCCGACCACTATCCAACTGTATCCAAAACTCGGGCCAAGTATGCCAAAAGTTCCGTCTCAACAAGTGGAAAGCAAAAAAGTCGACGGCACGTCAATCGGACGTCCGAAGCTCATGATATGAGTGTTTCCACTCCAAGGGCCCGGTTGGTTTCGTGTCCGAACCAACCCGGCCGAACCCAAAGTGTTCCGAAACTTTGAGTGAGATATACCGAAACGACCGTCTCGATCCAAGGATTTCAACGCCGCTGACGGCTCATCGTTCGGAAGCCCGTAGCTCATGTTATGAGCATTTGAAAGGAAAAGTCTGAGTACGGGGGGGGGGGGGGGGGGTTTGGGCCCGGCCCGGCCCGGCCCAGTACCCCCTGGGCCGACCCGAACGGGGTCGACCCGGCCCGACAACCAGACCCGGCCGGCGGCGCGGCCCGGTCGGCGGCGCGGCGGTGCGGCCTTTGCGCCGCACATGCGCCAAGGGAGGGGTGTTGCCCCTCCTTTATGAAAACGGCGGCCCCCATTAAGGGGATCGTGCCTTATTACACCGGGGTGGGTAACCCCCCAGATTTCTGCCAGTAATGGCCGGCCAGTGCAGGGCCGGCCGGTTTCTCGCCACGGGACCCCGCGGTCCCGCTTCTTTTGGCGTTGGCGGCCAGAGTTCTGGCCGCCTTCTTCAAATTCTCCGGTGGGTGGTTTTTCCGGCCGCTAAATCCAGGATGGCTGCAAATTCATTCGGTGCGGCGTGAAGACGCCGCGTCCTTCCGCCGCGGCCTGACTCCGGCCGTGGCCTCGTTCGTACCCTCGACGCAGCCCGACGACATCGTGTTTCTTCGTCGTGGCCCGCATCGTTCACGTCTCCTTTCGCTCAAGCATGGTGCAACAATGCATTACCGTCTTTGCTAATCAAAACGAAGAATAGCAAAGGGGGGAGGGGTATCGGCTGTGTTTTTGCGGACCGATCCCCACCCGTTATATCGATAGTAGTTGGCAAAAACGTAAAACGTTTAACCCTCACAATTTTTAATTTAAATAAAAATTGGAACGTGGCTGTCAAATTTACCTTTCATATTTGAAGGAAAGAATCACCAGCTTAAAAAAATCGAACCCCTACCTTGATATTTGACGTCGCACATCGGGTATCGAAGAGAATGGAGTCGTGGCGTCGGACGTAGATTCTGTGGACGTCGGGGTGCATCCGAGGAGGAAACGACGTCTCCTCACTTGTTGCTATGATGAAGAAGGGAGGTATGTTTCCATTGGCGATGATCACCATGGTCGGCGACTTCTCCCTTGTCATGGAGGAAGATGAAGACAGAAGAATCCGGGATGCCGAGTCTTCTAGGTCGTGGGGTCGATTTTCTTCGACGGATAAGAACCCTTCTTCATGTTCTTCATTGAAGATGAAGAAGATCTTCAAGTCTCTCAACAATTCTCCCAAACCTTTCAAGAAACAAAGAAACTAACCAAAAATAAATTAATCCCACACTTAATTTATTAACACAACATAAACCTTTGAAATTCAAGAGTTTGAATTTCAAAAACTCACATTAAACTCACTACATTAATGTCATAAGTTATAACTTAAGTTCACAACATTAATTGTGAGTTGGTGGGGTTAGAGGATATGAAGGGCTGGGGTTCTTGTAGGTCCCACAACCCTCTTAACCTCCAAAGGGAAGTTGGGTAGTTACCCAACTTCCATCCAATGGATAAAAACACTTAAGGAAAATAAAAATTGATGTTAGATTTTTATTTTAACTTTCACAATTTTTTAACAACTTCCCTCGTGTAAACACAACTCTGGAATAGGCGTTCCTAAGAAAATATTGGCGCTGCGGTTCCATCGGTGCCCTCGGAATTTGATTCCGAGTATTGGTTCAAAAGTTAGAAATTCCCGCTCGTTTGTTCACTGAACGTACCCGATCTAATCTTCAGAAATTGATTTCGGGCACACCGGGCCTCGGAATCTGGCGCCGTTAGAAACTGCGTTCTTGTAAAATTCCAAATAAAATTAAGAAAAAATTTTCCTTGAAATTTCCGGGTATTTACATTACTCCCACCTCATGGCTTTACATCCCCGTAAAGCTTCAACATAATCCAGGGTCACAAAAGCGGTACAGAGAACGCATCTTGAGCCTTCCGCTCCCATGTTCTCACCTGGAGGTTTCTGTGCTGCCTACGAAAATGCACAAGAGGAATCGATCATCCTCGTAGGACCTTCTCCCGTAGATCCTCAATCCCCACTGGAACCTTCACGCATGATGCACTGTCATCGACGTCCAACTCCCTGAGGTCGATGATGTGTGAAGGATCAAGAACGTATCTCCTCAGTTGAGATACGTGGAAGACTTCGTGCACCTAGTGCAACTGAGTTTGATGGGTCAAGCGGTAAACCACCTCGCCTACCCAGATGAGGACCTAGAAAGTTCCATTGAACCTTGAAGATAACTTGCCGCCTTGGCCACATCTCCATAAACCTCGTCGAGGTGAGACCCGTATAAGGACGTGATCGTCATCCTCGAACTCCAGAGGTTTCCAATTCCTGTTAGAACTGGAACTCAAATGAATGCTGCCATGAGGGTAAGGTTGGCCGACTCAAGAGTGATCGGTCTCACCCTCCCGTGCATGAGTTTAACTTGTGCTGCCCAAGATTTCCTTTCTGCCGACCAAGGAAAACCCATCCTGACGCTTGCCTAATACTGTCAATTTGAGTATGAACAGTGATCTCCAAATCCATAATCAAACTAATGTCGTAAGGCCTCGATGCTGCCACCAAGAGGTCCCAATCGAGACTCTTGCCTCAAGGGTCAGATCACACCGTCAGCATAAGTTTCGATATCGAGTCTCCTCCCAAAGGTATCTCCATACGTGAGGGTCAAGTCAATGGCTTAACCCGAAACTCTAGGTATGGGACTAGATTCATGGATGGAAGGGATGATTCGTATCGATGTTTGTGGCTACAACAGCTAGTAGATGACAAAGTCTGCACTTCGAATCATCCTTAGAGACCTTTTGGTCGCACTCCAAGAATGCAAGCAGCTAATATTTTCCCCTACTCTCCAACTCCCTGAGTCTAGTGGGGACTACAATGGCGGGTGATGGTAACATGTTGAAATGTACACCACCACAAGCTGCTCTCCTAGCTCTGCCTCCATGTCTGATACTCTGCAGAATAATCTATCCTTAACATTTCCTCTTCTTGAAACATTTTACACGCCCAAGTCCCCGAGACTGGCGCCAGTTTCGTTCTTTCCAAACTTCTATCATTCTCTGGCTGTATTTGTTCAGCAAAGATTTCTCAACCACAAAGGTTCCTTCTACCACCCTAGCCTAAGTAGGAATGCATAGAGAAAAGGTGATGGCTCGGAAGCCCTTAAACATACCATGCTCAGAGTTCTGACCTCTATTGCACTGATCGAAATGCATCCATTGAGTACCCGGTATGTTCGGTATGCCTCGATGAATTATCAGTTATCAACACGTTGTCCCACCGAAACTGTATAAGCTCTAGAAAACTCTCTGCCACCCCCTCAAGCCAGTCCTCAGCCGCCTGTGAGTCAGGTTCGCCTCGGAACTTGAGGGTATCTGATATTAGAACACATGTAAGGCAGTAAGCTTACATGTGTCACCTACTAGTACAGCCAGTTGTAACTGCTGACCAACAGGTAGTGATGTATAGCTGACACACTACCCAAAGGTAATATCTCAGGCATCAGTCCACGTACTGAATCCTCATCACTATGCGGACCATCCTCATGGTCATTCACGGGAAAACACTAGTGGCCATGTCCACCATCCACTCTACTGATGTCTCAGCTAGGCGGGAAACTCTAGCAGTCGCCTCCAGCCACTACTCTTCTGTCTGGGAATCTATCTCGCCTCGTAACCTCAGAGGCCACTGCTGCTGTAACTCGTGAAACATTCTCTGCCAGCGTGCATAGTTTTTTAGTAATGTTGTTGGCATATGCTGCCCAATAGGTGGTGGTTCTGCTGGTACACCACCCGAGGGTGCCAACATAGTAAAAAAAGCCATTCACCAGAGCCTCGTCACTCAGTGAGCCGTCTTCGAGTACTTTCTCGGAACTCCAACTGACAGTCTGCGTGGAGACATCCTGAATAGATATGACATGGTCAACGTTTATACCTGTTGAGCTGACATGGTTTCAGATGACTTTAATAATTTGAAAACACACACGCAATCAGTGTTTTCGTGTACAAAGTCAGAAATCAGAAGTCAGGGTCCTAGTGTACTGATACGTCAGCCGCCGCACCAACACTGGACTCCCTGAACTGAAGACCACACTCGGTACCCTTAACACTATTTCTTCACATAGAGAATGATCAGAGTCTTGAGTTCTACGGTAGAACCGAACTCCTCTGATACCAATTTGTCACGACCCGTCCTCGTGGCCCATGCAGTGACTACCCCAAGCCCGCCTTCCATAGGCCAGGGGCTGGAGACTAGCACCAAAGGCGTAAATCCCGATAACTGGGAAGGCATTGCCTTTAAAAAAGTAAACAAAAAACTACAGAGTACAAGCGGAAGTAAAACACAAAGTACAAAGAGAAGTGCTGAAAGGTAAGTGGGCCAGAATACAAACCCAAATTAAAGTACAACTACAACTGAACAAAGTATAACAGAAAAAGAAAAATGTTGGAAGAAAGGAAGCAGCTCCTAGGTCGTCCTCCTCGGATCCTACCTAAAGGGTAGGTACAGATGGCGCAGCTCCTGGTCATCCACCACGGATCCTACCTGAAGGGTAGGTAGAGATAGCCTCCTCAACGCTCTCGCCCGTCAACCTCCTCCGAGTGTCGTCTCGTCGTGTAGTCCACCTCTGGGTACTGACTCGTCGTGTAGTCCACCACTAGGTACTGACTCGTCAGGTAGTCCACCTCTGGGTACTGACTCGTCATGTAGTCCACCTCCGGGTATAGTCTAGTCCTCGAACACTCGGCCTCTGTCAGTACTGCCCGTCGTCTGTAACCAACACAACGATGTGCGGGAATAGCCCGTGCAGGGGGGAGTATAACGATACTCAGTAGGGACCCCGAGACCCTCAAGGTCTCACTAAAACCAACAAGGATAACCACAAAGAAGATCTCAATAGATAACCTCTACTTTGGTATAAGCCCATACATATACCTAAGTTATCAAGTAACCCATCTCAATCCTGAGGAAACACAGGGATTGTGAAATCAACGGATAACCACTACCCAGGTATATGCCCATACATATACCTAAGTTATCAAGTAACCCATCTCAATCATGAGGAAACACAAAGGTCATAGACTCAGCTCAAACGAGGATTTTCATTATCGAAACTGTTACTGCTGAAGATCTCCATCTCTAGAGTGTACAGTGGTCCCGCCACGACTCTGAGGTACTTCTCACTAACCTAAGACTACTGAGGTACTCCTCCTGTTGAGTACAGCGGGCCAGCCACCCAAACACAGTAGTGCTTCCTACCGGGGTATGCCACCCAAACACAGTAGTGAACACCCCCTAGTATCTTGCTGAGGTACTCTCCGGACGAGTACCGAGGGTCTGCATTTTCACACAGGTAGTGCTCCGTCCGCCATGGGTCTGCACCTCAAAAAGTAGCTCTCCGTCCACTGGGCTAGTCGACTCACTCCAAGTCGAGTCGGTCAAGCAGTCGTCAGGTCTCAGTCGGCTACACGGTCTTCGTACTCCGCAAGCTCGGCTCTGGGAGGGTCCGCTACACGAGCTACAAGTCAATTCTCCAAGTATCGCAAAAGTCCCACTAAGAAGTATCTCAAAGGACCGTCTCGTCATAGGGGTCTCAACACAACAGACGGCGCGTCAATCGGACGCCCGGTCTGTGAGTTACTAGCCTTTTCGTCCTAGGGGCCCGGTTGGTTTTGTGAGCGAACCAATCCCGGCCGTGTCTCAACTGTACCACGAACTCTCATAGGGTATACTCATAGGGACTTTTTCTCAATGTGATCATCAACGCCGCAGACGGTTCATCAAACGGGCGTCCTGTCTGAATGATATCAGCTTTCCCGATCCAGGGGTCCTGTTGGATTTCGGGTACAATCAAACCCGGCCACTATCCAACTGTATCCAAAACTCTGGCGAAGTATGCCAAAAGTTCCATCTCAACAAGAGGAGAGTAAAAAAGTCTACGACATGTCAATCAGACGTCCAGAGCTCAAGATATGAGCATTTCTGCTCCGAGGCCCCGGTTGCTTTAGTGTCCGAACCAACCCGGCCGAACCCAAAGTGTTCCGAAACATTAAGTGCGATATACCGAAATGAACGTCTCGATCCAAGGATCGCATCTCTGCTGATGGAGTGTCGTTCGGAGGCTCGTAGCTCAAGTTATGAGAATTTGAACCGAAAAGTCCGAGTACAGGGGGGTCTGGGCCCGGCCCGGCCCAGTACCCCCTGGGCCGACCCGAACCGGGTCAACCCGGCCCGACGGCCCGACCCGGCCGGCGGCGCGGCCAGCGCGGCGGCGCAGCCAGCGTGGCCAGCACGCGCGGCCAGCACGGTCTTTGCATCGCACATGCGCCAAGGGAGGGGTGTTCCCCCTCCTTTATGAAAATGGTGGGCCCCATTAAGGGGATCGCGCCTTGAATCACCGGGGGGTGTAATCCCCCGGATTTCTGCCAGTAACGGTCGGCCAGCGCGGGGCCGGCCGGTTTCACGCCGCAGGACCCCGCGGTCCCGTGTCTTCCGGCGTTGGCGGCCGAAGTTCTGGCCGCCTTCTTCGAATTCTTCGGTGGGTGGTTTTTCCGGATGCTACATCCAGGATGGCTGCAAATTCGTCCGGCGCGGCGTGACGACGCCGTGTCGTTCCTCCGCTACCTGAATCCGGCCGCGGCCTCGTTCGTACCCTCCGTGCAACGCGACGGTGTTGTATTTCTTCATCGTGTTCGCATCGTTCACGTCTCCTTTCGCTCAAGCGTGGTGCAATGATGCATTACCGTCTTCTCTAATCAAAACGAATAATAGCAAAGGGGGGAGGGGTATCGGCCGTGTTTGTGTGGACCGATCCCCTCCCGTTATATCGATAGCAGTTGGCCGAAACGTAAAACGTTTAACCTTCACAATTTTTAATTTAAATAAAAATTGGAACATGGCTGTCAGATTTACCTTTCATATTTGATGGAAAGAATCACCAACTTAAAAAAAATCGAACCCCTGCCTTGATATTTGACGTCGCACGTTGGGTATCGCCGATAATGGCGTCACGGCGTCGGACGTAGATTCCGTGGACGTCGGGGTGTGTCTGAGGAGGAAACGATGTCTCCTCACTTGTTGATATGATGAAGAAGGTAGGTACGTTGTCGTTGGCGATGATCACCATGGTCGGAGACTTCTCCCTTGTCGTGGAGGAAGATGAAGACGGAAGAATTCGGGACGCCGAGTCTTCTAGGTCGTGGGGTCGATGTTCTTCGTCGGAGAAGAACCGTTCTTCACGTTCTTCGTCGAAGACGAAGTAGATCTTCAAGTCTCTCAATGATTCTCCCAAGCCTCTCAAGCAACAAAGAAACTAACCAAAAATAAATTAAACCCACACTTAATTTATTAACACAACATAATCCTTTTAAATTCAAGAGTTTGAATTTCAAAAACTCACATTAAACTCACTACATTAATGTCATATGTTATAACTTAAGTTCACAACATTAATTGTGAGTTGGGGGGTTAGAGGATATGAAGGGGTGGGGTTCGTGTAGGCCCCACCACCCTCTTAACCTCCCAAGGGAAGTTGGGTAGTTACCCAACATCCATCCAATGGATAAAAACACTTAAGGAAAATAAAAATTGAAGTTAAATTTTTATTTTAACTTTCACAATTTTTTAACAACTTCCCTCTTGTAAATGCAACTCTGGAATAGGCATTCATAAGCAAATACCGGCGCTGCGGTTCCATCGGTGCCCTCGGAATTTGATTCCAAGTATCGGTTCGAAAGTTAGAAATTCCCGCTCATTCGTTCACTGAACGTACCCGATCTAAACTTCGGAAATTGATTTCGGGCACACCGGGCCTCAGAATCAGGCGTCGTCAGAAACTGCATTCTTGTAAAATTCCAAAGAAAATTAAGAAAAAAATTTCCTTGAAATTTCCGAGTCTTTACAGAATGATCCAAATAAATGCCTCAACCAAGGTATAACCTAAACAAGGAAAACAAGTTCTTATAAATGACCTTGATAAATTTCCAAAAAAAGTTCGGGATCTTACATAATTTTTTTCCAAAAAATAAAATTATCAAGGATAGTATGATGGAAAATAAAAAATGGAAAACGGGGAATTAAGCAAGTGAAATAACCAATTATGATTTCAAAAGAACAAGGAAAAATAAAATTAGAATTTCCAGTATTAAAATATATGAAAAGATATGAAGATAAATTAAAAATGCCAAATAATGATATGAAATCCACCTAGAGTGATTCTGAGGATATCTTAAAGGACTGTGGCTTCAAAAAATAAGATAAAAATGATAAATCCAACATATGTCTTTTCAAAAACACATCTAAGGTATAAAATAATATTTTTGTATCTCTTATTCATATTTCAAATCATTTTGATAATGAAAATAATGAATAAAATATGAGAAGTGAATACTTATTTGAATACCGTAATATGTTGGTGGAACCGTTTAATGAGCTTAAATATAAGTACAAGTGTTTGAAGAAGAATCATGCTCTATCTATTCATTATGAATATAATTATGCTATATAAATAGACTTGAATGATGAAATATTAAAAGAATATAATGAACTCAAATTTTATAATTATAAACTCAAAGAGGATCTGGAAAGATTTAAAATGGTATAAAAACCTTGACTATGATGCTTGGTAAACAAACCACATCCAAGTATACAACATGGATTGGATACTATCCTGATCAGAGGATAATTTATAAGAAAAAATTTATTCCTTACTCAAGATCTTCTAGCACTATAAATAGTTCTTATTATTTTGGATCTAATAATTTTTTTATTTATAAAATTATAAAGTTTATTTATGGAAAACCAATTAATTAGTTTGGAATTCTAAACATTGTTATTGCTAACATTTCTTGACCCAAGAAAGTGTGGGTACGAAAATCATTTCGTATTTAAAATAAGTATAAAAAACCATATTAAAGTGTAAAAATAAACACTTATGATATCAAGAAAGTTTATATTCAAGACATATGATTTGGGACTACTCGACCATTAAAATCCTTATCACGGTGGATGATAGATATTCCTCTTTTAGTGAAAATTTAAAAAAAGATAATTTGAATTCATAAAATTTGAAATTATAGTACCATTTTAATTTCAAAAGTTTTATTGATAGATGGGTTAAATTATAATCTAATTAGAATCTCACATATTTTTTATGATGGTCATCATGTTAAATTTTCAAATAATTCTTTCAAAAATTTTGAATCCATGCATGATTTATTTTTTATTACTTTGGATAATGACAATGTTTATGTAGTTGATTTAGATTCATTATTTTCTCTAAATATTTCTTGTTTACGTTCCTTTTAATTAAGGATCCAAGATATGGAAAAGGGGACTATGACATTGCAAACTTCACACACATAGAAATATAACTAGGAATAGATCATTTAAGGATCTTCCTAAACTAGAATTAAGAAAAGATAATGTATGCAACCCATGTCAAAAGTGAAAGAAACAGAAGATCTATTTTAAACCATAGATATAAGTTTTATCTTATCAACCCCTACATTTGGTTCACTTGTACTTGTTTAGACCCTATGAAGTTTCTACTTTCAATTTGAATCATTGTGCTTATGATCTTGTAGGGGAATTTTCATAATACACTAAGGTATTCATTCCAGATCACAAAAGTAATCTTGTTCCTATTTTTACCAATATGAAAATTATATAGAAAACTATAGTGGACTTTCAATTATGACCTTAATGAGTGATCATGTTAATGAGTTTTAAAATCAAGACTTTGAAACTTTATTCCTATAACATGGCTATAATCACAACTTTTATTCTCTTAAGACTCCACATCAAAATTGTACTGTAAAAAGAAGAAATAGAACTCTTTAAGAGATTTCTCATATCATGATAAATGAATATAGACGATATATTTTTTTTTGGTAGAATCTATGAATAAATCCTTATATATTTTTAAAAGGCTTTTTGTTAGACCACTTTTAAATAAGACTCTATATAAGTTATGGAATGGAAGAAAACCAAAGGTTAATTACATCGTAGATTTTGGTTCCAAGGTCATTATTATCAATAAAAATTTTAATTCAGATAATTGTTCATCAAAAAGTGATGAAGTAATATTCAATGGACATTCAACATGTATTAAATCATATAGAGTATTCAATAAAAACTAAAATTATTGAAGAATATGCACATTCCAAATTTTAATTAAATAGATACACATGATCCTAAAACTTATTTTGAAAACATTAAGAAAAATATTTAAAATTTAAATACTAGTGTCCCAATAAACATTAATGATATTTTTACAAATCCTTTTGTAGAAAAATCACCATGTTTTGATGAACTGCTTCAATGACAATCTGAATAAGAAAAAATATAAAAAAGTACATCTATTCGTGGAGAAATTATGACTCATAGGGACCATATATTAGATGATATATTTTGAGATCTAGATAGAGTTACTCATAATAGATATTCTCTTAGAAAATATGATCAAAATAAAACCTTATTTTAACATCTCAAACCTATAAACATTAGTGATGAAATAGATTATAAATTCTGGGTAGTGGATGTGCAAGAAGAGTTGAATATTGAGAGAAAAAATGTCTATGAACTTGTTAAAATACCTAAATACTTTCAGAATATTTTCAATAAGTGGGTTCTTATGAACAATTTTTATGATTATGGAAGTATAATTAAAAAATAAAGACAGACTGGTTGTACAAGTATATAGTCATGAAGATGGTATTGACAATGAAAAAAACCTTTCCACCAATATTTAGACTTAATGCCATTATAATGTTTTTTTTCCTATGCACTACATTTTAATTTGAAATTATATCAAATAGATTTTAATATTCCATTTCTAAATGGTTTAGTAAATGGGGATTCTTTTTTAGAACTACCCCCTAGACTTGAAACCCCTAATTTTTCCAATCATTTTTTTAAATTAACCAAAGCTTTTTATGTTTTAAAACGTGATCTTAGTGATTGGTATGATAGTCACAACTAATTTTTTGACTTATAAAGGTTTTAATCATGTTATAGTTTATCCTAAATTATTTATTAATATAATTTGAAAAGATTTTTCTGTATTTAAAATTTATGTTGATGATATTATTTTTTGGGTTAACCAAAATCTTCTTATTCACTGAATTTTCCAATTTTATGAAAAAGAGAATTTAAACTAAGTTTATTGGGAGAGGTAAAGTTATTTATTTGTTTTTACATTTTTATAAATAATTATTAATCATTTTAAATAAAAAATTTATAATAATTATCTTCTAAAATATTTTGGTTTGGATGGCACCAAAGGTGGTGATACTCTTATGAGTACATGCAGTAAGTTGGATCCTGATAAAACCGGGAAACCATTCGATCAAACCACCTAAAAAGGTATGATTGGATGTTTTCTATACTTAACCACTATTCAAAAATATATTATGTTAAGTGTGTTCATATTTTCACCTTTTCAATAAAATCCAAAATAATCACATTGCAATGTTGTGAAAAGACTTCTTAAATAACTCAAGAGTAATAAAATGTGGGATTATTCTACTCAAGAGGAAAAGAATTTGATATAGTTAGTTTTTGAGATAAAATTTTTGGTGGTTGAAAGTTAGATAGTAAAAGAACTTATATAACATGTCACTTTTTTGGAATATCTCTAGTTTTATGCTATAGTAAAAAGTAAAACTCTAATGCGTTATCTTCTATTGTAGTTGAGTACATTGCTACAAATAGATATTATGGACATATTATAAGGATGAAATGCACTTTTATAATCATTGGATATCAATTTTAACATTTCAAAATAATTGTTGATAATAAAATTGCTCTTAATATTTCTATTTATCATCTATCTCATTCAAGAACAAAACATATTGATATAAGACATCACTTTTTGAGAGAAAATTTTCAGAAGTGTGATATTACAGTTAGATTCATTTTTATATGACATAATATTTCGCATATATTTACAAATACACCAAATATTTATAGAATAAATTATATCATAAATGAATTAGGATTGATAAATTATTTCTAAATCTATCAATTTTGTTCTATATATTTTATTATTCAAATTTAGCTTTATAATTATTAACTTTTTTATCTTATATTAAATTAATAATGATGTATAGTTCACATGGTTAGTTAATTGACTAGGAGCTTTTATTCATGTGGTTAGTAAAGTGACTATGACCAGTTGGTCATGTGGTCACTATGCCAACTATGAAACAAAACTCACATGGTCAGAACACCAACTATATGACTTTACTCACAAAATAACTATACATACCATGAGATTTTACTTATGCAGTCATTATATCTAGTATGAGATACTAATCATGTGATTAGTGTACCTACGATGAGTGTATGGTTAATATAGAGAATGTACCTCACCTTACCAATAATTCACAATCAATATACTTACTGTGTCTATTTTGTTTAAATATTTTTACTTAAATTGTTTCTGTAGGTTTTTTATTAAATATATTATTATTTTATATTCCTGAATGGTTGAAATAAAATTAAAAATTTTTATCCAAATTGATTCATATTTCTCCTCTAATTATCCTTTCTTCTTTTTGAGGCATCAATGGCTATTGAAAACCACTTTTCTTGAACATCACTCTCTTGAATCTAGACCTTCGAAAAAATTTAATCGAAGGAAGTGTATTCCAAGGATGAAAATAGTTCCTGATACTTAACCTACTTCCAAACCATCTCCTAAAAAGTGATCAAAAAAATAAAAAATGTAGTACAACTCTTGTAGTAAATCCATGAAATCCACATCTGGAAGATCAAACAGTTTGTACTGAAAATATGCTGATGCTCAGTGGATCCAATCGAGAAACTATTTGGTATGGAAGGAGATTACGGATCATGTATGGTATGAATTATTTAAGAAAAATAGCAATTCATTCATTATAAGTCTATATATGAAATTATATACCCTTGTTGAATTTATCCCCAGAGAGAAAAAGACACCATTACGACAATGGTGAATGGGGAAGTTTTTAAATTTTATTCAAAATACCAAGAAAATATTATAAGTGTTCCACATAAGGGTGAATATGAATAATATAAAATCTATAATTTGATAAACCATTCCCTCTTTGAAATCCAAAATTTTCTATATGAATTGACAAGGAATGAGACACCTAGAAGACCAAATGCATTGGAGCATAGTAGTGATTGTAAGATTCTATGTAAATGAATTCAGCATTTGATCTATCCCATGAAAGGGGAATTTAGAATCCTAAGGCACTAGGATATGTTCTATCTTATATTTATTACGAATGTGTTTTATATAAACTTTTTGAGTTAAGTGGTGAGGGATTTAAATTAATAATGTAATCCCTCTTCCAAGATCGATTATTTGACATATCCAAAATTCAAATCTACCCTTCTAAATTATAAAGTTTTAGTTCCACATGGGTTGTAAAAGATAACCGCTTTAGTAGGTTTGTTCTCAACATAGAAGATCTATAGGAAAATGTGAGTAAATTGGAACCCTTGTAAAATAGAATGGGAGGAAGACTCTAAGAAGATGAATGAGAAGTTTAATCCCATCAAATATCCAGTTAAACCAATGGATCTAGTGGATATAGTTCGTGATCTATATGAGGTTTTTGAATACTCATATAATAATGAGAATGATGGTGTGTCTATAGAAGCTCAAGGATAATAAATTGATATAGTATACCTTGATGAGGAATCTAGAAAGGCCTATGAGGATGAAGAGGGTCCCTCTCAAGCTATATAAATTAGACCACTTGACTCTCCTCTACCCTTACAATATTTTGAGGAAGAAGGACATGATGAATATCTTCTTGACATAGAATTGTCTATCAGTGGTTATGTGGACGAACCATAAGGGGGTGACTCTGGTGAGTTTGAAGAGGATAAAGACAGTTCCGATAAGTCTCATGAGATTAAAAGCACTACTAGATTGAATATACTAAATTCACCTTCTAAGGGTGATAAATCTCAAGAACTATCTATGTTAGGTCTGTACTACTTTGAGTTTGAGTATGATGATCATAATAGGGGATTTCCACCTTAGGGTTGTGTAACTTCCATCCATTCAGCTAAAATTACACTATAGGGTTCTTTGATTATTGAAATTGATACACAAGAAAGACTTGATGTGACTCTCACATAACCTTAAATGGATGAAATTTTGGAAGAAAAATTGTTTCATAATCTTATGATTATTGCTAAGGAACCAATGAGAATCATTGAAACTACTCCTCTTGAAATTAACGAAGAAGTTAGTGATAACACTAAAGTCCAATATGTGGGACCTAATCTTGTGTACTTTACGGATAATGGTAGGCATCTGTTTTATGATCCATATCATTCTATACATTATTCTAGCGCATTTATTCCAACCATTCCCTATGTAACTAAATATGATATAGATTATTTCAAATCATATCTAATGGGGGTTTGTAAGAACTATTTATTGGTTTTGAAAACTCAATGGAGCTAATTATAGAAGAAGATATTTCAAGGTGAGTGACTTTAGTCATTTCCCATATTTATCACAAATTCTATCTCAAAATGGACCTCATGAGAAATTATATTGAGTAAATGAAAGAAAAATTATTTTATTTTTAGGAATATATTTTATATATGATGTTAAAGCAAGACCAAAGGTTTTTGAACTCAGTATTTCAAGATTTTATATTTACTATTACACATCCTGATCATTATATCTCATTTATTGATGTAAAGAGAATTTATAAACTCATAAAATATGAGTTAAAGTTTTTTATGAGTTTCATAACATAAATGAGATTGTGTTTGATGGTGTTCATACCATGCTACTAAGACTTCAGTTTTAGTAAAAAAAAAGATGCCAAACATGATATTATAAATATAGAGACTACCAAAAGAGACATTTACTTATATGTTACAAGAACATTCACCAAAACATGCCTAAAATATATGATTAGATCTTTGGATAGTGATTTTATAACTCCTCCCCCAACCCATGAAATCATTTCAAAAGTGGAAAAATTAAAATATCATCTCTAGTATTGGAATCCTTCATAAAAAAAGTGGATTTGTTTCAAGAAATAGAGCATGGATCAAGAGTAGTCAATGTCTTTTCCAGGATTCTATAACCCTGTTGTATACTACCAACATAGCCATACTAGATCCTCATGCATTTCCTATAACCTCTAACCATCTATATACTACAACCTCGTCTATAAACCCTTTTTTCTTGTCTCGTAGATAAGAATTCCAACATCTTGGACTTATTTTATGGTGTGTGGAAATACAATACACTTCTATAGACTCTGTATCACAACCTACCCAACCATCCATACCTATCTCGACCTCTACTTCCAAAGGGTAGGATCCAATTCTCTCAAATATTTTCAAGAATATATCAGATTAACAATCTGAATATAATTCCATATATGGACACTCTTATTTAATCTTCTTTAAATACATGATATATTAATTAAATATTTATTTGAAAAATAATTTGTGTTTTATATTATTTATATTTTTCATATTATTTTTTCTTTTTATTTCTATCTTATACTTTACTACATTTATACATGACTTTATTTTTTGAAAATTTCAAAAAGGGAAGAAATTATGAAAGTCATTGAAGAGATTAATTTTTTTTAGTTAAAAATTATAGGATGTGTAACTTCTTTGAAGATATTTGATATTTGAATAACATATGATTTTTTGTATTAAGTTCATTTAATTTTATATGTCATGATTTTTTATCATAACAAAGGAGGATATTGATAGCTTAGTCCATCACCTCCATATTTTAATGATCTCAAATCATGATTATTTAGTTTATAATGAATTCATATCTCATGATAGTAAACTACTTTATTATAAAAATGATGAAATTGTGTAATCCTTGAAGTTACTATGAAAACCTACTGCATGTGTAATAAATCTACCATGTGAAGACATTAAACTAACCATGAAGGTCAAGTGGCCTTGCGGATTCGACTACAAGTTGAACTATAACTGACTTCATGTATAAATGAACCAACTGTGTGACAAAAGAAAAAATTATATGCAACTCATGAAGTGATCATGTTTTGAAGTTAAAGTGACCACATGTAAATTGAACCTATTATGTGATGAAAATACAAGTGACCTCATGAAAGATTCAAACTAAAACATAAACAGAAAGAATCCATGTGAATAGGTATATAGAATTTATCCAAACCTTCAACTGACTATGTTCTTGTATTGTATTTACAGTTTCTGGCTTTTGAGATACCGCATGGGGTAAAAATTGATTTTTTGGGGGTAGTGGAAGGACCATTCATGTCAGAAACATATGTCCACATCCTTTATAAGCATTTTCAAATGGGATTAATTCATGGAAGGAAAAACACCCAATGGTTCCCTTATTCAAGACGTTTCACAAACCTTCGTTACAAAGGAAATTAGTCATTGTGAAATGGCTCCAACAATGCTTAGGGGATCATATTGGTCGAGGGGGTTGGAGGTAAGGCTCATAACACCTTTTTTTGTGGGGAATTATTTCCAACTTTGTGACTATCATATATATTCAAGACATATTTAGGAATCCATTATTAAGACCCAAATATGAGGCAATTCACCCATTTATAGACAATTAATATTAATAATGTATTAGATTTAGAGTCATATGTTTATATATTAATTCCTTCATTGATGGGGAAATTTTTATGTGGCTGAGTTTATCCCTAAATGGTAACCTTTTGAAAATGTATTTGTGATTATTTTGTCATTTATTATTATGATTATCATTTTATGAGAAACAGTAGGGTTCTATGGAATTTATAATCATCCTTGATGATTGCAATTGTTTTTATGTTGGTATCAGGCCCATGATGTGGGATTTTTATAGATCCTTGTGAAAGGAATAAAAACCCACATATTTCTATTCCACTTAATGAGATGTATCATACCCTTTAACTGTATGTTATGAGGACCAAATTGTGGAGTTTAATGTCATACGACATGGAAATCTAGGCAAATAGTTCCTAGTCAAAGGATGGTGTGGGACTTATTTGAAACGAATCAAAGGGACCTTAAATGTATATATCATCCTAGGTTATATGGGACCCTACTAGGAATATGGCCTGAAGAATATTAGGCAATTTTTGTGGTGTTGGTTTTAGACTTAAGGATGCATCCTACATATCCCATTTGGATGGGAATCAAATCACCCTTAGTTCATAAGGTTGGGGGTTACACCTATAGAGGATGCCCAATGTTTAATCATTGGGTATATGGGCCTTTTATGGTTTTTCTCACAGGTAATGAGGCCCTTTGAGAGTATAATAACAAGGTTGTGCATTATACTGAATGGGAGTCCAATGTCAAGGTGAGAGAAGGATCTATCATAAGGACTCTCTTCATAGATTGAAATTTGATCATGTGGATTTCATTATTGTCACTAACCTCTAAGACCACATGATTCATGATTGGTATAAAAAACAATTGTATGTTGATGATCTAGAAAAACACATAATCTCCCTCATCTGCTGGTGGATGAGTCTAGGGTTATGATATAGACGGTGCTTAAATGTTCCCATCAACTCTCTTGTTTTCAGATCCCACAAAAAAAATTGGGGTTTACTCCAGGAGGTATTCCCTTTTGTAATGTGAGAGGAATATCTGAAAAATAATAGTTTCCTACTCATATTACTCCTCATATACTACTAGATGTGGGTAAAGTCACTCGGGGGAATCTGAGAGAGAGAAAGGGATTTGACATGCTTGTCTCCTCTCTTGTTTTCAACCCTGTGGTCCCAACATTATCATAATGTTGATACTATCATCACCATAAGAATTTAAAATAAAGAACACTCTAAGGATAACTCCTATTAGATAGGATAATTATAGTACATCCATTACTATGTGAATTTATAATTAATGAGACCTTATAAGGTTCCCCATTCTATGATTATATATATCTAGAGGCTTTGTGGGAGGCCTCAGATTACTCTCCCTCGAAAAAGGGATACAAGGGAAGAGGTTCCTTACCATTGGTGGGTTGAAAAAGTACCCAAAATTATGGCCCATTCAGGTGAGACCTAGGTGCAAAGAATGTGTCTCACCTATGTAAGGCCTGGGTGAGTTGAAGGTGGTTCACACAAGGTTGACCTGGGTGAGCTGGAGAGGTCTCGTGTAGGGTGGACCTATGAGAGATGAAGAGATATTTGGTAAATGGAAAACATGGGTGACATAACTTAGTGGAGGAATTTATTAAGGCTCTAAGGTTTACCTTATATGTATTTTGATGAAAATCACTCATGTTTTGGGCTCGACTAAGGGTCTTCTCCATAGTAATCATGGAATGGGGTAGGCATCTTGTGCAAGAGTGTTGTGTTTAAAACTCTAGGGGGACTCTCACACCCATCTAATTATTTATTTACTCTTCTTCAAAGTATTTTAAATATAACCAAAAGTATTGAGGACCAAGAGAATGACAAGGTTTAATAGATATTTGAGGATTCTTTTAGTCTTCCAGTTTTTTAAAATGTGGAGCCCGAGGGTCCTATTTATAGGAAATTTCGAGACCCTTGGAAAATGATTTAGCTTGTGCAGTCAGGTTACGGTAGTCTCATGAAAGTGTAATATACACACGTTTTTTGGGTGTGCATTTCTAGGACTATAAAATGAAGTAGGTCATGTAGGATGGACATGAGTCATGACACTGGTAGTATAGGCTAATTCTGAGCGGTGGCATTGGGTGTGTATGCTGGACCTACATGGTGATTCTTGTTGGGACTTATATGGGACTACATTGGTGAACACATGTGATCCTTGATGTATTTAATTTATATTTTTAAGTTATTTCCATTTTAATCTTATCATTCCCACATAACAAAAAAATCGATAAAATCACCCCCTTAGGATTGAATCTCATTGGAAGAAGTGGGTCTGATCCGGAGGTAGAAACAAAAAAAGGACGTTTGAAGGATCCTTCATTCATTGGCCTCTATATATTTGTTTACCTTAATGATCATTATTATAGAGGATTATAATTTGATTAAATTACAAAGTAGTTGTGATAAAATAGGTCGTGTAGGTATTTTGGGAAGGTGGATCGCATATGTGGGTCAGGTAGGTTGACATTGTGGTTGTTTCGTGCAAGTAGACTATATAAGTGATTGTACTTCCACTCTCTTCACACTAGTCTTCTACATAGTCTATCCACTAATGATCAATTTTCATAGACCTAGTATTCCCTTATCTATATGATTCATGCACATAGGAGAGTGACCTACATAAGTTCACATGGGAGAGTGACCTATGTGATGCCATTCCATTGACAAAATTCCAAACTTTTTCCTCCAAACTAAGATTTTAAATCTAATGAAAATATTAGTGTTTCCTTTAATATTTCTAATTGATACTCAAAATTTTATATTCTTCAATGAATAATCCAATAATATTATCAAGGAGATGTTGGATTTCATCAGGTCGGATTTACACTAACACATTTGACATCATTGTCTTGGATTTGGAAAAACATCTAAAGAAGTATCACCACAAATACACTAAGAGTAATTCTCTATCACTTTATGTAAATGGGATCTTGAAGGATGTACTCATCCCAAAGCTAAATAATTACCTTCTTCTCTCCTGGTTCCAATAATACACAATCATTACCAGTACCAAAATATCAGTCAAAGGTCTATATATCAACAAGGGAATCTCACTCATTGGCCGCATCATGCATCATATTAGATATTCCTCAGATTTAGAGGCCTCATACTTTAGAGTTGAATATGAAATGATAATAATCCCTATTTCATGCTTCCAAGAAAGACTAATTGAAAGGATGTAAGGAATACTAGGACCTATTCCCTCGATGGGGTTCCAAACTAGAGTGGATGTGGTTATATTAGGTGTACAAGACTTATGTCAATTCTAAGATTAAGCTAAAGGTGGTTGGGAGTTATGATTCTGTTAGCGTAGCCCATACATACATGTACAATAATCCATATATTATCACCGAGCTTCTAAAAAGATGGATCATGTGCATGATAACTTTCTATATGACACATGGTGAAGTTGGTATTAGTCTATGGGGTTTTTACAAGACCTCTGGGGCTAAAATCCTTGGATATATGTATGGTGATTTTATACCAAATAAATCCACATGATGCAATGATAAAAGGATTCATGCTTTCTATTATGATAAATTGGAGATATTGTTGGATATTAAGTAAGAATACCCTATTCCAAGAGGGGATTTCCACTCTATGGTGTGGATAAATGTTTTATTGGAACCCAAGGGGGAGGGCCCTATATGAAAACATTCCCCAGGATATCCCATAATAGAAAATCGGGTCATTCTAAGTAAATTGTATCCCTTATTGGAACAGTTCCATTAAAAATACTAGGTGTACACAATCAATTCTGGAATACCCACTGTGACACATCTTGTAAGTTTCTTATAAATGTGGTTAATAATCTATATTCTACCAGTTCTAAAATTGAATTGAAGTGTAAGGGTGGGGACATTTTTTCTGGTATAAATGTTAGCTGAGGGGAGGCATATATGGTTAGTATCTCCCAAATTTTTGAGGATTCCCAAGTTATTATTTCATGTTCATGCGAGAAATTACCCTTTTAAAATTTCATGGATATTTGAACTATTATGGGGATGGGTTGAAGCACACTCTATCTCTTATCCCATACTGAGTGAAATCATAGTTCCTAGAGGCGAGTTTCAACCATTTATTCTAAATCATTCTAGAAACCAAAACCTATATCTGAAATATGGTGAAGATTATAAGGAATTGAATCAATTAATAGGATTTAACTTTCTTCCATATGGGGATCCACCCACTAGGACTTTTACTAATAACAATAAATCTAATGGGGAACTAAGATCATAAATGATTTCATTCAGGGATGGTGTGCTCGAGACCCGAATTGATGGTGAGGTTATTTTTTAACCCTATTATCCTTATGTATTTTCACACCAATTAAACTTACTACATCAATAATGGATCTATATTTATTTAAAAGTGAAGGGACGATAGATAATTGAGTACTTTGAAATTTTCATTGTTAACTGTGGTAAGTTTTCAGGACATCAATTGTTAAAAATTCATCATGAATAAATGTTTGATCAATATTAAGGGTTATAGGGTCCACTCACCTCTCCTATATAAATGTATTTAGATATTAATCTTTGATAATTGAGGATGAAATTCAAGATGAGGCACAAATTCTTACTGGTAAGTCCTTCCATTTGACTAGATAAGCATTAAGGAGTGAAACCACACTTGTTCCTATCACTGTAGAGAGGGAGTAAAATATTAGTAACGTAAAATTTGTACCATATGGTGTCCTATTCCAATCACTAAATTACCTTAACTATGATACTAATATCCATTACATACACTATAAGACCCAGAAATCATTGATGCCAGTCTTATTACTACTTCGGAAGGGATTGGCAGAGACCTCAAACCATCTAATGAAGATGTAGTTATTGCTATTGATTTGGTGGGGTATGAAAGGGTTGAACATTTTGAAAGTAAAAAATAAGATTCTTATGGTAGATCCAATTTTAATCACGATCCCAGCATCTTGGATACCCTTAATAGTAATGATTCTATAATATTTGATGTTTTATATAATGACATAGTGGAATGGATTCACAATTATAATGATATTCCAAGTTGGTTGGAGGAATTTGGGGACTTTAATAGAGATTTGGATGGATGTGAGTTTCTCTTTTTAGTGTTCTCTACCATAGAAAATATTTTTACATCAAATGAATTAAATAAATGATCTCAATAGGTGTATCTGTTTCTTTGGAAAATGATTCCCACGTGATCCACAACCAGCGAATCGAGGTCCATCCCACACCTATTGTTAGGGAATAACGACTGAAGGCTTTGAAGTTGGATATTCTTGAGAGCCTTCCACACAAATCTGGAGAAATCTCAAGAGAGTGTTCCTCATCTAGAAATTAGGGTCCAAAATGATGATGTTAGGGATGTAAGGGAGGAATCCAACCAAGAAACCGATCCATTAGTTGGTAAGTTCCGTAAACTGATTTGATCCCAATTTTCTTGTATCTTTGCTATATCTCAATGTCATTGACTAATTTCATTCTCTCTTTAGTTCCATCAGTCTCATTGTTCAAACTAATAGGGGAGGCCTCCACCCCACCTCAACTGACTACACAAGGAGAGGGTGACATTAATCATTGAAGGTTAATGTAAGTTGATTCCAAAAGAGGACTAATTATAGAGTACGCCTCTCCTATTTATACTAGCTCCATGGAAATCAAAGAGGAAAAGGATACTTTTTGGATATATCATTGATTCATATGTGAGGACATCTGGGAGTTATTCATGAAGATACCCATGGTAGATCTACCTTCATAACTCCACTAGATCCAGAATATGTTTTTCATGTTGGTGTTTTGTGGATTTTACTACCTCATGGTTCACATTAAAATGAATTATATCATTAACCAAGAGGATAAAAAAAATGAGTCACAACATCACCTTATCAAAGTAAGAATGGTAACCAAAACTAATGATCTTTGAGCTATATTATAGCATGAGGAGCTCAAAAACTCTAAGAAATTGGATGAGTGAAAAAAATAGGTCAATGGGAAATCCATTATAATATCGCACCACCAAAAAGGGTTAAATAATTACACAGTAGAGATCTTAAAACTTCATCATTTTCTAGAACGGGTTCAAGATGATTGGAAAATATGTATTGCGAACCTGGTAAAGGAAATCTACCTAGATGAAGAGGCTGATGCTACCCTTCTAGTCGAGCTTCAACAATACATTGATGGTGATCGAGATACCCTTAAGAAAATCAAGAGTTATTTTGATGGGATTTTTTTTTAAAATTAAATATATAATCCAATTATTGGATGATCATATGACTTCTTCTCTAGGAATGAAAATAATCTTGATTCCAATCATCTATGTGTTCGTCCCTATTTTCCTTCGTAATTATAACATAACATTGTATCTAATTTTTGTATCTAAATGTTCTCACTTAAATGTGTTTCATTCTAAAATATGGGTATAGAAGGGTGATCTAATTTTTTCCTAGGACATTGGACCTAATATGTGTAGTTCGACTATTACTAGAGTCTTATGAAATATCCTAAAAACATTGTTCCTTTTGTGTCATTGCCCTAGTTTTTACATAATTCATATATGAAGAAGACATAGTGGGTGAGACTTGAATTTTTCTAAGGATACCTTTTGTAGGTTTTCAACCTAGATTTTTTTTTAATTTTTCTTTTAATTTCTAAAATATTTCTTCCTAACCCATGTATTGTTCACAAATAGTGTGACAAAACTCAACATTCACCTAGGGTTCCCCTTTTTATGTTTTCAACCTAGCGATTACTATGTATCTTAATATAGGAAATTTAGATTCTTTCAATCTATACTAATACAACTGGAATTTGGGTAGAATATCTTGGAACTTGAGTTATGGGATGAAAACCCAAGTTGGGCTTATTGGCTATGAAAATTATGAAATTATTCAGATACATGAATGGGAATTTTATGTCATGATATATTGATTTATGGATATGAAACATGATATGATACAATTATTAAAGGATTGATTGTATACCATGTACAATAAGTGGTTTCCTGAAAAAATATATTCTGGTCTTATTGTGATGTAAGAGGTTTCTATTAAAAAAAATATTCCTCTAGTTGACTGGCCTTTTACGGTGGCTTATGAAAATATAGTCTTGGGTGCATCAATGCATAGTCAAGAAGTGGTTTTCTTATGAATCATATATTCTGTTACTGATCAGAAGAGAGTCTATGGTTATATGTAATTCCCAATACCACATAGTGTGGTTTGTGGAGGGATGTGTCTGAGAATGAAGGTAGCATCCTATTCAGCATTTTCCATGAATGGGAAACCGATCTTATAGAAATTTGGATCATTTTTAATGGATAGGGAAATATATTTCAACCATAATCTTGAAAAGGAGGAATACTAGGAGAAATCCACAACATCTTTCCTAGATCGATGTTTTTTACCAGAATGGAGAAACACACACATTTTAGTTTTTATAGTAACTGGACCTAGAATGGATGATTTAGGTGTGTTGTGCACCTCATTGAGATGAGAATAAAACCATATGTGGTTCTTCGTAAAAAATTATCTTTATTGATATTAATTGAATATGATGATGGTAATTTTTCATGATATATGTTATAGGCTAGTATGAGGGGTCGCCGAACTACGAAGTGTTATAATGAGGTGAGATTAAGAAACATGAAGTCCATCAAGTTGAGGCAGTGAATGATTAAACCCAAAAGAAGAAACTCCTCCCTGGAGAGGGTTAAAGTATCTTGAATTTTAATGTTGTGAAATCAAAACATAGAAAATGCAGTTTAATATCTTACAATAAGGATTCTGAGGGACACGATTTATGTTCATTAACTTTTACAGAAAGATTATCGATTTTCCTTTTCATAGTGATATATCCAAGAATGATCTATCATATTCATGGATGATAATATAAATTTGGATGCTTCAATTTGGGTGATTCATGATATATGAAGTGATATGGGAAAAGTATGAAAGTAATGACCATAGAACATGATCAAAAAGTTGTTCGCAACCTAATGTTATTGTGGATTACATTGATAGAAGAGGTTTCTTTGGATGATGGATGTGCCTCTGGTTGACTTGACTTTTATGGGTGAATTATTCTGAGATAAACTAGAGAATATCAATAAATAGTCAAACAATTTGTTTCCTTAAGAATCAAAAATTATATCACACATGGATAGGGAAAGATTGTGGAGATTCAGTTTTCCCTAGAAATAGAGTTTTATTTGTATAACGATGATGCCTGAGTATGGAAGGATCATTTCATGCAAAAATAACCCAAGAATGGGGGTGTTTCCTAAATATGTCTAACACATACATAAGAAAGGGTTATTTTTTTATATTGTGGATAGGACCAAGACATAGGATCAAATAATTCTTACATATCCCATTGAGATGATAATCAACCCACATGATGATCTAGAATATACTCCCTACACTGATCAAACTCTTGTGTCGAGAACAGTCTTACACTTTTTTTGAATACAAGAAAAAAAACTGGGTGAGAACCCATACTAGACCCTCCAATATAGATTTGGATCTTAAAGTGAAGAGTGGGGGCGTTTTTTATATTCTGTATGAACTAGGATGTAGGATCTGGGCATCACTCCATATTTCATCAAAGTGAGATTCAAGCTAATTTATGTTATTGTATTTATGCCACGCAAGAGACTTCAACCATGCAACTTAATGTCATGCAGTAAGGTTGTTTGGTTATCCTTTTATAATTTTTCATCCAAGACCATGTTATCCATAATGTGAACTAATATTCCATGATCATGTGGGGAAGCCTTTACCAAACTCTTAATCCCATGTCAGCTACGCTTGGTGTGAGAGACAAAGAGTGTCAAAGGAATTTTTCACCACATAGAAGTGATTAGAAGGAAAGACATGAAGATTTTGATTATTAGTGGTTAGAATATGATGTAGGATCTTTCAGTCTCTATGTATTGTATTGGAATGAGAATCAAGCTACACATAGTTTTGGGAAAACATGAAGTTTAACCTAATCTGGTAAACATGAAAATTACCAAACGTGAAAAATAAGGAATGAGGCCCCATAAATTCTATCCATTCATTAAGGTAATCATCTTATGAGTGTAATCCCATGTTTGTGACATGATGCTTTCTGATCCAGTTTCCCAAGTCGTCATATTCTTGGTACAGAGCGTAAGAATATATTTTATTATCATGTAATAAAGATGTATTGTGTAGTTTAACACCTTGTGACTATGATGATATGGGTCTTTTAGTTTTATATCATGGGTTTAGAACCCTAATTTATGGAAACAATTAGTGATATATGTCTTACCAGGCCCACGATGTTCCAACATGCTTTATATGTGAAGAAGGAAACTGTAAACCATGCTCATGGGGGTTCATGGATTAAGATAATTGATGTGGGACAAGTACACAAAGAGTGACCATGGACAATGTTTTCAAAGAATTTTCCAGTATGATATCATCAGGGAATACAGAGATATATGATATTTATCTATATTAAGAATGTACCTTTGGATGATAAGCTTTTGGGGGGTGACTTATGAAAATCCAAGTTGGGGTGCATCATTGATTATAAAAAACAAAGTTGTCCTTATAAATCATCCATTCTATATCTTATTGATGAGGAAGGATTATAGGGACATAAATTCACCCATTATATAAAGTACGGTCTGTGGAAATAATTTGTTAGATCAAAAAAAGAAGTATTTGGACCATTATTTGACATGGAATGTGAAGTCCCCTATATAGATCTTTGTTTACATTTAAGAGAGGAGAATTTTATTTACATCATGTTTGGGCCTAGAACTCAAGGTCTAAGCATCACTAAAATTCCCATTGAGAAGAGAATCAAGCCACGTGTAGTTTTATAATGGAGGTGTGGTGGGAGACCGGCACCAAGGATTGTGATCCACTCAAACATGGACCAAAATGTTATATTGTTTTGCATCAGGCAATAAGGACTTGAACCAATAAATTTTACTTTATTTGGTGAGGAAATTATCATATGGCTTAACATCTTGTTACTAGGATTTTTGGATATTTAATTTAAATACTTACAACATAGACTATGGTGTCTTGTAGTTTTAGGTCATGCAACTAGGACCAGCTGTCAGGCCTTTTAAGTTCATGCAATGAAGACCATCTAGTGTTACTTTTATGTTCTTATATACATGACCATATGTCATGAAATTATATCATGCGATGAGGATGACATCATGTCGATTTATCTCATGATGTATTTATTCAAAAATATTAAATCGGTATGGGGTATGGTAATCCCTCAATCCATTGGGACCAATGAATAAGCTCCATTCAAGTGGACCTTCAGTATGGAATAAGGTCCCTCTCACATCAATTCAATCATTTGAGGTTCTTCCCTAGTGTCATTTGAGTCCTGATGACTAGTAACTTCTCTCCTTAGAATAATTAGAAGAGGTGTAATTTCTTGTTAAAATCTCATGCTATCCAATTTTGGGGGACCTCCATGTGACAAAAAGTATAGATTATTTTATAATTGAGTCAATACAATATATCAAACTATTTTCAGGATTTCTATTATAGAGATAGTGGATCAAATATGGAATTTTGTAGCAAGGGAAATTCAACCTTAATTGGAAAATACTACTTTTCCCTATATAAAAGTGAATATAGGGTCACCCATGTGGCAGTGCGGGTAGTAGTATGATGGGCCCACTAGGTATTCAAGAGCCTGTCAGACCAAATTTTTTATCTCTATCCTCCATATTATGTAGTATTCTTTATATCTTCATTTTAAAGGCTTTTATATCCCTATTATCCACTGTATGATAGAAAGATGAATGGTTGAATTTGATATTATACTACTAATATAGCTTCTCAAACTCAAAAGAATATAAATTGGTGCCATTGCCTGTTAGTATCATATGAGGTACACAAAATATTTTAATGATATTTTATATCACAAAGATGAAAATACAATTGGTCCTGACTTATTAGATGGGTATTTATTCATCCCACTTGGATAATAATTCAGTATTAATAAAGATGTATTCGAATTTCTTGGTCGTAGCTAGAAGACACTTTACTAAAATATCCATCCCCCATACATAAAATGGTCCGGAGTATTTTTCTCTGTGTAGATACTTTGGGGATTGATGGATTAATTTGGAATGCACTTTGTAGGAATTGAAAATTTTGGTGAATTTTCTGAAATCCTACTTTATACAAGGCTAAAAGTATCCAAGTCTCTATATTTTATGGTAAATCCTAATCCCTAACTGGTGGATATCATAGGAACCCATATATACTTATTTCATTACAGAACTAGCCTCTTCTCTGTTAATTCACTGAATAATTACTCCATCAAAACCCATTTATAGAATCCTTTTGGGTTATTTGGTCTATCATAATGAGTGAAGTTGGTTACTCATTATCATTTTTTCACTTTCCAACTTTTTCTAAAGATATCACACTATTTTGAACATAGTTCACAATGGGTGTCATCCAACCAGAGGTTAGATTGTTTGGTTCAGGGATGGAATTAACCTCATTGATTTATTTTATGTCTATATAGGAAAAAGGTGACAACATTTGGTGGTGGTAATAATAATGACTATTTCACCACAACATGGATCATCCAAATCCATATCCACATAATCCAATGCATCTGTCTGGGAATTCATTGATCAAGGAACATGTGTAATTGTCGGATGTGAGGGTAATTATTCTATTATTCCATAGACATTGTCAAGTCAGGGAATTAACTATTCTTTTATGATTTAATAATCATCGTTAATCTACTTGATTACCAACCCTGAATAGACTTTTACCTTCAAGTGGTCTATTTGAATTTGAATTTAAAGTTCTATCCATGTGTTGAGGGCCTGATATCTTGACTCATTAATTTAAAAAACTTATAAAAATAGGATAGAGTAGAGAAACACTTCCTTCACTAGAGATATGATCAATACAACTAAACCAACTTTATTATGTTTGGGGACTTCTATTATTTTCTCTTTTGGGATTCGAGAAGCACTTAAGAAATACATATCTCAATTCTAGGGGGTGGTCTATTGAATATATAAAATAACTTCATTAGGAAACTCAATATACACTAATTTTTTATAGGGGAATGTTCTGTAAGGAATTCTACTAATTTTAGGCTTATTACTTCTTTTATAGGCATGAATTGAATGTCAAACTGCTACAAGATGACTGCCCACAATTCCAAACATCCAGTCAATATATGATGATTGGGGATGTATTTTATTGGTTTGTTATAATTGACCAAATAGAAAACGTGGTGCTTTAGGTAGTGCCTTAGATTCTGAAACATTATGATTATTTTCATAAATATCATCCCAATATCTGAATAATGAGTTTTGATATCTAGCATTTTTCAATTAAGATAATAAATGCTATTTTCATTCCCAGTGTTTTTTTGTGTGAAGAAAGTTATCAGTAATTGTTTTAGGTTTTCCACATAAAAAATGAGTGGTTTCCCCTCAACAGATGGAATTAACAGTCATGGAATCAAAATATATTTCTCTAGACTATTGAATGCTTCTTTACACTCACCAGTCCTCTAATATGTGACCCCCTTTCATAAACCTAATGGAGGGAAGACACTTTCCTGGGAGGTTTTCTATAAAGTTATAAATATAGGAAAGGTGTTCCTATAACCCCCTCAACTCTTTCAGGATTCAAGGAGGTGACATATTTAGGATGGCCTTTTTCATCTCGGGAACAACCTCACTGCCATTATGGAAGACCAAAATTCTAATAAACATACCCGTTGTAACTCCGAAAACACATTAAAAGGTGTTCATATTCAATATATGATGTTTCAATTTTTTGAAGATGGTATCTAGATCAGTCAAGTGGTTAGCATACTATCTATAATTAACCAATAGATCATTAACATATAATTTGATAGACTTTTCCAAAAAAGTGTTTGAATATGATATGAAAAGCAAGTTGGTACATATTTCTGATATTGTTCAATACAAAGTTCATTACCTAATATGAATATACCCCTTAGGGTGATATGATAAAGGTAACTACCTCATCTTCCTGGGGAATCTATATTATTTTATACCTTGAAGATCCATCCATTATTTAAAGGACCTCATATTCATCTATAAAATCTGTTATTAGTTTTTTAATCAGGATTGGGAAATTATGTTTCGTACAATGCCAGTTATGATCTCTGAAGTCAAAGAAAACCCTAATTTTTTTTTATTTTTCTTTACCAAGACTATATTTTCTATGCATTTCATATACTAGACATATTAAATGGAATTATACTTGAAAATATTTTAAAATTTAGCCTTAATTTTGGTGGCATGATTTATGTGTCTCCTTCTAGCTTCTTATTTGTACCACTGGTGGTTTTCTAGAAATCATATGTAGTGACTGTCCACCTTAGGAATGAGGCCTATAATTTCATGGTAATTTTAGTAAAACACATCTATGTTTTTCTTTGTAAAGGAGGTATATATTTATTATTATTATTAAAACATGGTCACACTGATCAATGTGGGTTATGGGTCCTCCGTTGTACCCAAATTTATTTTTTTGAGTTCTTCAATAGTGGTAGTGACCCCTTCCTCAAATGTTGGAGGGAAATCCATGAGTTCTTCCTCTTGTTGATATCCCTCCTTATATTCCTCTTAATCTTCCTTTTCCTCTTCTGAATTACACTTAGGGGATGTATATGTTGAATGAAATTTCTTAGATTTTAGAGGGGGGTCAACATTTTGACAACTAGAAGATGAAGAAACTTCCTCTGACCTAACTAATGATGCAGGTTTCATTGAAGTTCAAAAGGGAAGATGAAGGTAAAAAAGTGTGTTTTTACTCTGCTTTAATTACAAGATAGACTTTTATGACTTATATAATGAGGTATGGATCTATTGAAGCTCATGGGATGGAATGAGGGTATTTTCAACCAAGATTTAACTACTTTCTAGAGATTCAACAACCTTTTATTGACTATGGGCTTAGACCTCATGACTGATATCATGAATTTTATTGAATATGAACCCAAATTTGGTCCCATTACTTCAATCAAATTTATAGACAACACATATTCTTCACTAATTATTTTGAAGGGATTGGTCAGGTTCAATTCTATACCATTATATGTTGTAACGTAAGTAGCACCATCTGTCATGGGTTGTTTCCCCTCCCTATACAAAAACATAACATAAATATATTATGATTATAAAGTTTATAATGATTATTTATAACCATTACACATCCCAATTGGATGATTAGTGCAATTTTTAAGAATTTGTGGTATGAGGAGAGGAATAATGATTGTTGATGCAACAGAGGCCTTCCAAGATGAATAGTGAAATCTGTATCTTTCTAGATAATGAAAAGTTTTGAGTTAGATATGAGGTCCCCAAACTTAGCCCCGATCTTGATCCTATTGAGAGATTTTTCTCCCTCTCTGTCTCTTGTCATAACCCTATAGCAGAGTGTGATGATTGGTTTTCACAATAACCTAGTTGAAAAAGTGTTGAAACTGAAATGAGGATGACATGTAATCCATTATCAATGAAATCCCATCGAATATCAACATCATTAACCCTCCTAGAAATATCAAATGGTTTGATGTGTCCTTTTTATAATGAAATCATTATCCTATTTTATGAAAGAGATGATCATGTGGAATTCAATAGGATCGATCTAGCATGATATATTTCAGTTATGGTAACCTCATATTCAAACACCTGAGGGATTTGTAAATCCTCAGTGAGTTTTTCAATTATAGCTTTCTATAGTCTTATAGAATCTTGGATCGACATCTTGAATGACACTAGGGATAACTAATTCAGAATATCATTCTTATAGGATAATGGTATGTACTTCCTAGACTGAGGATGCTTTCTAATATGTACTTTAAGAGATAAAGTAGTTAATGCAGATAGTTTAGCCTTTGGAACATGAGATTATTGTGCTCTATTCCTTGGGGTATTTTGAATAAGTTTTCCTTCTTTACAAGGTTGATTGTATAATTTTGTCCTGCTTAATCAATCTTCTAGGATGGTCGGGTCAGGGTGACCCTCGAAAGATGTGGGGGAACTTTATTACTCTTGATAGTCTTATTAGAGGGATCTCCAATGATTTCTAGCATCATAGATGGTTCAAGTAGGGGAATGGTCAGGATGTAGAGTTCTTTCATGACTATGTATTCCCTTGTATCCTCATCTCTTATAGCATCTTCCACTAGTTCCCCAATCTGGTGTCGGGAACTCAGGTTCATGGAAATATTCATCATCATATAAAGACTCATTCAATGAATGACATTAATAGAACCGAAGATTAATTCTTCTTCTAATGTGTACTACATCCGGTGGGTTAACTCTCGTAGTATCATGTGGTGGGTCAGTGCCCAATATTTTGTGACTGAAGGAAAAAATTCTTAGAGACTCAATGCTAAATATGAACTTGGAATATGATCATCTTACTATTTTTTCCCTCAATTTCATCCTTGTCATTTTTTAGTTGACTACACTTTTGAGGATTGTTTTACTGACTGATTCGAATGTTCCATAGTGGAAGTGAATAGTGGCATAGTAGGTTGTTTTATCTCTAAATTAAGGATAGAATGATACCAATTGATTGTTTGTAGTCATAAATCACTATACTTATATTCATTATTTTTGTTAACTTCCTTCCTGTCACCCTATTTCGTTGGATCGGTGGTAGAAACACATGCTAAGATCATGAGTGGTTTTCATAGATTTACCTTCCCATAGTCCTTAATTTTTAAAAAATATTTGATAAAAAATAATTCTTGGATAGTGTTTCTAAATGTATGGATATTGGGAAAATAATTTGGGATATCATCGAGAGAAACCTGACAAAACCTCTTGTGATTTTGAAAGTTGATTAAATTGTTTTAAAATGTTTATAAGAAGTGGAGAAAAACTTACACATCTTGGAATGAATTAAAATTATTCTTCTGTTCCTCAAAATAGTTTCTCATTTGTCCCTTACGTTTAACCTGATGAGGAGGGTGTTGTTGTTGATGCTTGGGATTAAGTTTCATATAATATGGTGAGGGCTTTGGAGCTCGATCTAGTGTTGGGGAAGATTAAGCATGATACGGGTAGCGTCTAATTTACATGTTCTCATACCTTAAAATGATGTAATTTTTTAGTACTTGAACATGGTTCACAAGATGTATTCTTGAAATAGTTTTGAAACTACAATAATATCCTAAAACCCACCTATATATTTCATAGGGATGAGTGGTGTGTAAAACTCTTTGTGAAGATTCTCAATGTAAAGGTATAACAAATCATCATGGGGAAACTGCAGGTTTAGTCATTAGGATAACCCATTCCACCTAGATATCAAATCATATACTCTATAATTCTCTTAATATTTGTAGTATTAGAGGCCTATTATTGTTGTCTTCTACATCATTGATTTGAATAGAAAGAGAACATTTTGACAGAGGTCTTCCTATCCTTTGATTGAGTGAGCCATATTACTAGTGTACTATATAAAGGATGACCCTTGTAATGTTTACACAAAGAACATGAGTTTCAATACTTCTTGTTTTGAATGGGTTTCAATTAGGGATAATAGTGGGACACAAAATGAATCATATGTTGCTATGTGTCCCCTATCCAAAAAAATAAAAAATTTAGGGTTCCCAATATTCGGCATGGGGGGGTTTTGATTTACCCATTATAGGTAAGGATTCCTTTCCAGCTGTACTAGTTTATTTTAATCTTCTATAGATTCCAATTGAGATGTTAGTGACTCAATAGTATTGATAATCCCTTAAGGTATATTTGGATAAATATGAGATGGAATAGGGGAAGTAACAAACAGGGCCATCTATGGTGGCTCTTCTGTTAACCATGGTGGGTAACCTATAGGGGTTATCCTATGAGGATTTTTTTGACCCATATCTATATTTGGACACAATGGAGGTAACTTCTGATACCTTTCTACCATGTGTTCAAAATATATTGGTTTTTGGTACCCCATGTTGAGTAGATTTTCTTGCTCGATTTTCGTTGTTGGAAAAAACCCTCTTTGTTTAAGTGTGTTATCTATGAGAGATGGGTGAAGATCTTCTTATAGAACATATCAAGTTGGATTGTTTCCTTGGAGTAGATTTTAATTGAATTTTCTTAACTCATTCATTTATTCCTCCTATCAAGAAAATATTTCCTCCTGGGAATCCCCAAATTCATTTTAATCCTCCAGTTTTTGGTATGTACTAAATCATCAATAATTTTGATGCGGGCTATATTATGAGTAGAAGCCTCCTCCTATTATTTCTCTATATTGTCCTCATGTTCTATAGAACCTTCAAGGGTAGTTCTAATGAAGTTCACTCGTGAATAGTGAATTTCAGGCAATTCATTAGCCTCTATGAGATATTTCTTTTGTTTGCACATGCCATGAGGCCATTTACTCTTCATCACTAGTCTTCTTAGGATAATATGATAAATGGTGATCTGAAGGGAATCCCTAGAAAAGAAAATTGGGCATGTTCCCAGTGAGGAATTAAAGTCAGAAAATTTAAAAAAAAAATTGAAGGATTTTTTCTATAGAATTCCACCTAAATGGAAAAACACTAACTTCCTTTTGGGAGGAGGTTGAGCTAAAACATCCCCCCGCCCTATGGGATTGGGCTACTCACATTCCATTTTCAAAACCATTCAATATTTTTTTACATTGAATTTTTTGTTAAAAACACCCCAACCATCTGGTCTAGGGTTTCTTCTAGATTTCCACGGATTCTAATATTGTGGATGCTCTCTTAATTTTACAAATCTTTGTTCGAATTTGGGCTAGGGTGAATTGTACAATTTTCAACCAATCTATATACATCCAAAGATATTGGATATTCCTAATGAATTAATTCCCTTAATTTGGAGGCTCTCTCAATATTTTCGAATTCTTGCTACAAGATTCTTTTTATGGCTCACTCTCTTCTGGACCTACATCAAGGCAAGTGTGTTGAAGGGAACACAATTTTTTTTCCTAATTTTGGGTGTCATGTATCTAAGAGGGGCTCCACATCAATTTTATGGTGTATCCCTTCCATCTTCTAGATGTGGATTAGATATTCATCCTAAGTATATGCTTTTAATTTTATGTGATGAAGAGTGGTCTATATATTCATGATGATTTCGTGCATAAATTCTTCATAGAACACCTCTTGAATAATGTATTGAGGAGTGTATAAAGTCTATAACAAGATGGTTTTATTGTATTTATCCAACTGGTTCATCATTATAAACATGTATTAATCATTTTTTAAATGAGGCTCTTGAACTTGGTCCAACCAAAGTGGATTATTTCCCGAATATTTATTATAAAAAATGGTATTATCAAAGATTTACTTCATTATATCAGAAGTTAAGAGATCCAAGGGTGGTTTGGAGAATGACCATTACCTTGGACTATTCTCTACTTAGTAAAGTATGTCACTTTTCAATGATGAGGCATTAAAAACGACTTGCCTCATTTTCCTAAGCACCTCACGACATGAGGGATTTCTCTAAATTAATTCAGCAAGGGGGGACCTTATTGAGGAAGTGAACTGTTAATGTGGGTGGAACTTAATAAAAATTACATAATAGGGAGGACTACTATTATGGATTGATTTCTAGTATCAGGGATAATTCTTATAGTGTATACCCTAGGGGGGACCTTCGGGGTGGGTGATATTAAGGGGAGGACCTCCTTACTATTTAATCTTTTGGCCATGTAGATGGTTTATTCAATGCTTATTAGGTGATAGGCTCTCGTGGTTGATCAGATCATGGGAATGGAGTATGTGTTTATAGAAAGAAGTATGGGGAGGACCTCTAGAACTACTGGTAGCAAACTTATAGGAAGGACCTTCACAACATCAAATACAATATTTATAATTTGGTAACTAATGAGTTATATCCCAAGATGTTATAGATAAATGTTTGAGATCTTCAGGAACTCCAATATTAACCAATGTGGGATATTTTTCTAGATCTTTATTTTTAATAACCTTCGGCAAGTCTTAATTTTAGATGATCTCTTATTGGTGAATGGGGGCACTAATTATGGATAACATATTTCATATGTGGAATCCTATTTTATTATATCAAATGTCATTGAAAAAAATTCTTTCAGATTTATAGAATTGTTTTAGGGATTTATTCCTTCCCTACTGTTTCCATTTGAAAAAAATTACGACCTCTAATTGGAATGGGGGTAAGGACTAATTCAATTGTATATATATTATGGGATTTTACCCATGATCCTACTGGATGAGAGTGGGTATATGAGTCTACTCTAGAGTGAACATTGTGTTATGTTTAATAGTCACACCAATTGTGGGGATAAAGTTATGTGTCCACACCTCAACCATTGGCGCTGCTTTTATTTTATCCTGGCAGCTTTATAGGATGACGGTAGAAATTTTCATCTGGCCTTTCACCACTGCTAGGATGTGAAAGGTGAATTTAGTATCATGAATGGTGATATATTCTTATTTCATGTTTAGATAAAGGGTTTATACCTACTACAATCCTCCATTTATTGTATATATAAACTGATAATAATCTGGTGCATGGGTAGAGATATTATTCTTTCCCTAGGTTGTTGCTGAGATATTTCAGCTAGTTTTTTATAAATCTTCCAAAATATAGTGATAGGATTTGTAGATGTAGCTAGTTTTGTTCACTTTATCATGGTTTGATGCTATATTTAGTTAGTCATCTTCTCTAGAGGGAATATAATTTTGTCCCTTTTTCCTATTGTCTGGTCGCTTCCCTTGGTGGGTTGTCATGAGTTCTCATGTTTTAGTGACCTAGGATGGACACCCTAGTGCAAAACCCTTATCATGCTAAGGGTTCATTAATGTTTGGTGTTGGTGTTGGTGGCTACTAGTCGTATCCCCTTAGAGAGACCCATTTTTCACTTGGATGAGGTCATTAGTTACCTCTTTATCTACCCCCTAAGATATGGGTGGAACTTGTTGTTGCATTCTAATGATAGGATGCTGAAATGACTTTAAATGGAAATAGTTTCCATCGACATCTTGACCACCAACCATCGCTTGGTGAGGCTTCATGATATGGGGGCTCACTGTCCCACCTCGAAATCCAGGATAGTACCATTGAAATGGTACTCCTAAATTAGTACATTTGAAACCCAATGTTGAATATGTTGGTTTGGACACATTTTCCTCTTCTTAGATGAGGAGCCAGTTTGTGTAGTAGTGCGTGCATACATTCATGATAGTTGGAAGGATTCCATTGGATTGAAGGGAGTTCTCATTGGAAGTGCTTGTATATACACAAAAAACACAAACAATAAACGCATATCAAAGTAATATATTAATAAATGACCAGATTTGAAATCAATTATTTCAAATCCATGTTTGACCCACTTTCATTTTGTGAGAGCACAAAAGGGGGCTGACATGTGGGTGACATGGTAATTTTGGTTAAGGATTTATGTCAGGTACACGATTTTTTTCTATTGAGAACCACATGGGGTATGAATGAAATTTAATGGTGGTGGTGACACGACAATTTACACCATCCACATATGTCCACGTCCTTCCATGGTGGTTTCTAATGGGTTTTATTCATAGAACTGAAAACACCCAATGCTTCCATTATTTTAGATGTTTCATGAAACTTATTTCCCAATGAAGGTTTTTATTATGAAATTGATCCAACAATCATTAGGGACTCAAATTATCTAATAGGTTGGGTGGTTGGGCCCATTTTACGCTTTTTTATGTGGAATTCTTTTTGGGACTCTGTTATGGATTTCTAAAAAAATCATGTAACATTTACTAAGTCCCGAATATGAAATTGGTCACCCTAATATTAACAGTCAATTGTTAACATGTATTGGATTTAGAATCATTTATATGTATCCAATTTTCTTCATCAATGGATATATTTGTATGTGTACAATTTTGTCTATCTATGGAAACCTTTTATAAATAGATTAGATATTCTTATGTTTTTTATTATTATAATTCATGTTTTAAGATACATAGTGGGGTGCTCTGGAATTAATCATCATCCAAGAAGATGAGAGTTGTTTTGATGATAGGATCATAACAATGTGATGTGATTCATAAATATCATTGTGGAAGGAATCAAAACCCACATAGTTTAGTTCCACTTAACGAGACACATCATACCTTTTAAGGTCATGTGATGAGGACCAAACCATGCCATTTAATGTCATTGAATAAGGACATCTAGGTCAAATGTTCCAAGTCAGGGGACAGTGCAGGGCTTATTTTGAAGCATCCCAAGGCACCTATAAGGGATGTATCATCCTAGGATTTATGTGAACCTACTATAAATATTACAAAGATAAAAATAGGGTGATTTTAGGGGGTTGTGTTTGGACATCAGGGAGGTATCCTATGTTTCCCATTTGGATGGGAATCAAATCCCACATAGTATGGATGGTTAGTACAAATAGTTATAGAGGATTCATAAGGTCTCTTCATTGGGGATTTAACACTTTCAAGGTTTTTCCTTTAGGGAATATATCCCTTTTAGAGTATGGTAACATGGTTTGGTCTTATACCGAATGAAATCCCATATCAATGTGGTATGAATAATTTTCATAAGGACTCTCTATCGAGAATAATGTTTGATCATGAAGATTTCATGATCATCATGGACCTCTAATCCTGTGTGAGTTATGATCGGTGTGAGAGACCAGAGGAAGCATAAGATTTATAAAATCATAAAATATCCTTCATCTGTGGGTGGACTATGTTTGGGCTATGCTAGATATGGGGATTAGAAGTTTTCATCACCCCTCTTGTTTTTTGGACCCCTCAAGAAAGACTAGGGTCTTAATCTGGGAGGGATTCCCTCAAGGAAGAAGAGAGGAATATCTATAAATGAACTCTATGTCATGAAATCTTAGTCATTTTATGCTATTATAAAAGTGTTGAGTAACTTAAAATAATTAGATAGAGAGAAGGGGTTTTGATGTGCCCATCGCCCCTCTTGTTTTCAACACCAGGGTCATACCATTATCTTAAGGTTTAGACTCTCATTACCACAATAATGTATAGTAATTAAAAATTCTAATATCCCACATATTAGGTATGATAAGTGTAGAACCTCCATTATAACAGAAATGTATAATATAGAGTATGCGATGAGGTGCCCCACGATATGATTACATATATCTGGAGGCTTTGGGGGAGGCCATAGCTTGGTTTCCCTTACAAGATGGATATAATTGAATATGTTCTTTGTTATTAGTGGAATTAAATAAGGTCCTAAAGTATGGCTCTCATAGGTGATTACAAGTCGAACATAAGGTAGGTCACACAGGTACGGCCTAGGTGAGTTCAAGGTGGATCATGCAGTGTAGAATTGGGAAAGATGAAGAGGTCTCACATAATGTAGAACTAGGTAAGAGGAAGAGATATTTGGGTGATGGATAGCCTAGGTGAAAAAATTTGTTTGAGACCATTCTATAGGCTCCAAGGGTCTCTGTAATTGCTTTTTATGACTGTAACTCAAGTTTGTGCTCGAGAAGGGGTCCTCTCCCTAGTGATCTTAGATTGTAGGAGGTTTCTTGTATAGTTGTTATGTGTTTAAAACAATAGGGGAACTCTAGTACCATTTTTGAAATTAATTTCATCTTCTTTAAGAGATTGGATATCTACCTAAAAATGTATGTGTGTTTGGGAAAAAGGACTAGAATGAGAATATCTTTGTGGATTCTTCTAGTCTTCTAATCATTTTAAATTAATATCCCAAGGGTACTATTTATAGGAAATTTCAAGACCCTAGGAAAAGGAGTTAGCTCACACAGGGCATGTCTCACTAGTCTTGCTCGAGTGTAACCTATTCAGGTTTCTTGGGTGTACATCTCCATGAATACATGATAAAGCTAGTTCTTTAGGATGGACCTATGTAGTGATGATTGACACGCAATCTAGACCTAAGTGATAATGCTGGGCACACTAGCTAGACATGCATTGTGATGCTGGTTGGGCCTTAAGTGGGACTACATGGGAGAATTTGTGTAATCCATGAGGTATTTAATTTCTATTTTTCTATTGTATTTCAATTTGAAACTTTTAATTCTCACATGTTTAAAAGGAGTTTCAAACAATCACACAAAAAACGAAGCTATCACGTGAAGTACTGAAGTTATCATATGATGTTAAGAATCTATCGTATGAGTAGATAAACCGGAAAAATGATGAGATAAACCTATTGAAGGAAAAAAATGAAATTTGAACAAATGAACTGATTGTTCCAACATGTAGTTCCAACTGACCATGTCTAGTACCATTGAGACATAGTGATCGTGATTTAACTGAATACTAGTGACCATATCTAAAATAAGTAGTGGGGTATTTTTAAACCCCTAAATGATTTATTTTGGTTAATTAATTGATAATTTATTGATTTTACGACAATGATGAGGATCTAATAATGTATAATTTTATAAGAAATACCTCTTTAAGTAGAAGGGCCTTTCATCATCTAGAGCAGTGTTGCAATAGATATATATATAGATAGTAATGGAGAATACACATGCACATAAGACATACTCTTACTAAGAGGACTCAAACTGAGCCTTCTACAACACTCTGTTTTCTAGACATCTCTATGAAAACTATGTTGAGAATTTTAAAAGATTGATACAAAGACATTTGATCAATTGGAGCTGATTAGACTTTACTGCATAAAATATTATCATTTTTTGTAATTTTCTCCTTTTTTTCTAGATTACATTTCGAGTTGTGTTTTTAATAATATAATGTTTTAACACAATAACTATTATATTGGAGGGTGACATACACTATCTATATTATTATTTTACATTTGTACTCCCATGAATATCTGGGGAAGTGGCTATGTATATCCTAGAAAATTAAAATCTGGTTGTTTTTATGTAAATCTTGATCCAGGCTGTGGATCATTTTATTGATATAATATACTTCTTGGAAGAAGTGTTTTTTCAATTAGATAAGACTAGGTCTTGGATTGAGACTAAATATATTGTTTTTATTTTTCTCTATGGTTTCCTATTTTGTTACTTTGTTTTAAAATCAAACTTGTTTTTAGTGATTTAAAATGAATAGTAAAACCCTACATTGATACTTAACATTAATGAATGTTTTATATATGGTGTTTGATACAAGTAATTGTGTTTCAAAATATAAGAGTTTTAAACATATTCTAAAGGATTTCTAATAAAAATTTTGAAATGATTTTTGAAAGATAATATTATTTGATTTTACAATTTTAGTTAACAAGGATCATTTTATAAAATTGTTAGATTTAGTGTTTAAAAAAAATTAACAAAATTTTTTAGTACAAACACAAATCACACCCCACACCCTTTTGATTTTTCCTCTCCAACCAGTACTATCATAAACCTATAATAGAGCACCTAAGTAGGCAATAATTCCACATAAAATAGTGATATTTTCCTAACCTCCCATCCTATTTACCAACTTTCATTTTGACGCATCACTAGTAAGAAACCCCAGTTCTGATAAATAAATATTCATGGGAAATGAACTTAGTCAACTGGCCTCAAGGGTCTCCTATAATATCTTGGTTTCCTTCTCAACGCAAAATAGGCTATTACCATTGAGTTTAATTATATGACTAATGATTTTTCCCACCTTCCAACAAATTTTCTTTTGTTGTGATTTTTCCTCACTCACACCAACCCTGGAAAACATCCCAAAAGGTCACCCATCTTGACATTACATCAGGACAATCACACATAACTATAGATTTCTAATCATGTTAAATTTGGAAAATAAATATGGAAATTGTGGATATGGTAGTCACATTTATTCTCTTACGTTTTAGTTATGAAGTGGTGATATAATATCCTCCAATTTAAAGCACAATTCCATTATTGTGGATATACACCTCAAACCTATGATTTTTCTCTACAATTCAAGCTGGGTATTGGATCTGATATGATTTGTTATGACTTGGCCTCCCTAGGCCATGAACCTGGTCATCTAGTCCCATAGGTATCCTAAAATACCTTGGTTTCCTTCCCATCACACCGTAATTTATTACCAACATATGACACTTATCATAGAAATGATTATCCCCATAGGAGGTCACCCATCCTCACACTACTCCAGGATAATCAAGCTTAATTATGGAGTTATAATTAGGTGGTATCCCTAAAATAAAGGTTCACCATGAAGACATGGAGAGTAACATTTAGTCTATGAAGTTTCAATTTTATAGGCGTGTTACACAAGTGATAATATGAATTTTTAAATAAAACATGCAATGATGTTCTTGTTGAACAATCATGGATGAGGGAGAATTTAGAGTTTTCATTCGAAACAACAACCCTCATGGACTTTAGTTTGTCGCTCCCCCTTTAAAAATTATTATGTAATAATTTATTGGATACATGCATATTAAAAAAAATAAACTATATTTTTGTACCACCTTAACTAGTTAAATACTTAACTAAATAATGATGTTAATGAACAAAGGAATAAAATGTATTTCAATCTCACACTTCATATAATTCCCCCATGTAATACTGGTAGCTTCATAGGATCAGTGATATAAATCATATACCGTTTTGGTTTATATTTTGGTTTTTATGCACTTATTGGTTAAAAAGGGGATTATAGAAAATCAAATAAAAAATTGAAGGTCTTGGGGCCTAGTTGACCTACACTATTTATTGGCTTTCCTTTAGTTTTGGGGTGAAATTTGGAAAGTTTTTATAAAATCAAAGAATGCACAGTTAAGGAATAGAATACCCAAACAGAGAATGTAAACCAAGTTGGCCAAAATATTGATTCCAATTTCATATGTATGATTAGTGCACAATTATCCTAATCTTACACTCATACTATGTAGGCTTTTATAAACCATAATAATTTTTATTTTATCAAATCTAATTTAAATAAGAGATGAATCATTTAATTCCTGACTTTATTGGTTATGCTTATGGGCATTAACCCCCTATCTTTTTATCCTTCCATTTTCTTCTTTTGATAAAACATCTATCAAACTGGAGTGATTCCTATAATAAACTGTCACTAAATCTCCTACACCCATCATTCTTCCCTCTTTTATTCTAATATCTTTCTCCCACATGTTCATGGTGACCTTTTGATCTATCTCAAATGTTTTTTATTTGGGGTTTTCTAATTATAAATAATCTAGTCATATTTAAAGGATATTTCCTCTCCTCATTTAGTGGAAGAACATATCTTAACATTTGAATTGATGATTGTTGATAGGTATCTCTAAATGATTTCCATTTTAAACAAAACCAAGAGGACCTGCATGTTTTAAACTAGGTTTTTATATAATAAAAAACTCCATTTTTTTCCTATGATGTGTTTTTTATATATCATAATTTCGATGTTGTCTAAATTTCACTTGACATAAAAAGGTTTTTTCTGTACCATGTATAAATTATATTTTAATAAAAATTCTCCATAACAAGTATTTTTCAAAATAAAGTGTGGGGGTTTATTGTGAAATGATTTAAACTATTTTTTTAGAATTTGTTTTTATGGATTATAAATTATAAATATATAAATTTTATAAAAAAAATTACATTATAAAAACATGTATTTATATATTGATGTTTCATTACTATGTAAAATCAATTTTAATTATTTTTTCTCATTATAAATGTAATGTAATATTTTATTTTATATATAATGAAAACTTTAGTTTTTCTTCTTATTATTTTCAAATATTATGTTTTAATTTATAAGATATGAGTATATCAATGATATTGATTTCATGTATACCCCTGAATACATGCTTCTTATTTTTGTTTATATAATAGTGGAGTCATATTGTAATATGTATGTATGATTGACATATATTATTATAAAAGGGCTTATTTATTTGAAGGATTTTTTTACCATATGTGGGAGATTATAAAATTTGATATTATATTTTTTTTTGAATTTTTTTCACAACACACTTTAGTAAACGTCATGGTACTCCATGGGTAGATAAGTAGGAATATTAAGGATGAGTACAATAATATTTGGTTATTATCCTCTAAAAAAAATACTATAGTGGATAATTGTATCACCCCAACCCCAATTCCCCAGAGTCTGGGAATTATTTTAATACATTTACATGATTACAAGGAATCAAATCTCGAAGGACCAATCAGTTTAGAAGTCTTCGAAAATAGAATAAATATATAAAATTTACATTACAATTAAAAACATAAAATACATCGTTGATAATACTTTGAGAATGCGATTACTATCCTAGATTAAACCTATATATAAATCATACTACACTTCATGGAATCATGGGAAAATAAAACATAAGAAATGTGTCTTCTTGGATGCTCAATAAGTTTGAACAATACAACATAAGAATTTATAAATAAGAATAATGTTTTAAGGCTAGTTATAATATTGTAAACAAGCCTTTTATAACATTAACTCCAGCATAATATGGAAAGAATAAATCAAATAATTCCATTTAAATTTTCACATTGATATTCTACTAGTTGAGTAATCACATGTAATATCAATAACAAATCTCATAATGAGGAAATGAATAATGTTTGACATCATAAGAATACCGTCGAGGCCTCATGCCAAGACCATTACCATATAGTCAATGCCTTGAGCCAATACACTAGTTTGTCTACTAAGACCTAGAGATGTATAGAGGAGCTATAGAAGTCCCAACCCATCACTTAATATATCTAATTAATTCTTCTTTGGAAAGGGGTAAAACATAATATAAAAATTCTAATTAAAACTAACATATTAAATGTTAATACTTTAACCATAAACAATGAATGGTATCAAAATATCACATCCACAGTCAAATATATCATAACCAATTCAATAAAATATCGATGACTGTATCATAATAAATAACCCTTAATTAATCATAAAATCCAATAATGGTTCTTTACATAGATTAAAATACTTTATTGAAATCATTAAAAATATCTTGAGACAAATATCCATTTTTCGTTGAAATCATTTATTCAAAAGCCATGTACTTAAAAAAGGATGAATTTAAAAATATATTTTTAAATCAAAGTATCCCATAACACTTTTAAACATTTGAAAGAAATTAACATTTTAAAAGATTCATGTATATATAAATCAATCCTTAAAACTATTTTGAAATCATGGACATTAATGAGAAATATATAGATAAATAAATCTTAAAAATATTTAAAATGATGTTTTATTTACAGAGTTCAATACAAAAAACCATTAAAAATATTCCTTTTTGAAAAAATTTAAACGAAATAAAAATATACATAAAAATTTCCTTTATAATCATTTTATATCCATATGAATAGTTATGTAAAATAATATCAAGAATAATTCAATAGAGAAAGGATTAATTCTTTAAACATTCAAAATGTCCCATAATACATTGAACATTTAAATCATAAGACCAATATCTTCAAAGTAATATTTAAATACATTGAAGATAAATTATTTCATTATTGAAAATAAAATATGGGAATTACATACACCATGCACAAGAAATATGTGGTGAACATGGATTATATTTCCCAAAAATTAAAAGTGAGATGGAATTCTCTTACATTAGGTATGATACTCTTTGTGTGTGTCTGAAGCTCCTGTATAATGATTTTAAATGTATTATTAACTTATAAAAGAACTATAATAATATTTATTATATCACACATGATTCATTTATGGCTTTATATTATCCATTTATTAATTATTTCCAAGTTAAAGCAACATTTCATGTAATAATAGCTTTCTTTATCTTATATGTTTTGACATGTTATTCTTGATCATATTACTTTGATCATGATTTAATTACTTAAATAAAATATAAAATAATTTATATATAATATATATTAATAATATAAATATACATAATATAGATATATATGAAATGGAATACACCATTCCTGAAACTGTAGGTCGTACATACGCATGAACGTTGTTTCTGTTTCCTTATCATATTGAATGGAAGAAAGTGAATGAAATATATGTACATTCATATATATATATATATATATATATATATTATTCTATTAGAATTATAATGTAATATATTTCATACTTATTAATAATATATATTTTTATAATCATTCTTGAATGGTGAACGTGGAAGATGAATCTCATCACATCGTGGAGATGGTAAGTCGTACATATGCACTAGTGATAGTATCATTTACATAATGGATAAATGGTATGGTATTAGTTAGAATATGAATTTTAAATAAAAAACATCTTGTTATATTTATTATTTACACCCTTTATATTAATCATTATACCCATATAAATAATTTGTACATGAAAAAAAATTACACCACATCATGGAGATGGTAAGTCGTACGTACGCACGTATGTTGATATAATTTTTTATAAGATGGGTAAAATGAGGAATAAGGTTTTACTATAATTATAATAACATATAATAATTTTGAAGGTAATTTAGTTATTATTTTAGTATGGAAAAAATATATAATGAGGAATCAGAAGAAGAAAAGAACATTGAAAGAGGTGATAAAACAATTACCTATTTTCTGGTGTCTCCTTTTGATTTGCACAAAAAGACTAAATATGATGGCTTTATGCCCAAAGTGTAACCTCTATTATAATGTGAGGGATATTGGTAGAATAATTGGTTGGGGTTTGGCTGATCGAAATGGAATTGGTGGTGTGAATTAATGAGAATGAGAAGTGCGCCTTTATAAGAGAGGTGTGGGGCACTATTGGATGATTTTAAAATATTAATTTATTATAAAAATATTTTCAATTTAAAACATCTGAAAAGTGATTTTTCTAGAGGATAATACGATTATGGGTTAAAAGACACTCAAACAATGAATTTTATACAAGTTTAGGTCATAAACATAACCTTATCATTGGGATTTGACCCTTAATTAAACAGTTTAACTCTTACCAAGTCTTCTTGTATTTTTTATACTATAGGGTTAATATAGTTACAATAAAATGTCAAGAGAACTCAAATTACATAATTAATGACATATTTTAAATTATAATAGTTACTTGGATGAAACTTATTTTTTAAAAATTTTATAACATTTAATTAAATATTATTTATTTTAATGTATCATTTACATCAATTTTGATACTATTAAATATTTTTTTTAAATATCAAACCAACATGATAAGTTCAACCGAATAATTATAATATGTAACTAAAATGTCTATGTATTATATAAAATTATTTTTCTCATTAATTAACTAAAATTATATTCATTTTTATATTGTAAATATCATTTAATTTATTTACCCTTTAATAAGAAAATTACTACATCATTATTGTGTCACCGTTTAATTTAATTATTTATTTCATAAAATAATAAAAAATATCGTTATTTATATAATAATTTTAGATTTATAAATATTATTTATAGTCCAATTTATCTTATTTATAACCCTGTATTAAAAATGTTTTAGTTATTAAAATTTGAGTATCACATTTTTAACTCTTCTTTAAATAAAATATAATAAATGTCTTAATCTTACAAAAGTGGCTTAAAAAAGATAATAATTTAAGAAATATATATTATTTTGGTATAAAAACACATATCCAATGATATTATGACAAGTTTTATGATAATATTATGTTATTATAACATTAATCTTACCTTTAATTACCCTATATACCTTTAACTGTAATAAATTAAATTCAGAAGTTACTATTGAAGAAATATTATTTTATCCAATTAGACTAAATTTTTCATCCTGATTAAAACCATGTGTGTCATATTTTTGAAATTCAATTCATATTAGTGGTGAAATTAAATTCTAATGTTAATATTCTAATGTCTCTAGATGACGGGTAAAAAGACGTGAAAACATATTCAATGAATTTTTATATCTAATTCTATTTTAAAAATGATTACAATGTCCTACATTTTGTTCATATATGTATTAATTATATATAGTGACACTAAAACTAGTTTAAATTAATATAATTTTTTAAATGAACAAATTCTATTTCTAAACGGAATGGACTGTTTTTCACTATTCATCAAAAGTTGAAAGATTTTGAAAAAAATTCTAAAAATACACCAAAATATAATTGTGATATTCCTAATTCAAAAATTATGTTTATTTTACAAAATTATATTTCTATTAGTGTGTATAATTAATTTTATTATTTCTCGTAAAAGAACATAAAAAGTAGTTCCTTTATTAAAATAGTATTTCTAAACATATAACTATTTAACTAAAACTTATACATTTAATTATAAATAAGTTTTATTTATGTGAAAAAATTATAAATAGCCTTTAAATATTATGTATTACTATTATTATAACTATATTTAATGGATATTTTATAAATATATCACATGAATAATTACAACACTAAAGTGTTGTTTCGTAGAAACTCAATATTGTGTGTTATGCAAGACAAGTCGGTGATATGTGTAACAAAAGAAATTGAAGATAACATATTGTGAAATATTAAGGTGTTACAATAGTTACACTCTATTTAAAAATATACTACCTTGGTAGGATACGTAGAAGATAATTGGGTAAATGATCAGTTAGGATTTTATTAGTGGTTAACTATGTCTTAGATTGTATCATCTGTTTCTAGTAATAACTCACATGATTATTCATATATAATTATTATTTATGAATATTAATTCATACACTTTAGTCTTTTATTTTATATTTTATGTTTCTAAATCATGATTTATGTCATACTAAAATAAGTTACTTGCTGTAAGTAATGTTTTTCTCTTCATTGGAGAATTAGTTTTATTTTTAATTATCCTTTAATTATATAAATTATATCATTGGAAATTAATGTGGTTTTTATTTATGGATTCATGCATTAAATTATACCCTTTTAATTTAAGCTGAGGTAAATAAATATGTTTTGAATGTAAAGTGTAAATGAAATTTCCACTAATTCCTTGATACTTGTTTTTTTATAAAACCGAAATGGTATCTTTGTTAATGTATTTCAAATAAACATAGCATAGTTTGTTTCATAAATGTTAAGTATATATTAGGTAGAGTAATATTAATAAGTATACTTTCTCATACCAAACATACACACTTTTTTTTATGTACACTTGGTATTCATTGATGCATGTAAAAGAAAAGGTCTATTTGGAGTTAGTTAAAGTGTCATAGATTTTGTTATGGATTGGAAAAAGTGACAGATGGGAGTGTATACTTTTCACATGGGGATTAGTATTTTAGTTTGTTTCTTATATATTTTTAATATATATTTTGGTATAATTTTTGACTGAGTCTATTTTTCATTCAATCCTATTTTTCTCATTTTTCATACTTTTTGGGTTTTTATATTGTGGGTGGTTATATATAATGGTTTTTATTTTTTGTGTGATTTATTTCTATTTTATCATTATTGATTATTTATTTTTTAAAATATGAATGGTTTTAAGTTTTTATTTTTAGAATTATTTATTTTACTTGTATAATATCTCCAAGATTTTAAATATATATGCAAGGTTCCTTATTAGAGCCCCATAGTTTTATATTATATCAAGAGAAATCCTTCCAAAAATAGTAAAGTTGATTCCCTACAATTTTTACCAGCCCTTGATGATTAATAACATGCTCTAGGCCTATGATCAACTTGACCATATATCAAAGCATGGTATCCAAGGAGATTTCATTACAATATATTATCATATATTATTATTATTTTATATTATTTTTAAATAATGTTTACATGAGATATGATCATTAAAATTCAACAGATATGTTATGAGTATGTTTTTGGTCAACACCTTTCATTAAAATTCATGAGTTTCTATGGGATATATAGAATATTTAATTTTATTTCAAGTGGATTTTATTTGATTTATTTTTTAGATAATTTTTTATATAGTAATTATATATGTAATGTATTAACCAATATCGCTCTACAATAAATAGCATGTGTATTCACATGACCTAAGGCATGCCTCCCTATATGCTAGGGACTACTAACTAGAAACAAGGCTCTCATGATAACATAGGCAGAATACACCACCTAATATCATATTACCACAAATAGAAGTGTATGTAACAATAATAACAATCATTCAATAACTCAGAATAAACCAATATCATAATCAAACAATAAATAAACAAAATAAATCGACCCATTGTAGAATGATATAGACATTTTACATGTCATAAATGTTAAATGGGAATAATATGGATCCACCATGGATCGATTGTATACCATAAGGACTGAAAAAATAAAAAATAGGGAAAATCTATAAAACATTTCCATATTTTAAACCTTCTCCCATCTCCAACCACCAACTTAGTCAGCCAACTCCTAGGTCAACCATTACAAATAGGGCCCTTAATCATGTCTAGTATTGTAATTAAGAAGACATAATGGGTACCCATGATAGACTAGGCTGGGTGTTACTACAACTCAGTAGGACACCACCAATAGTGTCCCTAAATATATCCAAACTAATGTACATGCTGAAGAGGAATTATGAATAATAGAAAGAATAAGTAAATAAACCACTATAAAGACTTAGGTTATAAGGTGACACTGAGGTTTAACCATACCTAATTTATTTAGTGTCAAATTACTATTAACATGATACATAAACATCATATGTGAATAGTTCCTCTCCCTATAACTATATCATCATTTTCACCACCTAAAGGGGAATGGCACCCTCCATGCATCCACCACATCATCATCTCTCTGGGGGTAATGGTTTCACCTGTATAAATACCCCATAATTATTACCCATGGGAGTATTATTACCCTCCCAAGAACCATCTCATCATCACCTCTAAGGGGATAATGACTATGGCACACTCCGTTTTATTACATTCCTTTTGATTTTCATAGTACAAACAGGAGATCTTTTAAAGTTTAGTTTCTTGGAAATAAGGTACAAAATACATGAAAAATTAAAGAATGATTATAATACACTTGAAATGATTCATAATATATAAATACTAAGTATAATTACGACATCTCATATCCTTAAGACATACATAAAAGTAAAAGGTGATCATAAGGCCTAGTAAGGGAAATAATGCGAAACGGTTTACATGACACCATGAGAAATATCAATAAGAACATGAAAAATAAAGTCCTGAGGAAAATATAAACCATAATATCATAATAAAATGAACATGAATCATAAAATTTATATGTGGATACAACATTTAAATGAGATATTCATAATTATATCACCAATGTTGTCCATTGTGGTGTCGTAAGGATTACTAAGGTTATTCTCCAAGGTATCATAAAATATATCCTCTATATAGATTAAATTATTTTCCCAATGCATTTGAGCACTTATAGGGAAAACCATTCATATATATTAATTAATTTTATCCATATAAATCATAAATAAACATTTTTTAAATAATCCATGGAGAAAAAAAGAAATATGTTTCTTATCAAAATCATTATGTTTTAAAAAGTTCTTAAAGAACATGATCATTATGTCATTTTTAACCCATAGAAATGGAATGAAGATTTCTTGTATTTCAATAAAAAAACATTTTTATATCATGATGAATAATCTTTGAAAATAAATAGGATTGGGTATTCTAAAAATAAAATCAAAGATAATTTCTTGATGAGAAGAGAGAATTTTTGAGATGTAAATTCAGCAGTATAATAGGTATAAAAAATGATTTTAAATTAGGGTAAAAAGATATAGGACATTGGTTATACCATTTATAAAACATAATTTTTTAGTAATGGGATGAATAAAATAGAAATAACATAGATTGAACATAACATTGAGAATACATATACAAAAAGAAGTTTATAAAATGAAGAGAAAAGAATGATATTTAGCTTACCTTTAAGATTTGTTCCTAAAACTTGAGAATTGGGACCCTGGGGGCCTGAGGAACCCTTGGGAGGACTCTCTGGGAGGTAAAAATATCATATCTTTGTTGATGATGTATTTGGAGTGAAACAAATAGATAAATGGGTGCGTATTTATAGAAAAAAACATATTATTTTTTTATTAATTTCCTTGTATTGTCCTTGGAATCCTAGGTTGTCAAAAATGAAAATCCATGGGCATGATCATGGTGTTTTTCAATGTTATTGGAATACTAGGTCATGTTTTATGTTGTTTTAGTCCATTGGAGTCTACCAAAATTTTATATTACTTCTTTTAGCATGGAAAATTAAATTTTCCACAAAATAATATTTTTAATGTTTAAGATTCCATTTTAGAATTTGGAAAATAAATTATAGGTTTTGGATATTGATTAAAATATATTATAGTACATGATAATAATAAAATAAAATATTTTAAGTTGTGCAGTATGGTTAATTATTTATTAAATCATTATGAAATAATTTTGAATCCCTTAGAGATACTAAAAAACTAAAACTATATTTTTAATATTCATAAAAAAATAAATTATATTATAAAATTATCATAAATTCACACTAACCTAATTTCAATGGGCCAATTTAAAAATGGATACTTATTTTATCAGAATAATTATATAAATATGATAATTATAACTCTTAAATATAATCATCATCATTTGTTAGAAATAATAGCGGATTTAAAATGCATAGTAAAATTTCTAAAACTTGAAAAAATTATCATTATTATATAAATAAGAGTGTATTAATCATACTATTTCATTGAAATAAGTATTATTCATAATATATTAGTTTATTATATATATTTATATATTTTATAGAAATTGAAATTTTTGTCTGAAAAATTAATTTATCAAATTCCTTCTAAATTTTATTAAGAAAAAATATTGTTAAAACAAATTTGGTTGAATACAAATCTTATTTATATAATGGAATTACACATTAAGTGACTTAGTTTAGAACACCTAACCCCTTATAAAACCAATTTATGACCTAATGGTATGGTGTTAGAAGGTGATATATTCATGAGGTAGATCAGTTAACATCACCTAAGGGGTAATTTCCACTAACATGAACTTCTTTCGTAGGCGAATTTGTTTAGGATTCACTTGTTGAATCTCACCTTCAGTTTGGTCAAGAGAGAACCCAAAAGATGCTACCTACATACCAATCTCCTAAAAATGGTCTTTGTATGACATGGATCTACTGGTTGAGGTCACAATTTCTCTATTTTTCATTAATTATCCGTTTTCATTTATTCTTAAAACACTAATTATAATGTTAAAAATATTGTTAAGAGTATAGTTTTCAATAGTCATATTGACCAATGATCATATTGACCAATGATCATAATTGACCAATGGTCATATAATAGTTGAAACCCAATGTTCCCATTTCAAATTATACTAAAAGTTTTAATAAATATAGTTTTTTTAGTACAAAATAATATAACACATATTTTTATAGTAAAAACAATATTATTCAAATATTTTGGGTTGTCACATTATTTCCCTTAAGAAATTTCATCCCTAAAATTTAAACTCGTTCTCTCAGTTGAAAAAAGGTGTGGGTAATTCTTCCCCATTGTTTCCTCTAGGACCCATATCACTTCTTTATATTTATGGTTCTTCGAAAGTAGTTTGACATGGTGGGTAGTCTTGTTTCATAGAACCTTGTCTCTATGACCCGAGATCTCCACCAAATTCTCCTCATAAGAGAGTTCATGTTCCAGTTATACCACTACTAGATTTAGTACATGTGAAGGTTCAAGGGTATACTTCCTCAAGAGATATACATGGAATAAATCATGAACATGATATAGGTTTCGTGGGAGTGCTATTTGATAGGTCACAGCTCTTGTGAGATCAATGACTTTATGGGGCCAATGTACTTGGGGATAAGCTCTCATTTCTTATCAACACACATTACTCTCTTCCATTGTGAAATTTGAATTAAGACATTGTATCCAACATCAAAATCCATGTACCTTCAATTGTTGTCACTATATATCTTATTCCCACTTTAAGAAGCCTTTATGTGTTGTTGGATGTAATGAACCTTTTCTATCATCTCTTGCACATGAGCTGGCCCAAGAAGCATTCTCTCACCAACTTCATCCCAAAAAGTAGGAGTTCTACGTCACATCCTATATAGAGCTTCATAGGGTTCCATTTGAATACCTGAATGGAATATTTTGTTGTATGAGAAATAAACTAATGTGAGATTATGATCTCATTCACCTTTAAATTACATTGAGTATGTTCTCAGCATGTCCTAGAGTATATGAATAGTCCTTCAATGTTTTCCCTCAGTTTTGGGGTGATAAACCATTTTGAAAATCAATTTAGTATTTAGATCATGTTGAAAACTACTCCAGAATTTTTATGTAAACCTTGGATCATTATTATAAATGATATAAAGTGGTACCCCATTGAACCTCACCACTTATTTTATGTAAATCATAGAAAGTTGTTCAAGAGGGAAATCTTTCCAGATAGTGATGAAATATGCAGTATTGGTGATATGACCCACTATAACCCATATCGCATTGTTTACATTGGATGTCCATAGGATACATGTGAAAAATTCCATAGTGATATTTTCCCACTTCCATATTGGCTTGGGTAGTGGTTATAAAACCCCTTTAAGAAGTTTTCTCTCTTACTCCACTTGTTGAAACACCAAGAACCATGTAGTGTAGTAATTAATCTTCATTTTAATGTTATACCACCAATAATGATCACAAAATTACCTATACATTTTAGTTCTTCCAGGATTTATTGATAATGTATAGTTATAAGATTCATCCATCGAATCCTTCTTTATTTCTAAAATAGATAGAACACATTGCCTTGTATGAAATTTCAGTACACATTCTTGATCGATAATGAACTCAATATACCTCCAATTATTGATAGTCTCTATATTCTTTTATAACAAAGGATCTTCTCGTTGAGATTTATTGATCATCACTAATAATGATGGTTGATAAATCATTTTGGATGGGGTAGATGATGTCTATTCCCTCATGATTCCCATTTCCAACCTTACTTGTTCGTTGATCAATATATCTCCTTGAATCCTTATCATTTAAAGAACAACAATATTTTTCCTACAAAATGCATGAGCAACATTGTTTTCTCTTCTCGGGTAATAATAAAATGAACATCCATAGTCTTAAAGAAGTTCCAACCATATCCTATCTCTTATGTTCAATATCTTTTTCATGAAAATATACATTAAACATTGATGTTATATGTATATATCTCATTTCTACCCACAAAGATAGTGCCTCCACTTTTTCGTACAAAAAATAACTGTATCATGTTCTAGTCACATGCATAGGATAATTATTCTCACAAGACATAAACTGTAGAGATTCATATGAAATCAACCTATAATTTTTCATGAGGATGGACCCAATCCCTTTCATAGATTCATCACTAAAAATAAAAAATCATTCTCAGATAGAGGGTACAATTAATATAGTTGAAGTAACCGATATCTTATTTAGATCTTGGAAACATTCTTCACACTCCTTTTTCCAAATAAAATTATACCCTTTTCAAGTAAACTTGGATAGTAGATTAGATAGTCCTTAAATGTTTTTCCCAAACCTCCTATAATATCCTTCTAAATAAAGGAAACTATAAATATTAGTTACTATTATAGGATGAGGACACTCCTCTATAACCTTTATCTTCACTGGGTATACTATGATTCCTTCATTGGTTATAATGTTCACCAAGAAAGAAACTTGTTTTAACCAAAATACAATTTTTATGAACTTTCTAAATAGTCCTTGATTCCTCCATGTTTGCAATAAAACCATTAGATGATCCTCATGCTCTTAGTGACTTCTATAATATATCAAAATATCATCAATAAAAACTACAACATATTTATCATGGTAGTCCTTAAAGACTCTACTCTCCAAATCGATAAATATGGCAAGATAATTAGTTAAGTCCAAGGGAATAATTACAAAATCGTAATTCTCATATCATGATCGGAAGGTAGTATATGGAATATTTTCTTCTTTAATCCTAAATTTATGATGACCAGATCGAAGATCAATCTTGGAGATGAATTGTGCCCCCCCAAACTAGTCAAATAAATAATCAATCCTTGGAAGTTGGTACTTTTTCTTTACTATCATCATGTTATGTTACTTATAATCAAATTATATTCTCATTGATCCATCCTCCTTCTTCACAATGATAATCGGTGGTCCGTAAGGCGACACACATAGTTGGATATACCTCTTATCCAAAAGATCATGGAGTTGTTTTGTTAATTCCTCATACTCCAAATTTTATATTCCATATGAGCTCTTTGATGTCATATTGGATTGAAACATCATTTCAATGGATAACTCTTCCTCACTTTCCGGGGGAGTTCCAGGTTACTCCTCAAGACATATGTCAATGTATTCTAGAATTATGGGGATATTTTATAATCATATACTTTAATTTACTTCTCCATATTCACTGATTGTTTTCATAAATAATATTATGGTAGTTTCTTCATGAAAAAGATTAGGTCATGATATATCTCCTTTGAAAAATACTATAGGTTATCCATTCAGTACAACTGATATTCGATTGCTTCTACAGTTGATCGTATAATTTAACATTGAGAGTCAGTCCATCCCAAGTATGGTGTCGAATTCCAACATGGGAATGAATACTAGATTTGTGATGATATTGTTCTCTCCATAGTGAATACTTGAGTTTCGGTACACTATGGGTGCTTGGATAATCCCTCCACGAGTCTTGATTAATAATTTTAATTTTATCATTTGAGGGATTGATTCTAAATTCTTTTCAAACATAGAGGTAATAAAGGAATCTATAGAACCATAATCAAACAAAGTACTTTATAGCTTTGAGAGAACAATGAGATTACCTACTAACATATCATTTTGAGTTTCAACTTGAGGTGTTGTTATAGAAAAATCCTGCCCTTTCTCGCTTAGCCTATGCTATGGTAGATGGTGATTTTCCTCCATTATCTTCTAACTTTTATAGTGATTAGAAACATTCCCTATTATTCCACACTTGAAGAATTAGACATAAGTATAGCCCTACACCATATTACCATCGTCGTTAGTGGTGATAAGTTAGGGATTCACCTCACTATGATAGTTCTGAGAAATATGGCAATCTCTTGCACACTTGTAAGGAAGATGTTCCCCCAAATGGTTATTTCCACATTTTTTCGTATGGGAAGTTGAAATTTCTTTCCTCATTTCCATAATCAGTGTTCCTCCCTAATCTCAATTCCATTTATCTCCTCTTTTCATTTGATCTATGGAACCACTATGTCTCTCTGAACTCTAGTTCAACCTTCATATCACTTCTCACTATCTCCTCATAGTTGTCATACTCTCTATTCGCTATATTATTCCATAGATTGGGTCTTAGTCCATTTAATAATCTATCAAAATATCCATTAGGATCCATGAAACTATTGATGTTTAACAAGAATGTCTACAAAATTTTATATAATAGATTCCCACTAATTAATTTTCCTTTTACTCTAACTCTAGGAATTCTTTCTCCATTTTTTCTCATCGAACGAGGGAAATATTTTTTTGAAATGGATCCCCAAAATTATACATCCTCTATAGAGTAAAACTCCCTTTTCAATTAATGTTTTTAATTAGTTTCCACTACTAACCATCTTCTCTCTATAATAGGTATATTGACATCATGAATTTCACTTTTTCTAAACAATATAGTATAGAAAATATTATTTCTCTAGAGCTTTTCCATTTTTCAGAAATAAATGGGTAGGTAGATCCACTTAAATAAGGTGGAAGATGATGTATAAAGAACTCAATAGAATGTTGTTCCCATTTAGGTAAATATAGTCTCTCATCTTGATTCAAGTTATTGCTCATAACTCAAGTCACTTGATTCATCATTCTCGTGAAGTTTTCTATTCTGGCTTCCATTGAATGGTCTTCAGTTCATGGTATTTTGTGAACACTATTTATCTAGTTCCTCCTATTTCTATATATTTTTTAAAATAAGAAAACCATAGTGAAAAATGTGTTTCATTATATAGTATTATAGTTATAAATGAATTTTTATGTCTTAAAACATCAGGCTTAAATATTTTATTATTGAACACAAAATAAATTTTTGATAAACCCTTCATAATGACTCATAAAAACATGGGATTAAACAAACATATCCCCTAGGAGTGTAAAACCAAGAGTAAATCAAGGATAACTATCCTGAATAAGTTACCATTTGAGTCTAGACCAAAGTGGTATTTTTAGGTTTTACCCCAATATACAAATCTGCCAGAGCTCTATCCACTTGTTCATATCCAGACAAATATTTCTCTTCTCAGAAACAACTTAATTAATACTAGAACAAAATACCAAGATGTTTTATTATATTTAAAATTGACCATAGTGTTCTTCCTAATGTTTTCAAATCTTAATTTCTACAAATGACTAAATCATACTCTGATACCGACTATGGAATCCATCCTTTTTCTAATATAACATTTAATTTACATGGTACAAAATAGGGATCTTTTAAAGTTTACTTTCTTAGAAATAAGGTATATAGTACAAGATAACTTAAAACATTATTCTAATACACTTGAAAAACATTATTATAGGTTCATCCTAAGTACATTGACTGAATCGCATAACTTGGGGACATATATCAATGGAAAGGGAGAGAATAAGGCCCACTAAGGGAAATAAAGGGAAATATTTTACATGTGACCATGAGAAAAATCAATTAGAACATGAGGGAAAAGGCACGAGAAAAGTAAAAAAGGGGAATATAATAAGAAAATGAACATTAATAAACAAATGTATATGTGGATAAAACATTTAAATGACACATTCATAATCATGTCACCATGGGTTTTCACCAAGGTGTCATAAAAATTACCACGGTTACTCACCAAGGTGTCATAAAACATGTCACATATAGAGATTAAATTCTTTACCCAATTCATTAGAGTGATATCATGGTGAATCCTTAATATGTATTAATTAATGTGATCCATATAGATCATAATCAAAAATTTATAAATAAACCATGGAGAATAATAGAAATGGGGTTCGTATGAAACCCATAGTGTTTTAAAAAGTGCTTAAAGAACATGATCATTAAGTCATTTTTATCCCAGGAAAAGGGAGTGAGGGTTTTATTTATATTATTACCAGAATAAATTAAACCATTTATACATATTTTTTAACACCCTTGGAAATTATATAGGTTTGGAATTCACAAAAATAAAAATAAAATATAATTTATTGAATAAATGAGAAGAATTTTAAGAAGTAAATTTAGCAGCATTACAGGTATAAAATGTGGTTTTAGAAGTGGGTAAAAAAATATGGGATAGGGGTATCCCATTGATAAAAAAATGGTAGTATATTAATTAATAAAAAATGAAATAATAGAGAGTTACCCTGACATTCATAAGACATATACAAAAAGAGGTTCTTGAAATGAAGATAGAAGAAAGATATTTCCCTTACCTTGAAGAGTTATTCCTAAAATTTGGGGATTGGGACCTTAGGGGATTGAGGACACATTGGGAAGAGTTCACGAGAGGTAAAACTACCATATATTCGTGTATTATAGATTAGGAGTAAAATTAAATAGACAAATGGGTAGGTATTTATAGAAAAAGTGGAGGATTTGTATAATAATTTCTAAGTATTGGCCTTAGAAACCTTTGTTGTGGAAAATGAAAAACCAGGGACATTCACTTGGTATTATAAATTGGGATTGAACATTTGGGTCATATTTTATGCTATTGTACTCCACAATAGTTGACCATAATTTTTTATTACTTATTTTGTCATGGAAAATTAAATATTCCTCAAAATAATATTTTTAATGTTAAAGTTTCCATTTTATAATTGGGAAAATAAATTATTGGTTTAGAAATTGATTATAATATTTTTAAATAATTTATATTAATAAAATAACATATTTTACGTCTTTTATTTTGGTTAATTAGTTATTATATCATTATGACATAATTATGATGTCATTCAACATATATAAAAACTCAAACATTATTTTTACTATTCATGAAAAAATAACGTATTTTAGAAAATTCTCTTAAATTCACCCTAAACTAATTATGATGTCATGATTTGAAAAATAAAATTTCATTTATCATAATAATTCACTAAATATTATAATTATAACTTTTAAATAAAAAATAATTAATTACTAAAAATAATAAGAAATTGAAAATGCGTAGTAAAATTTCAAACACTTAAAAAAAATATAAAATCATTTTATAATTTAAATTCAAATAATATAGTTTTTGTCATAATATTTCATTAAAATAAGTGTTTTTATAGTATATTATTTTATTATAAATATTTATATCTTTTCTGAAAAATACGATTTCAGTTCGAAAAATCAATTTATCAAATTCTATATAAAATTTATTAAGAAAAACTATTCTAAAAATGGAATTGACGGAATAAGAAATGTATTTAGAAACTGGAATTAAACTATAATTAACTCATGTCAGAACATGTAACCCCTTATAACCCGCACGTATGACCTAAGGAAAAGGTGTGTGATGGTGGTAGATTCATGGGGAGGATCAACTAACATCGATCTAGTGGTAATTTCTACTGTCTTGAACTTCTCCCATAGGTGATTTAATTCAGGATTTACATATTGTTGCTAAGCTTGGGATTGGTCAAGAGATAATTCCAAAGATGTTACCTCCCCCCATTCTCTAGAAAACGGGCTTCATACGACATGACTCTACTGGTTGATGTCACAATTTCTCCTTTCTGCATTAAATATCCTTTTTCATTTCTACTTATAATATAAATTATAATGTTAAAATAAATATTAAGAGTATTGTTTCCAATGATAATATTGACCAATGGTCAAAATCAACCAATGGTCATATAACAGTCAAAACATGATGATCACATTTCCAATTATACTAACTTAATTAATAAAGGGATATAATTTTTTATAGTAAAAATTATAATAACACACATTTTCATATAAAATAATATCATTAAAAACTTCTGGGTTTTCATATTGAAATCCCTCCCTAGTGCTATCTCATTATCATCATCGAAGTAGAATTATGCCCCTCCTCAAAACCATCTCATCATCATGATTAAAAGGGGAATAACACCCCTAGTCACAACCAACTCATCGTATATTATAATTTTATACTTAACCATATTATAAAAATTTCACAATTTATTAACAAGGAATGGCATGACAATTTATGAGCTTACCATTTCAGTATTTATTTACCAAGAGTCACTCACTCATCCAAATGTTTTTTCATACCCATCTATGTCTATCTATATTATATTCAATTTTTATCACATGATTCTTTCATTAGTATCATCTTAGGGAATCTATTATATACTTAAAAGAACTTAATTCCACTTAGGATACCACTTTGGTTACCTCCAATATTTCCTATTTAATTAGTTCAAGAAAAAATACACTTTGAATCATAATTTTTAGGATTTATATTTTAAAAAAACTAATATTTGATGGACTGAATCAAGATATTTTCACATTAAATAGAAAGAAAAAATATTGTTTATGTTTTTGGTCAAACACAAATTTGTTCTCCATGACTGCACATTATACACACATAGGAAAAGAATTGGACTTAAAGATAACATAATTACCACTTAAAATTTGTTTGTATAAATAATATCAATGAATATAGACTTCTAATCTATTCTTAAATGAAATAATTCATAGAATCTGAGAAAAACAGTGAAATATAGAAAAAATGGCCATAACTAGCATAGGAGTAAAAAATATCATGTGAGATGGAAAAATAATCAAGGAAGAGGGAAAAAATTACCTGTATCTATCACCCTAAATAAACAACATTGAAATTTGTTGAATAATAGCTAGGATTCTACCTTAGAGGATAAAAGTTTGGGATATTATGAGAGGAAGAAGAAGATAGATTACTACTATAATTGAGAAACCCATATTTTCTAACTTTAATATCCACCATCCATCTAATCAATAATTTTTATTTAATTTTTATTTTTATAAATAATTACAGGTATACGTATAAGGATCATGATATGAATGGGTCTCCATATCTCTAGACATTTCCAAATTTGGGAAAAAGAATACTGAGTAATCAATAAAAATAATTGTAATGGTAAATTGGTCTAATAAAAAAGGGTCCCAGATATAGATGAATTATAATAAAGGAATACATAAATTTCACTACATTCTTGGTATGTAAGGGTTGTTACTTTTACAAATTTTGAAAAATTTTATATGTAATTCTCCAACAATTAAGAAATTTACCAACCACAAAACATCTGGAAGAGTCACCAGATTCAATGAATATATGTCCTTATCACTTACAAATACTTTTTAATGGAATACATAAAGGTCACCATAGAAAATATGTTAGGTTAAAAAAATTTACAAAATCTAGAAAATTATATATATGAGAGTCTTCTCACCAAATTCATGAGGGTTCTCACTCTTCCAAATTTCATAAAATTCCATACATAAGTGTATTATCACCCCATTCATAAGTGTAATTAAGATAGATAAATTCCAACAAACAAATAAATAAGGTTCACAACCACAATACATAGGGGTTAATACTTTTACTCTTTCTATAAAATCCCATACATAAGGGTAAACAACCAAAATATGTAAGGGTCGCCACCGAACATAGGTGTTATAAACATTTAAAAATTATGGTAGAGTAACATCTAATAGTCATCACTCTCAATATGTAAGGGTCACATCACTCTATGTGTAAGTGTTATAGCCTTGTCTAAATCGTGGTTATGAAATATATAAGTTTCTGGAATTTTCTAAATTATAGAAAGGTCCAAACGTAAGATTCACCCCAGATTTATCCAAATTTCAAAAAAAAATTGTATCTCTAAAAATATTCCCAAATTCAACCTAAAAGACCTCTATCACATATAGACTCCCTAAAATATTAGTATACTTCCAAAAAATTCCAATAAATAGTCCTCTAGTGGGAAATAGTAGTAAAATCAACCCCCGAGCATGACTCAACTCTCACACCTAAATCCCTAGCATACACCGACACCCTATACACCTCTATAGGGTCCTGATGAACACAACAAAACAATATTTTGACTAAAACCCCAAATCATGAACACTTCAGCATTACATAATAAAACCAACATATTAAATTATATTCGTTTTATAAAACAATCAAATGGGTTCATAGATTTACACAATCAAGGGAATTATAGCATCCCTACCATAACCATCGAGCTATGCTCCCAAACGACATGAGCCCTCATTGAAAAACAAATCTAGCCACTATTCCCATATGTCAAAATCTACCTCCCACGTATCCTTTTAGATATTCTTATATTGTAACTACACTCATTTATTAGGAACCATATTCCTATACAAAATATTCTTTCTCTGATCCACAATATGAAGAAGAGGTTCCTAAAAATATGTGACATCCTTGAGCTCAATGTCATCAACAATGATCACATGGGATGGTTTGAAGAGATATCACTGAACTTGAGATACCAAAATCGCATCTTTTAAATCATTAAAACTCAATATAATTTCCAATTGGTATGCTATAATAATGAATCCCTCCATAATCTTGACTGTCCCAACAAACATAAATGCCAATTTTCCCTATTTTAGAATATTATTATATCCTAATATAGGCAATGAATTTAATAATACCTGAATAAATATCGTAAAATCCAATGTATAATTTCATCGGTCGATATATAACTTATTCCTAATCAGATCAGTCCCAAAATGATTTATAAATATCTAGATATGTTATATTGTTTCTTTTATGAGACTCACCATAATAACCACTAACTCCTAAGACTTTAACTAACATAGAGGTGATCAACATGACATATCATATATGTATTTCAATGGTATCATGTGAATTAAACTATTATACTTTTTATTATAATAAAATTTCATAATTTTTAGTGGGTTCTCCTGCAAACCCTAAAAATCTAGGATACACACCCACACTATGTACTCTAATAACTGAATAGTACACTTAGACTTCCCACCTATGTTACTATGATAAATTTTTCTCAGATGAACTACATATCAAGGGCCTTATACAAATAGTTCAAAAATAATAATACAAAATATGAATCCACTTCTGATACGATGCTATGTGGCACTCCATGTAAATACAATATCCACCATGCATATATCCTTATTAGTTTGTCTAATAGAATGGTTTCTCATGTCAATTAGAAAAAGGAAACCATATTCAAATATTTTTTAATAACCCAAGAAACACCACTTTATCAATATTTCCTTGGAAACCACATCATAAAATCAATATCTAGGTCATCCCACTCCACTCAATAATATGGAGTGACTATAGAAGACTATCAAGAATCTAGTGATCATCCTTAACCTACTAATAGGAGGAGCATTATGTATTAAAAACCAATATATCCCTCATAATTATGGTCCATTAACAGTACCTATAAATATTTTGTTTCATCTTGGTAATTCGTAGATAAACATCCCATTTCTAGGTTTTTGATTCCCTTGTATGTTTCTTATGAACTCTTATGGGTACTACAACATGGCCTCAGACATAAATAATATCATTGATATCAAGAGAATAATCTAGTGTCCACTCATTATCATAGATATTGTCTCTAATCATATAAAATTATGAATTTCATTAACTAAAATTCCCTCACTCATTCGAGGTGAGGGAAGGTGGTAGAAAAATATATAAAGGTCTCTTAGTCCTAATAATCGTGAACATCAAGGAACATCTTTACAAAGAGTTCCATAATCCACTACCCACTACTTAAAACCTACACTAAAGATGCATGGTTCTTTCTACCCAATGAATCAACAATGGTGTTACCCTTTCTATAGGTATATTCTTGTTCAAAATTCAAGAAGTATAGGTACTCAATCCACATTTCATATCTAATTTTCAAGTCATTATATAAAAAAATATACATCAATATCTTTTGATAAATATCCACCAAAAACCTCTTTACATGAAGATAGTGTCACCAACTGTTCAGGGAATGCACCGCCACTAAAAACATAAGATCATGCATTGGGTTGTTTATCTTATGTGGCCTCAACTACCTAGACAATTAAGAGAATACATGGACCTCCTATATCAGAACTATTGTATACTAGATTCCCAATGCATCATAATATAATATGTAATTATTTATTAACTCAGGTAAGTTCAGTATCTAAATATTCATAAATATCCCTTTCAACTCATAAAAGGATTCCTCATAATAATCTGACCACAGGAACTTTACCCCCTTCTTAGATAGGGTCATCATCATTACTACTAATCGAGAAAATTCATGTCTGAATCTCTAATAATAATAATCAAATCCCATGAAATTATGAATTGAAAAAACCTTATTGGTCCCCTCCCATGAAACAATAAAATAAAACTTTTCTAGGTCTACCAATACAATATCCTCCAATATCAAATTCAATATGTAGTGAAACCAATCGATCTAAAAGTGACACTTAAAGGGATTGTAATATATTCTATTCTCTATAAATGTAATCAAAATAATCTCCAAATGTTGATCAGGCTCCTCTCTTTTCTGAGAGTACATGAAAATATCATTTATAAAATTAAACAAAAAGGAATCCAAATAGGTATGAAATCTTGATTCATTATGATCACAAACATGGTCAGTGCATTTTTCAAACCGAACTATGTCACAAGGTGCTCAAACATACCATATATAATCATGAACACAGTAAAAGGTATATAAAAAGTCTTCATCATTATAATTTTACATTATAGGCTCAATTAAATATTATATCACACCCTAGATCCTCTCAACTAACCAAAGAATTATCAATTCATTGAAGTGGATATTAGTCTTTGACTATCACCTGGTTCAACATTACATAATACTCATATAATCTCAAAGGAACATATGTCGTATTTAAAATAATATTAGAGTATCCCAAGGGGGTATACTTAGTCATATGAACCCCTTCACTTCTAAATCCTCTAGATAAGTATTTTAATCATGAATATCTATAAGATTAATCCAATATGAAAAAACAAATATGAGCTTTATGACTAGAAAAACCATAATCCATTAACTCAATATGACACTTAGGTATAAAACCTAAAAAATCCTTTGTAATGATGTCCTAAAACCGGTCACCCATGAGAGGATGGTATTCCTAAAATTCTCTCTCTTCATCCAAATTAAGAATAGAAACATGTGATATTATCTTACCTAACCACTAATGATCAGTTAATTCCTGAAATATAGACATATCACATTCCCCATGGTAGATATAATCATTTCTCTCAATGGAAATAAATGACACCTTTTGATGATAGAATTTGATATGGGATTGTTATCAAAATATCCAATCCATTCCAAACATCATGTAAAATTTAATCATATATAGGAAAAATAAGTTCTAAAGTAATATACAACTTTCAATCAAAATGGAACACTCCTCATGCATCTGAATACCTTTGAATAAAGTCACCAAAGGAATATTAATTGACATCACCTCACACAATTACTCAATTGTTATTCCTAATCCATCAAAAAAAACTGAGTATATATAAAAGAGTGTGATATTGCAAGGAAAAATAAAGAATATTCCAAAGTAGAAGCTACTAAAATCATGTCTCAAACCATATATGGCCTGATCTCTTTGATTTAGAGTATGATAAATGGCATGTATATAGACTGAATGTCTACACAAAACTCCTCCTTATCTCCCCTGAAATGCATCTCCATGTTTCCAAAACTTCTCAGAACCCTAATATCCTCTTCCTCCACTATATCCTGAATATTCTGTTGAATACTAGCTACCAATATACTATGTTGTACCTAATATATATCATAAACCCTGATTCAAAAAAGATCCTCTAACACTGGTTAGCTATTGAGTGATCCTATAATACCAATACAAATGAACCTTCTTTCAATACAATCTAAACTCAACTAGCTATTGATCAAAATGAGAGTGGAATATGAAAAACCATCCATACTGATAAAAATCCATTGAACTACTTCCTTGAAGAGGAAGATATGGTCCACCACAATGATACTATAGACACCACCACCCTAGCATGATTCATCAAACGAAAAAAATTTGATCCTCCTAGTAAAAGCTAATTTCCAAGATGCCCTACCCTCTATAACATTCCAATCATATATTCGGTCTTGATTAATGACTGTTGAGAATGATGGAAATAAAATATGATTAAACTATGACCAAATATGATTCCTCAAACCGTACTCAAAACATTTTTCCTATATTTTCTCATCCCCAACCAACATTGAGGAAAAATTCGATTGTACATTAAACCATGCTACATAACCCATGATCACCCTACCTCCCTTGGTATGGAGTGTAAACTATAGGTACTTATCTATATTTAATTTATATGGAATGAAATGGCCAAATAAATTGAAAATTGTTCTAAGATAACTCATCACATTTTTTTGATTGCATTAAGATATCCCATCAATTCATAGATTTCCCTAACAACATATAATCTTCCAACTGCACCCTCCTCGTTTAGGGTGACTCAAGGTGGTAAAGTATATCATATATCATATCCACATATATCTTAGAATCCTAGGTCTACCCTTACACATAAAAATGGTGGGTGTTACATCTGAAACACATATTTCATCTCAAACATGGATATTATAGATCATGATATTTCTCTCTCTGTGGACTGCATAACTTATAATCAACTCTCATAGAGTTGATCGTATATCATCGGTAACATCATAAAAGGTGTTCTTACTCAAATTTAGAATGGATATGAAAGTCTTTACCCTCTTCGTACTCCAGTGGTGGAAATCATATTGAAATGTCTCTATAATTCCGAACACATGCTTCAAAAAAAATTCGAAGACCATGATATCAAAATTCAAGGGAATGTAATGAAAGAAACAAATCCTTAATACTCTATGTATACTCCCTATATCTTAGCATTTCCATACACTAGAAACCCTCTCTATCCTTTTTATATATTCTTTGATCACTATCAATTATACATAGGATCCATATAATTTCTTTTCAATTTTAATTTTAACTAAAACATCACATCAGTGGTTCAGATAAATAAAATTACATTCAAAAGTTATAAAAAACGCTTTATAATATTATATTTATTTTATTGAACTAATTTCATATTGTAAAAAATATATCTAACCACATGTAAAAATTTAAATACATCTATGAAATTGGTTATATATGTTTCCACCATCAATTTCTCTATGAAAGCAATATATAAGTTGTAATTGACACTTTAAATAATTGAACCCTATATCATATTCAGAGTAACAAAGCATATGTTATCACACAAATATCTTATGAATCCAAAAAATCTTATAACGATGAATTAATTCCAACTAATTACCACCCTGGGCCAAGGGTAAAATTCCCTAAATAATGAATCTAAATTCAAGTGTGTCAAATTCAGTGAGGAAAACCAACCATAAAGAAAAAAATAATAAAAGTCTTGTATCTGGTAAATTTTACTTCCCACATATGTGGGATAGCTACACCAAGGAAAAAAGATCCTTTACAGTCTCTGATAACATACTATCCCTTATTAACCGTACCCTAACCAAAAGGAAAAATGAAAAGAAACGAGGCTATAATAAAATATTATAACATCCCGACTAGGAGTACTCTAAAATAATCATCCGAGGATTCTAAATAACATTAGGAACAACTAACCATGAACTATAAGATACCAACTAGAAAGTTATGAAAAAAATATAATATAGGGATACTATACCCCTTAAATCATTTAACCAAAAATAAAAACAGAAGCAAAAATATTAAGATTCATGAAATAAGTCATAATAAAAAAAATCATTTCTAAATTCCAATTAACCAAATATATTAACACATTCCAAAATAAAATTAACATTTTATATTTCATGAAATTCTCATGTATATAAACCAGATCTCCTATGGGTAAATTCCAAAAAAAAGTCCAAAAATGAATAACATAAGAAAATGAAAAAACATGACTCGAGTCCTGCACCAATCCCATATCCCGCCATCAACTTAGCTAACCCACTCTTATGGTAAACCATAATTTATAGGCCCTGTTACCTTATCCATTACTATAACCATGAGGTTTTCTGATAAACACAAAGCATCCTATGAAAGTTTTCAGTATAACTTAGTATGCCACAAAAATCATTCTTCATTAATATATTTACTCTAATTATGGTGAATACTGATGTTTGATAATGATTAACTAAAGGTATAAATTAATAAACCAAATTAAATCCTAGAGATCTATGTTGACACTAATGTTCAACCATATTAAAATTATCTATAGTTTTATGTATCTTAAAATGATACATAAACACCAGGGAGAATGGAACCCCTCCCTATAACCTTCTCATCATTTCACCACCAAAGGGTCTCTAACATTTTCAAATTCTTATAAATGGAACATATGAAGTTTCTAAAACCCACTATAAATGGGAAATGACTTTTCCAAAATCTATAAATTTAGATACATAAGATTTTTCTTACCCAATATATGAGGGTTATGTCTTTTAATTATTATGAAAAAGTCCATATGTAATGGAACTCTAACACCATAGTTAAGGGTCACTAACTTGGATGAATTTATATAATTAAATACAAAAGGGTGACATTACAAATATATAAGGGTCTAAATTATTATAGAGTGTATATATTAGGGTCAACATTCCATATATATAAGAGTAACCACCCAATAACTAAGGGCCATAGAATTTGAAAAATCTTAGAAAAGTCACATGTGTGGGTCATGTCTCCATATACCTAAGGGTTCCTAACATTTCACAATCTTGGTAAATGAATACATAATGGTTAGGAATTTACTAAATTTTGGCACAGACTATACATAACTCTTACCTCATCTTATAAATAAGTGTTACCACAGAATTATCCAAATTTCTAGAATTCACTATAAATCTAAAAACAATCCCTAATTCATCCTAAAATAATTCATTCACCTAAAGACCATCTCCGAAATGCATGTTGGATAGTATAATCACTTAAAGTAGGACTCTTGCTAAAAATTAATATAAAACATAGACCTTGACGTATGATCAACTCTTGAGACTCAATCCCTAGAATACACTAACACCATAGACACCACTATATGGTTTCAATTCACTTGTACAAACCAAATTTTAACCTAAACCACTAATCAAGAACACCTTAAAATTAAATAATTACCCCAAAACATTAAAATAAATAGGTTTTAGAAAAACATTAAATAGGTTCCTACCTTTATACAATATAGGGAATTACACGGGGGATATTCAATGGTTTAATGGTTATGGTTAATGGTATACATATCATGCATTAAAACTATAAAAAAATTTATGTGAATTCTGGTATAAAATTCATGGTTAGCATAGGGTTTTTTATCAATTTAGTAAAACTATATTACTTAAAAATAAGTTTGTTTTATTCTAGTGTGTCCTCTAAGAGTTTTTTTGATAACTTATGATTTTTATAATATATTATTTATTTAAATTAACAATTTTTATATGATTACAACTATATATTATCATGTTTGATATAGAATTTCATTTCCAGGAAATTTTTATAGATTCATGCATTCCATAAGAGTACCAATGAATTATAATGAGGTACATATAGATGATATTCCTTAATTGAGTCATCCTATCTATAAAAAATGTAGCTAAAATGATCAAAACAAATTCAAGTAATCGAAGGTGGTTTTGGACTTAGTAGATATCAAACTAGAGACTCAGTTCAAGAATTTCACGATTTTAATCATCCAATAACTTATGGGGATCATGGTTTCCTCATAACATACAAGTTTCTAGATTATATTAAGATAATATAAAATATTATAGAAATTACTAAGATCTCTAAAGTCTTGTTCACCACATTAATACCGGATGGTTTTAGTTGGAAGTGTTGAAATTATTTTTCTAAATCCAATTCATATAAAGAATAGTCTTGGGAATGCTTAAAGGGAATTTTTATTCAATAATATTACACTGAAACAATAAATATGGAGATTACAGTGGAGTAATTCTATCTCAAATATAATGATTGGTTGGTGATGGATTATATTAATATTTTCATTTATCTAATATAGTATCTTCTTGAGCTTGATATAGGTTATTCTATGAAAGATAATTATTTTGAAATGAGTTTTTTTCATGATATTCACTCATTGATGTATATGTTCAAAATAATTTCATAACTTGAAGTAGCTACTCATACTGTGGGAATTGATTAAATCATATACGGACTACCTGTGATAAATAAAATTTAAAGTATGATTGAAAGTAATAAACATGGTTTCACTAATAAAATTAATAATGGAGTAAAGTATATTTATAAAATTAGAGGTTTTTTCAAGCGATCATCTCAACCTATTCCTTCGGGTTCTTCTAAGAATAAATCCTTAGGTTTCCATCAAAGTAGTAAACCATGTAATGTTTAGAATATTTATTGGGAAGATCATAAATCATATCTTTTTTTGGGGTTTGATCATATACAAATATTCCTTATAGGTGGTTCTTTAAATAAATATATATTTATTTCAATACTATTGAAGGATTTCCAATCAATGATAGATTCAGTAAATGGATAAAAGACTCATTCTAAGAAAAAAACGGGGGAAATGGCTATTATGGTTAAATTCTCAAAACATTGAGAATCATAAACATCAACCTGAAGATGAGTGAGTAGTTGTAGTATATAATGTTTTAGTGTTAACTGAATTTGACTAGTGTTAATTTGAGTTATTACAATAATTTATCAATGTGGTTTTTTTTTTTTGAAAGTGTCCCTATTTTTTGACTTATGGTTTCGATTATTTTCATTGTTTAATTGGTTTTTGTGGTGTATAATTTTAATATATTGTTATAATGTATCAAGAATTTTTTAAGGTATTGTGACATCCCTACAGACTAGAAATATGTTATTTTGTTTTATGATGCTCATAGATAACATATTTTTAAAATGTATAAATGATTATGTCATAGTATTGTGGGTATTTTGTGTCTATATAAGTTTCATAGATATTAGAACGTTAGAAATATCAAAATGCTTGGGAAGAGATTGATTTCAACACTGTTAATGTTTTTCCATGTCAGTGAAGGTTTTATATTTTATTTTGATGTATTGGTATTGGTTTTGGGTGAATGATTATGTGTAGAAATTTTACAGTAATGCTTTATTCTTTCCGACCACATCCATGTGATTAATTTGAAAAACAAGGGTCCTAAGTTAGTGGTAATCGTGTATACTATAAAAACCCAACATAAATATTTTATTGATAAAATATTTGTTAGCTATAACGAATTAAAATATTTAACCTTCCTATCAAATAAATAATTGGATCTCAAATGAAAACATATCAGAAATTTTATTAAACTTTTGATGTTGTAGAAATACTTTTCAAGTACCAACCATATCAAGTGGTGAAGGAACCTAGTGAGTAATGGTCACTAATAATTATTAGGGTGATGTGATTTAAATGGAAATGAGGAAAAATAGTAAATATTCTATAAAATATAATGGAATTTAGTTCCTATTAACCTGAATCATAAATAATAAATATCTTATCATAAGAGATTATCTTTAAGGGGGAATTCTAAATGGTGTAGAGGCCATGAATGAATGGTATATTCTATATGGTGGTGTTTTTAATTGTAAGAATTTATATTTTATTCTTATCCTTTCTTTGAGAAATAATCAATTAAATAATGATTTTTTTTTATTATGGTCTATTCATATAGGTGACCCCATATGTACTGTAATATAAAGAATCTGTACTAATGGACTTTAATTATAAGGGATTATTAATCATTTTATCGCTATTTGTTATTGGTGAGTGAAAGTAGAATGGAATAAACCTATGAGAGTGTTTCTTTCACTACCCATCCATACCTAGAAGGATAATAAGGCATCAAAAATCATAAATTGTGGATGATACTGAAATCCTCATGAAAATTTTTTTTTCATGGGATCATTTATATATCAATATTAAATATTTTTTCTTTAATAATAAAATCATAGATGGTTTTAATACTTATAATGTCTTAGATTCAATGGGGTATGTGATTATATAGTGTTCCTCAACCTCAATATCTAAAAAATATTCTTGGATTTATGAAGCTTCAATTGGATCATTTTGAAGCATATCATCCATAAACTAATAATTAATATGATAGGTATATTTTCCTTTTATAGATTTATTTCATGTTTAGATCTTAAATTTATTATCTATTAAAGGGAATTGTTTTTATTGATTAATTAATTGAGTGTTAATGGTTATCAATTTTTATAATGGTAGTTTTTTCATTTACCTTGATAGTAAATCATTTCAATTTTAACCAAATTCCCCCATCTCCAATGGATCCTTTTATAATACTAAGTATTGTGTAAAAGATAATGAAATAATACATGTTGATTTAAAATGGACATGATTTTTCAAAGTCAATACAAATCATATGTTTAGTATCATTATTGGCCATTTAAATTTTATGTGGGATAATGTGATATAAATGTTTTATTTTTTTGGGAAATTAATGAAAATGGAAAGTAAAATATACTCAGATTAAGGTATATCAGACCATTTAAAGTTGTTAAAATACCTGGAATGGATTCTTTTTTATAGTATTACATTCATCAATAGAATAAATAATAATATGCTTTATATGTCCTTCATGGAGAAGGATCACCCAAGTTCCTCTAATTATATTGATTATATAATCATGAATCTTGTATATTATTTTTCTTGGGTAAAATAAATAGCTCACATTCTGAATTATTTGAATTTTGTATTGTAAGATAAATTTTTATTTAAAATTATATTTTATAACAACATGATAATGGTTATCCTCTGGTTTAGAGTAATATTATTTGGATAAGAAATATAACATCATCTCTTCCTAGAACAATAATATTCATGTACCCAATATGGGGATATAATGTGACATGGGGGAGAATTCAGACACATATGATATCACTTTTTAGTTATTATTTTGTTATTTAGTAAATAATTTTTTTCTGTGAGAATTACAATGATATTTTCAAATTTTTTGTAAAATAACAAAAATGAATGATTAAGGTAAAAATTTTCCCTAATAGTTCATGTAAACCTTACATATCGAAAAAATTATTCTAGTAGTGAATGTGAAGTTAGTACTTGATTATCCTAACCATGAACTCAAAACATTAATTCTTCAAAAACCTAAATATTTTTTTATAATCAAATTTCAATGACTAAAGAGTAATTTTCCCCTAATTTGTTTGATCTTACTTCCATTAATTGACCCCTATGTGTTTCTTACTTCCCTTTGCTTCTTATTGATGAAACATTATCAAAATAGAGTGATTCCTTTGAGTAAGTGTCTCTAAATATCATACTCTTTTTATTCTAATTTTATTACATCTAATATATTTCTCTCCCATTCTCATGGTGGCCTAGATTAAAATCTCACATGATTTATATTTGGGGTTTTCTAATTCTATGTCTTTTAATTATATACTAAAGAGAATCTTATCCTCTTTTTGTTTAAGAACATCTCTTGACTTTATATTGAATGATCACTGAAAGGTGGATTTATATATTTTTCATTATCATAAAACCCGGAGTACATTTATTTTTCAAATATATTTTTTATGAAATAAAAAATATATACTTTTTATATATTATGATCCTATAATAATCATAATTTCGTTTTCTCCATTATGGAAATTGAAATATAGAGGATTTCACTATACCAAGTATAAATTCTATTTTTATAATAATGTTTCACAAAATGTTTTTTTCAAATTTCTATGTATGGTTTTATGGTGAAATAATTGAAAGTGTTTTCTTATAATGATTTTTATGGATTATAAATTATAAATATCAGGTTTTCACTAATTTTTTCATAATATAAAATCATTTTTTTTATTTTGATGTTGTTTGGAGATATAAATTTTTACTTTTTTTGTTCTTTCATATTTTTAATATATTGTAAGGTTTTAGTTAAACTATAATGAATTTATATTTAATTTTTTAAAAAATATTATGTATTAATTTATTAAATTTGAGGATTTAATTCATAATGATTTCTTATATGCAAGTTAACATATCTTATTTATTTTGTTTATGTTGTCTTGGAGAAATATTATGGTATATACCCATGATTGACTTTTATTTTTGTGAAAGGTGATTATTCATTGAAGGGTGTTTGAAGGTGAGATAAAATTTGATATTTTATTGTTATATTGAATTTTTGATCACCTCCCTTTAATAAATTTCATGGGACGAATTAGATAGTTAAGTGGTAATTCAAAATATTATTAATACACTAGTTTTTTATTCTACTCGGGCTAGTGTCCCCTAGTGAATGATTCCACTCTGGCATGGGGGTATTCATATTCATGATGTTAGGTGAGAGAAAATCAGGTGTTTGTATAATAAGTATTGAATCAATAGATATCCAACATATGGTTCTATCAAATACATGTATGAGACTACCTCATTAGTGCTTAGGAATTCCTCTAATAATTATTGAGATATGATTATAAAATAATATTATTCATTTTTACTCCTTAGTATTTAAAGTTTTACTTTATATTATAAAATCATTATTTATATGAAATTAAAATAATATACACTAATTCTATTGGTAAATGTTATTTCTTTACAAATGGAAATTTTAAATTTATTACTCGTTATCCTTTAATTTCAAAGAATATCTCCTTAGAAATTTATATGATATTCATTTATCATTTCATACATGAAATTATATACTTTCTATTTTAACCTCAGTAAAAAACTACATTTTGAATGTAAAGTGAGAATAAAATTTCTTCCCTTTCCTTGATATGTGTTTTTCAACTAAAATGGAATCCTCATACATGTATTTCTAACATACGTAGCATGGTTAGTTTTTAAAAGGTTATGTATGGAGTATTTTGTGGAATCTGACTAGGAATTCTTGCTTACACCACTACAGGAAAAATTTAAATTCAAAATGGTTTTTTAGATGTGATTTTAAAAGCATCCCCTAAATATTTCATCAACATTTCTTTAGCGGTGGAATATAAAAATTCCATTATATATGTTTTTTATTTTTTTAGTGAGGTTTTTTGGGAAACCAAATCAAAATTGGATTTTTTATAAATATTTTTTATATTTTTAATTTTTTACTGTTTTTTTAAAATAATTCTAATTCACAATGGTGTTTTAAGAAACTATAATTAAAAATAATTGAAAATTATTAAATAATTAATAATGAATTGTTATTTATTAACATTAATAATTTATTATTTATAATCATTCATTATTTATTATTTACAGTTATATTCAATTATTATGTGTTTATTATTAATTATTTATAATTATTAGTAGTAATTCATTGAGACTTAAATTAATTATATGATAAGTTATAAATTAGACTTCACCATAAAATGATCATAACATTTAATCTGAGTAACTATTTTATTTCCACAGCTAGTCAAATAAAAACTTATGAAATAAACTAAAATGATGTCAGATAATAATTTACTAATAATTAAAAGAATAAAATTTATTAATGTTTAAATAAAAGTTTAAAATTGAACTTCATCTTCAAACGACTATAAATGTTTTTCTGGGAGTCTCTTTAGGATCTAACACATCTCAAGTCGAAGCCTACAATAAGATTAGTGATGTATTAACTGGTAGAAATTGGTCGCTATTTTTTTCAGTATTTAAAAGTCCCAAAAGGCCTCTAAAACTTTTTTTATTTGAAATACCATGATTTTTTAACATTCAATATGATTTAAACTTTATTTAAGACAATTTTCATATTTATGTTTGGTCATCTATGATTTTATTCCACAGATTTATATTCCTATTGATTTTATAGCCTTGAAATTATTTTTGTTTTTCTTGTATTTTTATTTATTATCTATTATATATATGTATGTACGTATGTATTTTTAAGTATTTCTATATATTTAATCATATTTATTTATAATTTATTTATATTTATCAATATATATTTAAAAATTATATATAATTGCATCTATGCATAGATATTTAGACGTATTTATTGATATTAGTCTATATTTATATAAATATATAAATATTTATACACATTTATGATTATATATTTTTATATATTATGTGGGGTACATATATATATAAATTTACATTTACTTCCATTTGTATATATATATATAAATTAATTTAAAATTATATATATGTGCTTTTAAATATATTTATGTATTATAAATGTCTTTGTGTATCTATATATATAAATTTTTCTATATGTGTATTTATATACGTTAATGTATATTTTTATATATGATGTGGGTATATAAATTTATACGTGTATCCATTTTTGTATATTTATATACTTTGGTTGGAGTGTGTGAGTGTCTTTGTGATTGTATTTATATAAATTTATTTAAATTAATTTATATTTATATAATTTATAATCTATTTAACTGTATTTAAATAAATTTATCTGCGATTAAAAATATTTATTTAAAATTTTTTATTTTTTATTTACTACTTACTATTTCTTATTTCTTATTTCTTATTTCTTATTTCTTATTTTTTATTCCTTACTTATTATATATTATATATTCATTTATTATTTTTATTAATTAATTAATAATTTATTTCTTCATTATTAAAAATTTATTATATGTTGATTTATTATTTATTATTAAATTATTTATTTATTTGTTTATTTAATATTTATTATATATCATCAAATATTTTTTATTGTTTATTAAATATTATTTATTTATTAGTATATTTTTATTTGTTTATTATTTAAGTATTATTTATCATTTATTATTAATTATTTATTATTTAGTATTTATTATTATTAATTATTAGTTTTTGTACTTTTATTTTTTAATTATTTTTGTTAATCATTTGGATGCAATTTATTATTTATTAATTTTTTATTTTTTATTTATATTTTTTTTTATTTTTAATTATTTATTATTTATTATTCTTCTTTTTCAATATTATTATTTATGTATATGTGTTAACAAGAAGCTTGGAGGAAAGGGATAAACTAGTGTTGATTGTCTTCTGTGATAGCATTGTCCTTGAATATCCAAGGAGCCTAAATCAAAACTCATATGTTCTGAATCACTTTGTTGAGCATCGAGATTTTCCTATTTCTAAGAAGATAAAGGAACGAGACAAGGATGCTTTGAAGGGATTATCATCATTCTCAAGATTTTTGGGAGGCTCTTTCCCCTTAGTCAATGATCGGGTTTCACAAAGACTCATTAGGAAATGTAATATTGCTCATGTATCAGCCTCTAATGGAGCTATCTCAAAAAGGATTGATCTTTGTAAGCACTCATTCATTAAATTTATTTCACTATCAATAGGCATGAAACCTTGGAAAATCCTTGACCTAGTTTCTCATTAAGCAATTATTTTGGGATGTTCTAATTTCAAACATGTCTACCTTGGTTGTGACTTCTTCCATGTTCTATTCCCAACCGTTGAATTGAAAGGGAGATCTCGTATAACAGGTTTGGTCAACTTATGTTCTGGAACCCTAAGGATTCATTATTGGAATTTGAATTTTAATCTGAATGTTCATTAATAAACTTTTTCATGTGTATGGATTAAAATCAATTGTTTAAAATAGGTCGTATGGAATTCATAAATCCTATATGGTATTTCTTCTATGATTGGAATTCCAATTAGGATGGATAATTCTACTAAATTGTTTATCCTTAAAATTTTACAAGGGTACTAGTAGAAGAATATTTATGTTCTATTATGATTGATAATGTTGATCACTCCACTCCATTGGATGAGGATAGTCTTAGAAATGAGAATGAAAGAACACATCCTTTACGTGAATATTGTAGAATTATTGGGAACTTGAGGTATGTTAGTATTATTGAAGTTGTCTGGCCCAACTGTCGTCTAAGAGTATGTGACTTGTATCATTGTGGATGAAGAAAAAAAATTGGGGCTACGCAATAATTTTAAAATCATACCAAAGAACATGTTAGAGATATTGTTGTCAATGTTTTTGATTCTAGACAATTAAATCCCTTAAGAGAATGGATCCATGATAATATTTAAGGATCTTATTCAATTGTGAGATGGAATTATTTTGAATGCTATCCTTGAAAGAATGGGTGCATAGAGGGTGTTAATCCTGAATTTACCCTTTCACCTCTGAATGAAGTTGGTTCTACTCACTTTTTCAATTTGGAACTTAATAATCTCATTAAGACTTAGGCTGACATAGAGGAAAAAATCCATTGGATTATGTTGGAAATTCCATTAAACATTCCTTATCTAAGGAAATAATGTATGATTATGATTATGATTAATCTAATTATAGTCATGTTTCCATGGAACTTTCTATATAGGGTGATGTGGATTTCATTCTACGGATGGAAAAGAAGATGATTGGTGATAAGAGTTGAAAGGGAAAGGAAAAATGGAAGCATCCACCTAAACAAAATTCAAATACAAGAAAATCCTATTTTTATTGATCAGGAGAACGCTTACAAATAAAAAAAAATTGGGGGAGGGTAATGTAGAAGTGTTATCTTCTCTAATTCAGACCATTTCTCTAAAACCCTTTGGATCTTTAATGGGTTATTTAGTAAGAAACATAGATTACAATGATTCAATGGTTTTCTACTCTCCCTATATTGAAAGCGGTCCAAAGGAGTATGGTTCAATGTGGGATAGAATCTATATTTGGGTTCCAAAACTGATAATTCAAATACTTTTCATGCTAGAAAACAAAAATATGGGAAAACTTTTAATGTTTTTAGTGAAATAATATCCCATTAGGGGCTTGGTTTAGAGACATATCGTGCTCATGGTAGGTATGTATCTTATGTGACTAATCCAAATCCTTTGGAATTAATATTATACGATCTTGTAGAAGCTAGGAAAAATGTGGTGGTTTCTATTTAAAAATAGACCATGGGTTTATCCCATGTTGTTTTCAACAGGAGATCAGATTCCTCAAAATTAAAGAGATTCATGTTAGATTAAACAATCTATGTTTTCTCTCCAATAAGTTATTCTCATTTTCATATTATTAAGTTAAAAGTAAACATGAAGGTAGGAACACATAATTCCTTTTAGTTTCTTTCATCCAGAAGTAGTGGGGAGGATGGAAAAAAAAGTGATGTTTCACTTTGTTTCAGACACATTTTTTGTTCAGGGAAATTTCCAATGGGATTTTTTTAATCAAAAACACCCAATGGTTCCCACATCCATGATGGATAAAAAACATAATTTCCAAATTCATGTGATCATTGGTCTTTTTTCCCATGATGTTTAGGAACTCACATTGGTCAAGGGGATGGGAGTTCAAGATCATCCTTCCCTTTTGGGGGGAATTATCGCCTACTCTAGGACTCTCTTATAGATTTAATACATGTTCATGAATCTTATCCATACCTCAAATACAAAGTTGGTCCCCCTTCTGTTAACAATCAATTATTTGAATGACTTGGTGAAACATCATCATTATGAGTCTAATTTTCTCCATCAATGGAAATATCTTTATATATATAAGGTTCTCAGACAATGAAACCCTTTGTATGTATCATAGTTTCTCTATTTTTTTGTTTATCATTTTATGATGCTAGTTTTAAGATACTATGGGGAACTCTAGAACTTTTCATCATCTAGGGAGACAGATATTGTTTTGATATTGGTATCATGCCCATGAGAAGGGATTCCTATGTATCCTTGTGAAAGGAATAAAAACCATGTAGTTTGGTGCCACTTAATGGGAAATATTGTAGATTTTATGGTCATGTGAAATGGACCATACCTTTCAGTTTAATGTCATGCATCAAGGACTTCTAAGAATAATGTTCCTATAAAAGGATAGTGTGGGAATTATGTATGAGTGTCCCTTTTGTGATCAATCCTACAGAGGATATGTCCTGATGATATTGGATTAAAATTACAAGGAATATGGTCCTATGAACATATCTCTCATGAGGAATATAGGATGATGATGATGAAATTATTGGACCTATAAAGAATATTGCCATGTAGGTTAGGTATGATCTAACTGGGAATATGGTCCAATGAGGATTAGGGTGGACTAAAGGTGTTGGGTTTAATCCTTAGTGGATGATTCCTATAAATCACATTAGAATGATAATCATAGCCCATATAATTAAAATTTTTATGGATTACACTTATAAGAGAGGCCCAATAAAAAATATTTTTACCATGATAGGGAAACAGTCACCACTGATCTATAAACCCATGTGAGCCATGCTTGGTGTGAGAATCAATGGCCATTATGGGATCTTCATATTAAAAGATCTCATTTTTAAAGGGACATAAAAATTAATTGGAAGACAATGGTAATGCATTCCTCCTCATCTTCTGGTGAATAAGGCTGGGTGTGAAAGGTAAGAGAAGTGTCATATCCTATAAGAAAGGCTTGGGAATTACTCAATGAGGTATTTATATTCCCCTTTCAAGTAGGTGGAGGAGAGGATACAGTACTAAACATCATATAAGTGGAAAGAAAGTAGTTTCCCTAGATGATTTTACCACCATCAGGGCTTACACACCCACTGAACAAGTGCTTTTGGTTAGAAAAATACATAGACTGAATTTTTTTTGAAGCATGTGAGGTGAGGGAGGATTTTCAAAATGAAAAATATACAAGAAATACAACCATGGTAAGGGTCATCATTACCGAGTGAGTGCACAGTTGTAAACATCCTGAGAACCCTACCTTTTAGGTTGGCTAAGTGTGGGACATCCTTTACCAATGCAATAAAAATAGAATGGGGGACACATAATTGTATCTTATGCCCTGATAATATAAAACATTAGCTAACTTATTCCCAAAACTCAATCAATCAATTAATGTATGTCCATTCTTTCCAAACATAAAACATTAATTTGTACCCAAAAAATAATTTCATCCATGTTTCTTTCCATGATTTCAACATGAATGAAATTACATCTTCTTCACTCTATGGTTTTTAGAGTTATCTTTGAACTCAATATTCCTTTCCTCGTCAAAAATAAGAGATTTATAGGTAAATTCATACTCTATTTCCACTCTGAGAACATATAAAATGATTTATTCATAGCTACTGAATTACTTTATGGCTAATACCCTTTAGAGACTTCATTTTAAGCCACTGAGTAATTAATCAACCTTTATTTTATGTTGGATGATAATGTCAAATGAGTACCTCACAAGGCATACAAAATTTTCCTCATAATCACCAAAAATATCATTATCCATCTATTTTATCTTAAGAAATTCCTTCTCCATTTTTTATATGAAGGATAGAAGGGATGTATTTATTGAAAAATATGATCTTGAACTCAACCCACTATATGAATTAAATTTCATCATGTTACCTTTTATTCTTTATGTGATCCCACCATTGATCTGCTTCTTCCTTCCAAATGATAGACATCAAAAATAAATTTTTATTATCCAAACACTAGATAATAGAGAATATATTTTAGTGGAACTGATACACTACTCATTAACTAACTGATCATAATATCCACTTAAGGAATGTTGTTATTTCCTCATGAAGAATTCGACAAAATATTATTGCCTCCTTTTCACATTTTAGAATTTTAGCATGATTAATGGTTTGTGAATGTTGTATGAGTATAGTAATGAGAATTTCCATTCCAACACATATAATGATTGGTCGATCATGAGTAAAATCATTTTATTGTATGTTTCACTTAGTATTACCACAGTTCCTATAACATCCCAACTAGGGACCCACTAAACATGTGCCCCGATTTGGTCGGTCACATGGCCGCAAGCGCACCTCCCCATATTCCAAAGGCTACCAAATAGTAGTGAGGGAGTAAAGGTGATACAATGTAGTTACTATACCCTCTTATGATAGTTGTATAGTGGATACAATAAATAAAAAAACGACATCAGAAAAGTAATATAAAAAGATAGGATAAATAATTAATTGTAAGAATAAACAACTAAATAATTGAATGATAATCAAAAGACACTAGGAAGTGTCATAAATGTGGATACATGTCATCTTGATATACAAAAGGGGAACATAAGACTAGAATGAAAAATCAAGTTATAAAAATAAGTAAAAATGAACAAAAAGATACACCACTAGTGTCTCAAGTGTTTTCTTGGTACTCTACAGTTATTCTCCATCTAAAGTAATCCATATGAAAATTTTGATGCAGGCTTGTTTCTTTTATCTGTATCTGTAGTCGCATAATCTTATTGGGTACCCAAGGAAGCTCATGTAGGGTGTGTGATAAAATCATAGTATGCCACCACTAATGATTTCTAGAAGTAATCCAACAATTTCACTTATATAAATACTATGCAAGTACAAACAAAATAAGAAACATGTGCGAAAATAAAAAAATGCCAAACTTAAGTTCTTACAGGACCCATGGAGGCTCTACCTGCTTCATCTCATGGATGGAAAGAAATGTATGGTCAATAATTATATATATATAGAAATATTATATATATTTATATTACAGTTATATATTTCATCCACCCATATAGACCAAGTACATGCGGATGTAAGTGACCATATACCTAGAATGCTAGGTGCTGGCATGATCGAGGCATAACTCATACATGCATAACTAGTCTAAACGAGCCTATTAGATCAATAAATAAAGAAAAATCCTTGAATATCATAATTACTGAGAGAATCCATGCATGTCACTCAAGATGTTGAGTGTTTCATCTTGTCAATACTCTTATAAAGGTATGTGGTGTGTCATTTCTACCATCCAACTAGTGTAAATAGTGTGAGACATCATTCTCAACATCCATTGTAAGGGATCGTAATGCTGTCAAGATCAAAAAACCCTTACCATCATACCATAACTTATATTAAGTCATAATCATATTTCTAATGTCGGTATGAGGAGAAACCTCTCATGCATCTCAATGTTCAAGTCTAATTACATCAAGCAATAACAGTTCGAAATCGCCATTTTATAAAGCATTAACAAATAGCATGGTCATACCACCATTTAATTCATTCCATTTAATCCATTTAATTTATTTAAGGAGTGGAAAACCATCATGAACAATAAAAACCATTTAACATAATCTATTTGATTAACTCTAACATGCCATTTACAATTATATGTCTCAAAGGGTCATTTGGAAGGTTCCCCTGCCAAATGGAAATTTACCTCCACGGTTAATTCCAATTACAAGTGGGGCCAAGCACTTAGAATGTGTCTTGGTTTCATAAAAAAAATATATAATATTTGAGAACCCATTTATAATCTAATCTATATGCATAGAAGTAATTCCATGAAATTAAAAAATTACTATAAAGGTTAATTCAAGGTTTCACATCTAAGGGGTATCCAAAACTGATGTCAACAAACACTAAACTACTAAACAAGGATAAAATAGTCTATATCAAGGTGTTTTGGTCAATTTGATATGTAAAACACGATTAAAATGTGATTCTTATAAAAATTAAGATTGTGGAAAAATGAAAAATATATGAAACACCAAAACTCAAGGAGAAAATTATGAGTCCACCAACCGTGAGGTTGTTGAAAACTCCTCATTTGATGGAGGCCTCATATTCGAAGTTGGTTGATATAAACTGAGGAAACGGTCCAATGACCTGAAAATATAGAAAAAAAATATTTCACCTAAATATTGTAATATATAAAAAGAGAAAATTGGATAGGAAGGGAGAGGAATCGATGGCTCACCTTAATCTATTCAATGCTTCTTTTGGATCTTGATTTGGTCATCATATCAAAGAGTTAGATGAAATCCTAGTTTGAGTAGGAGTAGAAGATACAAGAGAATAATAGTCTTCTTATTAATAGAAGTGGGAGGATAAGGAAATAAATCAGTGTAAATCGATTCATTAAGTATATTTCAGACTTTTCACCCTCAAAATAGGGGGTGCACGATTTCTTAAACCATGCCTAGACCTTTCTTAAGCCACTATTTATGGAAATACCCTGCATGGTTAAGGTGCATGGTTTCCTAGATCATGAAAAAATCATATGAAAATCCTCTATTAAAAAACTAAAATTTATCACATAGTCTTGTGCCTATATTCTCAAGGTTTTAGACAAACCATGTGGCTCCTTTCTCACATATGTTTCTCATATCACGGTTAATATAGACTAATTAGGATGGGTTGCATAGTTTCTACTAACTGTATATCCTAGTTACTTTTTCCATTTCCTAGAACTCTGGGATCCAGACCATCCTCAAATGCTATTGGGGCCTTTTTTAGGCCATATTTAACATTAAAAAGATTAAACAATGGATTTAAATTAAAAAAATGATCTATACCTTCATGAAAAGATGGGTTATTACAACCTTCCTTCCTTAAAGTAAGTCATCCCTAAGTTCGACATCAAAGGATAAAGTGGTACCTTCATCAAATATTTCCATATAATGATCTCATATAACATCTTCTAGTTTCCAAGTCTCATTAGATACTCAATCATGCTTTCATAACACCATTACCAATAGAATTGACCTACCTCGGAGTTTATATATGCACTGATCAGCAATACAAACTAGGTACTCCACAATGGAAGCATCCACATCCAATTAAACCTCATTAGGATGAAATACTTGTGAGAGGTCTTGATGATATCAGAAAAGATGAGATATGTGAAATACATCATCAATTGACCGGTATTTTTGAGGTTTCACCAACTGGTAGGCCACTAGTCTAATCTGTTTCACGACTATGAATGGACCAACAAACCTAGAAGGGAGATTACCCTACCTATTCTTATGACTATTTCCCAACCATGGTGAAACTTTCACAAAAACGTTTTCCCTGACATCAAACTTGAGAGGTTGTCAGTGTCTATTGGCATTTGACTATTTTCGGGACTTAGTAATCATCATGTTATTTCTGATTATTTGGGCCTACTCTATAGTCTCCTGCACGGGACAAGGTCCAAGCATAGCTACCTCTCATGCATCTATCGAATACAGAGGTGAATGTAAAGACCTACATTATATGAATTCATAAGGATGTATCTCGATGGTATCCTGAAAGTTGTTATCATTAGAAACACCACAATAGAAATGGGTTTCTCCCACAGACTCCCAAAGTCCATGATGTGTGAAAACAGAATGTCTTCTGGCACCTGAATTATATGCTTCGTCTTCCCATAATTCTGTGGGTGATATGATCTGCTCAGAAGAACTTATGTACCCAAGGCCTTCTATAACCCCTTCTATAACTATGATATAAAATGACTATCTCTATCATAAATTATAGATCATGGATCTCTATGAAGACGTACAGCCTCCCTAAAATTTAACCTCCATATCTCGTCTACCAAGAATTTATCTTGTATAGGAAAGAAGTGTGTGACCTTCATCAAATGATCAACAACATCCCACTCCATTATATATCAATGAGGTGATCTGGGTAAACCGGTCATGAAATCTAGCAACACATCATCCCATTTCTACATGGGAATGGAAAATGGTTGTAAAATCCCTATGAGATGCTGATATTATTCCTTCACCTACTGACAGGTGGAACACTGAGGTATGAAGCCATTAATCTCACATTTCATACCCGAACACCAACACTAGTGATGTAGGTCTCAATACATTTTTTGTAATGTCGGGATGAACTACCCATGTTGAGGTGTGAAATTCCTATATCAACTCCAATTTGATGTTTGTTGGGAACCATACACACCCATGGAATAGTAGAGTGTCATCCCCATCCATATTCTAACATGACGATGTATCATTATCTAAGATACTTTTCCTTAGGAAATTTTCTTTTAGATTAGTTATTTTCCTCATCTTTACCCATTCCAAAAGAGTATAAGTTAATGATAAGGCTATGATAATAGTATTTTTGTGGTCCTCTTGAACCTCAATGTGTATCACTATGAATAAGTCCTTGAGCTACAATTCACTATTGGCCTCCTAGAATCATTTTACCAGAGTATTCTGACTTAGAGAATCAGCTATGATGATTCCTTTACCAAACATGCATGCAATATTGAAATCAAACGACTATAGGTACACAACCCGCATGCGCTTTCTCAGATTTAGATCCCTCTATGTAAATACTTACTTGATGATTTTTTAATAAGTAAATAATGAAAAATTCTCTCCATGTAGATAGTGTCTCAAACAGTGTAGTGCATGAACTATGTCAGCTATATAGAGTTCATGTGCTGGGTAATTCTGCTCATGAGTCCTCAACTGATGAGAACTATACACAACAACTCACTTATCCTACATCATTACAACTCCAATCCTGATACATGCTACATAACAGTAGACTATATAGTGTTTTCCTCATTATGGAGGAATTAGTATCAACACTGAAGTCAAATGGTCCTTCAACACTTGAATGGTTGATTCATAGGATTCTAACCATAAAAATTTCACACCTTTCTTTGATAAGCCTATAATAGGTTCTCCAAGATGTCATAAATCCTAGAGGATGTGTCTGTAACATCTATAAATCCATAAGAATCTATAAATTACAAATACATTCTTAGGTTGCTCTCACATTCCCCAGGTCTATGGAATCTTCTAACTCTGAGATGATATAACTAAATAAGTGATCTTTCTCAATCTAGATGTGGAATTTACTGAGATTAGCATAGAGTTGATTCTCTCTTAGTTTATTCATCATGATATCAAGATGGTTGGTGTGTTCCTGACTGTAGCATGAATACACTAAGATATCATCAAGAAATACTACCATGAATGATTCCAAATATGTGTAGAAAACTTGATTAATAAGATCCATGAAAAATATAGGGGCATTAATGATCCCAAACGGCATGGCCTTGTACTCATATACACAATAACAACTCCTAAAATATTTGTAAGGTATGTCTGATGACCTAATAGAACCTAATGATACCTCAATCTCAAAACTATCTTTAAAACACTATTTCACCTCACAGTTGATCTAGGGAGGCTATTTATCCTTGGAAGTGGATACAGATTATTTACCATGAGCTAGTTAAATCCAAGGTATTCCATACAATTCCTAAGGGTATCATCCACCTTATTGGAAAAAAGTATCATTGAACCCCAAGGAGAAGTGTAGTGTTGTATATATCCATTAGCTTCTAGATATTCCAACTGCTATTTGAGCTCTAGAATCTCTATAGGTTCCATCCTATATGGATGAATCATCAATGGTACTACTCATAGAACAATATAAATAGTGAATTATACCACGTGCACTGTACGTACACTAGATAATTCATTCAGAACGAAGTCCTAAAAATTATCCACTACGAGAATAAAAATGTTGGGTCTTAACCCCTGGTCGTCCATAAAAAGACTGGTAATATGAGTTGTTATACTACCCATCTGTTGCTTATCAGGTCCTTCTTGTGTCACATCAATGTCTCATTCACCCTTACATACATTCCTACCACCCTATGGTGATGTAAAAATCATCCAATAATGATAGTTGTTCATATAGGCTTCAATGGAGGACTATCCCGTTCATCCTGATGATTACGTCAAAGATCATCTTGTCGAGGATAAAAATATCGCATATGAAAATGTATCCTCCTGTCTCAAGGGGACAATCCTTACAATGGTGAACTCCTTCTAACTGAATACCTTTCTAGGTATCTAGCATCATAAAGCCATAGAAGTGCTCAATATCAAGGCTCAGACTCCACATAATAGTCTTAGATGTAAATGTGTGAGATGTGCCTACTTGAAATAAAGCTGAAACTAATGTGGAGACTACTAGAATAGTACCTCGTACATTTGAATCTTGGTTTCTCTACTCCTCTAGCATATTATGAGTCATTCCCTAACTTCCTAGAGAAATTTTTCTCTATTGGTGCTAAGAATCATTAATTTGACTACATATACCATGAATACCACCTCATCCTGAGTGGTTAGTGGTATTATAGCTTCCTGCCTAATGTGATATTACTATTCCTACTCCTAATCATGTATTAGAAGTAGATCCTCGCTCACTATCTGCTGATGGAAAGGTCCTGTAGAAGCGATGGATATGCCACATCCTACCAAAGCCTCTAAATTCCACTAGATCACGTAATCATTATGGATTTGTTTGTCTAAACTACCCACATTGGTTTCATATCAAAAAACTATCATCCCATGGAGCTTGACTTATACTACCTCCATGAGTAACCCCAAATGTCTCTTTCACCAAGAAGTAGAATTACTGATAGATCTTGGTGTTGAATTATCCTGAATCACACCATCAGCTTACCTAAATTTTTCTATATGATATGGGCCAGATAATGATTTCATATATGGTATTCAACCTAAATACATTTATATATGATTAGAAGTCATATTCCAATCAATCTTTGAATCAAATAGAATTCCTACGATCTTCACCTGCTAGAGTAGGAGCGAACCACTACAGCTAAGTAAAATGAGCAGAGTATTCCATAACAGACATACTTCCCTACTACAGTTTCAGGAATTATCCTTCTTTGTCTGCCCTCATATTATAGGGAATGAAATATTCATAGAATATAGTTTGGAAACCTACCCATACTATATTACGATGGTTATTCTCCTGGGTAATAACATCCCACCACCTCTTGCCAAAATCACGTACCATATAAGCTTCAATGTTGACCATCTGCTATGGAGGCATCTCTAAATGATCAAATATTGAGAGAATTACTTCAATCAATGAATCAGTATCATGTGGTCCCCCATCCCCCAAAAATGCGGGAGGCTGTTGCTATGATAATTCCCAAATCAACTCTACCATACTCAGGGCAGGTCAAACAACACCTTTCATACTCTGTAACATATGTAGAAATACTTCCCTAAACTAGGTGCCAGTGCCCCTATTAGGCATAGAAATATATTCCTTAGGTGGAACCATAGGAGAAAAAATTTAAGGTTAAGTCCTGCCACCTCGGGTGCATGTTTGTCACCACTTATCGGGCGTATGACTAGAGGACTTCATGGCGGCATGATAATACAATTCCAAATGCATGCCTCAGGTGATATTTTAAAGGTTGAAAATATTGAAGATTTAAAATTATAAAAAGTGTATAGATATTATATAGAAATGAACATGCCTCTCTCCTTGCTCCAAAATCTAGGTCTATACGGTATAAGAGTCCATAACATGCCATCAGATCATAAGACACACTGATCTACCTATTGGACCTCTTCAGTTTTAATGCTCAAAAATCTTGTCAAATCATGTTTAATCATGTATTAGGTTTTAAGTTCAAATGTTCTTAATTATGATTATCAATTATCAACTATAAATTTATCATATTTTGTTATTGATTATAATATAAGACAAGAAAACTAAAAAAAGCCATGTATGAGTCACTGATATCATGAATCCCTGACAAAAGTATGTGCTACTGACAGATAAGTCACCGAGAGAAGTATGATCTATTGACAGATGAGTCACCGAGAGAAGTATGAGCTGCAGATAGATGAGTCACTGACACATCAACATAGTAAAAGTTTGAATCACTAGTACAAGTTTGAGTCATCGATTGTGCAACTTACCGACAGAACAACCCACATACAACAATGACTCACCGATGCATCAACACGCTGACATAAGGAAATACCAACAGATGTAAATACTGATAGAATGGCCTATCAACAAACCTACCTACTGATAAAAGGACCTACCGATTGAAGGACCAACTGATAGAAGGGCACACCAATAGAATAGCCTACCGATCAACACATAGAATAAAAAATTTCTCAAAATTCAAAATTAATTATAATGGTCATATTTATGAAATATATTACTTTTTATTATATTAATGACATTTTCTATCATTTGTAGACATTTATAGAGACTAGTACGAGTTAATAGGTAACTGCACATGATAGAGAATATACTACTTATCAACTTCGGTATTACAAAAATAAATCACCTAAGAAACAAAAGTGAGGTATCCATATAGAGAGAACTTACAAGGTGGAGAAAATTATACATGATAAGAACACTTATTCTTGTAATCTCTGAACAAGGAAGTATTTTTTGTAAACTAAAAATCCCAACATCCTGGAAGCAACAAATCCTAGTGAAGATTACCTTTGAGGAGAATCTCAACTCATTGGAAACTAGAACACAAACATTCCACAACACTCTGTTTTAATGTCTGTTTCCAGAAGTTGACTCGAGCTTCACATATGCTACACATAAGATGTCCAGAATCTCAACGGCATCACACAAAGAATTCTAAACCTTTTCTAATTATTTCATCTCTATTTTGAACTCTCTTATTACTTTTCGATTAGTGTGTGTGTCTGTATCATAAAAATATATTGTCTCCTAATCTAAGCTATAATATAAAATATATCTTCACTTTCTCACTAATTTACTCCATTTTTCTTCCATTTATATCTATGGAATAGGTACCAGGGTTTCCTGGCTGTATTTGTTTCCCACAAATAACTATGGTGGTGGCCTAGTTGACATAGAAAGCCTTGTGTGCTATAGTAAATATTTATCCATGGTATAGATCATGTTTATTAATATAAAATTCATGGTGGTAAGTGATCCCCAATTTGAAGAGGACTAGGTCTCTTCTTGAGACTGAACCTCTGTTTTTTTATCCATTGTGTTTTTTAAATTTAGTATTTTCTGATTTCTCACATATTTTCAAAAACTAAATATTATATTGTTAGTTAATCTTAGTTAGTGTTAATAATTATTTTTTATTTAGTAAATTACTTTAAAAATTTATATCAATATTTCAGATTTTTGTAACAGAGAATTAATATACTTTTATTAATATAATTGAATATTCAAAACTCTTATAGATCAACTACTTTGGTTGGCTGGGTTGTTTAGATTTTAAATTAGGGAATTTTTTAAATAATTTTTTAATAGAACTTTTGATTAGAACTCAATTCCCCCTTAAGTTTCTTACTCTGACCAAGAATTATAATCAGAGGATTTCTTTTAATATTCAATTTTAAAAAATTTCAAATATTTTTACAATTATTCAAATAGTTTTAAAATATTATCAACTGTGATTTTAGTTGTGTTTTAAATATCTCTAATTTTTTTTAGTTCTAAATTTTTAGCTCTTTAAAAACCTATTATTTATTCTTTATTATGGATAATAGATTGGAAGGTTCCCCTACTAAAGTGCCCCAATTTTTAAATGAAATTAATTATGCTCAGTAGAAAATTAAGATGAAAATCCATTTAGAAAGTATAGGTTTTGTAATATGGTCTTAAATTGTAGATTAATATAAGATTCCTTCTATTACTACATATACTTTGGATGACCAAACTAAAGAAACTTATAATAATAACTACAATGTTATAAGTGACTTATATTATTCTTTAGGATATGAAGAATTTAATTGGATTTTAGCATGTAAAACAACCCTTGAAATTTGGGATACTCCTTCTATTTCACATGAAAGAACCACTAATATTAATTAAATTATAATCAATACATATACTATTAAATATGATAACTTCAAAATGAATCTTGATGAAACTATCTCTGACATTTATCTTAGGTTTAATGAAATTGTAAATATTATGATCTATCTTTGAAAGGATTTACACCTATGGAAAAAACCATGTAAATTCTCATATTTCTACTAGAAAGAAGGATAGGAACCTCAATGTCAATTATAGAATCCTATGATATCATTAAGTTTCCTATTAAAGGAGATGATGGGTAAGATGATGATGTATGTGGAATAATTTAATGTCAAAAAAGAAGAGGATGATGAACTAAAGAGAATGTCGGTGGCCTTCAAGACCACTACTTCTAAACACAAAAAAAGTTTAGGCACTAACACATTTTGAAAGTTATATTAATGAAGAATCATTATCTTACAGTGATGAGGAAGTGCCTCAATTATCCAGAAGGTTTAAAAATTTCTATAGAATGAAAGGGGTATTTAGGAAGCCTATCTACATAATAAACTATGACTATAAGGGAAAAGAGAAAAAGGATTGTAATATAGGTGATATCTCTAATGAGATAGTCTGTTATGAATGTAAGATAAGAGGAAATGTGAAGGCTGACTTTACTAAGATAAAGTATAAGAAAAATGTGAGGACAATGATAAAAGGTAAAAGAATGAAATAGTGGACACCTGGAATGCTTCTAAGGATAACTCTAGTGAGTAAGAGTCTTCACATGATGAGAAAGGTGACAAAGCTAATATGTGCATCATGAAAAAAACTTCTTTGGTAACCCCTGAATCTCTAGTACAAAATTCATACTATTCTGGAGATGAATCTAATTCTGAAAACATGACCAATGAGTAAAATTTTGAGTATTGAAAATTTTTTTAAGACACATTCAAGGAATTAAATGATAAATTTTTTTTTAAGAAACCACATACTCTCACCTCTACTATTAAATCTGATCTTACTACAGAGAAATATAAACATTCGCAATTGCTTAATGAAAATAATGTGATAAATTTATCAAATTAAATGTTGAAAAATGAAATAGTAAATTTAAACAATGGAAAGAAATATATCATTAAAATGATTGGTAAAAATGTTGCACCAAAATATGGTACTGGTATAGGTTATCAACCAGGAAGAATAAGCATTGCTAAAAATAATTTTGTATCCAAATTCGGAAAACTAGGCTTTATACTGAGATTTGAAAAATCTTCTCCAAGATCCAACAATGGAATTTTTTTTTACTTCATCTAGTTTTTATAGAAAAAATAGAGTTTGTTTTTCCAATATTTTACAAACTGTTTAAAGTAAACCCATAAAGCAATTATGGGTTCTCAAAGTATTAATTACTAATATTACATGACCCAAGCATTTTTGGGAACTAATATATTTTCTTGTTTGAATTATCCTTGTAGGTAGCATTCATGGAGGGCTCCTTTAAAAGCTTATGAAACTTAAAGAGTTTATATTCAAGATACATTATAGTGGAGTACTCATGCTTCAAAAATCATATAAAATTTGATAGTGGAAAACTCACTTTTCCAGACAATGATAAAGGGAAATTAATTGGCCTTGGAAAAATATGTAACACTAATTCATTTTTAATTTCCAATGTAATTTTTTTGATAGATTTAATTATAATATTCCCAGTATATCAGAGTCATGTGATTATTTTTTCAATGTTAAATTTGAAAATAATTTATGTAATGTGTCTATTTATAAAAATGAGTTAGTATTTATTACTTTTATAAATAAGAATATTTCTGTTGTGATGTTGGATTATTTAATTTCTCAAAATGCTTCTTGATAAGTGAAATTTATAATGAATTCGAGATTTGGCATAAGAGATTATTCCATTTTAGCACTAAATCTCTTAGAAATATTTCAAGTAAAGGTTTAGTCAAGGATTTACTCAAACTATAATTTCTAGAAAATAATGTTTGTAATCCTTGTCAAAAGTAAAAACTGCACAAAATATATTTCAAACGAAATAATGAAGTTTCAACTTCTCAAGAAGTTGAGTTGGTTCACATGGATTTTTTTGGAACATATATAGTTTCCAATATTAATTAGATGCACTATGTCTATGTTCTTGTAGATGACTTCTCTAGGTATACTTGAGCATTCTTTTAACTCACTAGAGTGAAGCTTGTTCTTTCTTCATCAAGTATGCTAGATATCTTGAGAACATAAGTGGTTGTAGGATAAAATCCATAATGGGTGACCATGTTTGTGAGTTTGAGTACAAAGATATTGAATATTTTTTCACAAAAATGGCTATAGTCATAACTTCTCTTCTCCTAGGACATCCCACATAAATGGAGTTATATAAATAAGGAATAAAACCTTACCAAAAATATCTCAGACAATACTTAATTAGTATGACTTACATATTAATTTTTGGGCTGAATATATCAATACATATTTCTATATAATTTATATAGTCTTAATTAGACCAATTATTAAGAAAACTTCTCTATGATGTATGGAAAAATAGGAAACCGAAATTTAGCTACTTTAATGTTTTTGGTTTCAAGGATTATATTATCAAAACTAAGATAAATCATGACAAATTTTCATCAAAATGTGAGGAAGGAATATTTATAGGTTACTCAACCTCTATTGGAGCCTATATAGTTTTTAATTCAATAACCAAATGTGTAGAAGAATCAATACATGTTAAATTTGGTGAAACAGATCCATATAAACCAAAAATCCCTCTTGAAAATATTGAGGATGACCTATCTAATCTGGACATAAATGCTAGACCCCTTGAATATACTATTAAAAAAAGTTCCAAATCCTCTAGTTTTGAAAAATCTATAGACTCTAATCATAGTGAACCTAAATCTATAGATGAACCTAAAATCAGTAGTCTTTCATTTTGTATAACTATTAGAACCCTTAAGATCCATCCCTTAGATGTTGTAGTTGGAGGCTTAGATAAAGGGACACGGATTTGAGCTTCTCTTAGGAACCAAGTTGAACATCAAGCCTTCTTATCATATATTGAACCCAAAAACACTAATGTTTCAACCAATGATGAATTTTGGGAGATGGATATGCAAGAAGAGTTGAATTAGTTGGAATGAAATAATGTTTGGAAAGTAGTGGATAGACCTAAAGACACCTTAACCATAGGCACTAAGTGGGTATTTAGAAACAATGTAGATGAAAAAGGAACCATAGTGAGCAATAAGGCTATACTGTTTGTACAAGGATATAGTCAAGAGGAAAGAATTGACTATGAAGAAACTTTTTCACTAGTTTCTAGACTTAAATCCATTAAATTCCTACTAGCATATGTAGCTCATCTCAATTTCAAACTATATCAAATGGATGTTCAAAGGGAATTCATAAATAGGTATATAGTTGAGGATGTTTTTGTTGAACAGCTTATGGTTTTATAAACCATCATTTTAGAAATCATATCTTTAATTTAATAAAGGCTTTATATGCTTTAAAATAGACTCTAAGAGTTTGGTAAGATAGGCTATGTACTTTTCTTATTTCATAAGGTTTTACAAAAGGTGTAGCCGATCCGACTATCTCTATAAAAAAATATATAAATGTGTTTCAGTAGTTCAAATATATGTTGGTGACATTATTTTTTAATCTTCAATGAATCCTTTATGTATTGATTTTTCAAAAAATGATGCCAATTGAATTTAAATGTGTTCAATGGGAGAACTCAAATTTTTTCTTCAATTTAAAATCATTCAAAATAAAGAAGGTATTATTTTAAATCAATGTAAATAAACTAATGATATTTTAAAAAGGTTAGTCTTTGATAGTACAAAATGTAGTGATACTCTAATGTGTACCACCTGTAATTTGGACCTTGATGAAAATGGTAAATCTGTTGATCCAAACAATTATAGTGGAATGATGGGAAGTCTACTTTTCCTAACTACAAGCTAGACTGATATTATGTTTAGTGTATTTATGTGTGCATATTTTTAATAAAACCCCAAAGAATCTATTTTAAATGTTGTTAAAAGAATTTTCAAATACCTCAAGTATACTAAAAACATAGGATTGGTCTACCCTAGAGTACAAGAACTTGATTTAGTTTGTTATTCAGATGATGTTTTTTTTTGGTTGTAAGTTTGATAGAAAAAAGAACCTATGGAACATGTCATTTTAGGGAAAGTATCTAGTATCATGGTGGAGTAAAAAAGAAAACTTTTGTTGTATTATCAATTGTTGTTGAAGAATACAAAGTGAATTGTAGTTTTTTTACTTATATTTTTTGGATGAAACACAATTTTCTAGAATATGTATATCAATTAAGACATGTACCTATAAACTGGGAAAATTCAAGAGATATTAATATATCAAAGAATCCTATATATCATTATGGAACAAAACCTATTGATGTAAGATATCACTTTTTGAGAGATCATTATCAAAATAGTGATATAACTCTTGAATTTATTGTCATAGAATGTCATCTTGCTGATATATTTACTAATAAATTATCATATGAAAAAATGAGTTACATAAGACATGAATTAGGTATGATTAATTTTTGAGGACCTACAGTTAATAACTCTATGTTAAAACATAGTGTGGATGACTCACCAATACGAGACTGGTGATGTATTTCCGATAACAACAATGTCAATCTAATAGTGTCATGCTAATAGTGTCATGCCAGATGTGTCATGATGAATGTTTCATGCAGACAATTGTTTACTGACACTGATGGCCACTCCCCAATAAAACTAGATGACTATTTTTATTTTATTTTTCAAAATGAAGTTGTTTTACTTATTTCTTTCTATTTGACCTGGATTGCTCCATTTATAGTTTATAAAACCCTAAATAAAAAAATAAAGGCTATCCTACTTACTTCATACCCTCAGTCTTCCACTCTTGAACTCTTACCCTTAAGCTCCCTTTACCTAAAAACCTTTCACCTTATTACCTTCAATTGAACCCTCAAGATGGTTAGCGTAATACACTTCATGTAAAGATACAGAGATGATTCACAACTTTTGAAGTGATTGAAAAGGTAATAGAGAAAGTCTAAGCATATTTATCCCGAACATGAAAATTGTGTGGTAATGCCTGATAAAGAAGTGCACTCATAATCGTTATTAATAAGTACTTCTGGTTAAATGTGTTTCAAACACATGGATTGTTGGAATGGTTGTCAAATAATGAAAGACAATATTACTATATACTGGTGCATGAATTTTATCTTCATACTGAGTTTATTCTGGAGGGTAGTGAGATATACTAGATTAAATCTGTGGTGAATGGAAGAACAGTATCATTTTCTCCATGGCATTCGGGTAGAATGTCTGAAATTACCTCGTGAAGGGATTTATAAGGAATATTAGGCAGTAATCCTACAACTAGTTATTTCTTCATCTATGTGATAGCTTTCAGTGAGCTAATTGGTAATGTAGAGCATAGAAGACCAATTGCTACTAAGTTGAATGGTGAAAGTAGGTTGTTATTCAAGTTCATCCAACACCAGTTGTGTCCTAGGAAAGGCTACTTTTCTTCACTCAAGTATCAAGATAGATATATGATATATTTCTGAAGAAATTACATAAGGTAAATCTATGTAGGTATTAGATAGTCCATATAAGTGAAATGATAAAGCCTTATTGTATGAAAAATTCTCTATTTTACCCAAGAATTATTTCTGCCTTGATAAAATCCAAAGGATGTGTAAGTGAAGATGAAGAAAACATCACTTCCTATAGTGGTATATCCCTATTTAAGGATATTTGAAAGATAATGACGATAAATTGGAATCCTGGGAAGAGGTAGTGGGTTGGAGATGATGAAAAATTATATGAGAATTTAAACCATATTGATAATCCATCTTGACCTAGAGATGTAGTTGATCATGGTCTTCCACCAGATGAAAATTTTGTCTATTTTTATGTAGGGGAAGCAGCTAAATCAGGTAGAGAAGCTATGTTTATAGATGATAGGAGTGACCATGATATCGGTGAAAGTCTGGGGAGGATGAATTTTGGACCTGTTATTCCACCATTTTCTCTACCTTCCAAGGAACCTATTCTATCCTAGAATGATGATGATGAGATTTAGGAATCAGTTCATGTGGAGTATAAAAGATAATCTAATGGTTTATAGGATGAAACTAAAGAAGAAGAAGAAAATAGTGTGGAATAGGAATGTGTGAGTGAAGTAGAAGGTATTCTCAATGAGGAAGAGGATAATGATTCTAGTGATAAATGTGGATAATGTGGAGGAGTTAAGGATTATCAGTAAAGTGGTGCAAGATATAGTGGTTCAGATCATCCTGGTGATGATAAAATTGATAATAAAGAACCAGTTGGTACTATTTCTCAAGAACATATTCTAGAACATATTTAAGTTGGTGCTGAAGAAAGCTAATTATTATAAGTTCAAGGTAAAGGAGATGCATAGGTAGCTCATGTACCAGGATTATTTTATATGAGAAGGAGAGCACAAATTGAGAGGGAGCCTCATGCTAAGAAAATGTGAGTTTATACACTCACTCATTCTGATGCTAGTTTATTATCTAAATGAGAAAAGAATGAAGGTTATATTGCCCTTGGTTTAGATTATTGTTATTCAGATGCTGAGGATGGTGTAGTTATTCCAAGGAGACCAGTAGTTTAGGAACCTGTTTATTATAAGACACCAACAGAAGTTGCATCTTCTTCTACACCTGCACCTCTAGTGATTTCAGTACCACGTGACTCTGTAACCAAATCTTATTTTTAAAGGTTTAAGATGGATCTAATATCTATTATTAGGAATTCCTCTCAACCTCAAAATGCACTTGTTCCCACTCTACGTGAAAGATATATTTCTGTTTTGACAGAAAAAGTGATTTATCAAGTTGATCAAAGGATGATATCATTTGTAGAAATTTTTGTGGAGGATAACCAAATCATGAGGCATGAGTTGACAAAAATTGATTTAGCCATAAATTTATTGACTACCGATTACAAGACATCCTTGGATATAGTGCTAAATACTTTTGTGGATGCAGTTTCAAGAAATGTTGATGCTCAACCTCAGACCTCTGATATTGATATGAATCAGTTGAGATAATAACATAGAGATTTAGTTAAAGGTTCATCTATCTTATAAGTTCTTGTTTCACACCATCAAGATATTTATATAGATAGAAATGTTATCCGAGAAGAGCTTAAATCAATGATTGGTGGCACCAACTAGGATAGTCATGCCAATATTATAAGGAATATTGATCACACCTCTGACATGATGAGATTATATACAAAAGGTTCTATAACTGAACAATAAGAAATGACCAATAAAGTGGAATTTATTTCCAACGAATATACACCAAGAATCGGCTCACCAGCCACATTATGTATTTAGTTGAGAATATGAGACTTCCTCCAGTGACATAGGCTTTCAGAGATCATGTGAAGCTACTTAAGGAGTTTACTCCTACCATTGAAAAGTTTCTAGAAAACATGTATGATTTCACCAAGGAGATGGTATATGGTGGGAAACATATCATGGATTTCATCAACCTTTTCAATCCTTATCTTCATGTCTAGAGTATTGTTGTTGTTGTACTAGTTGCCTCACCTCTCAGACCAGCTCTCAAATATGTTACCTCTCCTTTTGTATCCTTTCCTTCTTAGGCACTCTCTCCTGATCATGATTTCAATCCTAACTATCCTATCCTTTTCAGGGAGCTTACTAGACTACCATCCTCCTCTAGCCCAAGATAGTCCCCATCAATGTTTTATGGAGTTCCTCTTCCAGCTCTATAGTTTCACTATAATCCTTCATTCACTGCTTCTAAATCTACTACTCCTCCCCTTTAATATCCAAATAAAGGAAAAAAAGTGATTTAATCCTTTAAGGATAAAAAATAGTTTGGATCACTTGTTTGATAGGGATTCATTTTGGTACTTTTGTTATGTTCTCAATGTAATTTCACATGACTATGAAATTCAGTATCTCTTCATTCTGTTATTTGTGCTTCGATTATTTATATTCTTTCTTAGTCTTTATTCATTGATGAAATTTACTCTTTTTGATAATCTCAAATGAGGGATATTGCATTATAAATTATTTTATATTTTCATTATTTTAACTTTTGAAAGTATGGAAACATGAAATGGGGAACATGCTCTTTTATATTTTTAAAAGAAAAATAGTAATGGGGAGATAGTAAGCTGAATGAATATATTGATCATTATGAATCAATTGATTTTTCATTGTACTACCTTGATTTTTGATCATCAAAAGGGGGAAAATGTTGGCCCTCATTAGTTTTAATGCGCACAAATCATGTCAAATATTCTTTAATCATGTCTTATGTTTTAAGTACAAATGTGCTTACATAAGATTATCTTTGTTGAACTATAATTTTACCATATTCTACAATTTTTTATAATATAAGACATTAAAAATGAAAAAAAATGTCCATGTATAAGTCAATGATATCATGAGTCACCGACAGAAGTATGGGAAACCAACAGATGAGTCACCGATAGAAGTATGAGCTATGGACAGATGAGTCACCGATAGAAGTATGAGATATTGATAGAAGTATGAGTTTTCTAAAGATTTTTCACCAACATAATTATGAGATAATGACAAATGAGTCACTGAAGTATCAACCAACTGAAAAGTTTCATCACTGATACAAGTTTGAGTCATCAATAGTTTGACTTACTGATAGAACAACTCACCAATAGTAATGACTCACCGACACATCAAAATACTGACAAAATGAAATATCAATAGAAGGGAATAATGATATAAGGACCTACCTACAGACCTAAGTATGGATATAATGACCTAAAAACAGAGATACATGCTGATAGAAGAACCTATTGATAGAAGGAACTACAGATAGAATGACATACCAATAGAATGACCTACCAATCAACACTTAGAAATTTTCTTTATTCTTAAATTCAAAATTAATTCTAACAGTAATATTTATTAAACATATTACTAATTATTATATTAATGACCTTTCTATCTTTTATAGACATTTTTAAAGACCAGTAAGAGGTACGAGATACCTTCACATGATAGAGAGCGTGCTCCTTGTCAACCTCTGCAGTACATAAATAAATCTCCTAATAAAAAAAGTGAATCATCCATATAGAGAGAATCTACGAGGTAGAGAAAATCATACATGATAAGAACACTCATTATTTCTATTTATGAACAAGGAAGGATTTTTTGTGAACAAAAAAATCCCAACATCCTTGTAGCAAAAAATCTCAGTGAAGAGAACCTTCAGGGAGCCATTTAACTCACTGGAAACCAGAACACAAAGCATACATGACACACTATTTTTTTATGTTTTATTCTTGAAGTTGACTCAAGATTAAAATATTCTATACCTAAGAAGTCCAAAATCTTCAACCACATCACATAGATCATTCTAATCCTTTTCTCATTTTTTCTAATACGTTGTGCACTTTCTTATTACTTTTCAAGCAGTGTGTGTGTGTCTGTATCACAAACACATATTGTCTCCTGAGGTAAGATATAAGATAAAATATACATTCACTCTCTCACTCATTTAAACAATTTTTCTCCCATGTGAAATATTAAAAGAGGTCCTTATGTGTCCTAGTTGTATTTTGATTCCCATGAATAACTATAGTAGAGGTCTAGTTGACCTGGATAGCCTTATGTGATATTATAAACCCTGAACTAAGGTGTGGATAAAGTTATTAATATAAAATAAATTGTCTAAGGTAATCACAAAGTGGAGAGGACTAGGTCTTCGCTTGATACTGGACCTCTTTTTTTCTATCTTCAATGTTTTCCAAATTTAGTTTTCTCTAATTTCTCACATATTTTAGAAAAAAAATATTAATTTGATATTTAATCTTAGTTGCTGTTTATAAATATTTTCGATTTAGTAAATTTCATTCCAAAGTTATATTAATATTACAAATTATTATAACTGTGAATTAATCAATATATTGAGAAATTAATTGAACATTCAGAACTCTTATAAATATGTTACTTGGTTAACTATGATTTTTAGATTTTAAATTGGGGGAATTTTTAAATAATTTTTTAACATTAATTTTGATAATAACTCAATTAAACCCCTTCTTGAGTGTCCTACTCCAAACAAAACTACCCCTTTTTATGTTCAGGTTAAGTTATGAGTCTCGATTTCACATGAATAGGATAACTAATTTCACTTTAAAAGTCATATTAATTTTTTATTTGTTCTCATTAAAATATTTTAATCACTTTAAATAGATGAATTATGTGGATTAATATTTCTATTCCTAAATTCCCATACTCTTTATGAACTAGAATATGGAATCCACATAACCCACACTATAACACATTCCTGCCCATGTGACCAATGGTCCACAACTCAACATGCCGTAATTTATTTTTTAAGGTGTCTGCATTAACCTATTTAGGAATTTATTACTAGGTTAAGGTAGGCATCTCTAGGATTCCATTATTCTTTCCATTATATATAATTAACGTCATCACAATTCAATACATAATCAAGGAACTAATATTATGTAATCAGAAAATGAACGCAGAAAGTAGTTGTGACATGGAAAAATTCAGGGAATATTAGTCCTATTGTGCCTAAAGTGATAAATGAACTTATACAACAACATCATTTCAGCAGACCATGGTAAAAGAAATCATCATTTAAATAATACCAATAATAATAACACTACGAAACAAGTGTTTCACCTAGTAGTGAAGTTTTATAAACTGTAATATAAAAAATCAATAATAACAATTTCCCATTCTAGGCATATTTGGGTTTCCCCTATACATGGGTTAGCTAAGTCCAAGAATAGGGTCATTCCTAATTTTTTTAACTCTTATTATCCTATATAATACCCAAATAGTATAAAAATTGAAATTTTAATCATCTATTATACAACTTTGTAACATCCCAACCCACGATTCACTTAACTTGTGCCCTAAGTCAGTGGGTCACATTGAATCAAGTGCACGTCCATGTATTCCATAGGCCAGTGACTAACATTGAGGGTGTAAAGGTGGTATGGTGGGGACACTATACAATATTATTTGAGAGGAACATATTATGTAATAGATAAAAGTGATAATGGAAGCAAAATACTAACAGAAAAAATAAATAAATAAGAGGAAGATTAAAAAACTGAAAACCTGAATAATAATGAAAATACACTATTCATTTTCATATACATAGATACATTTCCTGTTGATGTATAATAAAGGAACATGGGAAAAGAAGAAAAAATAATGCTATAAAAAAATACAAAATGAACAAAAAGTTTATCCACTACCATCTTGAGCGTATGCTCAGTCCTCTACTCTTATTCTCCATCTAATGTTATGTATATCAAAACTCTAAAGCAGTGAACTTTACAATATAAGTACCTATAGTCATATAATATTCTCAGGTACCAAAGGCAGCCCCAGTAGGGTGTGAGAAAAAATATCAGTATTCCACCACCAATGGTGTCTAGAAATAATCCAAGAAATTCTCATAGCTAAACAGTGTGTAGGTATAAGTAGAATAAGAAACAGGTTCCAAAATAAATAACTCGGATGCTTAGGTTCCATGAGGACACTTGGAGGCACTACCATCTTCTCCTCAGGGATAAAATTATTTATATGATTAGTCATTATATATATAGTATATATATAGTATAGTTATATATTTTATCCACATATATGGACCAAGTACGTACAGATGTAAGTAGCCATATACCTAGAATACTGGGTGATAACAAGACTACGGTGTAACTCAGACATCCATAACTAGTCTAAATGATCATATAAGCTCAAGAAATAGAATACATGATCTAAAACTCATAATGAGGGGGAGAAACCATTATCATCACTCTAAATGGTGACTTTACAATCATGTCAACACTATAAGAATGGGACGTGGGGCATCATGACCACTATCCTGATAGTGTCAATGGTGTCAGACGTCAAACTCAACACCCGATGTAAATAATTGCGATGTTATCCTGATCAATAGAACCCTTACCATCGTATCACACCCTATATTAATAAATCATCATATTTATAAAATATTCATGAGTCAAAACCTATAATTCATTTCATTGGACAAGTCCAATTACATAAATTAGTTACAATTTGTAATAAGAATTTTATAAAGCATTAACAAATGGCATGGTCATACCACCCTATAAGTCATTCCATTTAATCTATTTAATTTAGTTAAGGAAAGGAAACCCATCATGAAAAATCATAACCATTTAACACAATCCATTTGATTAACTATAAAATTAAAATTACATTTATAAGTCTCAAAGGGTCAATTGGATGGTTCCCATCCCAAATGGCCATTTACCTCTAAAGGTAATTCCAATTAAAAGTGAGGCCAAGAACATAAGTGGTTCCTCGATTTCTTAAAACAATTATATAACTGGGGGAACGCATTTATATTATATTTTTAATTCTTAGAAGAAATTACATTAAATTAGAGAATTAACTATAATGTGAAATTGAAGGTGGTGTTCCTTAGGGGTGTCCATAACTGAGGTCAACATCCTCTAAACTAAAAAAAATGATAAAATGGTGTGTATTAAGGTGCATTGATAAATTTCATATGGTGAGCTTAGTTAAAGGTGAATCTGAGAAAAACCTGGTTTGTGACACAATGTAAAAACTATGAAACACCAAAACTCATGGGGAAAACAACAAGACCACCAACCTTAAGGAAGATGTTGTCTCCTTATATGATGGAGGACTCATATTCAAAGTAGGTAGAGAGAAATAGAGAAAAAGGTAAAAATACCTAAAAATAGAGAAAAATATCTTTTCCTTAAATAGCATAATGGATAAAAATAGAAATTTAGATAATAAGGGAGAGGACACGAGATATCATTTTAATCAATCCAATTCTTCATTCAGATCTTGATTAGGTCATCGTATAGGAGAGTCCATTAAAAGCCTACATTGAGGTGGAGGAGAAGATATGGGAGAAGAATAGGCTTACCGCCACTAGAAATTGGAGGATAAAGAAATAACTAAATCTAAATATATTCATTAATGAATTTTATACTTTTCACCCTGAAATCAAGGGGTGCTCGGTTAAGGTACTCATTTTTCTAAGTCGTGCACAAATCTTTATCAATTCACTACTTATGGAAATACCATGCAAGGTTAAGTTTCGCAGTTTCCCAAACGGTGAACAAACCATGAAAAAATAATCTATTAAAAACTTTTAGTTTCTCACATGGTCGTTCACCAAGAGGTACATCATTTTAGAAAAACTATGTGACTCCATCTGCACCACTATTTTTTCCAACAAGGTTAGTAGAGACTATGTGTTATGGTATGTATGCTTTCTAATAATTGTATGACCTAGTTAATTTTCCCATTTTCCATAAATTCAACCTTCAGACAAGACTTAGAATCTCTTGGGACCTTTGTTAATATGTAGTGCATGTTTACCAAGATTAAACCCAGGATTTAAATTGAAAAAAAATTGATCTGTACTTTCATGAAAATATGAGTCATTAAAGATCCTTTGGGTACCAACCATTGACTAAAACCTAAAAAACATATTTTATGCAATAATAATAATATTTTAGAACCACATAATCATGAAAAATTACTTATATTAGGTCTAAATCATGACACCTTATTTTTTATCTATAATACATTAGTTTTGTACTCGGTTATTCATAGTCATATTCTATTTAAATATTTCAGGAATGTTCATAAAGTTATTATGAATTTACAAATCATACCCCCTAGAAGTGTCAAACCAAGTGTATAGAAAGTCCTGTTTTTGTGTACTAGGTAACATTCGATTCAATCATGTCATGCATTTTTTGGAGCTATTACCCCTAGGTACTTTTATGCTAGCGCTAAATCCACTTGTATGATCAAAATGGGGATGTAATTTCTTGGAAACCACTCACTCAATCCTTTACCAAAATTCCGATATATTTCCCAATAATTTCTCTCATCCATATTTTTATCCTTAAACATATCCTTAGAGATATTACTAAATTTTTCTCATCCTAGTTTCTAAAAGTTAACTTCACCTTGCTCTGATATAAATTGTAATAACCCAAACTTCTCATATAAAAATATTACATTTTATTAGATGAATAATATTAATTAATTGAGATAATGATCCATACAATAATCATTAGGTCTAGTGCCTTTACAAACTTAGACACATGAATAACTCATCCACAAGTTAGCTACATCATCTTCCAAAATTTTCTTCATAACTATAACCATTCTTAGACATATAATTTATAATAAATTTCTTAACTACACGGGGAAAGGAAACATAATAAAGATGAATAATAGATTATTAGTAAGCGTAAAAAAGGGAGATATCAACATATCATGAGAATGAGGGTATTAGAACCTGATAATAACATTTGAAAACCATACTCTATATAACATAGATCTTAATCTTGTGTCATGAAATAAATACTGGTAGTTTATAATACATGAATCATAATGGAATAAAATAACATGAACCATGAGATTATAACATTGGAATAAGATATAGACTTATGGTATATTAATAAGCATAGAAAATTATTTCCTTAGTAGTTAAAGGTCCATTTTTAAGACTATCATAGTGGACTGATTTCACTCCCCAAACCATCTTAGTAGTCAATGTTCACTCTAAAGACTATCATAGTGTAATGATTTGTTTCTGAATTGGGATCAACCTCCATTACAGTCCTGTTTATATCATGAGATATCAATATTTATGCAACGCATTGGAGAGATAGAGATATAGGTCCCACCCATCACAAAATGAAGATCATCCATATGTGTTCTATAAGATAACAAAAACTCCTCATATCTAAACCCATGAAATGAAATGGGTTTCACAAAAATTTCATCATAGCATAACTTGTGGAAAATAAATAGGCTTCATAATACTTTCATTATTTCATCAAATAAAAACCCAAGAAAAAAAGAAGCAGGTTTCAAAATAATTTTATCATGATATAACCCTGGGAATAGAAATGAGTTTCAAATAAATATTTTCAACATAAACATAAACCATTCAGAGAAATAATAATATTTTATCCTTGTGTCATATCCCTATTAAATCATAAGTAATATCAAAGTATTACGTCATATATGAAAAATTATTTTTGATTAAAAATCACTTGGAATGTTTCTTTTTGAAAATAACCTTTCTTTAAAAATCACCATTTTAAAATTTAAAATTCAAAAAATATAGTGTAAATAAATTTATTTAAAAATAACCATAAAAACTTATATATTATTGTAAAAAGATCATAATTTTCATGACATGTGGAAATTCCATCCATGTCGTACATGTTAAACCAAATATTCCTTTCACATTTTCAGAAAAATCCAAATAGTCCTGTTTTTGGATAAATACAAAATTATTCCTTTAAAAAAATTTGTAAAAAGTTAAACATCGGTAGAAATTTATTTAATAAATAATTTTTATAAATTTAAAAAAATTAATACATTATTATAAAACATGGTTTTGGAATAATAATGGATTTTAAACCGAAGAGAGAAATAAATAGAGTTTTTATTAAAAACATTATTTTGATATATTGATTAAATAAGGAGAGGGAAAATGATGGGAAAATTATTATCTGAAAATAACCAAAGGATAATAAAATACATTATTTTATTGAGATTTATATAATAATATTTCATCATTGGAATCGTAATCTCGAGTAATCCTGATAAATGATGAGACTATAACAAAATACACTTACAAAACTAAAAACATTTAATCATAAACCACCTAGAAGAATAATGTTAAATAAAACTTATAATTTCATGATAAAATATAATATCAGTATATTAGATATCAAAGTGTCTATATATACTCCTCATTAAATAATATAGGTTCATAACATAATATATGTCTTAATGAAGGAAAATTGAGACAAAAACTCCAAACATTAAGTCTCGCATTCCTTTTTACATACTCAAAACTCTTGAATAATTAATATATGTTTATTATAAATTTAATAGAAACCAATAAATATATATATATATATATATCCTTATATGATTTAATTTTGACCTTTTATTACCTGTTTTTTAACAATTGTATTATAAATTTGTGTTTTGGATAATAACTACGTTGTTTTTCATGAATGTTTGATTTGTTATTTTTTAGTCCTATTAATTTGATCATGGTTACATAATATCCATAATTTTAACCATGATATTAATATCATATAAATTTAGTATATATTTATTTATAGTATTTAATAAAATTCTATGATGGACAATGAAATACATCGTTCATGGAGATGGTAGATTATATGTTTTCATGAACGTTGTTTTCTTTTTATCGAAGGGTTAAAAGAAAGAAATTTAAATAATATATTACCATTATATAATAATTTTTAAGTCATATATATCCCATATTTTCATTAACTACATCCTTATTACCTTCCAAGTAAATCATGAACGAATCACATTGCTTCACGAGGCGATAGTCATCTGTACACATAAGTGGCCACATCATATTCCCATAGAATGGAAATTAAGAAGATATATGTGATATAATATTTAAATAAGTATAATAATATCATAAATATGATATATAACCATTTAATCCATCATTATTTAAAAGCAAGATAAGTGTTGATGGAAATTAAATAACATTAGTTTTCAAGGCAGTTGTCCACCGTACACACGTATGATGATTTCCTATCCCATTTTGAGGGAAATGTATAAGGTTATAGGTCATTAAATTAACATAAAAAAATAACAGTATATCTAATAAATTTTTGTTCATATAAAATCATATATTTATAATAATTGAATTAGTTGTAGGAATAAATAAAATAAAAACTTTCGTTGAAGAACGTTACCTAATATTTAGGTAACCTCTTTAGATTTTCACCAAAATCCTTCTTAGGTTGTCCTCGTGACCAAAGTAAGGTTTATAGGATGATATGTGGGAAATAATGAATATAATATTTCATTTACAGGTAGAAAAAAAGGATTTTGTAAGTGTTAATAAGAGAGGATAAGGGGTGGCCTTTTATAAGTGAGGCGAGGGGCATACTTATTATTTTTGGAAAGAAAATGCGCACCAACATTTTTCACTTTCCCAAAGTTTCCAAAATGGACCATTATTGATTATTGGAAATTTAAAATTTAAAATAAGACTATAAAATGGGTTTCAAACTTGTTTTGGGTCATTTTTTACCCACATATTTTCAGTTTAACCCCTGATAGCCCATTTTTACCTTAACTGCAGTAAATAATTTTTATTGTTTTAACTATTAATTTTGGTAAAAATATAATTTTAAATTATTAGATAATATAAATTATTCTAATTATAAATTTTTAATAAATTTTTCTAAATTCCATTCACATATGTGGTAAATTTTAATTTAAAATTAAACACATAGACATGATGAGAAAGGGGTTTTCCAAAGAGAATATGTCGAACAGTTTAAAAAGTTTTTTATATAAAAATTAAATATGTAAATTATTAAAATGAAGTAAATTAGATTAATTAATAGATAATTTAACTAATTTAACTTTTAAATCGATGTTAATATAAATAAAATCCTTAAAAATTCTTTAAACAAAAATATGTTTTAATAAAACCCGTTATTTTTCACTATTAATCACAAAGTTGATCTTTACAGAGAAATCCAACCAATTTACCCTAAGATAATTTTGACATGTAAAAAATTTAATTTTAATTTATCAAATTTATTTTATAAATATGTCTTAAATTAATTTTATTATTGTTCACAAAAGGAAATAAAAAACATTTTTTGAGAAAATAATATTTTCAAAACATACAAAGACATTACTGAAAATTATGTATTTTTATAAATATGTTTTCTTTATATAAAAATAGTATATATAATAATTAAAATTTTTCTATTCATATTCATTACTCCATTTTAAATTGTTTTTTAATAGTGGTCTGGTTTAAATAATAATATTTATAGTTTGACGTAGTTTGTTAAAACTCAAAGTTCCATGTAACGCAAGCCATCAAAGAAATTTAGTTTATTCAAAAAATAAAAATTTTATAAAAACTCAAATTGTTACAAAACCTCCTTGTGTGGTGGGTGTTATGTGGCCAGACTTTTACCATTTATTTTATTTTCACTCACTGAGTAGGTGGTAACAGAACATTCTAGAGAACCCCAATATTTTTAGCAAGCCTCTCTTTTCTAGTATATACATCTTCTTTAATCAATTCAGTGTAGAACATGTTCTGAATATAAAAATCCACCTATTGTTCTCCTACATTGGATTAATTTTCTAGAGCCTATGAAGGTCCAGTACCAATGAGGTTTACAGATAAATAATGCATCGAAGACCCCCCATTTGCACTGTAATGATAATAATGTTGATCTCCCTCTAGATATCCCTTGAATATGATAATATCCTTTGGGGAAGGCTTTCCCTTGATAAGAAACCTTATATATTAGCCATTATTGTTAATAATAAATTCATTCAATTACTCTCTTAATGTATCATGTAAGAGTTTGATTCTTTGATAATCCATGAAAACCTTAATTGTACGTGCTCCACATGAAGCAGGGTCATGGGATGAGACAAACATGGAGAACCAACTTAGAGTTGCTCCTTCTAAATAAGTAAATATATATATCCACTGGGTAAACGTTTTATACAAAAATTCCTACAATTTTTTGGGTTATTGATGCTCCCACTCCATCACTGTAAAATTTTGGGCCATATTTTTCAGTATCAAAGGAGTTTTCTGTGTTAAAAATGGTCCCAACCATGTGGGTTGGGGTTGCTCATATATCCCTCTGGATTCAAATTTTTTAGTTTCTATCTTTATAATATGAATATTTTTTCTTGATTGATATGGTTTTAATATATTATTTTCACATGAGAAACTGTTTTCCAAAAATAATTTGTGAAATCTATTGGTTATAATTTCTTAAGTAGTAAATTTTGTAGATCTTTTCCAATGATAGATGTAAGATTCTTTCAGTGGATCACTCTCTTTGGGTCTGAAATTTCTAATATTCTTTCAGGTCTAATTGTTATTAGTAATTCTATCCATCATAAGAAGATTATGTTTTTGGGATTTGGATTGAGGTGAATGCATTGCATGGTGTCGCTTCTACTGGTATTTTCTAATCGAGGATATATGTTAAATTCAATGATCTGTGTTCTCCCCATATCCTGATATTAAAATCATACAGGGTGTCGGAAATAGGCTAACATATATTTATCAAATCATTAAGACATTCACATTAAATTACCTCCCCATTTTTTTCTAAATTATGGTCTTCATGTATCTTGAAGTACAACCAAGTCAATTTGATTATGATGTTATTCTATTACCATTATCTAACTTATGTATCCTTTTATTCAAATGGGTGATAGTCATCCATAATCATAGGAGAATATCATGAAATAGCCTTATAAAAATATCTTTCAATTTTCATATTGAGGACTATTTAAGGACGAAAACATTACAGGTATGTTATATTTAACCAATTACTTCATCATAAAAAAACTATTTTCATTGTCTGCTATAGAAGATGCATCCACATGTAATGAGAAAATAAGATGATTACTAGTTGAATTATTATGTAAATTAGGATTTATATGGATCTCTTCTATTCATAAGAAATCTAGGAGATCTAAGTGTATTTAATAGAATGGCCATTTTCTTGGGCTATGTTCTGATTGAGAATGAGTGTCGGCTATTAATGACGAGGCATCAAGCACGACTGGACTCATCTTCCCATGTGACTTGTGATATGAAGGATTCATCATAATTGATTTGGAAATGGGAGGAACTTCTTGTCAAAATGATATATCATGGTAACGAGGACCTTCATATAAAATTCTATCTTGGGAGTAATGATTTCATATCTTAACATATAACCACAAGGAAAACTTCTATGGTGTATACCCTCAGTAAGACATTAAAGATGGATGATATAAGTGAGAGTAACTTCTTTTCATTCAATATTCTAACCATTTGGAGTGGTTTTCTTCATTACTCATCGTGATACAGGATCTGATGATCGATCTCTATATTTTCTAAAATGAGGCCTTCCTAGTACGGTTTTCAGAGAGGTCCTTTAGATCTTCTGTTTGAAAAGTTAAGAGGAGGACCTTTTCAACTAAAACTATTATTTTTATAATTTGGTAATGGATGAGTAGGATTTTGGGAATCAATTAATTTAGGTTTTATGAAATCAAAAAAATCATCATTTAGTATAGAAGGATCATATGTCTACTCTGGAATTTTGAATCATATTTGGTTAGAATTATTTTTAGATTCTATCCTTCAGGTAGTGGGAGTCATGTATTGTGGATAATGAAATTAATAAACGGGATATTTACTGATTATATCTCTTGTTTTTTTGTGATTTTATAATAGGATTTTGGGGTTATGAAAAGGATATATGTGTTAAATTGAGTGGAAACTGAAATTGACGGATGATATCTAGTTGGAATAGGGATATATACCCGATCCAGTTTTCTATATTTGTCAATATTTTTTTTTGATGGCCCACCTGGACGTGTGTTGTAATATATGTATACTTCTGAGTGCCCTTTACATTGTACTAGTCAGTCACTCCAATTTTGGGTTTGGGGTTTAATTCTTGACCCCTAACTACTATCACTACTATCATTATATTTTGGATGGTTTGTAGAATATTGGCAGGGATATATATCTTCTCTACCAATGTCAATAGTATGTCCTGGGAGGCATACATGACTGGAATAGGTATATATACCCATTCAATTATTAGATTGGGGATATATTTCTACTTATGTCCTCCAATTTCTATTAGGATAAACTGATAGTCTTCATGTGTGCTGTTGAATCTATGGTTCTTCCATTATTTTTCATCAGGATGTGCCAATAAACTACTCATAATTATTCAAATTATACTATTAGACTTTATGGGCATAAGAATTAACATGGTCCTGCTCATGGATTTACTCCATAGTAAATTAGTTGGATTTTCTAGTTGGTATGGGGATATGGGCTTATACTTAGTTTAGTTTTCCCACTGTTTGTTGGGTTCTCATGGGTGCCCAGGCATGAGTGACCTGATCCAAAACCTGTGGGGTGGTGTCCTTAGTGGGATAAAGATTTTATGTCTCATGAATATGGAATCAATGGATTCTAGAAGGTACCCATTGACATGACTCCTTTATTATTTAAATGAGTCCATTACCAACCTCCTGATCAACATCTATTATATATAGGATAAATTTTCAATTTCATTTTGAGGAAAGTCTCCCAAAATGATTTGAAAGGATAATAGGTTTCTTTTACTTCTTCCCTACTATCTATCATTGGAAAAATGATTGTTGATGCTTCATTTCATGAAGGTATTTTTTTTGTGGCCTCAGGAGTTGGGATGGTAACATTGAGGTTGTAATCCAAGATCCATCCATTCATGAACTATCCTTAGAGACGTTTATTAGGTGATGGCATACTCTGTATAGATGATGATCCAACTAATACAATAGCTGACATGTACATTTTTTTAATAGAAGATTTCATTTTGAATTGATGTGTCTTTTGTTGAGTTTTCTTGAAGGCTTCATAATAAAAACAATCATGAAAACCCATAAAAGTATAATCAAAAATAAATAATCACATGTGTAATTGATTACATTAAAGATTTCATGTTGGGCCAAATTTTTCTTCCTGAAATCACAGAAGATGAAAGTGCATAAAATGTAAGAAATTTTGAAATTTTGGTCATAAAGGATTCACTAAGGGTTCGCAATTTTTTCACACCTTTTTTATTTAGTGTGATTTCTAATGGGTTTTATTAATGATACTAGAAAAATCCAATGGTTCCCACATCTTTGATGGATCATGGACTTACTTTGTAAAGGTAGATGATTGTTGATCATTTTTTTCATGATGCTTAGGAACACACATTGGTCGATGGGATGGGGTTCAGGCTCATAACACCTTTTTTGGGGGAATTTTCAACTACTTTGGGAATCTCTTATAGATTTAATACATATTCATGGATCCTTCCCATACCCAAAATACAAGGACAAGAACCCTAATGTTAGTAATCATTTATTGTTATGTGTTTGGGTAAAACCATATGTATGTATATTAGTTTCTCCATAAATGAAACCATCTATATGTATCTGATGTTCTCTATCAATGGAACCCTATGTATGTATCATAGGCTCTATATTTTTTTTTCATTTTTTTTTCATTTAAGACACGAAATGGGGAGGAGGAGAGGAGGATATAGATTATCCCACATCAAAGGATAAAACAAGATGTTTTCCTTGATAATTCTATTAACATCAGGGCATACGTACCCACATAATAAGTGATTTTTATTTGAATAAGGAATAGACCCCACTATTGTTTGGTATCATGTAATGTCAGGGCCACTGTCTAAAATGGACAATTTAATGGAAATGACTCTAAGGTCAGGGTCCTAATTACTATGGGTATGCACAATTGTAAACATCTAAAATAAAATACATATTAGGTAGCTTAAGTATGGTACATCCTTTACTGAGGGAATACACAGTGGAATGGGGCACACAGTCTAGTCTGATGTTCTCTAATTGTACAAATCTAGATGCCTCATTTGAGTTTTGGATTTAGTTTCCTTTGTATGGGATACCTTGGTAAAGGGGTTCCCTATAATTTTTGTATGAGAATGACATGGGTATCATAGGATTCTTTTCCAATGTGATACTTGGGTGAGCTGGATTTGACATCGCCCAAGTGATACCTACAAGAGCTAGGTTGTGTCTTTCCCAAGTAATATCTAGGAATGATAGGTTTTTTCTTTCCCAAGTTATATTTGGGTGAGCTTTTTTGTGTCTCTCCCAAGTGATACCTGGGAGGAATGAGATATTTTTTCCCAAGTGGTACTTGGGTGATCTGGAGATGATTTCTTTCACAGAGAATAACCTGGGTGACAAAACTCAGGAGAGACTTTGTTTTGATCACTAATGGTCTCCTGTAGTTCTTTTCAAAGTTGTTCGTGCAAGTTTGCAGGTAGGGGATGGTTTATCTCCCTAGAGATATTATACTAGGGGATATGTGGGTCTCCATGAAGATTTTTTCATTATATGAACCTTAATGACCTCAAGTATTTTTCCCATATCTTAATTCCTTCTCCTTTTAAGTTTTAGTGAACTAATTAAGGATTTTAAAAACTTGGGTAAGGTATCTAAGCACACATATCGTTATTAGCTTGTTCGTCTTCCAAAAGTATTGAATGTGGATCCCAAAGGGTTTACTTATAGGAATCCATGGGACCCTAGGGCAAATAGGAAATTCATGAAAGTTACTCATGTAGGTAGTTCATGCAGGTCGCTCATGCAGTTTAGACTTGTAAGGGGTGATCGATGTAAGATAAACCTACATAGGATAGCTATCTATAGAAGTGAACTACATAGACTAGACATACATGAGTGAATAGCCATGCATGTTCAATCCATAAGGACAAATTGTGTGCATCCCAACAAAATCTAGTGCTCTGTATTATTCCATTATTCCTCCATGTATTAGAAATTTTTTACTTTTGAGAGTAACATATCACATCAAAAGGTAGTTCCAACACACATAGAGTAGAATAAATGATGGTTAGTATTGTTATTGGGCCTCTGGATGATAGAGTTGGGAAATTTTTACAGGTCATGAAATGCAGGAGGCGATGATATCCTTATGGTAGGGGTGGACGCTGCTCTCACCATAGTATGAGTACTCGATCTCAAGCTACTTGTTGTTTTTCATTTTTTTCATTTTGTTTGTCTATTTTGGGGAAATTTTCTGTCTTATATGTTCCTCCTCTTTAAAAATTTTTTTATAAAGGGACCATCGAGCTTATACCTTTATAAAAAAAGTATACATGTTTATATGTATTTATCGATATATATCTGTGTGTGTATAATACATTTTTTTACTCACCACCTGAAGTGATTGTTGTACTAGTAAAGACTTCACAAAATAACCAAGAGATAACAGATTCAAATCTCAACAAGAACATATATATTGAATATATGCATGGAATGCATGGTAGAAAATATCAAATAATAAATAATAACTATTTAATTAATAATTTATTATTAATAAGAGTAATAATTATTAAAATTTAATTAATTAATTTATATGAAAATATTTTAAAAAAATAAAAAATCTCTGATAAAAATTTCATAGTGGTTTTCAAAACACCAATGAAATCATTTCGCAATACTTTTTTAAAACCACTGTGAAATTTTTTTTACGGAACCAATTTTCCCAACAATTTTGAAAACTACTGGTAAACCCCAAAAAATGCTACTAAATACTATTTTTCTTGTAGTTCACCATATATATATACTTAATGTATATATATAACTGTTATTCCTCAATGAAAGTAATGAAAATATGCTATTTTTTGTTTTTGGATGTATGATACCTTTTATAATGGATTGGAGGAGATGAAAAGTTTTGATGCACACTTTTTACATGGACTTAAGTAGTTTTGTTTTTTTGTTATTTATTTTTTCATGTATTTTGGTCACATTTTGTACTTGACATATTCAAATTTTTATTCTATTTATAACTTAATTTTATAGATAATTTTTTTTCATGGTGGGTGGTTTTATAAAAATATTAATGGGTATGATTATTTATAAGTACCTTATTCAACCCATAACTTAATTTTTAGACAATAATTCATTTTATTTCACTTATGATGATCTTTTTAAGTTAAATTTTTTAGATAATTTGGTCATAATTCTTAAATAATAAAATCATATATTAAAATTTGTACACATCATCTTAGTTTATATGTTTTCAAAAATTTATTATTTATAAAAAGAAACTCATTTTATTTTCATGAAAAATCATCATGATTTTAAATTTAACTTCATTGTTGTTTCTAATCATCCTTAAACCCTGTTAAAAACATTTAAAAAGGTGATATTATCCCAAAAGGATAAATATGGTACATATAAAAGTAATGTAGAATCCATTTATTCTACTTCAAAATGATGAGATCATAAAAGATATTTTTCTTTTAACATAATAAACTGTGTACTCAAGTAATTGGTTACTTAGACGTGAAATCATCTTTACTTACCAATGATTTTAATAAAACACTTTATAAGAAATAAATAAAGGTAAAATTTTAATCATTTGGGCTTATTAAAAACATGAGAACCCATGAAAACCATTTTCTTAAAAAATCCCTTTTAAACATTAAGAGAATAATTTAACCTTTAACAAAAGATATTGCCTTATTAAATAAATCTATTTCCATAAAATATAATTATCAAGAAAACATTCATGGAGGTTCCTTGTCACATCATCCTAATAGAACCCTTAAAATAAGCTTTATAAATGTAATAACCTGCATGATTATCTTTTGATATAATTATATAGAGAATATAATAATTACCCAATTAATTAGTGAGATATATGAGGATCATCCTCCATAAGAGTTACATAGGGATAATATATCATTCAAAAACAATTTCCAAGGACCATAACATTCATGAAACACATTAAAGGTTTCATTACCATAATAAAATACATAAAACTATCCTTTTAAACCCTTAAGTAAAACAATTTTAGAAATTGATATATCCATTTACATTAAAATTATATTTTAAAAACTAAAATTTTAACAACCCTGATAATGATATAATGAATCGTTTTTTTATTTATTAATATGAATTAGATATTTATATTCATTATAAAAACATTAAGTTATTTTTCTATCAAAAAAGAAATAGTTTTAACTAAACACATTAATAATATGTATCTTATTTAAAAATTTAATTTAAAATTATTAAAATTTGAGTTTTTAAATATGAATATCACCTTTTACATATTAAAATAAAAATTAAGCTACGGTTAAATTTTTTAATTTTCAGAATTTTATTTAGTGAATAGTTAAAAATACCAATTTTTTTTAAAAAAATTATTTCTTATTCAATAAATTAAGTAATTTAAAAGTAATATTATAGTTTAAATATGATTTAATGTAACATAAGTATTATTTATTTATATTATATCCACTTAATTTCATTTAATGAACTTTTTCTTTGTTTTTAGCATATTTTTTTATTGGTTTTAAAAATGGGTTTTTCAAAAAAAATGTTTTAAATTACATAATATTTCTCCATTTTAGTTAATTAAAATAATTCCTAGTCAGGAATTTTTTTAATGAAATTTATATATTATATATCATTAAAAATTAATTTATTTCCAACTAGTAATTATTATTACTCATATAGTTAATATAAAAGCATCTTTTACTCGAAAAATACTCTCTTTCAAAATCCAATGTTTTCATCGCATCTGTGAGTTTTGTTTTAAATTAATTTTTTTTCACTTATGTGAATTGAATTGTTTAAAATGGATTACATATTTTTAATTAGAATAATTTTAGTTTTCTAATAATTTCAACATAATTTTTGACCAAAATTAATTATGAAAACAGTAAAAATTAATTACTATGGTTAATGTAGAAATGGATTTACTATGTACGGAAAACTACCACCTTGCGAATCGATGTAAATAAATTTTCCATTATAACCTCTCACAGTTGGGTATAATGTTGTACATAAAGTATATATGTGGTATTTATAATATATTTATAACTTTTTATTCACTATATCATATATAATATTTTTTAAATTTACATTCCTTAGAGGATATGATAACGTCACTCGTGTATACAAGGGACTACCGCCTAACGAAGCGATGTTAATCATTTTTCACTAACATTTTACATAGAAGGTAATAAGGGTAAATATAATAAAAATATGTGATATAATAGGAATAATTATGATGTTCCTGGAATATTTTTCATTCTGAGAAGATAATTAATCATTTTTTCAAACCTTTTCACTCATTGAAAAATGATAATGTCATTCAGGAATGTTTGGACTACCTCTTTCACGAAGTGATGTGGATATAATTTCTTCAAAACACCACATGGATGATATATATAAGTATATTTAAAAATAATATTTTATATATTATATTATTATCAATTTTTGAATATAAAATATCACTTACCTTTTTTCCTTAATGATCATTAAAAAATGGAAACATTACTCTAGCGTATGTATGACCTATTGTCTCCATTATTGTAACACACAACATTTCTCAATACCATATTTTATAATTGGTCTTAAAAGTATATTTTATTTATAAATATGATATATATTTCATTATTATTATTCTAAATATGTTTAAATAATGACCTCTTTGATCATAGTCAACCTATCAAAGTCATTTTTCACACATAAGCCGAATATGGTCCAAACATCAGATGTAAAATTAATTGATTATTTAATTGTATATGACATGGTAATAAATATAATATAATTAATAAAAAACATGAAAAATTTTATCATTCAAGTAAATAATTAACATAAGTTTATTATTCATGAAGATAAAGATACACGTGACAAGTCAGACTCATGATGAGGGACTTCATCTCAATTTCCCTTCATTGATGTATATTTTGATGTTATACACCTTTATTATTTTACAATATGTATATACAAACCCTTTAAAATTTTATATAATTAATTTATATATTATCATGATATTTAATTTTTTGTTTAATCGTATTCTTTAATGGGTCTAAGTATTCAATTCTTTCCCAAGTGAGGATGGACTTTTATTTTTAAAAAAATCTTTTAATGTTTTTACTTCTAACAAATTCTATTTCATGTCCATGTTTTTTAAAATTTATTTTATGAAATTTTTTATATGTATATAAAATATTTTTAATGTACATTTTAGGTCACTTTTACTTTTATAAAATTTTTTAATGAATAATTTTTACATGTTTTATACTGAACATTTTGACAAATGACAAAAGAAATGTTATATTTTAACATTTATGGTGAAAATTACTTTTTCACCATTATGTAAATTTGCTAATTTCTAGTTTACATTAAAAGCATTCATTTATTCTTAAAAGAAAAACAATTTTACCATTTTGGTTATTTTTATATTGAAAATGGATTTTTAACTGAAATGGTATTTTGATATCCAAAAGGGATTTTATTACGAGTTTAAAAGCGTTTTTCAAATGTTTTATGATGGTAAATTAAAAAAATAAAAATTTCTTATTCATGATATGGTACTTTATAATTATAAAAGAGAAACCTTTTCAGCTAGATATCATCTAATGATCACATTATATCTTATATAATGGTGAGCCCAGATAGCACCATGTGAGCCTGTTATAGCTTAAATGATGGGTGCACCAAGATAGTGATTCAATAAATTGGGTCACATTCCTCGTCTTAAAAGTAAATGAGTTAAGAGTTTAAAATAAATTATCCTATGTATTGAACTAGGATCCAATTACTTCTAAAAAATTTTAAAATGTGTTATAAATATGATGCTCTTAGTTACCAAAAGGTCTTTTTAATTTTCTATCTACGGGTTTTTTAAAGTTTAATTTGAGAAAAAAAATTTGTGCTTTCATGTAAAAATGTATTATTTCATATATTGAAATAACATTGAAGATAAAAATAAAACATACACGAGTTTCTATGTTTTCATCTAAATAATAGTTTTATTTCTTTTTATATCCCTTACTATGCTTTTAGTGCTATTCCCATTTTTTTTAAAAAAATCAAGGTATTTAGGGATGGATGAGAGAAAGGAAGACATTAGTTTGATAGTTATGAAGATTTTTTAAATGAAATAAAATCATTTTTTAAATATTTTATATATTGATGAAAATGGATAAAGATCTAAAGTGTCAACTTTGTATTATATGGTTTTAATATGTATGAGTTATGGCATAATTCTCTTAAAATCTAAACATGAAAATATACTAAAATGTATGATAATGAATTCTTCACTTCAATAAAAATATTTTTTAATATCTATGTTCAGGTCCTTATAGTTTGTAACAAATGTTAGTTTAGATAAATTTATTGTTTAGGATAATGACAACAGCTTACCCCTAAACGATTTTTTTTTATGGTTATGTTGAAATGATAGAGAATTTAATGATTACCATGTTGCTTTATCAAAACTATTTCTTATCAAAATGGTTTTACACAGAGGAAATAGGGTATTTGTAGTGGAAAGGAATTTATAGGACAATATCCTTCAAAATCAACATCATAATAAGGTTATAATTGAAATTGGAGAGTTTATTAGATTAATGACTCAACTGACACAAGATACTAATGGTGGTGGTATTCATGCTATAGAGGAGCTTGATCCAATAGTCTAGCATTTTATGAGATAAAACCTCCATCATTTGGTGAATCCTATGACCCCATGATAACTAAACTATATATTGATTCTCTAGAGAATATATTTGATTTCATGAGATATCTATAATGTAAAATGTTAACTCTTTATGTTTATCTTTTTGAAGGTGAAGCTAATTGATTATGGTGTTTGGTTAAGAATTCCAGTGAGAAATATGATATAGATTCTGTGGAATAGAAAAAATTTAAAGATATTTTCCTTGATAAATATTCCCCTAAGGTTTTTTAAATCCATATGAAAAAAAAATTCCTTTAACTGAGGCCAAAAGATGATGATTTTATAGCTTCATATAAAGAAAACATTACAAGAATGGATAGGTTTATTCTAGATTTTATTCGGGAAACTAATAGAAAAATTAATATATTTTACTCAGGGTTGAATCCAAGTTTATGAATAGAATTGGCCACATGATAATTTATATGTTATAATAAACTAGTTTTTTGTGTTGAGAATGTTTATATGGAGTTTTCAGACACGTATGTTCCTCAAGGTAAACATTATAATAAAATTTCAAGGTGGTAGGTAATATAGAAGCAACAAGATAATAATTCCATAGGTAAGCAACCAAAATGTTAAAAGTGTGAAAAATGACTATTCAAGGAATGTTTGATAGGATCTTGAATGTTTGTTTTGGTGTGGTTAGTACGGTTATAAGCTCTGGATTGTAATGAAATGAGTCCTAAAAAACCAATGAATGGGGTACCTAATATCCATCCTATGGGGAGGTGTTTTTGTTTTAATGGTTTTGAAAATTATGCTAACATGTGCCTAAAGATATTTTCATAACATAAAAATCATCCTGGTCGGAAACAAATTAGTGTATAAAAGTAATTTTCTACAACTATTATTGATGTCAGACTATCAAATGTAGTGGAGAAAGGATTGTTACTTATGTATTGAAATTATTCAATTGCCCTGTTTAATTGTGGTTCTTCACATTCTTACATTCCTGAGAAATTTTCATGTAAAATAGGAATATCACCATATAAAAATAAGATATAACCTTTGGTTAAATTTATGGGTGTAAATATTAAAGATACCATGATTTTTAGGAATATACATATTGTTATCAATGGGATAGTATTTTCTACAAATCTTATTGAACTGGACATGGTAGAGTCTTATATCATTCTTGGTATGGATTGGATTTTAGTTTATCATGATAATATATATTAAAGAGCTAATAAAGATTTGTCCAGTGATTTCATGCCATTGATAACATACCAATAAGCTGAGAAATTGATTTGAGGTTCCAGTGAAATTAATCTATATCATATTGTTCAAAATAAATAAACTATTCCTATTAGTGATGTTACATTAGAAAATGAATACATGGTTGTTTTTCCTAATGATTTGTCTTGTGTTATTCATGCTCATCAGTTTGAGTTTACTATTGAAATAGTAATTAATGCTACTACTATTTTTAAAACCTCTTATCAAATCAAGTGGAACTATTAGAATTGGAAAATAAATTATAGGAGTTATTAGATAATGGTTTCATCCCACCTAACACTTCAACATGGGGTGATCGTATTGTGTTGGTTAAAAATAAATATGGTCCAATGATACTTTTCATTAATTATAGGGAATTGAGAAACATTACCATTAAGAACATGTATCATTTACCTCATATCGATGAATTTTTTATCAGATACAAGGATCTTAGTATTTTTTTAAAGGTTGACTATAGTTCTAGGTACCAACAATTGAGAATGATGGAATCAAACAATCCAAACACTATATATGAAACTAGATATGGGAATTATGAGTTTTTTGTTATGTCATTTGGGTTGTTTGATAAACCTTATGTATTTAATGACCTAATAAATATATATTTTTTTAGTTCATAACAAGTTTTTGATTGTTTTTATTGATTAAATTTTGGTATATTCTAAAATTAAATAGGAACATGAAAGACACGTAATGATTTTTTTGGGAACCATAAGAGAAAAAAACTATTTGGGAAATTTAGTAAGTGTTAATTTTGGTTGAATATAAATTGTTTCCTTATACATATTGTTTCTAAAGATGGCATAATGTTTGACCCTTTGAAAAAAAGTTGTTAAAGAATGGACAAGACCCAAAAATATAATATAGATTCATAGTTTTCTAGGATTATCATGTTACTACTGACAGTTTTTTGAAATAATCGCTTAGTTATATATCCCACTAACTAAGTTAACTAAAAACGATGTAAAATTTATCTAGAAAAAGGATGTGACTATTTTTTCAGTAACTAAAAAGAAGATTGTTGAATGATAATATTTTTCCCTATATTCTATAAATAATAAATGTTTCATCTATAATTATTCTTTATGGAATGTAATTGGTTTTTTCCTCCTATAGAATGATCATGTAATTATTTATTCTTCATGTCAACTGAAGCCTCGTGAGTTAAATTACTCTACACATGATTTGGAATTAGATATTGTGTTTTTTTAATTTTAAAATTTGGATGCATCATTTTACTATAGTAAAGCATCAAATATATTCTAATCAAAAAAGATTGAAGTATATATTCACTCAAAACGAATTGATCATGAGATAAATAAGATGTTTGGAACTAATCAAGGATTATGATTCCATGATTGATTTCCATCCGAGAAGAAAAAAACAATGTGTTTTATTATTTATGTTCAATGAAATTAATTCTAAATTAACCCTGTTAAATTTTTAACATGACCACTTGGTTAATGATTTCATAAATTTTTTCCTAGATGTTGTAGATACTAGAAAATCCTATTTTTTTAGGTTTTAGTATTGTTTTTCTTGTGAGAAAGAATAAATAAATCCCATAAAAAGGATAAATATTTTTTTTATTAAAGGTAGAATCCATTAATAAGTGTAAGTTTTGTGATTTAAATATCGATAAATATGGTTTTTTATAGGAAAAAATATTATATATTAATTATGGTTCTTATTTTAGGAATCATTTTCTGAGTGAACTTAATATTTCTCTATTTTATGTTTATCCGGGAAGAACTAAGATGTATAGAGACCTTAAGGATTATTACTAGAAGGAAGAAATGTCAAGAGACATCACTGACTTCTTTATGAATTTTATGACTTGTTAGTAGGTTAAATAAGAATTAATGTTATCGAAGGGGGTGATTCCACCTTTTTTAATGCTGTAATGGAAATGGGAAAATATATTGTGAGAAGAGTGACCACCATCCAGACTAACCGCCAGCCTGACTCACTTCTAGCCTGACTCGCCACCATCCTAACTCATCACTAAACTATAAGTTTTCACCAGTTCAAGACACCATTGGAGTGTGTATCACAACTATATCAAGACACCTCCAGAGTGTGTCTCACTGCCAGATCGAGTCACCACTAGTTTAAGACACTGCCAGGTTGTTTCACTATTACTAAGACTCATCACAACTATTTTATATTTATTTTTAATTAAACATCTCTGAAAAATATTTTATAGAATTTAATTCCCAAACTTATTTTTAATGATTATTCATTCATTACTCGACATAGATTCATTAAAATTTGTATCAGAATGTGTCGTATGAGTAGAAGAAAAATTGGTGGATTCTCTTTGCTAATACTGATGATAAAAAGATCAAGTAGATTCCCTCATACAGATATTTGATGTTCTAAACAACAAATATACACATCTATGTGAAGAGATATGAGTTTCTATGAAGTGTGCCTTACGTTAATAATTATTACTAGTGATCAACTGTAGATGAAGAAAAGCACATTGAACATATAGAAAACATTATACACATTCATAATAAGGAATTTACAACACTCTATTATATAGAATATTTCATAAAGATGACCCGATCTGTATTTCAAACTACATTCAAGGAGTCATGAGATACATTTATTATTAGACAGAGCAACACTATTATTTCTTAAACCATTACTTGATCTTCTTGTTTATTTAAATTAAATTATAATTAGTGAGTGTATACTCTATATTTCTTCAAACACACTGTATCCTACTTTAAACTGGAAGATATTTAGAAATCTTCAGTCATAAATTTCACTCCTGTTTTCCATGATTATTGTGTAAGATGTCCCTGTGTGGCCTATTATCTTTTATACTCCCATGATTACTATATAATAGGTTTCTATATGTCTTGGAAAGGTTCCATACTATTGTAAAACTGATCTATGTTTTGGATCAAAAGTTTATTTTTATATAAACCTCTTGGTAGCAGGTGATTTCTAAGTGGAGAGGACTAAGTCTCATCTTGAGAATGAACCTCTTATTTTCATTTCCTATGTGTTTTTTCTACTCTATTTTCTATACTTTAAAACTGAATCTACTTTAAACTTTATAAAAAACCATTACATTGATAAATTATCTTAATTATTTTTTATATGAGATTTTGATTGAGTAAATCTATTTTAAAATAATTTTCACTGATACATAATCAATATTTTGAGAAATATTTTAAAAGAGTATTACTTATATCGATATTCTATTTTGATAATCTAAGCCATATTTACATTAATTGGTAGATTTTATTTAAATCATTTTAATAAAAAAAATTATTGGGTACTAAATTCACCCCATCATGAGATACTCACTCCAACCAACATTACTTTTAGTACCTCATCCATGAAAAATTCATCTTGAATATCCATTTCATGGAGTAAGAGATAAAGTGAAAATTCACAAAAGCACAACAAATGAATGATATTATACTTATAAAATGTAATGAAATTAGGTAAATGAATTTTGATCTTTTCTTAATATTGATAGTAAATGAATCCATCATCTTTAGAAAAAGGCTCTAGAAATAAAGTTTTATCGTTTTACCTTCAAATCTGATGAATTGATGGTATTTTCACCCCTTACTGATTTATGATTTTTTGGTCATTAATTTTCTCATGTTTATGTTCTATATCACTATATATTATTCTATGGATGTTATTTTTCTCATCTATGTAAATAATTCAACTTCCCACCAAATTTCTCTAAATCCGAGAACATGATTATGTGTTATTTTAGGTAACCTTAATGTTTCCCACTTCCCATTTTTGAAATAAGTTTAATTATCCCTCCGAACATTGTGGGTTTTCAATACAGGTATTTTAAAATATTTAACCCTTGATGTCTAAGATAAAATTTACTAAGAGAAATTTATTTAAGTGGTATATAATATGACTCCTCAAAAAATTATAATATTATTGTCAATATATTTCTTAACATGCAGAAATGAGCTTTAAGTGAGACCCAATATTCTATTAAAATATTATTATTTAATATAAAAGCGATCTTATATAAATTGAATATATGTGTATGAGTCAGATTAATGTTTTTTTGAAAAATATGAATCAATGTTTTATATAATTTATTTATTAAAAACTAATTAGTACTCGATTTTTAATACATTCATTTAATGATTCAAAAATGATTTTTTCTTCAAAACCAATTTTATTGCATTTTGTGCAAGGAAATTTTAATTAAATTATAACACATTTATAAATTTTATTGAAATAATTATATGAAAATTAACATAAGGTTAATTTTTTGGATTTTTTCAGAAATGATATTTTTTCAATGAGTAGTGAAAAATACTGATTTTTTAAATACTCTCATTTATTTTAATTATATTAAAATTCACATTCTAGTTTGGATATGTTCTTAAAGTGATATTTAACCCATTTTATTTTGAATAATTTAATTAATTCCATTTTAATTAGAAATATTGATGATTTTGATATAAGTTATTTTTTATTATTAAAAACACATTTTTTATAAAAACTGTTTTCCATTGGTTTTTAAAAATTTATATTAATATTTATTTCTAATACATATATATATTTAATATTGAAAAATGAATATAATATTTTTAATAATTAGGTTCATATTTTATAAATTGTTCCTTTCTTTTTTTCATTATTAATAGTAACAATTGTAAATATGTGTCACCATGGTAAGGGTAAAATGTATAAAATAGGGTTAAAACTATGATATACAATCTCAAAATCACCCCGACACTTTACCTTATTTCATTTTAATGGGAAACATTATAACATATATATCTAAAATTCAAATATATGGATTTTATTTTCATTTCCCTTGATAATGTCATTTATATTATCTTAGGTAAATAAAATTACAAAATGTCATTGTATTGTTTTTATTTCTTTTATATTATCATATAGTGATAAGAATTTGTTTTAAAGGAATATAAAAATTTATTTTGAATATGATTAATGTATTTTTATTCAGTTAATTTATTTTTAACTTTTAGTAATGGTATAATTATGTTAAATTCTTATACAACGTTGATATAGTGCTTGTGCAAGCAGTAGAGAAATAAAAGTAATTTCTTTAAAAAAAATAAAAAAGTAATGTTTTTGAAATAAATACGGTATAACATGAATTTTATGGATAAAAATCATATATATATTTTTGGTTAAATATTTCATATTCGAATTAATTTATTATCCAGATTCCATTAATGTAAAATTAAATGAATAGTTCCAAAAATGACATTAATAATATTTTATAAAAATTATATTTTATTAAATTATTTGAAAAAAATACATTTAAAGAGGAAAATTATGATGATATATGGTCAATAATGACATATCATGTTAATTTATGAAACAATTGTGACCTTATAAGTAAAATTTTAGCCCTTTATGATTGAAAAGGTTTTCACCATGGTTAAGGACAAAACAGTCTTACCAAGGGTTAACAAAAAATGATAAGGGTTAAAATGAACTAAAAATATTATTAAACATAATTTCATAGTTTTATTAGGACTTTACACTTATCACCATCTAATATGAGTTATTTTTTATATATGTTTTCAAGAAAGTGACTAAATAATATTTTAAAACATGGAAAAATTACAACTGCGCCACTCACATAAATTATAAAAGGACACCTCCTCTCCTCAATTATTTACAAAATTTTAGGAATATAGCTCAAAAAACCCTAACCATTTTTATTCTTAAATTTCCAAGCCACATAAGAGAGAATATAGTCTTCATAAAATAATATTTCAATGTTCATTAAGAAGGATTTTAAAGGAAGTCTATAAAAAGGAGGTAGTCGTATTTACCGAGTCTTTCAATTTTTTTCTCCTATTTTTCTATATCTACTGTGACCATATTAAAATAATAAATCCTTTATTATAAATACAACAATATGTTATTATGATTGTTGGGAAAATATTTTCCACCTACCTTCCATTGTATGAAAAGTGAAAACATCTCTCGTGCATATATACGACTTACTGTATCCATGTAATAATGTATTTTTATTTTCATCACTATTTTAATTGGATTGTTATAAATATAGAACTAATATATATATATATATATATATATATAATATTAATTATATAGTTATTCTTATGGAATTATAATATCACATATTCCTTTTTACCTTTCAATCTATTCGAAAATAATAACGTCGCTCGTGTGTATGTGTGTACCACCACCACCACGAAGTTATGTGATTAATTATTAATTTACAAATTGAATGGATGGTAATAAGGAAAAATTCAATGAATATCTATGAAATATATGATATAATAATTCTTCTGGAATTTGAATTATTATTTACTTTATTTTGTTCCATCTATCAAAAAGTGAAAACATTGTTCAAAGATACGTACAACCTACCATATCCACAAATGGTGTAATTTAATTTTTGACATATATATTTAATAGATGGTTATAAGTATATATAATGAATATATATTATATTAATACCATGATTATAATTATGGAGAATATGGAACCAGGATCAATGTATAAGGAACAAAATTTCTGAACTGATATATCTAAGAAAAATGAAATGGTTAACACAAAAAAAGATGATTTTTATATGGAATTAATAATAAATGGGTGTTGAAATTGTATATGTGGATCATATATGATATTATAAGTATGAATAGTATTATTCTATATAATTATAATAAATTTAAATTTATTATAAGGGATGTTAAATCATGTTCATCTAAGTGGAAACATACGGTAAGATATTTATTAACTTAATTTCCATTCATTAATGGTTACCACTCATTTCCAAATTGAATGGATGGTAATAAGGAAAACATTAATGAATATATAAGATATATATGTTATAATAATTATTCTGGAATTTGAATTATTATTTACCTTTCTATTTTATCATCTATCAAAAAGTTAAAACATTGTTCATGCATACGTACGACCAACCGTTACCATGAACGGTGTAATTTATTTTAAAGAAGATAGAACTAGGATCAATGCATAAGTAAAAAAATTAATGAACTGAAACATATATGAAAAACCAAATGGTTAACCCCAGAAACTATGTTTTTAGTAAGGAATTAATAATAAATGGGTGTTGGAATTTTATATGTGGTTATGGAATTTATCTTGAAATAATCACTTTATTATGATCATTTTTAATTAGACATCACATTTATCATAAATATATATATTCTTTGTATCATAAATATGATTATTTTATAGCCCATTTACCTTTTAAATATTATTGTTTACTTTGAATTTAATTTTATCAATTGAAAATTATTGATAAGTTTGTATTCTTTACTAGATATAGATATTTTTTTATAAGGCATACTATTTAAGAATTTAATTGATCACTCAATATATGGGGTATATATTGGATATGTAGTGATGAGTGCGATACTATTATAGATATCACCTCGATGCATCTTTAAGCTTTATGAGATAAATTAGTTGTCCAAATTAAATGTGTTTTTACCCATAGTTTTAAACTATCTTGGTGCAAGGTATTGATGGTATAAATATCAATATTTCTAAGATAATTATGTCAAATACTAAGAATACTTCCTATAAAATTAAATTACTATTATCCATGAGATTATTGTATTGATATTATCCGTGGATGCATTTCGTGCTCATGTTATTGATGAAATATCATGTATTTTTAGGTATTTACCATTTATGTAGATTATTCTTTATTTACTCATGATGGAATATATTATATGTAACACTTAATGTGCATTAATCCAACCCATATTTTATTTTTTTCCTTAGGATATGAATAATAATTCTTTTAATGGGTTCAAGGATGTGGATTTTTTTATTTACTATGATTTATATTTTATTCCCAATGTAAAATGAGTATCATGTAATTATTGATCTCTAAGACTATTAAACTAATCATTCCATTTAGATTAGATTAATTATATCTATGAAATTGTAATGTTCTAGACACTATATATATGTTATTGGATTTATGTTTGTTATAGTCGTCATCAATATAAGTTTAGTACAAACCTGAGGAACTAGATTTAGGAAAACATATATTAGGGAAATAGAAATAAAATATATTTTGAGGATATGTATAATTGTTTAATAACATCCTAAATTTTTAGTATGGATAAGATTATGTGTTTTTTCAAGAAACTACATCCCTTTATGGATATTATGAGTAGATTTGGCTCTGGAACAGTTGTACTTTGGGGTAATAACTTTTAAAAGGAATCATTGGGCTTTGACATGATTATCACCTTGTTCATGAAAAAAAGTTTTTCTATACACCTAATTTGACACTCTTGTGGGATATGATTGGGTGAATTCAAATTTTATTTATAAACCATTATAAAGAATTTAAAAAAATTCTAATGATTTAATGATATTCCTAAAGAATCCAAATTTACTATTTTTGAGATTGACAATGCATAAATATTTAATTTATGTTAACTATTACAAGATATTTAAACTTATAAATTATGATATAAAATTCATAATATTATGACCTAATTTAGTATATTGCATTATTTAGAAATGGAACCTGAGAGAGAGAAGAGTATTAATAGTCATGGATAATGTAGAGATTTCCCTTTAGAGCAAGCCAATATATTCAGTATTGGAACTGATAGGATCATGAAAACATTAAAAAAACTTAATTAGGTCATGAAAAATAACTCTTCCTGAATGGAGCAACCTGTTTCTCGATAACATAAATCTCTTATATCATATTGATTCATGCAACAAAAGCACCCATCATTTAGTGGGACTAATAATCCTGTGGTAGCTGAGAAATTGATTAATTCCCATGAAAAGATATTTCTATCCTTGGGATATGATGAAAAGGAAAATATTATATATACATCATATTATCTCAATGGTGATATTGATCAATGGTGGTATTTTATCCACATTACTATAGAGGAAGTTGAAATAGAACACAAGGAAAAGAGTGCTTCTAAAGTAACATTCTTCAAAAATTATTTACCTCATGAGCAAAAAACTAAATTGAAGAGAATGTTTCTCATCTTGAGAAAAAATGAATAAGAAATTATTATGGAGTATGATGATACCTTTAAAAGACTACATAATTATTCCATATTTTACATAAGAAATAAGGAATGTAATATTGTCCATTTCTTTAAATGGAATAATCCATATCTCTAAAGGGAATTGGATTCTAATAGTTTTTCATCATATGATGAATTTTTTTATATTCCATTAAAATAGAGAAGTATTTTTATAGATACTATATATTAAAGGAGAATAAAGAGAATAAGATATAATATTTTCACTATGAAAAATAGGTCACATAAAATAAGAAGAAGAAAATGAATCAATTTCCATCATGTGAAAATTATGGTAATAAATATCTTTGCAAAATTTTAAAGGGCATGGGATTTTGTCATAAGTGTAGTGATAAAGGTCATATAACTAATAAATTAAAGTGGAAGAAAAAATAAATTATTTACAAAGTTTCAATTATAGAGAAATGGTTCATTAGTCACTCCAATTTCAAATGATTCATGAGATCATACTATATACGAGGATAAGGGGAGAAGGCCAAGCTTATGCAATCATTGTAGCTGAGGTGGATGTTCCCAATGATGTGGTGGATGGTAAATTAATGATAGCATCAAATTTAGATAAGGATTTATTGGGTTATGGATCCTCTCACTCTTTCATATCGTCCATATTTTCTAAGAAAATTTTGCATCTCCCTATAACCTTATGAAGGGAGTAGTTAGTCAAAAACCATAATGTAAATCTCATAATGACAAGGATGTGTAAGAAAGTACCCATTATGAAACATAAACATGCTCTATTTTCTAAAGTTATTATCATACCCATGGTTTACGTTGATAGAATCCTTATTATGGAATATATTTCAAAATATGATAAAAAAATTTATTCCAAAGAGAAGGAAATTACTATTTACAATGAAGATGATGAATTACTTATCTTTAAAATGAATAACTCGTCATCTGAGTTATTTACAAATCCATCCCCAGTAGCACTTTGTAATGAAATTCTTAGGGGTAGAAAATGAAACAAAATATATGGATGGAAAAGTTAACATTCAAATTGAGGATGTACCTATTTTCAGGAATACATTGATGTATTTACTGAGTAATTATAGGACATCCACCAGAGCATGAATTTGGGGTTTCCATTCATATAATCCTCAATGAAAGACCTATATCAAAGACTCCTTATAGAATTTCCACTATATAATTAGTGGAGTTAAAGAAAAAAATATAGGATTTGTGTTATAAGGGATTTATTCACCCAAGTATTTCACTATGGGGAGCCTATATTCTTTTCATCAAGAAGAAATAATGACCCATGAGGCTATGAGTTGATCATAGAGAAATATATACTATTATGATAAAGAAAAAATATCCTCTATCTCTCATTGATGAATTATTTGATTAACTTCATATGGCTCAATACTTTTCAATGATTGAACTTTCATATAGGTATCATCAATTGTGATTAAATTATTAATAAATTCCAGAAAATAACATTAGAAATACGGTATGGAAAATATAATTTTAAAGTAATTCTATTTGGATTGATTAATATACAATCATTTTTATGAATCTAATGAATATATTATTCAAATAATATCATGAAAATTTCATTTTTGTATTTATTAATGGTATTTTGGTATATTTTAGGATCTATAAGGACTATTACAATCACTTATAGATCATTCTCAAGACTCATAGAAGAAAAGAGTTATATGTAAAATTTAGAAAGTTAGAATTTTTTCTTTTGGATGTTTCTTTACTTGGATATGTTACATCCAGAGATAAAATCTCAATTAATCATGTGAAGACAAATTCAGTTAGATAATTTCCTACACCAATGAACATAACTAAGGTATGCAGTTTCATTGGGTTTTCATGTTACTATTGGCGATTCATTTAGAATTTTCCCCGATAGGATGACCCATTAATTAAGCTTACATGTAATGTGGTTAAGATTATTTGGATAATGGAATGTGAAGAATGATCTGAATAATTGAATAAGAGATTGGTCAATGCTTTGATTTTGACTCTATCATTTGGAAATGATGAGTTTGTGATACCTATTAATGCATTGAAGAAGGGACTTAGTTTTTTCCTTATATAGAATGATAAAGTTATTTAATATGCATTAATTAATTTTAGGACTCATGAACAAAACAATGAAAATCATGATCTTGAGTTAGAATTCACAGTATTTTCTTTGAATGTTGGAGAAATTATCTTTATGGTAAATGATGTGAGATATAAATAAACTATATAACCCTAAAATATATATTTTTACATAAATAGGACAACATGCGATAAAGGTGATGACTTGAATTACTCAAGGATTATGTTTCCTCAATACACTACCACTGCGGGAAAGAAAACTAGGTAGAATATGCTTTCAATAGGAAAGATCTTAGAGTTATAACCCAAATGAGGATTGATATGAATCCTCTGTTCATGGATCTAGTAATGACTGATATGAGATTTATTATGGAAGAGGATCCATAATTTTTTTTTCAAATGATTGAGAAACCATCTTTATTGGAAATGATAAAAAGTTCCCAATTAGATAATGAAAATTATCAAAAGAAAATTAATTCCATGTGTAACATCCTGGATTTTTCAGGCATGATCAATTTAGTGTTTAAGGGTTTGATTTTAGGTTCAGATCTATTTTGGAGTTTTTTGATGGGTTTTATGCTTTTCACTACCCATATGGGAAATTTATGCAGTAATTGTATGGCTTACAATATAAATGTATATCTGAAAAAAATTCATGAAAACAGTTTATATAATAATAATCTTATAATATGTAAAATCCTTTTTATGTCATAAATTCATTTTATGTTGTAAGAACCACATTAACGTTCTAAAAAAATCCTTTTAGAAAAAAAATAAATCTCACCCAACGGGTTTTTGTGTGTACATAATCATAGGGTGTTTATGCTATAAAATAGGGGTTCACATCATAAAACCTATAGCCTAGCAGGTTTAACCATGCAACATTTCATATTTTTTTCATTCTTCATGCAGGTTATCCTCTCTCCAACCCTCCTTCATTCCTGGAGAAATATGGGAATCTTATATAATTTCAAATAATTTAATTAAGTGATTGATCTCTGTAGTGGTTTCATAGCTTCTCTTACTTATGTGGCCTATCCGCCTCTTCATTGCCTTTTGATCATGACAGTGTTTTGGCACTAAATTTGGTATTTATCAACACTTTAGTGATGTTTTGATTGATTTTATCTAGATTCATTGTGTGATATAGTCTTATAGGATAACCCTTGTGTTTTTTGTAGTGTGACATACATGTACATTGAGGTATGCTATGACCTATCCTCTATAACATATTTTTTTCTTATGTAATTTGATTCTATGTTGTGAGAATCAATTTTAAGGCCTCCATGTGTTGTCCTTCTTTCCTAAAGGTGTGTGTGGATCCCTTTGCTGGTTTTTTAGACCTGTGATGAGGTAGATGGTTCAATCACTATCTTATTTTAGATGAACTTTATTACTTTAGATTTATAAATTATATTATAAATGTAATTATCATGATTTTGTTGTGTGTGTGTAAACATGTTTATGAGAAAAGGTATGCTTCACCTAGTTTTGGTAAAATAAAACATATTTTCAAAGAATTGTGAAATGGATTTATGAAATGGTTTTCAAATCATGTTTTTGATGTAAACATTTAAGAAATGCTGCATAAGGAAGCCTTGGTTACTTTGGTGGAAGGTTTAACAATAGGCCTCATCCATTATTACCATTGGAGGGGGAGGGTGTTCATTCATGGGGTTTTTTTCTCTTCTCCCTCATCCAAGTTTCCTATTTAATTATTAGAAACTATTAGTAGGTTCAATTTATATGGTGTTTCTCTGCTCCCTAGATTCGATGCATATGTATTGGGGATTGATGTAGATGATTTTCTATACTAGGGTATGAGTGTTATAACTAGTATGAACTATTGTGATCCTTAGTGTGATTTACCCATGCTTTAGTTTGTATTATTTGGTTTTGATTGCCCTATTTAATATATGTGATATGCTTTGAAACTTTTTAACCTGAATTATTTTATAACTGTGGAAAAAGGGGAACATTTTACCATTATTTTGATGTAATAACTATTTAATTGATCATCAGACCTTGTTTTCTTTAAAATTGATAATGTTTGGTTTGTATATAGATACTAGTTATGTAAAACCTAGGATGAGATCCTACTAATCCTGTTTATCTTACACCCTATACACCCCTCCAATGGTGTGTAGAAAAAATTATGTCTTTCGATGTAAGGAAAGGAAAGGCTCTGCAGTAAGGAAGTGAGGTTTTTTTAGATGGGTGTGGGTTGCTGGTGGTGATATGGTAGGACCTTGACCACATTATTATATAGAGTAGTTATTTTCTATTTTATTTTTCCTTTTCTATTGTACTTTTACTTCAGGCTATTCTATTTGCTTTGATTTGAACCATTTCAACCATTTTCTTTCAGTTATGGCATTATTTCTTATAGTTTTTCATTCGTTGATTCTTATATTATGTATTTATATTTCATTTATCTTATTAAGGTAGGGTGAAATCATTCGCTATTTTCATTTTTTGATTCCCTAGATCCATTCTGTAGCTCATGGGGATTAGGAATTCCAATAGGGTATGTGATGGGTTAGGTTTGGTGCCATTTTGAGAGAGTATCCTAGGTTAGTTTGTAACAAAATTTTATCTAATTGAGCTTGTGATAAGTCTTGGAAAATTTTTATATGGGAGATAGGATTTTAGAGACTTGATAGGTAGGTTTTGATGAATGTATTTCTATTTCCTTCTAGGAAAAGACTCCAATTACCATGGGATGTTGTGATGTGAGTTTATTCTATTACGTTTTGATCTTTATATTAGTTTCTACTTATGGCACTCTAGTTAAACAGATATTTTCCTATTTTTCTATTTTTTATCTATTTTTGGTGTACAATAATATGTCTATGAGACATATTTTATGGGTTTTATAAGAGGGTACAAAGAATGATCCTCAAGGGAATTCAACATTGGATTAGAATCTTATAGAGACTATTGTGCGATCAATTCATGTCATGGGAAAAATTTTACAGTAATTCCAGAGTGTATTTGTTAAGGTACAACCATGAGATATAGGTGAAAGTGATCTATCATAGTAGTTATTATGTGAGAATACACCATCCTTTAAGGGTGATAATGAGGCCCAATTGGTGGAGGATTGGATAGATAGGATCAATCATATCTTTGACTTCTTGGATACACCTAAGAATATTAGGGTAATGTGTGCAACGTTCAGACTCAAGGTTCCCAACAAGTGATGGAGGGATTCCATAGTGCAAGAAGACAAGCACACAGGTTTGGAATATAAGTGTTTGAAGACCCACTTTTTCTAGTAGTTTTATATAGAGTCTATGATGATGGAGAAGTTTCTAGAGTTCTTCTCTTTAAGCAGAGAGAGTGAACAATGTCGGCATACACCAATCAGTTTATGAATATATTTAGTTTCACTCTAGAGGTATTGAAGAATGATCACCTGAATTCTCCAAATTACATAAAGTGTTTGTTAATGGATATAAAATTTTAGGTATTTATGCTAAATATTTCTATTTATGTGGATACGATAAACATGGCTATGATGGTAGAAATAGACAGTACACTCATCTAAACCATTAGTTATATAAACTAGTGTTCCCCTGTATTGCTATCATTAGGCCAAGTTTGGGTACACTTGAAGTTATTCTTCCACACCTACGATGATGTGAAAATGTTGTGGTCACTATGACCATTTAAAACTATTATATTATGATATTTATATGCCTTTTCACTACGGCAAAAAAGGCATTTAGCGGCGGTTTTTTTCGTTTCGCGGATGTTTAAACCGCTGCTAAATCGATTGGCGGCGGTTTTGAAAAACTGCCACGAAATTGTGCGTCGGGAAACTATTCACGGCGGTTTTTTTATTTTTTTTATTTTTGTTATTTTTGTTATTTTTTGTTATTTTTTGTTATTTTTAATTTTATATATTTATTTATATATTAATTAATTAATTAATTTATTTATTTATTTATTTTTCCTACTTATTTATTTATTTATTTCGTATTTATTTTATTTATTTATTTTTCGTATTTATTTATTTATTTCGTATTTATTTTATTTATTTATTTTTTGTATTTTTTGTATTTATTTATTTATTCATTTATTCATTTATTTATTTATTCATTTATTCATTTATTCATTTATTCATTCATTTATTTATTTATTTATTTATTTATTTATTTATTTATTAATTAATTTTATTTATTTATTTATTTTTCGTATTTATTTATTTTATTTATTTTATTTCGTATTTATTTTATTTATTTATATTATTTTATTTATTTATTTTATTTCGTATTTATTTATTTTATTTCGTATTTATTTATTATTTATTTTTTATTTATTTTATTTCGTATTTATTTTAATTATTTATTTATTTCGTATTATTTTATTTTCATTATTTATCCATGCATGCACATCTCATGCACAAGCACATGCACATGCACATGCATGCCCATGCAATATAAAGAAATTCCTCATTTGGTGAGATTTGAACCCCTAAACCTCTTGCATATTTTCCAAAGACTTTACCACTCCAGCAAACTCGCCATGTGGTTAATAAAAAGAATTTAATATACTTATATATATTAATTGAAAAAACAAATAATACATAAATAATAGATATAAACTCAATAATAATAAATAATAAATAATAAATAATAAATAATAAATAAATATAAATAACAAATAATAATTAAATATAAATAATAAATAAATAATAAATAATAAATAATAAATAATAAATAATACATAATACATAATAAATAATAAATAATAAATAATAAATAATAAATAAAATATAAAATATAAATAATAAATAAATATAAATAATAAATAATAAATAAATATAAATAATAAATAAATATAAATAATAAATAATAAATAATAAATAATAAATAATAAATTATAAATTATAAATAATAAATAAAAAATAAAAATAAAAATAAATAATAAATAATAAATAATAAATAATAAATAAACATAAATAATTAATAAATATAAATAATAAATAATAAATATAAATAATTAATAATAAATAATAAATAATAAACAATAAATAATAAATAATAAATACATAATAGATATAAATAATAAATAATAAATTATAAATAATAGATATAAATAATAAATAATAAATAATAAATAATAAATAATCAATAATCAATAATCAATAATGAATAATAAATAATAAATAATAAATAATAAATAATAAATAATAAATAAATAAATATAAATAATAAATAATAAATAATAAATAATAAATAATAAATAATAAATAATAAATAAATATAAATAATAAATAATAAATAAATATAAATAAGAAATAAATAATAAATAATAAATAATAAATAATAAATAAATATAAATATAAATAATAAATAAATATAAAAAATAAAAAATAAAAAATAAAAAATAAAAAATAAAAAATAAAAAATAAAAATTAATAAATAATAAATAATAAATAATAAATAATACATAATAAATAAATAAATATAAATAATAAATAACAAATAATAAATAATAAATAATAAATAATAAATAATAAATAAATATAAATTATAAATAATAAATAATAAATAATAAATAATAAATAATAAATAATAAATAATAAATAATAAATAATAAATAATAAATAATAAATAATAAATAATAAATAAATATAAATAATAAATAATAAATAATAAATAAACATAAATAATTAATAAATATAAGTAATAAATAATAAATAATAAATAATAAATAATAAATAATAAATAATAAATAAATAATAGATATAAATAATAAATAATAAATAATAAATAAGAAATCATTAATAATAAATAATAAATAATAAATAATGAATAATAAATAATAAATAATAAATAATAAATAATACATAATAAATAAATAAATATAAATAATAAATAATAAATAATAAATAATAAATAATAAATAATAAATAATAAATAATAAATAATAAATAATAAATAATAAATAATAAATAATAAATAATAAATAATAAATAATAAATAAATATAAATAATAAATAATAAATAATAAATAAATAATAAATAAATAATAAATATAAATAATAAATATAAATAATAAATAATAAATAAATAATAAATAAATAATAAACAATAAATAATAAATAAATAATAAATATATATAATAAATATAAATAATAAATATAAATAATAAATATAAATAATAGATATTAATAATAAATATTAATAATAAATAATAAATAATAAAGAATAAATAATAAATAATAAGTAAATATAAATAATAAATAATAAATAAATATAAATATAAATAATAAATAATAAATAATAAATAATAAATAATAAATAATAAATAATAAATAATAAATAATAAATAATAAATAATAAATAATAAATAACCAGTTACAAATAATAGATAATAAATAAATTAAAGTATATTATAAATAATAAATAATAAATAATAAATAATAAAGGAAACACATGAAAAAGTATGAAAAGACGTGATAAGAGATTAAAAATCATGAAAACGCATGAAAAAGGATGGAGAACCATATGAAGAATGAGGCATTAGAAAGAATGAGAACGCATGAAAACTCATGAAAACTCTGGGAAACTTCTTAATAATTCAACATAATCATCATAATAACCCACAAAAAATCATTGATAAAGATAACAAGTCATGGAAACCCAAATAAACAGTAATAAATGGAGTAACCGTTAAAACCCGTCAAAGCGGTTATAAAGAGACAAAAACATTGGACTCACATAAACGGAGATAACTTATGATCTGAGAGTCCGTTTTAGATCCGCGACCTGTCAAATCAAAGATCCTGAAACGATCTTCGACCTGAAAGGTGAAAGGGCTGAATGGATAGGCGGATCGGAAGTTACGACCATTTAAAAAAAATCTGACAGGGAACGAGTGCTTGAAACGAGGCATTGAAAAACATAACAAACCCGATACCCACTAAAAGGCCATAACATATGATCTAGGAGTGCATGTGGGCGCCGCGACTAGTCAAACTGAATCTCATGGAACAAGCTATGATCTGGCAGGTGGAGGAGGCTGAACTGACACGTGGATCGAAAGTTAGGTCCGTTTGAAGACAAGTTCGACGAGACACGGGTGACAGAAACGAGGTTTTAGAGGCCTTCAGAGGGGCTTTTGGGGTCGAAAAACACGACAAAATCTTTCTTCTATTGATCTTGTGCGTATCTCTCTTCACTGGCTTCGATTTGATATGTGGTAGAGCCCAAACGGACACCCGGAGTGAAAGTTATGGTCATTTGAAGTTGGATAAATTTTTTCAACTTTATTATAACTATAATATATTCTTCACCTTAGACCGTCTCACGGTTTTTATTATATGTGCCTCTAGATCTCTTCATGAGCTTCGATTTGACTGGTCATGGCGCTTCAACGGACGCCCGGATCAAAAGTTATGGTCGTTTTAGTGATTTCGGGGATTCTCGTGTTTTTTTATTTTTCATTTAATTTCGCGGCGGTTTTACCGAAACCGCCGCTAATCCTCGAAAAAAAATAAAATAATAAATAATAAATAATAAATATTTTTTTTTTGGAATTTCGCGGCAGTTTTTAAACCACCGCGAAGTGGCGGCCCGAAACGCATTTAGCGGCGGTTTAAAAAACCGCCGCGAAAAAACCGCCGCTAAACGACCATTTTCTTGTAGTGTTTTATGGTCAAGGATAATTGGATACAAAGGATACTATGACACAAACATATGCTTCAATGTTTATAGGGATCCAACCATAGGCCTCATGAGTAAATCACCTTCACACAATGGATGAGTTTCCAATAGGGGTTGATGGGGGGTCTAATGATACTGAGAGGTACCATCGTTATTATATATTTTATAGTGACTAATTTATTTAATAAAGGTACCTACCACTCGTTTATATCTTCCCATTTTGTTGATATTATTAATCATCCAATAGATATCATTTACTTTATAATGAAGTTATCAAAACCTCTTAAGATATAGAAAAGAGCAGGGATTTTAGTGTCCTTGTTCTTTATCAATAGTTGACATGATGTTAGTCCGGGACATCCTTTTTATCAATATGGATCTATTTGATTTAATCCTCGGTATGGATTGGATTATCTCTCATCATGCTAAGGTTGATTTTTATCATCATAATGTCTCATTAATAACAGTCAACGAGAGCTCAAGAGTGTTTCAAGGAGAGTGGGATCTGTGGTTTGGTCATATAGGACCACCCCCAGAGCTTAGGAGTTTGATTCCTATGGTTTTATTTGATCCCGATGATATTTCTTATCATAGAGATCATCATTTGGTAATTAAGGATTTCCCTAATGTCTTCCCATATGACTTATCTAGTATTCCTCCAGTGAGGGAGGTAGAATTTATGATTATTCTGGTGCGGGGTATACATCTAATCTTAACACCATTATATTATATGACACCAACAAAGATAAAAGAGCTCAAGTTTTAGTTTGATTATCTAATGGTGAATGTTTTTGTTCTCCCTAGTATTTCAAATTGGGTTTCACCAGTTCTCTTTTTTAATAAGGCATATTGTTCACTTCGATTATGCATGGATTATCAAAAGTTGAACTGGGTAATGGTTAAGCATAATTATCATTTGACTCATGTGGATGATTTTCATGATCATTTATCAGGGGAAAAGTGGGTTTTAAATATCCATATTCAATTGGGTTATCATCTACTTAGAGTTCTAAAGTAAGATATTTCAAAGAAGGATTTCAAGAGTACATATGACCATTATTAATATCTTGTGATTCCTTTTGTTTTGACTAATGATCCTACAATTTTTATGGATTTGATAAATCAGATATTCCATCAATATCTTGAAACTTTTGTAGTAGTGTTCATGGATGATAATTTGGTTTATTCAAGATCTGAGCATAATATCGAGAACCATTTAAATCTACTTTTAGAGATTATGAGAAATAATCATCTATATCAAAACCTTTTGAAATATATATTTGCGATTCAAGAAGTGATGTTCTTGGGCATATGATTTCTTAACATGGATTAATAGTTGATCTAGAGAAGGTGAAAGTTGTCTTGTCATTGGAGGATCCACAAAATATCATTGAGATACAGAGTATCCTTGGTCTTTCTAGATACTATCAGTGGGATTTCAAGGGATTATAAAAGTTAGTGTCAACTTTGACTACTCTTACAAGGAAATGGGTGAAACATATATGGGATTAAAAGTGACATACTTCTTTCAATGAGTTGAAATTACTTCTGATATCAGCACCTATAATGATATTACCTGAGCCCAATATGGGGTATGTAGTATTCTATGATTCTTTTAGTGCTTGTTTTGGTTGTGTTAATATGAGTTATGATTATTATGTGGTTTATGGATCTTGTTAGATTTGTATGATAACATAATCACCCCACTCATGAATTGAAGCTTTTCGTAATTATGCACACACTAAAGTGTTAGCTGAACTATATATTTGGGGATAGGTTCATGATCTTTTTAAATCATAAGAGTTTAAGCTATATATTTTCTCAAAAGGAATTCAATATTAGATAGAGGTGGTGGGTGTAATAACTCGAGACATTTGACTTTGATATCTCCTATACCCTGTGGAAGTGAAATGTTGTTGTATACTCTCTTAGTAGGAAAGTTCCATCACATACTATTTTGAAATATAAGGAAGAATAAAACCTTATGAATCACACTGTTACACTTTCCAACATATAATTAAAGAGAATCTTAAACCTTCCAGTTTTCTCTAGCCTCATCTCGTGATGGTTTGGAAATGAGATGAGGTGTCCATGGAATTTATTGTCATATTACCATGGGATTCTTGAGGGAGGAATTCTATCTGGGTGGTGGTTGATCAGTTGATGAAATATGCTCATTTCATTCCAATCAAAGACACCACTAAGGTTAAAAATTTGGGTAATCTATATTTATAGAAGATCATGAGGTTACATATGGTTCCCTATAATTTTATTTCAAACAGGGAACCCAGGTTTAGTTCTAGGTGATGGAAGAATCTCCAAGAGGTGATGGGGACCTTGGTCTAGTTGAGTATAGCTTACCATCTATAGACAAATGATCAGACTGAGCGTGCAATTAAAATTATAGAGGATATTCTCTATGCCTACATCTTGGATATTGGTGTATTTTTGGATTATCATCTCAGACTAGATGAATTTTATTGTAACAACAGTTACCAGTCATCGATTAGAATGGTTCCTATTGAGGCTTTATATGGTTGCCCATACAGATAGCCTCTTTATTTGGAAGAGGTGGGTGAGACCTCTCTTATGTTAATGAGTCTCATTCAGTTGGAATGAACAAGGATTATGGATATAAGTTGGCATATGATTATAGAATAGAGTTCGAAGAAATTATATGTGGATCGTCGACATCGCCCTTTTTAATTTTCCATAGGTGATTGTGTTTGCTTGAAATTTTATCCTCAGTTGGGTCACCGTTGGCTTGTGAAATAACAAAATTTGGCTCTAATATATGTTGGACCATTTGATGTCACTAACTGGTTTGGTTAGGTCACTTATTAGTTAGTGTTGTCGGCTTAGTTAATAGGTATACATGATATATTAAATATATCTCAAATCATGAGATATCATCCTGATCCGTCTCATGTTCTGAGTTAGGAGGAGAATGAGTTGGAGCCAGATGTTTTTATTGTGGATAAAACAGTACAGATCATATATTTTTAGGTGAAATTATTATGTGGGAAGTCTATCCCATTGGTTAGAGTGTTATTGTGACATGGATTAGATTCTCACAAGACTTGAGAGCATGAAACATTAGTGAGGGAGTAGTGACCTCACCTATTTTTGGACTACCTATCTTCCATATGGCTTATTGAAGATTAAAATTCCTAGTGTAGAGAGATTGTAACATCTTAGATTTTTAAGGTATGTTCTTTTTAGTGTTTAATGGTTTGGATTTGGGTTTAAAGCTGTTTTAGAGTTTTCTGTAGGGGTATGTTCTTAGCATTGCCTGTTGGGGGTATTTACACCGTAAATATATAAATTATGGTGTAAATGTGTCATTAGGCACAGGCTGTGAAAATAGTTTACGAAACAAGAATCTTTCAAGCTGTAAAATCCAATTTAGGTTGTAAATTCCTTTTATGTCATAAGACCCACTTTTATGCCTTAAAAAATTTATCTGGATAAAATTAAATTTGAGGTGATTTTTTTTACCATACTTATGCCACGATGTGATTACTCTATAATGGAGGGGTTTATGTCGTAAAAACAATGGATCTATAGTTTTAACCATGAAGTGTTTCACATGTTTTTAATTCTTCATATAGACTCTCCACTCTTGAACCCCAACTTCATTATAAGAGTAATTTCGGGTGTCTCGTCTCCTTATTGATTTTTTTTCATTCAACGATTGATCTATGTGGTGGTTATGTCAATTATCTCTAGAAATAATTATTCCCACTTCATTATTTCTATTGGTCATGATATCACCTAGAACTATGTTTTTTATTAATCGACCCTATAATGATGTTTTAGTTTGTTTCGTCTTGATATGTCAGTGATATTCTCCTGGAGGCTAACCCTTATGTTGGTTGTGGTGCAGCATGTGTTTCCATTGTGGTATGTTATGACCTATCCTCTACACTATCTATTTTCATTATGCAGTTCGATTCTTAGATGCAGGAATCAATGATAAGACCCATGTTTTTATTCTTCATTCCTTATTTTTTGTGTGGATCCCATTGTGGGCATGTGAGACACAAGTTAAGTTAGGTGGTTTCATCTCTAGCCAATGTTGGATAAACTTGATTTCAATGGTTTTATAAATTATTTTATAAATGAAATTTTATTTATTTTTATATGAGTGTCTAAAGAGGTTTTTGAGAAAAGGTATTTTTCCACTTGTTTTGGATAATGAAAGGAATTTCCAAATCATTGTATAATGGATTTCAAAGAATGGTCTTTTTGAAATGATTTGGGAAATGTTGCACATGGGAAGCCTTATGTACTTAGGTGGAATTTTCAACAATAGGTATTGTAAATTATTATTGTTAGGGGGTTCATTCATGGGGTGTTCCTCTACTTCATAGGCAAAGTGTCCTAGGGACTTTTTTGAAGCCATTGGGTGGTTAAATTTTTAGGGTGTTCCTCTACTTCCTAGATTCAATGCACATGTTTAGTGGTTTCATGCATTCGATTTTATATACTTAGATCCAAAGTGTTATAAATATTGTATCCTATTTTTCATGTTTAACTTATGATTTTTTTTGTATTGTTTGGATTTTATTACCTTATTTGATATATTTTATATTATTTGAAAAAGTTTTACATGGATAACTTTAGTACCATGAAAAATTGAAATTGTTTACCATTATTTTGATATAAGAACTATTTAACAAATTATCATTCCTTTTTCCAATAAATTTTAGAATGTTATTTTTTATATAAAGTCTTGTTATTGAGCATGTGAGTAAGATATTTCTAAGTCTATACAGCTGACACCTTGCACACCCCTTCAGTGGTGTGTAAACTTGGTTATGTCTTTTGATGAAAGGAAATTCAAGGTTCTATTGTGAGGTGATGAGGTTTCTATCAGATAAGGTATGGGTAGCTAGTGGTGAGATAGTGATAGGTTTCCCACATTATCACATGAAGTAGTCAGTTTTTGTTTTTATTGACTTTTCTATCAAACTGTTACTTTGAGATATTCAAACTACTTTGAGTTGAATCATTTACAATATTTTCATTTAGTTATGGAATATATTTCATTTGGTTTTCCTTCTACTACTAATTTAAAAAACATATATATTTTTTTTGTATACTTCTCAGTTTGGAAAAAATCATTCTCTCTAGTTTTTTATTGATTATCGGGTGTTAGTCTCTATCCCATGGGGATCAGGAATTCCCTTTAGGTTGTGACCGGTCAGGTCTGGTACCAGATTTAGAGGGTATCCTAGGTTGGTTTATTACACCATGAATGATGGGAAATTTCTAGATTTCAGTTGTTCAGATAGAATAATGAAATTTTGAAAGAGGCTATATGTTCCATCAATACTGGATCTGAAAAGGGAGTTGTTGGATAATGATCATTTCTCATATTTTTCTATACACCCTGGTAGCACCATGATGTATAGGTATTTGAGGGAACTTTTTTTAATGGATAACATTAAGTTGACAATTGTCGATTATTTATCAAGATACATGGTTTTCTAAAAAGTGAAGGCTGAGAGATAACATCTTATAAGAGTCATGAAACATATTCCTATTGAAATGAAGAAATGGGATGACATTACTATGGATTTCTTCCACAATAGTACCCATGAATTCTAGAAGGAATGATACAGTATAGGTTATTGTTGATTTCCTCACAAAATCTTCATATATTCTCACTATAAGAGAAGATTTATCTATTGAGCACCTCACAAGGCTCTATATTATTGAAGTTGTAAGATTTTACGGGAATCCCCTTTCAATTATGTCTGATTGTGATCCCTATTTTACATTCAAATTGTATAATTTTCTTTAAAAGGTTCTTGATACTGAACTTCATTTGAGCACTGCCAACTATCCTTAAATCGATGGATAGTCCAAAAGGACTATTCAAATTTTAGATTACCTATTGAGATCATACTCACATGACTTTAAATATATATAGGATAAATATTTACCTTTGGTATAGTTTTTCAATAACAATAATTTCTATTCAAGAAATCAAATGGCACCGCATGAAGCATTATATGATAAGAGATATCATACTCTAACTTGTTGGTATGAATTTGGTTAAAGGAATATTAGACCTAGAATATGTGGAGGAAACAATGAAAAATATAATGTCTATTAAGAATCATATTAATGTAATTCAATTCAAAAAAATGCGTTATGCTGATAAATAGACGAAATATTTGGAATTTCAAGTGGCATATCATATTTTCTAGAATGTACCTCCATATAAGGGTGTCATAAGGTATGGTAAAAAGGAAAAACTAAACCCCATATATATCAAACCCTTTGAAATTATTTAAAGAATTAGAGTTGTGGCCTACAAATTATAAATTCTACTAAGTATCTCTAAAGTATATGATATGTTCCATATATAAGGAATTACATGACAGACCCAATGCATGTGCTCGCTTCTGAAGAAATATAATTGGATATAGATAAATATTAATATGAAGATCTTATCAATATTCCTGAAACTAGAGATAAATTGTTGAGGAATAAAATGAATTTACAGGTAATATTACTTTGGATAAATTATAAAATGGAGGACGAAACATTGGATCCAGAGAATAATATAAATAAGAACCACTATCATTTGTTTAGAAGGTAATATCCACAAAAGTTTCAAGGAAGAAATTTTTATAAGAGGGAAGAATGTAACACTCAAGCCCAGTTTTTGTAAGTGAACCTTATATTTTAAAAAAACTATAATAAAATTTACATTTTAAAATTTCATGGCACAAATATTCTAATTTGAAAAGACAAATATCAATTCTAAATATACTTGGTCAAAATAATCCTGGGATGAATTTTTGAAAATTTCTATTCAAAATAAGATTTAATGAATAATTTAAAATATGATATTTAAATATTCCTCCTTTTATTTATAATAATTTTTTATAATATTTAGAATTAAGAATTTATTTACTATTACTTTTTTAAGAATAATTATATGACCATTTAAAGGTAAAAAAGTTATTTTTTAGAATTTTTTTAAAAGGCATATTCTCTTTCAATTTTAATTAATTAAAATTATCCTTAATGATGAATAATTTAAATTAAATTTATATATTATATATAAAAATATATGAATTTAAATCCATTTAATTATTATTACTAGTTATATAGTCAATATAATATCCTCTTACGCTTGAGAAATTCATTTCTTGAAAAATTGTTTTTCGACACGATATACAGATTTATTTCTTAAATTGAATTATTACACATATTTTAATTTAATTTGAAAAAATGGATTGAATATTTGGAATAAAAATAATAAATATTAGTTAATATGATCAGATTAATTTTTGGTCCTAATGAATATTAAAAACAATAAAAATTTATTACTATGGTTAAGGTAAAAATATGTTTATTAGGGGTTAATCTATGATGATAAAGGGGGAAATGAACAAAAAAACACTAAAACCCCATTAGTTTGTTGGTTTTAGACCTTAAAATTATACCATTTTGTTATGATCCATTTTAGATCCATGTTTCCATGAAATTTTCATGAAATTATTAAAAAATGTTGAAAAACTACAAGTGCCCCACTCACCTCAATTATAAAAGGATACTTAACACCCTCACTTATTTATAACTCTAAATACATTTAGGATGACTAAAAACTGAAAAAATATATCCCCAACATCCTTATCCATGTTTTAGAGGTACTAGTCTTCCCAATAGTCCAACCCTAGGGTATTTAATAAGACATCCAATAGAGTTTCTTCTAACTGAAGGTGATTGTCTTCACCGAGCTCCTTCTTTTTACTTATTATTTTACCACCTTATAGTATGTCATATAAATTAATATATAATAAAAAAAATATAACATATAATTAGAAATTATTATATATATGTAATAATATTTATCCATCTACTTATCTATTAAATTGAAAACAAATCCATCACTCGTATGTACGGTGGACTACCACCTCACAAACTGGTGCTAGTTGTTTTCCATCACTGAATCACATGGATAGTCATATTGATAGAAATAATGAATATATATGATAAATATGAAATTTTATTAATTTTTTAAAATTAATATATCATCCACTTCTTCAACCTTTCAGCAATTAAGAGAATGATATCATTGCTTGTGCGTACATGTGACCTACCATCTCCATGAAGCGATGTGACACACTTTCCATGTACAACTTTCAAGAATGGTTCTAAATAAGAATATAATGGATAATGTTTTTATATATAACATTAATAACCTTCTATAGATGATTTATCTATATCCTATTCATAATAATAATAACTTATGCGACAAAATATGCATGAGAAAATGAAGTAGTTAACACCTGAAATAGTGGTAATAATGAAATATTATAAACGAATGAGTAATAAGATGTTATAAAAGGGTAATATATGGTATTTTAAATATAAATATGTTTTTTTATAAATTAATAACTTAATTAAATCGATTATATATGAGGCTAAATCACATTCAACTAATGGGAAGTGCGAGGAAAGGGATTTTGTCTCAATTAACACTAAATTGAGACATATCTATTATTATGAACCTATTAACTTTCATGTTGTGTATATACTACTCTTTTAATATATTTAACATGAATTCCAATTTATTATTTATTATTAAAAATTCAATTCAGGTATATTCTTACAATATTTTATAATTTAAAAATTTCCAAAGATATAATATTTTATTTTATACTCTCTTTCTTTTAGGATTACTTTTATTTTCATTGAAGGAATATTATAATTTATCCTTTATAAGCTCTAATCATTATATAATCATTTAGATATTTAAATAGTTTCTATATTTTCTTATTAATTTTTTTTCATTGGTACCTTAATTAAGAAAATATATGTTTAGAATAAAAAATGATTTTATTTCTCTTTTAATGAGATGTATTTTTCTTCCATGTCTATATTTTTTTTGGAAAAGTCATTTTTATTACTCATATGACTTAGTAAGGACATTTTATGAAATCATTGACTTTTAAAAATGGTTTTAAAGGAATATTTGTATTTTTTTCTGAAAGGTATGTTTTTCACTTTCTTTTTAAAAAGTAAAAAGGAATTTTTTTTAACATATACAATGATAAAAAACATCCCCACTACCAAAACCATTTTACTAATTTTAGCTCCTTATACATATTTTTAATGGTTTTCCAAATGAAACTCTTTATAAAATATTATTTTAACATTTTTCTCCAATAAGACTTAGTTTTACTAAAAAACTATATTTGTAATGAATTAGGGGTCACCTCTCATCTCTTGATTAATTTTGTATTTCTGATTTTCTCATGAAATATTCACTTTCTTATGATCATTTTCCATTTAAAATCAAATTATATTAAATAAACATATTCTTTGTATCATTGATATTATTATTTACTAAATCATATAAAATTTTTACATACAATTTTTTCTTTGAAATAAATTTGATTGATCAAGGAAATATTGATAAATATTCATTATTTAATCAATATGGATATTTGTTGACAAGTAATATTTTTTATGAATTGAATTTATCATTCAGTATATGAGAAATTCATTAGATCTATAGTAACATGTGGGTCTTGATAAAATATAGCCCCTCAATGAATCAACATGTCTCATGAGGCAAATCAATTTGGAAAATTTAATAGGTTTTTACCCATAGTTTTAAACTATCTTGAAAAAAGGTCATGATGGTATATATATCACGATGTATGGAATGATGATGTATAATATTAAGAATTTACTTAATTAGGAATTTAGTTATTATTATCCACGATATTTTTTCATTGATATTAGACATGGATTCATTTCATGCTCATGTTATTGACTAAATGACATGTGTTTTTATTTATTTAAATTTACATATTGATTATGAATTATTTAATCATGATAAATTCTACTATATGTAACTATTACCGAGCATTTGATAACACTACTATTTGTTTTCTTTCCATAAGATATGAAGAATAATTATTTTAATGAGTTAAAATATATTTAATGTTTTCCATTTACTATTCTTTATATTTTATTCCCAATGTAAAAGGGTATCATGTACGTATCTGTCTCTCTAAGACTATTAAAATGACCAGTACTTCAGTATTAGAGACATTGTATCTATTTTAATTTTGTAATGTAGAAAATAATAATGGGTTTCTGGATTCAAGATTGTTATATTGAAAATATTTGTATAATCTATAAAAAAGGAATAATAACCTTAAAATTTAATAATAATGTAGAAAATATTTCTATCAAAGGACTAAAAGTCATTTAGACATATTTATGTGGTCCTGTGATGAAAAAGATATCTATAAGTGATTTATATTTCATTACATTCATTTATGTTTTTGGTCAAATGAACAATATTATGTTTATCAAGAATATATATAAAGTTAATGAGATGTTAAAGAATTTTAGAATAAAGGATAATAATGTATTTTAGATTAATATCATGATATTGAGACTTAATCATGGAAATTTATATAAATTGAATGCATTTGAATAGTATCCTTCCAAACCTAAATCAAACATAAATTTAAGGAACCATACACTCACCAGTGGAATGGTTTTGTTAATAGGAAGAATAAAAGTATTATTGAGATGAGAAGGACAATGGTAGATGAAAAATAAGTCTGAATAATATTTTTATAGATAATTTTTGTGTATATTTATACACATTCATAAAATACGAAACTTTAGATATAAGATGCATTCTGCTCCTTATGAAAAGTAGTATAAGAAGAAGAAACAAATCAGGTACATTAATGTAATTATATTACATTCTTTTTATTGATTAATGAACGAAAGTTGTGTGTGTTTTAAGGGAATAGTGGTGAATGAATATTTATAGGTAATTTATCTAGATAAGTTTGTATAAGTTCTTCAATAATAGGTTTCATAAGGCTGTGGACAATTTTTTTGTTAAAATTATCAAATATTGTTGTATATTAGATCTCTTGTTATATAGAATTTTTAATTTTCAAGAAAAAAAACAGGCCGATTTCTATCGACAAGGGTGAAAAGGATGACAAAAAATAAACCAAATATTGTTTATATTGATTCAGAATATACCAATTATGAATATGAGGATTCAAGAAGTGATAAAAAATTATTTTAATGGATGAAAAGAAACATCAAGCTATAACATATTACCAGTCATCATGTATCTTATCTGACAACAAAAAGAAAATTTATAATAGAAAATAAAACCCCTCATATATCACATGTTAAACAAATAACTATGGATGAAGCTATAGAGGTGATTTTTGTGAACAATAAATAGATGAAAACTGAATTATATAGATAAAAAATCCACATAGGTTCTTCTATGAAATCAATGAGAAAAAAATTTCATTGGCTCAATGTTGTTTTTGTAAATAAAAATTAATTACAGAGGTAAAGTTCTAAGAAATAGGTCTATGATGGTTTCCCAATGATATTCTCAAATAGGGGGTATAAATTTTGAAGAAACCATTGCTCTAGTACTAATACTATAAATAATAATAATAATTTTTTTAATAGTTACACAAAAAAATTATAATTAATATTAAATGCTTGAGAAATTAGTATTTTTGAGTGGTGACATTAAGGAATATGTGTATGTTGTGAAACCTAAATATTTCATTATGGTTGTTGATAATAGCATGATATAAATACTCAATAAGCCATTTCATAGATGGAAATAAGTCAAATTGAAAAATATTCATAACATAATGGATACATAAGACAAATGATATTTACAAAATAGAAATTTGATATTAACTAGAATGAAAAATAACTATCCATTGGTACACTAATTGTCATAGTATTTATTGATGATATAATATTTTTTCAGTAAAATTTTATATTTGGGGGGAGTTTGTTGAGAAGACATAAAATAATAATTATATTTATTTTTTAGGTGAATTGAAAATATTTTATGGGATATAGATTTAGTAAAAAATTAATTATAAATATTTTTTCCAAGAAAAATATTCCCTGGAATTACTAAAAAAGACTCTCATAGAAGGACCACGAGATATTCCAACACAAATAATAGTAAAAAAACCATGTAAGGATAGGAATTATAGATACAATTATTAAATTGGGTTTATAAGATTCATTGGAATATTTTTTTTGCTTGGTTTCTTCAAGTCATGAAAAAGATTTTGTAGCAAAACATCACACTAGATTTTTTTTGTTGAACAAAGGGAGTCAAACACGATTTTAGTAGAAAGGGTTCTGAGTAATGTAAAAGGAACATTGAACTATAAACTATTATGTAGATGTGTTACAAATTTGATACCTCTTTCTATCATTGATTCATAATATGTAGATGATTGTATAAAAATATGATCCTATTTGTATGGGACTTTCTTTTTTAGTTATGGTATTTGAGTTGGTATAATAACAAGAAAAATTTAATGATACGTAGCACACCTAAAGAAGAGTATGTGGTTGTAACCCAGGTAAATAAATAGATTATATAGAATAATATTTAGTTTGAAGATATAAAGGTTGGCAATTATTGTTCATTAAGGACACATTTTGATATCCAAAGTGTTACTAATCCATCCAAGGTCACTTTTCCACATTCCATATCAAAGCATATAAGAATTCATTACCATTTCAATAAGGAAAGAGTGTCTATTAGGGATATCATGTTGGAATGTATTTTTTACTTGGAGTCATCTTGTGGATATCATTATAAAAGTAACACAAAAATAAAGTTTTGAATATATATTCATGAAACAACATATTTGACCCTCTTCTATCATAATAAGATTTATGGAAACTCACCCCTATAAAGATTTGTATTTGGTTATCAAAGGTGGTGAAAATAGTGACAAAACTATTTATAAAAAGAGGATATGATATTTTTATGAGTGGGTTATTCAATATATTTTTGAATATGAAGTTATGTCTAATGATCAATTTGGGATATTTCTTGATGTTCCAAAGGATCGAATAACAACTGAGAAGGTGGGTTTAATCGGTTGTTTACTTTTTATTAGTTTCAATACTTTTAGAAACTTAACCCCTATAACATTTGAAATTCCATTACCTTATCATATTTTCTAAAATAATCATGAATGAAAAAGTATAAAAGCAAGTAAAGAATGAGAAATTTACAAGGTTCATCCTTAGTGGGAGAACCTATATCCTTGCCATAGCCACTCACTTGGGTCTATGGAAGTATACTATTATGAATTAGTGAATACAAGTTGTAAATACTATTAGACACCTTCTATCTCTTGATATGAATGATTATATCAAATCTCATCAACTTTTAAAGTTTTCTTACAAAAAATTGAGAAAAAAAAGTATACCAACGTTTTTAAAATTGCTCCAAAAATTATCTATTCAGATATTTAGTCTAATGTTGGTGGGTCATATTCTCTCAGTCCGATGGGTCTGGATCCGATGGACTCAGTACAATGAACCCATTTTCAATCTTCATTTCTCAAACATTGCTCAAATTCCACATCTAATCTTCCTCAATCTAGTAAACAAAACATTTAGATGAATGACCTTATAAGGAGGTCTTAGTACAGAAAGATAAATTTGAAATGAATCCTGCTGTTCTATGACTTTTCCACTCACATGGAAGGTTGAAAAGTATGAATGTATTGCACTTCTATTTATAGGAATTCTAGAATGAAAAATGTGGGAAATTGAAAACCATTCCTACTTATTCAAATTCAAAATCCTTATAGATTTACTCATTAATCTATTTTCACATTTAAACACTTCAACTCTTAAAAAATATTTTGGAATATTATTAAGTCTTATCAGTAATAAACCTTCTTAAACTCTCTAATTTTTCTTCAGTCTGATAAAAATTCATCAACTTAGTACGATAAAGCTTCCTTAGATCATTACAATGGATATTTCTCAGCTCAGTACTATGGAACTTCATTAGCTCATTACGATGGAACTTCCTCAACGCATTACCATGGGACTTACTCAGCTCATTACTATGGAACATACTCATATAATTCCTATGGAACTTCATCATCTCATTTCTATGGAACTTTCTAAGCTTATTACTATGGAACTTCCTCAACTCATTACTGAAGACCTTCCTTAGTTCATTACTATGGAGATTCCTCAGCTCATTACAATGGAACTTCCTAAGCTCATTATGATGGAACTTCTTTAGCTTGTGAATATGGAATTTACTCAGCTCATTACTAAGAAGCATCCTCAAATACTCTTCAAACTTCATCATCTTTACTCAGAAATTATTCTGAAGATTTCATTATCTGATACTTCTAGATTTTCTGTTTTGTGTCTGTATTTATAGAACTAATTAAAACTTATCAAAGACTTCCAACAATATTCATTCTTCAAAATATTTTATCATGAGACTTTATCATGATTAATGAGAAATCCGTGATCAATAATGTATAATATGACTTTCAAAATAAAGTATTATGAATTACCTTATTTTTTGCACATTCTTTCTTTCCACCAAAATTCAATACGATGATAAGTACCTATTTTCCCCCATTTCATTATAAGGATTACATCATAAGAGTTACAAACAACTTATGATATTTAAGAATTAAAAAACAGTAAATAATCATTAGATATTTGGTTAGAAAGTAATGAAATTTATAATTCGTGATTTCATGGAAACTTAATTTCCAAGCTTCAACACTACTCTGAATTTCTTTCACAACCTCTCATGACTTTCCAAAAAACATTACGTTCGATTGATCTTGAACTTCACAGAAATAGATCTAAGATTGATGGTGTTTCCGATCAGAGAATTTAAAAAACTGTTAGCATATATTTTTCTAACAACTTGAGCATCTGGTTCAACTCAGTCCAATAACCTACATATGGAAAATAATGTTTAATAATTTTATCCCCCTTTGTTTTTGGGTTCAAACTTTTATCAGCTTTTGAATTTCTTATAAAAACTCATACCAATGAACTAGGTCTGATCCTAAAAAATGAAAAACATTATTTCAAAATAGTTTAATTGTCAAAAAATAAAAATAAAGTTACCAGAAAAATATCACAAAGGATCTTCAATGTCTCCCTTGTATTTATTGATAACCTTTGTTAAAAAATTTCGTAACACACCAAATTTAAACCACACATAGTTTTTCACAACACATGTTTTTTTGAATTTTAAAAAAATAAAACTTTCTCAAAAGAGAGTGTCTTGAAACCACACTACTCGATAAATTAATATTTTTAAAGTAATTCCATCCCTCGTTGATAAGAAAATGTTGCGACCATGTTATGATAAATTCCATTTCTTTTATATTATCCACTCACATATATTTTTCACTCCCCCATTTTATAATAACTATAACTTTATATTACTTTATGAATGAAAAGTAATTCCCTTTCTATTGAAGGATAATGTGGTACATATTCTCCCCCTTTGTTAACATATTCCAAGGCATGGTGGGGGTTCTTTCTTAAGAGTTTTAGGAAGCCATTAGAGGAGACTGAACATGATGTTTCATCCTCAATTCAACAAATCTCTCTTTCAGTGTAACAATTGGGAAGATATTAACAATTTGATAATTTATTGATATATATTCCCGAAATCTTTAGCAAAAAATTTCTCTTTTATAAAGTGAAATTTTATATCAATGTGTTTTGATCTTTAGTGTTGAATATGATTTTTAGAAATATAAATTGTACATTGATTATCACAAAGAATCTTTAATGGTTTAGAACTTCCACTTTCAACTCTTTCAGATGAAATTTCATCCACAATATTTAAGTACAATCTTGAGTAGCCACAACATATGTTGATTCCACTATGTAAAAAGTTACTGATTTTTTTATTAGTATTCCAAATCACACAACATTATTCTATGAAAAATGTTCACCCAAAGTTTATTTTCTATCATTACATTCTCTTTTCCAATACACATAAGTATAACCATGAAATTATATTCTAAAAATTATTTTATATAAAATCCCATATGAATTTTTTTCTTTGACATATCTATGAATTCTATTTGATGCCAACAAATGAGATTATTTCAAATTACTTTGATACCTGAAACAAAAAGTTACAACATAAAAAATATCAGGTCATGAGGCTATGATATAAAGAAAACATCATATCAGCTTTTGAAATTCTATTTTATTCACACTTTTTCTGGATTCATCTTTACTAGACTATGTTATCACTATAATAAAAATAGAAAATTGTTTTGATATTTTCATCCCATTTTTTTAAAAATTGTCTGACATACTTTTCTTGAGATAAGAAAATTTACTTTTATTTTTTTGAACTTGTAAACCACAGAAGATAATTAATTCTCCAAAAATATACATTTCAAAATTCTTCTTCATTTTCTCAAAAAATTCATTACAAAATTTTTCTTCACCACAGTAAAAATTATATCATCCACATACACAATAAAAATTAGTGTGCTGGAGTTAACTTATTTCACATACAAGTTATTATCAACATTTCCTTTAGATAAATTCCACATTTTAAAACAACTATCATGTTTTTAATACCAAGCACATGGGGCTTATTTAAACCCATATAAGGTTTCATTAAATCTACAAACCTTATTTTCATCATTATCAAGTAGGAATTTTTTTTAAAATATAAACTTCTTTATCAATATCTCCATTTAAGAAATATGACTTTACATCCATCTAATAAACTTTGTAATTTTGATGTATATCCACTAAAATAAACATTATAATAGTTTATAATCTTGTAACTGTGGAAAACGTTTCTTCAAAATCTACAATTCCCATCTGTGTATAACCTTTAAAAACATGAATTTCTTTGTTTCTTGAAAATTTTCTATGTCATTAAATTTGTTTATATAAACCTATTGTTTTCAGATAAATTTTTTACCTTTTAGACATGATATAAGTTCTCTTGTTTCATGTTTCTCAATATGATCTAAGTATCTCCATTTATAGAATCCACCCATTATTTATGTTGAATAACTTATGAAACTGATTCCAGTTCAACTTTTAAGATATGTGAAGTCAGATTCTCTAATCACAATGTTATTCTAGTATGAAATGGATCCTTCTGATTCCCAATAATGTTTTCAGTCTCAACATTATTTTGTGATGTAAGAAATTTCATATTTTCTTTTCGAGCTTCATTTTTCTCACCATGTGATTCTTTGGAAACATTAAAATTCTATTTTATATCATTATCAATTTCACTAGAAAACTTTATATTATCCTTATAACATTCTCAAAAAAATTTTTGGTATTTTCCATAACATTCACATCACATGAATCCACAAAATTTTCTAAATGTTTGTTCTAAAATTTGTAACTTCTTTCATTGGGTGAAAAGCCCATAAATATTTCTTATTACACATTCTCATCAAACATTCCAAGATCTAAATTTTTAATTTTTATCATACATGGACTTATAAAAAACTTGATGTATTTAAATGAAGGTTTTTTGTTATACCACATTTCATAGGGAGTCATGTTGGATTCCAGCCGCAACAAACACCTGTTCTAAACATTTACATCAGTACTAATGGTTTCTCTCCAATAGAACATTGAAAGTTTGTATTATGCTAACATGATAAATCCCATTTATACCAAACTTATATTCTTCATTATTTTTCTCAAGTAGGATCAGGTCCACCGAGAGGGGGGGCGGTGAATCAGTGGTTCCTTTTTCTTTTATAAGAAAGTTTCTCCACTTATTTAGTAAAACATTATAAACCTATTAAACCTATAAAAGTTACAATCTACACAAATAAAACTTGTCAACATCAACTTTTGTATAAAACAATATAAATATAAGGCAACACATGATATTTAAAAGGTTCAGTACAAATACCTACTCTTTTCCATGTTAGATAGTCACAACAACATGGATTATTTCACTATCTTCTTTCTAGAATACAAAGCCACAAGTAGTGATTAATTCTACATTCCCAGTAGAAAATTTCTTGATATTGTTAGTTATAAAACCCAAATATCCTTTTCAATATCTAATTTCCCAAAATTTGTTATACACCCTAGAAAAACAATTGTTTTTAGCAATTATTTAGTATCCACAGTCACAAGCTTCACTTTTCTTCTTCTTTTTTGATTCACTGTAGAAAGTATTCACTTCCAACACAAGTTAGATGAATCAAAATTTTCCTATGTACAACCTTCAATAACTTCAAAAATTCTCTAAATAACTTATTGGTCTTGAAAATTATTTAAAAAACATAGTCATGAAATATTCCTCTTCAAGAGTCAGTTCGATCTACCTCAATCTGATAACATATGTCCGATGGTCTCCATCAGATTGGCCTCGTTCCGATTCTCCTTCTGCTCTTCCTTCTTCAATTGAGTAGAAACTCAATCAAAATCTCACAATTTCTGTGTCTCATGGAACTTAGATCGATGAACCGTTCTATGATTGATGTCTCTCTAATGGGCTCACTTCAATGGACTTTTTATGATGGAATTTCGTCCTTTTGATTTTAATCTGATGATCGGATTGATCTTCACTCTAATGAACTCATTTCAATGGAACTTCCTTAGCATCAAACTGAAAAAAACTATGGTTGGATATTCAATACCTGAAAAAACAAACCTCAGTACTATTGTTTCATGTTAACAATTAACGTTTCACACACCATACAAATGGAATAAGCTCTACTATTATAGGAACCCCAGAATGGAAAAAGTGAGAAAAAAATTTCACTTCCCACTCAAGGAAATTAATAATCCCAAATTTTTAATTCATATAGGCCTTCATTTACAAATTCTTTATCTCTTATCAATACTTTTGGGAGATTTTCAAATATTCCCAAGACTTCATACTTCCTCAAGTTCACTAACATTTCTTCAATCTGATTCTTCAATATGATTATTTATTCCAATTATTCATTATGATAAAATCATATAAGGAAATAAAGATAGCCCATTATGATTACCTCTTGTAAACACTAAAAGTATTCTCATATAGATGCTCCATACCAACTGTTAAATATAAGTCATTGAAAACCATTCTGAAATATCTTTAAATTATATCTCCATTTCATCAATTTATAAAACTGATGATCTTAGTCTGATGATTTTATCAGTGTTAGTACGTGTATGATGGATAGGTCTGAACTTCATTCCAATGAATGTTTTAAATTCCAATCTGATGAGTTTTTACCTCTTTTTAAGAATCAATCAATACTTTTTTCTTTTTCTTTTGACCCTATTATAAGAGAACAAAGTAGTACTTCTTGTTTTCTGGACCCAATTGAAATACAATTAAAACTTTCTCAAACATTATTCCCCTGATAAAACTCTAAATATGAAATATAAAGGATAAAAATTATATGAATCAGTGTTATATTCCATTACAATGGATTAGTGGCATACCACATCTGATGGACCAGTGTCAAAAGCTTCAACTCCAACAAATTATTTTTCTTTTCTTACTATGATTCACATAAAATTATTATTTTTTGAATATTTATATATTGATACTTATAGGTCTAATTGAAAACTAATATCTTCATAAATTATTTTTTATTGACATTCTTGGCCTCCAAATAATTATGCATCCATTGATCTCACACCGATGAACTGAGACAGTAAAGATTCAACTTTAGGAACTTTCTTCTCTATAAACTTATACTTTTATCATGGATTCTTCATGATTTTGAGAACCTTTATGACCGGATTTAGCATCATCTAAATTACATTGGAAATTATTGTAACCTCCCATCCTTTCTATCATTTTCTTTATTTCTAGCTCCCTCTTTCATTTATAAGGCTCACATCACAAGTTTCATAGACTACTTATGAATTTTGTGAAATAAAAAACAGCCAAGTATCATCAGGTTCATCTGAGCCATTTAGAACTTAGAACACATCCTCATTATGGTGAAAACCATCATTTCAGACTAAATATGATTTCCAATAGCCTTTGACTTTCAATCAATATCCCAATCTGATAGATCATATTCAATGACTCATGCCTATGGTATGAGTCCGAGAGTCTGGATCTGATTGTCATGTTGATAGTTTGAGATCTAATTAACAACTTCACATACTCTTTCTTTCTTCAACATAATAAAAATACTGATCTATTGACAATAAATACAACCAAAACACAACTTGGGCATAACAATCTCCCCCTTTTTGTTTATTTTCAATACCCACTTTAACCACTTCAAACAATAACACTTGTTTTATTTTCTCGCATTTTCTTCTCTTGCACCCACTATTTTCTCTCTCTCTCCCCCATTTTCTTATCTCTACCCCTTATTAACAATCAAATTCAAATGATCCATCATGAAAAGTTTCCCCCTTATTGAAAAATTATCTCATTTCTAAGTTTTTGAACATTTCAACTCAAAATCTTGAAACTATTCTTTAAGAGAACATAAGTATCACATTGGTTTCTTAAAAAAGTACCATTAACAAAACAACTCCAAGTATTCATGGGAAAACCTGGTGTAGAAAACCAAGAGTGTATAATCAATGTTATCAATGTTGTCTATAACATAACTTTTATGTGATACATTTTCATTTTTCTTTCAAAATTCTCATTTCTGGGAAAATATTGAATGGATTTGATTAAGATAAAAGTAACCTAAACCCATCTCAAAAAACATATCATAAATTTTATATGTATAAACACAACTTTTAGAAACTAATATTTTATAACCTCATTACTTTCTTTTTCAATAATAACAAGAGACTCATCAACATCAGCTTCCTTAGTTCAAATCCTTCAATTCTTTACAAGTTAATACAAATACAAATAAATTTTTGGGATTAATGAGGAACCTGAGTTGTTTCTTAGAATCATTTTCAAAATGAGAGTCCGCTCTTAGACTTACATTTTTCTTCTTCTTCTTGTATTTTGCATTGGATGTATTTTTTTCCGTCTGTTCATCTTTCTCATATTTTACAACAAGTTTCTTTTCATCTGTAGAATCATATAATAAGGATTTTAATTTATTTTCATATTTTGGAACCTTTTTGTTATAGTGAGATTTTAAAAATTATTTCATGACTTCCTAATATTCTAGAATTATAGTCAAACAACTTTTAGTAACATGCCCTTCTTTCTCACACCCTTTTCACTATTTCAAAATTTTAAAATCAAGATCTATTGAATTTTTTGATCAACTTTGTTCTCAAAATTCCAAAAAAAATTTCTTTCCCTTTAATTCAAATATTTTTTGTGATTTTTATAACTTCCTAGACATGTAAACTATTTCTATCCAGATAACTAATCACACTTTCTTTTCAGACTCAACATGTTCGTTTTTCTCTACTTTCTTAACATACTTATCTTTATTTGTCTTTTGAGTTTCCTTTTTTTAAATTATACATGTTTTTAGGAATATTTGATCTTATTTTCTCATAATTACTGCCCATTGATTCATAAATGTTTCATGTTAGAGACATGTTATACCAACATGAATATGCACTGTGTCTGAAAAATCCACAACACTAACAATGAACTCTGAATCTTGATTTTTTTGGACTAATATTGAATTTTTAAGAACTTAGCCATTGTTTTTTCTTCAAAAAATCATTGACGAATTTTCTTAGGAGGATACTTTCTTATATAATTCCTCTCTTTCTTGGTGAAATATGTTCTCTTACAAAAATATTTTTAAGCCTTGTTTCCCTATATTTAGAAGTTTCACCTTTAATATCAACTGAATTGGTGAAATTTTCTCTCATCTTTCTTATCTCACTTTGTGCTATAAGAAACATTGATTGTGTTTCTAAAAAATATTCTTATCTATCATACAACTTACTTTTTAGAACAACTATGATTTTTTCAGGTTCATCTATCTTCAACTTTTTGTTTTTACTTTCTTCAACAAGGGTATATTATATCTTATTGATATTCTTATTGGTAGCTAAATATTCTTCAGAACATTTTTGTTTTCTTTCAATATCACCATTCTCAAAAGTCATTTCATTAAAATATTTCTATAAATTTATTATTTCTTTCTTGAGTTAAGTATTTTTTTCAAGTGAATTATTCAAATTCCTTTTGAGAATCCATTCCATTTTTATCATCTCACCATAATCATTATCGCTACTAGATGAATAACTTTTATTTCTGACTTGAGAAATAAAGTTGAGTTGATGATCATGTTCATCACTAGATGAGGAATCATCCTGCTTTCTTTTTCTTAGATAACATTTCATCTTCTTATCATATGGAAATATTTACTTATATTTCTTATACTTTTGTTTCTAAGGTTTCTCATAATCTAACTCAGAATCATATTATTCAACTTTCATCCTAGGAAAATTCTATTAAAAGTGACCATTTCCTTCACAATTAAAATATTTGGGTGTTTTTATTTTCTATTTTCCCTTATTGTATTTCTTTAAACCGAGTTAGATAGTTGTGTTCAAATATTCAGCTTCTTCCTCAGCTTCTGAATCACTTGATTAATATTTAATTTATTTATCCTTTTTTTCTTTCAACAATGATTTTAAAGACATTTAATGATCAATATTTTCTTTAATTTCAATGAACTTATCTATAATAATTTCATAAGTAAGAAGAGTGGTATGAAGATCATCCAGATATAAAGTTTTGGGGTCTCTATCTTTGAAAGATGAATCATTGGAATCAAACTTATGAGGAATAATTATCATGATATTTTCAACAACAGTTGAGTCTTACAATTTCTTACCAAGAAATATTATTGTGCTAACAATATCATTTAACCTTATAAAAAAGTCACCAACAAACTCATATTAATCTATTTTTATATCTTCATAATTCATCCTCTAAAGTTGTAACATTTCCTTCTTCTCTTCTTTATTGCCTTCATAAATGTTTTTTAACTTATCCTAGATACGTTTAGTAGTTTCAACACCCTTACTCTAATAAAATCACTTTCAATTAGTTATGAGAGTAAAAAAAAATTATCTCTTCAAATATTATAAAAATTTATCTTATCAATAATAGTAAGAGGAGAATTCTCAATACGGGGAGGAAATATATCTATAGTAGCTTCCAAAAAATTACACCCAAGAGGCATAAGATGTGAAAACATTATATCACTAGATATATGATAGATCTTACCATTTAAAACCAAAATACCCTTATAGTTATCTGAATTAAAATTCTCCATCATAGAGAAGGATATTTTAGAGACAACCTAGGATCTGATATCAATTGTTGTTCCCATGTAGGATCAAGACAATTGGGTGGGGGGGGAATCAGTGGTTCCTTTTTCTTTTATATGAAAGTTTCTTTACTTCTTTAGAAAAACTTTCCTAACCTCTAAAACCTATTAAAGTTAGGATCCACTAAAATAAAAACTTCACAACCTCACCTTTCATATGAAATGAATATAAAAATAAGGTAACACATGATATTTAAAAGGTTTGGTACAAAGGACCACTCTATTCCATGTTTTATAATACCACCAACATGGATTATTGCACTATTTTTTTTAGAATACAAAGACACAAGTAGTGGAAAATTATACAATCCCAGTATCAAATTTCCTGATATAGTTAGTTATACCCCTGACTATTCTTTTCAGTATCCACTTTCCCATAGCTGGTTATACACTACAGAAAAACAATCCTTCTCATCAACTGGTATGTATCTACAGTCACAAGATTCACTTTTCTTCTTATTTTATGATTCACTTTAGAAATCCTTCACTTACTTTATAAGTAAGATGAATCAAACTTTATCTGTATATAAACATCAACAATTTCAACAATTATCTATGTAATTTGTTTTTATTGAAATGTTTACTATAAAGTCAGTCTAGAAATCTTCCTCAACAAGATTCTATCTGATTTTCCTCAGTTTGATAACATCTTTCTGATGGTCTCCATCTAATTGGGATTGATCTGATTATCCTTCTTCTCTTCCTTATTCAATTGAGTATAAAATCAATTGATAGCCCAAACTTCTTGTGTTTTATGGAAATTGGTCAGATGAACCTGGCTTCGATGGATGTTTCTATGATGGGTTCACTATGATGGACTTGTCTTGATGGAACATCATCCATTGGAACTTTCTTTAATGATCAGATTGATCTTCACTCTAAAGAACACATTCCGATGGAACTTCCTCAACATCAACCTATTTGTTTTGTTGTAAACTCCATACATGATAAAACAAACATCATAGCTCTCAATGCATGTTAAAAATTCAATTTTTGTACACCATAAAAATGACCAGATCATTCCTCTTATAGGCACCACAGAATTAATAAGTTGGGAAAAAAATTTCACTAACCGCTAATTGAAATACGTAATCTTAAATTTCTTATTCACTTATGTCTTCAACTTTGAATTGTTAAACTCTTCTCAGTACTTCCAGGATCTTCCCAAATCTTCTTAAAACTTCATACTTATTCAAGTTTACAAAAATTTATTCAGAAAAATTATTCAATACGATTCACCATTCTAATTATCATTATGATTAACACATATACATAACTGAATACAACCATTATGATGACCTCTTGTAAACACTAAAATTACTCTCATATAGATACTATGTACCAATTGTTAAATGTAATACATTAAAAACCATTATAAAATATCTTCAAAGTATTTATCTATTTATTCAATTCATAAGACCTATGATACTGAATCCGATGATTTTATCGGTGTCTGTACATGTCTGATGGATTGGTCTCATCTTCTCTTCGATGAATTTTAACAACGACAATCTGATGAGTCTATACCACTTTTTGAGAAAAAATCAATATTTTTTTCTTTTTATCATTACCAAATTGTAAGAGAACATGGTATAATTTTTTTCCTTGAATAAATTGAAATAAAATTAAATTTTTTTCAAACATTATTTACATGATAATAATCTTTATCCAATATAAAGAGGATACTAATAATATGAATCAATGTTAGAATCAATTAAAATAGATCAGTGGCATACTGTGTATGATGGAATGATGTCAACAGCTTCAACTCCAACAACTTCTTTTCCTTTTCTAATTACAATTCAAATGAAGTTATTTCTTCAAAGATTTATGTTTTGAGGCTTATTGGTTTGAATTAAAACCACCATCTTCATAAATTCATGTTCCAATCAACCTTACTAGCCTTCAAATAATTATTTATCCCGTGATCTCACCCCAATGAACTGATACTTGAAAGCTTCGGATTGAGGAACTTTCTTCTTCTACAAACTTCTACCTGTATCAGGACTTCATCATGATTTTGATAAATTTTAAGACTATCTTCAATATTGTGTGACTTATATTGGATAACTTCACATCATTTCTAGCATTTTCTTTCTTTCTAGCTACCCCTTTCTTTCATAAGTCTCACACAATAAGTTTCTCAATCAATTTATGACTTTTGAGAAATAATAAATATAAAATAATCATCAGGTTCATCAAATCTATTCAGATTCAAGAACACTTCCTCATTACAATCCCCAATTTCATTTCAAACTCAATAAAATTTATAGCACCTTATGACTTTCTATCAATATCCAAAAATGATAGATCGTATTCAATGAATCATGCCAATGGTATGAGTTTAATAGTTTGGATCTGATTGTCATGGAATTGGTTTTGGATCCAATTTAAAACTTCACACACACTTTCTTTCTTAAACATAATCAACATATTGATATATTGACAAAAATAAAACTAAAACACAACATGGACATAACATTCCTTTATACTACTCCATTTTTTTATGGGTTATATAGATCACTATACTGATGTTTGATTCCATGATTTCTCAGATAAATTTCAAAAGTATTGTATATGAATTCATTACTATTTTATGTTCCCAACTTCTTTATGTAATCCCCCATTTCTTTCTCAACATCTTTTTTGAAGAATATGAACATATCAATAGCATCTGAATTGTGATTCATAATCATGATGTTAGTCATTTGAGTGAAATAATCAATGAATATGATATAGTAAATATCACCTTTTGTTGATTGATGTCTCATCAACCCACATAATTTAGAATGAATAAGTTCAAGAGGTTTGGTAGACTAAATCTCAAATCTCTTATGACATTTATTAGTCATATTTCCTTTCTAAAATGTTATAAAAATATATTATTCTCTTCTTTTAAATTATAGAAAATGTTATACAAAATAAAATTTAGAGATTTTGTTCATACTTTTTCTTCCCATGGTGTCCATGTATCTAGTGACACTACTTATTCTCATCTTCAAAATGTAGATAACATGAATTTTTAAGTTCTCAAATATGAAAAAGATTTCTATTGGTTGTTTTTTCACTGGTCAAAACATTTACATATTTAATAAATCTGATAATATAAGAATATTTTATGAAAACAAATTATTTTCCAACATCAAAAAGGTGACTCAGACTTAATAAGTTTATGTTTGAGTCCACCAACAAATAGAACTTTTTTTTTGTTTTTTATGTTTAATCTTAATGTTCTTACTCCTCCAATTCTCAAAGAACATTCATTTCAAAAAGTTACTGCTCCAATATCATATTTTTAAACATGTTTTAAGATTTTTATATCACCTTTAATATGTATAAAACAACCACTATTAATTACCTATAGCTTATTCCTTTTACTTAATTTCAAATATTTCTCAACAAAAAAATATATTTCCTCAACTTTATTCTTTATAAATTCATTTTATTTTCTCCCATAAGAAAATTGTTCCAAAAGGAGTGTCATAAAACTTTCATCATGATTAAAATCATGATAACATCATCTATAAACTTTTTCATAAAATTAAAATTGATTATTTGTTTGAAAGTTTCTCACATATTGAGATTTTTCTTTTCTAATTTATTGTGGGTTTGGAAAGTTACTCATTCTTATTTCACCATTTATTTATCAATTTTCAAACCTCCTATCACTAAGTGACAAGTTTTTCCAAATATTATATGGCCTAAACCCATAAATTTTATAACACTAATAAAAACCATCAAATCATGATTATATATTGAAGTAAGATCTTTCTCTATAGATAATTTTTTGAGCTCAATAATTTTGTCCTACTCTAACATACTCTGGGCAGGGTCTATCTTTCATTCTAAGTGATTTTTAAATATTTATATATGTGATATATTTATCACATCATTTCTCCATCAAAACTCTCCTAGAAATTTTATTTTCACCTCAAATTTTAGAAAAATTAGATCAAAAAATGTTTTTGTGGGTGAAGATTTCACCTGATTCTTGATTTGAACTTTCTCAACAACTGTAGAAGTATCAGATTTTACTTCCAATGATTTGTTTACGTTTTAATTTATCTTTCTTAAGGTACTTTCAGACTCAATAATTTTTTTATTAAAACTTGTTAACTTATTCTTACTTAGCTATAAGATTCTTAATGAGATCTTAATCTATCTTTCCCTATTAAGAAATTATAATTTTGTAACATAATATATCATGGATGTATTATTCTACTTTCTTGACAATATATTTTTCACCGTCAACAAATATTCCACTATATTTCTTTATTGTTCTTATTTCTTTTTTGAGAGATCTATTTTTCTGAATACATGAAATAATTTCTATTATGAGACGATACTCCCTAAAATATTTTCTATCCCATTATTCTTCTCTATTTGAGGAGTCTTCAATTTTATAAACTTTTTCAATGAATATTCTAACCTTTCCCAAACATTCATATTCTGAAGAATTGTTTTCATTTGAGTCTGATTCAGATTTCTTATTCAACATAATTCTCTTATTACCAGTAAAAAAATTTTTATATTTGTTGGATGATTTTTTTTCTTTAGAACTGTTGTTCCACTTTTTCTATTGAGGGTTTTAATAAGAATCATCTCAATATTCTCAAACATTACTCTTAGAAAAATTCATAGCAAAGTGACCAATTCCACAAAAATAAAAACATTTGAGATGAAGTTTACACCCACACTTTCATCTTCCTATGTGATAGTTCTTGGAGATAAGAGACATGATTTTATCATTCAACTCATCATACTCTATATCCTTAATATTAAAAGGATCAAAATCTTCAACATATTTAATTTTCATCGTTCACATAGCTTCAAAATCCAATTTATCATTCACATTCTTTTTCAACATTATAGATTTTCCCATTTCATAAGCAATATTAATGTTAGGAAATTTATCAAGAGAAAATAATATTTATCTTATAAAGAGTAAATTTTAGAATCAAACAAGTCTGGAATTTTTATCATAAATTTCTTCATTATTGTTGAATATTTCATAAATCTTCCAAATTCTCTATTATTAAAACAAATTTCATTTAAATTGGTGAAGTATTACTCAATAGTTTCTTCATCTTTTATTCTTATGTCTTCAAACTTATTATTCTATATTTATATAATTTCTTTCATTACTTCAGTATTACCTTAAAAAATACTTTTTAGATTGTCTTACATACTCCTTAAATCTTTGATACCCATCAACTTTATATAAACATTTTCTAATAGATACTTAAGGATAGAATTTATATCCTTTCCATTAAATTCAATATTTTTTATAGCAATATTCATTGGAGAATATTTCTTAATAAGTGTAAAAAAAATTATAGCAGTATCAAAATATTCATGTCCAAGATATTGTAGATAAGTAATCATCATATTTATCTAATTGTAGTAATTTATTCCAACAAATATAGGAATTATTCTATTGTTGGTAGAATTGATTTTATCCATGATAAGTATTGAATAAGGGATCCTTGGATATGATACCTATTGAAGTTCTAAAGGATTAAATAATAACATATAGGGGGTGGGGTGGTCTTGAATTATTTATTTACTTTTTATATGTTTCAACACTTTTTTAATATTAACTTCCAAACCTATTACATTTCATTAAATTATCATCTTTTATTAAATAATCATGCTTGAAAAAGTTGGAAATAAAGTAAATCACACGATATTTACATGTTTCATCCTTAGTGTGATAAGCTACATCATTTACATAGACACTCCCATGGGTCTATAGAAATTCATTATTATGAATAAGTGAATAAAACTTGTGGAAACTCATGTTAGAAACCCTATGTCTCCCAATAGGGATAATTATACTAACTCCCATCAGTTTAGAAAGTTTTATTACAAACAATTGAGACAAAATAAATGAATAAATAATATTTTCAAACTAATCCATGAATTATTATTCTGGATCCTATGTCTAATGTGGCTAGGTACGATTCTCTCAGTTTGAAGGGGTTGGGTCTGATAGACTTAGTCTGATGAATTTAGTCTAATATAATCAGTATGATGAACCCATTTTCAATATGTATTACTAAAACTCTACTCAAATTATCAGTTTGATCTTCCTTAGTCTAATAAAAAATATTTTCAAATGTTTGACCTTCTAATGAGGTGTCATTCTAAAAAGATAACTTTGAAACAAATCCTATAGTGCTTTGCCTTTTCTGATCACATATAATATTTCACGGTATGAATTCACTGTGATTCTATTTATTGGAATCCCATAAAAGAAAATTTTGGAAACTGAAAGCCTTTCCCACGTACTCAAATTCAAGTACCTCTATGATTTACTAATATTTTAATTTCTTGTTTTACCAGTTCAACTCTTCAAAAATATTATAGAACCTTCTTAAGATTTCTCAATAATTAGTCTTCTTATACTTAATAATTTTTGTTTGATCTAATGGAACATCCTAAGCTCAGTATAATGAAACTTCCTCATCTCATTATTATATACCTTCCTCAAATAATTACTATGGAACTTACTCATATCATTACTATGGAACTTTCTCAGACCATTACTATGGAACTTCGTCAGCTCATTACTATAGAAATTCCTCAACCCATTACTATGTAACTGTCTCAGCTCAGTATTTTGGAACTTCCTCAGCTCATTATTGTGGAACTTCCTGAGCTCATTACTATGGAACTTAATCAGGTCATTACTATAGAACTTCCTTATAAACTCTTCAAACTTCATCAGCTTTAATCATTAATTATTTTAACAATTGTTTGTTCTAATACTTCAAGATATGATGTTTTGTGTTCAATATGGAACCGATTCAAAATTAACAAATAATTTCAACAATATTCATTCTTAAAAATCATTTACCTTGAGAAATTATCATGATTTATGATAACTCAATGATAAAAAATCATTGTCTGACTTTCAAGGTAAAGTATTATGAATTACCTTATTTATAACACCTCCTTTATTTGCAACTAAAAGTCAATATGATTGGCAGCACCTATTCTCCCCCTTTTCTTCATAAGGCCTGCACCACAAGAGTTATATAAAACTTATGATATTTGAGAATTATAAACCAAAAAATCATCACATGACATTAGGTTAGAAATTAAATGACTTTATAATTCCTAATTACCTTGAAAATTACTTTCCGGGCTTCAACACCACTCTGAATTTCTTTCACAACTTCTCCTGAGTTTATAACAAACATCGTGTCCAGTTGAACTTGAAATTCATACTGATAAATCTGAGACTAATGATGTTTCTAATCTTCAACTTTAAAAAATTCTTAACACATTTCTTTCTATGAAATTATACATCTTATTTAGCTTAGTTGAATAACTTGTGTCCAGAAAATAATGCTCAATAATTTTCTCCCCCTTTGTGTTTGAATTCAAAGTTTCAGTAGATTTTTAATTTCATATAGAAACTCATTCCAATGAACTGAGTCTGACCCCAAAAAAAAAACTTTCAAAAAAGTTTAGTTGTCAACAAATAAAAAACAAATTACCAACAAAAGATCACAAAGGATCTTAATTTTTAAATTTTGGAAATTAATGTTTGAATTATATGGGAGTTTATCTACATTACTTAGATAAATTTTCTTGAAATTTATGGATGTAATTCTAATAAAAATATTAAATTATCTAGTATTTTGGTGAAATATAGTTCTTTATTAAAGAAAGAATTTGATTTCATGATTCACATGAAAATTGAAAATTTTAAAAGAAATTTGAGTTTATTTAGATGTATTTATTTTCTCCAAACAATCCATAATAGGGTGATTGAAATTTTATTTTAATTTTTAATGGAATATATATTTTTTTCAATCATTTTTTAGAGCTATTAGATTTTTTTTGTTATTTACTTGGATGCTAAGACTTTTTTACGATTCTTTGAATTTTTATTATTTTGTTTTAAGTGATTTTGTGGATATTTAAAGAGAATATAAAATTTTGTTTAAGGATAAATTTTTACTAATTAAAATAATTTCTGTGTGACTCTATACTTCAAATTCTATATTTTGGACATTGTATGATCCATTCTTTGGGTTTAGATGAGTAATATTGAAATTCAGATGAGTTATTTTTTTTTCAATTTAGATGAGTCGATATGGTGTTTGGATATGTTATAACAAACATAAGATGATCCAATTACAATTCAAATGAGTTTCAATATGTTTCAAAGTTCCACCTAAGTGTTTGGACGAGAATCCTCTAGGTTTGTATTATCCATGGACTACTTATTATGAGTCATGTATTCGATAAATTTTATAAATTTTTGTGTGTAAATTGTATATATTTCTAAAATTTAATATTTTAATTGAAATAAATATAGATGGTGATTAATATTCAATTAAATGGTTCAAAAATATCATTTAAAATATGAATCAATTTGATTCATGTGAGATTTCTAAAAGGATAAATAATGTCATATGCAAGTGAAGTTTATTTTTTTTAATCTCATAAATAACTTCTGAGTTTGAACCTATGTTACTGAGAAAAATATTCTATAAAATATTTCTTGAATATTATATAGTTGAATTTTTTCACTATTTATGTTTAAATAATAACTTGAAACTAGTTTGGTAGTGATTTAAGATGAGGTTTCAAGAGTTTGAGGTTCAAGCTACTAGGTTGAGATTTGAAGAGATATTTTGTGATTCTATAAGTTGATAATGATGGATTCAAGGATGTCAATTTAAATTATGAATTGATGAACTTTTGGAGTTTAAAAGTTCATCATTTGTGAATTATTTTATAACGAATCATGCTGTTTAATTATTCACGATGCTTTCCATTTCGAGTTAATTGATTATGTTAAAGAAAATATATTTGAGTAATTGATCAATTGATATGTAGATAATAAAAGATAATAATATTATATGATCCTGATGTTTATTTTTATGGATTTTCAAATTGGGAAATAAAAAGAATCATGATGGACCATCTTTTTGAGAGAATTCTAGAAAATCTGATCTAGAAAATCCATTTTTAGAATAATTATATTTCTATATTTACATGTTTTTCAAAAAAAGGAAAAATATGATAAATTGAGGTGAATTGAAAATCTATAAAGAATAAACTTATGTTTGAGCTATAATATTCATTATGTAAATATGGGTTTGAGAACTAAGAAGAAGATCTAGATCAGATACTACATATAGAGATTAAGATACATTTTAATAATATAGAATTTAATGATGGAAGATCGTTTCTATTATTTATAAATAATCTAAATATCTAAAGATATATTTTTCATTCTAATTCTTCATATTTGTATTGTAGTGAGAAATTTAATAGTACAGTGTGACGTTGGATCACCATAGTGAAATTTTATGCTCATTAATGTAATTTTTTACTCACTGGTTCTTATATATTTTTCTTTGTTGAGGTGATTAAACATACATTATATAGAGTGGGATTTTCTAAAGGGCCTAAATATTTTAAAAGTTCTTGTGTTATATTCTCTTTCATTTTCTACACATATGAGTGATTCCTTGAATTTCCATTTAAGTGGATTAGAAAATAACAAACTATAAAGTTTGATTTATATTGTAATATATTTAAAAAAATAGTATTTACTTATTTATTCCACATTAATTGTGACGAAACCTAATCATAATCAGTTCATATAGAATAATAAATATTTATTAAAATAGTGTTTTTAAGATTTCAATAATAAATAAGAGATTTCCCAATACACATAATGTTTTCAAAAAAAATTAAATTTCTCATTTATAGAAAGTATTTTTATAAAATGGTCATCAATTTTATAATCTTTAAATCAAAATATAACAATGTCTATTTCTTTAGAAATATTTTAGATATTTGAAATTTTAAGTGAATTGTAAAATACTGTATACATTTATGTTATGTATTAGGACTTTGTTTTTAAGTATAAATGACATAATTAATACTATAAATCAATTCAAAAAATAAAATATATTTATTTTTTAAAATAATGTATTTTGAAACATTAAAATTAATTTTCAAAACTATAGAAGAAATTGGTAAAGTTTAATTTTGTTTGTTTCAATATCTAAAATAAGTCATTATGAAAAAATAATTTTCCATATGAACATTATATAAATAGTGGTAGATTTACTATATCATTAATAAATGAAAAAAATCCTTGTTTTATATTTTAAATTTCATGATTTAAAACCATGGATATGCCAATGATATTATGTTTTTTATAACCATAATTTTCTAATCCTATAATAAAAAATTAATAATCAATTTTCCATCACTTGTTATTGATACCCATCTATACATCCATATCCAATCACTTTAACAACATTAATCATGATTTTACTCTGAATTTTCCACTCAATAATATTATAATGAAGTTTATATAGATATAATATGTTATTTTTTCATATAGTTGGAGGCCACTTTTCAAGGAATGGGTTCATCACATCCTCTTTACATTTATCATTTGTAACTCTTTTTGATAACATTAAACATTCATATCAAAAGTCATTGTGCTTAATTATTATAAATCTATTTTTGTAATATTAATGGCCAAATACCATTCCCTCTTAATATTTTATATCCATCAGTATTTAAAATTCAAATATATCTCTAATTCCATAAATTCCATTAACTAAATCCCTAACTATTCTGTATACTTGTGCTATAACCGATGAATTATTTCATATTGTATAAATATGTCTCAGGTAATATGACATCGATACTTTTGGTTCAACATCTATATATTTCCTAATAGGTTATTCATTTTTTTAATTAGTAAATATTTTTTAGTAAAGAAAACTTACATGGAAGATCATCCTTAAGTAAATTTTATTTCCCCAATAAGAATCATATATGGCTATCACATACCTCAAATATTTTGAGGATACTTTTTAATAATTATATTATCTCGTATAAGTTAAAACTATTGTATTTATTAATTATTACTGATTTACATACTAATAAAATAAAAGAAACCTACTCTATTTATCCCTTATATTTCCTTTGATAAGGGTATTTTCAATCTCATTGAGAATATCATATTAATAATGACTAAAAATTACTCAACTTTATAGTGAACTTATTCCATTAACTATGGAAACCATTAAAATCCACATATCCATGATTTTTAAATGAATTTTTTTGAATATTTATTCTTGGTAATTTTATTGGTTCTTAAGTGTGAATTATGTATTATAATATCTATCTATTCATCTATAGAGTGAATGCATTAGACATTTTATTTTATTATTGGTTTCCATATTTACATAGGTTCTTGATGCATCAATTGGTCATAATAGAAAAAATAGAATTGATTAATGGGAGAGACCGTACAATTCATTTATGATGTATTGAAATAAGGCCTATATTTTATTGTTATGATGTACCACATTATGAATTTCATCCATATAATATCATTTTTGTTATATATGTTATTATTTATTTCCCATGTATTGAAAAATATTGTTTATGATTGGATTATATATAAATTTATATGGATCAATTGGTTTGTTTCTTATAAATTTATTCTTGAAGAGATATTTATTGCATGTTCAATTCAATAGTAATTTACTTATTATTTGGATTCTTAGAATATACATTATACTGTTTCACAATTCCCTAAAAATTATGAACAACACTATAAATGATCTAATGATTATAATGGATGAATAATTTATTTTTACTATTTTCTTATTATTTAAATTATATTTCTAATGTAATATAACGATAATGTATGTATCAAGTCTTTTGAGGATATTAAACTTATGGATCATGTATATTATGATATTATTTATTGCGTAATCCTTGAAATAAATGGTCACCACAATTGTTTTACTAGATTCGGGGCTGTTATATGATCGCTATTTATATTATATCCATTTTTGGATATTTTAATTTCTTATATATTTTCTTATATTTTGACCTAGGATAATACAATTTTATTTCACATTATTATAATTACTTATATAACATCACTTGATTAAAACATTTATCATTCTATTATTCTCTCTTATTATCATATTTTCCATTAATGTTTGATGAAATTTGAAAACATATCTTCTTTATATTAAAATTTTAATTTTATCTAGCTAGTTAATCAATTTATTTATTATTTCTATCATTTGATACTGGTCTTGTGCACTCTAATTTCAAAAATATTATTTCTAATATTAGAGACTTTTATTACAGTTATTATATTACATTTTTCATCATTATCCTCTTTATTTATTTTTATTTAATATTCTTAAAATATAAAAATTCTAGTAAAAACATTATGTTTAAAATATTATAGTATTAAACAATTGAAACAATATTCCTTATCTATTTAATAGGCATTATTTACAACAGTCTCAAGATTGTTTTTGTTTTACACCATGATTTGCATGAAAGAAATCATGGAATTGAAAATAAAACTAAACCATTTAGAAATTTTAGTAATATATTAATCATTTATTATCTTAAATATAACACAATGGGTAGTATATGTATTTAAATACATTTTATAAACATTTCTAGATCTTTTATGAGAAATAAAAATATTTCACTATATTTCAAATGTTATATCATCTATCGATTCCTTATTGTTTTTTTATCCTTAGTAATCTCAAATAATAACATTCATAGTCATTATAACAAAACCCTATTCAATTTTATAATATTTTTACATTGAATAATAATATACAATACTACATCAAATATCAAATTCTAATATTATGAGGTGGATTTTCATTTTGATATTCCATATGATGTATTCAATGTCTTTAAAATAGGTTTGTTTTTTGGTTTAATTTTTATTTGGAATTATGTCTTACCAAGAAAAGTATATAACATTTTTATAATTAAACTAGGAATAAGAAACATTAATAAATGAATAACCACAATTCTATGAGATTAATGTTTACCCTAAATTATTCTCATTTTTTTTGTGAATTTTTCAATTCTGTAAATATATAAAATTTAAATAAATATATTTATATTTCCTTAGTAAAAAACACATTTAACTATATAAACTATAAGATATAAAGAATTTGTGTTTTTTTAATATTTTACAAAATCCCTAATCAATACCCATTTTCAAATAATCGGATACATGTTAGCTATTGAGATAAATTTACTCACACTTAAATAAATTCTATACATATAGTCAAAAGTATTCATAGTCTAAAATTAGTATTGAAAAAATCATGTCACTAAAGAATATATGATTAAATAATAATAATGTAATTTCTTAAGAATAATTGAAGTGGTATTAGTGATAATCAATCACTATATGAATAAGAAAAAAAAACATGTCGAAGGATGAATAATGAAAATTTAATATGTGGTTTAGGCCAATTAAACTCCATAACCCTATTTACTAGTTTGAAACTACAATAAATAATCACATATCATGATATAATGATTTATATCAAATAGTTGGGCCTATAATATAGACCAGGATTGTAATATTTTAAAAATATAGAAAGGTATAATAATATATTCATCTCCCATAATTCTATATGGGTAATATAAAAAATGTGAAAATGTTGTAAATTTAATTTAAAAACACCTTTCTATAATATATAGAGTGATGGAGGAAAAAATAAATTCCTGAAACTATAAAAGAAAATATATCAAAAAAAAACACAAGATGAATAAACCAAGTACATATGATCAGATTAAGGTTTTCCATGGTCAATTCATGATTTATTTATTATCAAGATATTAAAATAATCACATATAAAATGAATTAAAGATTATCACTTGAGTCAATGATCACACGAGTTAATGAAATTTAATGAAGGAAAATATTATGTGAAGAATAATCTTATAAAAAAATCCTTCTAATGTTATCGAATCATCATAAGGAGTATCATAATAAAGTATATTATAGAAAAAATCACAAAAAATTACCCCATTGATAAATAATTTGAATGAAACACTAAAATATTGTTTACAAAAACATATTAAAGTATCATGAATCATATTCAAGTTGATTAAAATGGATTAAAATGTTTTAATATTATTTTTGTTCCATTATATAACACAATTGTTTTTCATAAAAACTAAAATGTTCCAACCATAGTGATCATGCCAATAACATTTTCTAGTATGCTTCTATAACTTTCATAAAACCCTCACCCTAATGGTAAAATTCTTAGAAAAAAAGAGAGAATGGAGATAATGATGCCCAAGGTCCTCTTGTATTAGTACTTGGGTTAGATACAAGCACCCAAAGTATATCATACCAAAAAATGGGAGGAATTACCCTCTAAGAAGAACATGAGTAATGATATATACAATTAAACTAAAAAATGAATCTCTCTCAGATAATGATAAAAGATTCAAACGCATACATGTAATGTACTACAATAGGATCAATTGAAAAATGAAACTACAAGAACCAAAAATAAATCCTAAATTGTGACCACAAAGGGTAAATAACTCTGAAACAACACCATAAATTAGTAATGCACAACACAATATCAAAACAACCCATATGGTCCTGAAATACATATATATATAGTCTGTGAATAATAGTTATACTAAACAGGATCCTCCCTGAACCCTCTCATGAAAAATATAAAGAAATAATTCTAAATCCCAATGAACAACATGTACAACTAACTTTTCACCTAAGTAGGTAGGCCATGATCCCAACCTCACTATGTCTTTCTCACCATGTATATCATTCAAATAGTAATGTAATGAACAATAAAGTATTTAAATAAGCTACCCTGCTATCACTACTACACTATTTTACTGCTCTTCCCCATCATCGCACGTCTTAACCCATCTATATCCAAATTTATCCTACCCAAATGCTTGTGAAACTGTAATATACCATGTACCCCATCTGTCATGTCATCACATCATCAAAACATATCTTTGAACTTGTGCTTCACATCACCTCATCATCAATATCCAAATATATATATTATATCAAAGTACTTTTCAGAAACCACCAAAGACTATACATGATGCATTTTACCTCAATCCATCACAACCAATACAATAAAAAACAATAATAATCTTTAATATAGTGTATTTGAAGATGCTTACTTGTAAATAACCATATTACATTTCATCAATATACAGAAATCTAAATGGGTAAGTTTACCATGGTGCATACCATTATATAATACTATAAGCGGAAGAGATTAAGAAAAGGAGGTTATAGTTAGTCATCTGTTCCTACCAAACCTAGATCATGGGGAAGTCAACCTCCTAGAGTTCACCAAGTAATATTCTATACTATACTCAGTGGGGTATCATATAAAATTATATAACATAGGAATATACATATACCTAACAACCAGTCTATGGGAAACAACATATCCATAGAATCAGCTACATCTATCAACTTTTGGTCACTCGACTACCACTGATAGGGTCAAGATATAACATAAGAACCAATCATTTCTAAGGAAATAAATTAATTATTTCTTTTATAAATTTAACAACTTGATTAATTATCAACCGAACTACATTCTCTCCAAGCGCAAAAAAAAACTAATCCCATGGATCCTTAATATTTTTCATCATTATTCATTACATTCTAGCACCAACACCACTAGAAAAAATTATTTAACTTCTATTATAATTCCTTAATTTCAGTAACCCTAGGACTCTTCCGAAGATTCCTTAAAAGATATATAACACATGACCATCCACCAACATCATGTAGTGGGGAAAGGAAAGTAGAAACAAGAAACCTATCTATCCTACTATTTTAAGAATATTCATTATTAAATAAGCATCCCACCATTCAAAAAAATATAGGAAATCTCATCTTCAACCTAGATTATCATTCTTTTTTCCATCCCCAACAACAACATGTATATCACTATCTATCCCACCATCACTGGAGCCAATTTATTTGAAAAAACATGAGAATCCCTTACCATATATTACTAAACTAATAGCTATACCAGGCTTATATCAAGTCACATAGAATACATCCCCATCCAAACAAACAAATATGGTTGAACACAAACAATGAATCCAACAATAAATATAGGACTAAAACAAAGTCATCCAACCATAATAAGAAAGCATGATAGCTCAACCCCAAATAAATTTATTTATCAAACAAGAAATCCTTTAATATATTGAATTATCCATTTCATTTATCAAATGTTACAACCATAGGCCACCTAAATCATCATATTTCAATAACTAAGATATGTAATCATTCATCTATACATAAATTCTAGTTTTATCAAACTATAAGTAAGAAAAATAATAATCATGCCTCAAGAATAACTTTTATTTCAATAAAATATAAAGAACAATTCCAATTAAACATTCATCTTTGTTAATTAGATGAAAATAATTATATGGAACCAACCATAAACATTACATAATCTTGAGTTTTAGTTAAGAAATTTCTTTATTTCACATTGAGGATCTTTTTAGGTTTAGAGTTTTAGAGAATTAGGCCATAATTTATACATAAAAAACCATAAAAATACAAAGTGGACACTTCTAATATGTACCCATTTTTCCTACAATATAAAACTTTTAAAATAAATTCGGAATTATTTTCTTGTCAAATATAAATTAATTTCAACTTGACATCATACTTTCCCTTAACCATCCTCAAATCGTATATTTTAAAAAAAATTAAGATGTTCACAAAATATTAGTAAGGTATATAAAAATAAAGGAAACAACTAGTTTAATAAAAACATGAAAACTCATATAGCATTAACCATAATCATTAAATTTCTTTGAGATTATTAAATAATACATTTTCAAATGAAAAAAGCATAAATTCTTCTCAAATATAATCATTACAACCCATAAAAAGCAATTAAATCTCTTTTAGATGACTTAGAAAATCATATTAATTAAACCCTTTCAAAACCCTTTTAATTGGAATAACCGTATGACCAACTTCAAAAAATTTAAATCATATAAACAGAATAACAATACGGTAAAATTTCATACACAATGAATTTTAGGGATATCATGTAACCACCCATCCTTTAAGTTATAATGGGCTCACCCAGTTCCATCCAGACCACCCCATGTTTAACCTACAATGGGCTCACCCAGTGCTATCTAGGCCACCCCACGTATATGATATAGTAGGATAACCCAATGCTATTTGGGCCACCCTATCATATAATTATCCAGTAAAAATTCATGAATAAAACTCATTCCTCATAAAATCCTTTGAAAAACTCTTTTAAACTCATATAAAACACTTAGATAAAAATGCCATTATTATTTTAGAAACCCATTTTTAAAATGAAATACCATTTTTCATTTGAAAAAACTTTTCAATGCAAAAAATACCCAAAAGATAAAGAGGTTTTTTTATTTATGGAAACATGAAATATTTCAAATAAATCTGGAAATAAAATAATTGCCATGGTGGTAGAAAAGTCATTGTCAGTGTGTATGATAAGAATATAACATTCTTTTTGTTTTTTGTTAGAAAATTTTGTATAAATAATATAAAAAAATATTTTTTGAAAAACATTGAATGAAATTCAAAATAGAAATAAAACATTATTTATATTCCTTTTATATAAATAAACATATAAAATAATATCAAGAATATTTATATAGTTAAAAATATTTTGAAATTAAGTCTTTAAACATTCATAGTGTCCAATACCACATTGAAAATTTAAATCATAAACCCCATGCAAGAATAAAATTTAATCAAAACACTAAAAAACATGTGAATATGTAAAATCATGATATTATATTTAAAATAGAATATATATACACCTCATAATATAAAGTGGGTGCATAACATCAAAATATGCCTAAGTGAAGGGAGATTGAGATGAAATCCCTTAATTTGATTCCAACGTGTCATGTGTGTCTTTATATTACTGAATAATTAAATTATTTTAATTATTTAATTACTTAAAAACCTTTTTAGGTTTATAATTAATTATAATTTACTTATTACAATGTTTTATACAACTACTTAAACAATTAAGTCTACGCTGGATGTTTTGACCATATTCGGTTTATGTGTTAAAACGACTAAGGTTGGTTTACTATGGTCAAGAAGGTAATTAAATAAACATTTCCATAATAATAATAACCAAATAATAATCATATATATACATCAATTATACTTTTAAAACCATTAAAAAAATATGTTTATGAAAAATGAACCAATGTTACAATCATGGGCACGATAGACTGTACGTACGCATGAGAAACATTCTCATTTTTCAATGATTATTATGGAAAGAAGTTAAGTAACATATATCTTTACATAATGATAATTATATCATATATACCATATTATTTAATCATATATACTTATATATAGAATTATTTTGATGTTAAAGGAATCACAGCGCTACGAGGAGGCGATAATCTACATGTCCATAAACGATATTATCATTTTTTCAATGTGTGAAAAGTTAATAAAGAAAATGATATATTATATTTAAATAAAGGTAATTATTCAAAAATTTAATATTGATTTTATTTAAATAACATATTTTTTTAAACTCATCCTTTATACATTCTGTATAATGCTTGAACAAATCACATCGCTTTGAGGAGGTGGTAGTCCACACATCCACAAATGATGTTATCATATTTCAAAAAAATGGAAAGCCTGAAGGTATGTGTTATATAAAAATTAAACATGAATTGATAAATAATAAATATCATATATAACATATAAAAATAGTATGTACATCATAATTCCCATCCATGAGAGGTGGTAAAGGAAAAACAAATGACATCGTTTCGCATGGTGGTAGTCCGCCGTACACATGAGCATTACATTTGATAATCATTTGATGTGTGTGTAGGTGTAGATGAAAACATTAAAATAAAAATATATAATTATATTTAGGATACATAGGTTACTATATAATATTGTAATAATAATAATTTAGGTGGTGGAGAAATAAATAAAACAAAAGTGCTCATTGAAGAATGTTACCTCTTTATGGAGTAACTCCTTTTGGTTTGCACTAAATGACTTCCTTGGTTTTATTTCTTAAAAATTGACTATTCTAGGATGATATTAGTTATTTTTATATCTTATCTAGGAAGGTATTTTATGATCCAAAGGGCTTTAGATGTGTAAATAAGTGGGGAGGATGATTAGATTTTTATTATGGAGGGGGAGTGATATTCTTATAAATATAAAAAGGTAAGCACTATTGGGAGGTATCACTTACATAATATACATAAAAAATAGAAAATAATGTATTAAATCGTAATTATGGTCGATAAAAACTCACAAAATAGAAAAATAAAATAATTTTTATCATTTTTTTCTTATTCTTTAAGTTTCCTTATTTTTTCATTTTTGTTTTTCATTTAGGTAACAAGTTTTAAAACCTATGTAATTCATCCATTAAAACTAAATTATAGTTATAATATTAAAAACTTTAGACCTAATTATTTTTAAATATTAAATCTAATTTATAAAATAAAAATACCATAGGTGTTGGAATTGTTTTTAATCGAAACACATATAACAGGGAAAAATACTACTTTAATCATAACCACACCAACAATGTTTTTACTATTTATTTGAAAATATGTTCATTATAAAAGATAAATTGAGCCATTAATGGACCATATTTTATATTTATTAACACTTAAAAATAACTTGGAAGAATATAATATTTTTAGTAATATTAAACAATTTAAAAAAATATCATTTATTTTATTTAATTATTAGCTAAATAATCCACACATTGGCGTTTCATAAGTATTTAATGTAATAATATCATCTGTGAAAATTAAATATAAATTATTAGGATAAAAATATATCACTTATGTTAAAAAATAATATTTATAACAAAATATATGTTTCTTTTTCCCTAATCCAAATATTTATAAGTGTTAAAGGCAAGAAAGGTTACTTTTTTGTCGTTTTTACCCCTCTTATTATATAAGTAAATTTCATGGAATAGTTTCACAATAACTCATAAAAATATATCATAATGTGGTTATGTAATAAATATGCCTATAAAAAATGTATTGTACAATTTATAATCCATTTATACACCTTATATTATAAGTTTAATCACTAAGTAAGCTTGTTCTTAACTTAATCACCGGAATTAATTTCATATGTTTCACCAATAATTTTGGTATAAATATTAATTTAAACTTATTATAACAGAAATTTTATACTTATTACAAATAATAATATCCATTTTTCTAAATTTGATTCATATATGTGGCTAAAATTAATTTAAAATTAATCCTGTAGACGTTGCAAGACATTGAGTTTTGTAAAGAGAAAAGTTCAAATGTTTGACATGTTTTTATATCCAATTTCAATGTGAAATTGAATCCATTGAACTATATTGGATTTATTTTTGTAAAATTGAACTAATAATACTTTAAAACCATTTTAAAAAATAATTTTACTATATAAAAAAATTATATGAAAAATAGTTTTTAATTAAAATGCAGTGTTTTTCACTATTCATCCAAAAAATAAAACTTCTCAGAAAAATACCAAAAAATCAACCAAATTAATTTTTTTATTTTATTATTTAAAAAAAGAATTTAATTTCTTCATATAAAAATTTTAAATGTGACAAAATTTAGTTTTAAAATGAGTCTTCCATTAAAAGGTGACAAAATTGCTTTTTAAAAAAATACGACATTTAAGCGTAAAACTAGATTTATTCTTAACTTATACCTATAAAATATATTGGATGAATGTGAAAGAAATTTATAAACTAGTAAAATATATTTATTCTTATTCAAACTCACCAATATAATGGCTAGAAAATAACTTTCATTTTAAAAAATAACATCAATAGTATATTATTATTCAGTAAAACTCAGCCTTGCGTGTAACATAAGTAATCAAAGAAACTCGATGTTACATGAAATACAAGATAAAATTGGTATTGAATACAATTAAATATAAACTATGAATTTAGTGTAACTCAATATATCAAAGAATTCAAATTAATATGAGAGAATATATTTCATAAAATCTTCAGATGTTACAATCATTACTGCCTTTACATTCATTATCTAATTACAACACAACCCAAATTATAAAAAAATTTAGTGGACATAGATAACACAATATCTATAAAATCAAAGGCAAACTACTAACAAGGAATTAAAAAATACATACACTATAAACCGAACCAATTTTTCTACTCTAGTTTAATATTCATTTAGGTTAATTACACTATTACCTAAAGAGATAAAGCATGTGTACTTTATGATTACACATAAAACATGGGAAAAACTAATCCTCTACCTCAAGGATTCCAACAATCGTTGAATAAGAAAAAAATAACAATAAAAATATATGAACACCTATATCATAAGGAATCTATATCTCTTCAAGGAAATTGAACCATGAACATAACAGAAAACCTAAAATAAACCTCATGAGATAAAAGGAGATCATCCACTATAGCATGTAAATATATAATGTTTGAAAACAAAAACTAATTGAGAAGAAACAGTATGAGGAAAAGGGGAAAATCACCTCAGATCACCAAAATATTTAATACTCAAAGGTGGGGGTTGAATTCGATACAAGGGGAATTAATAACCTCTAAAAAAGATCTCCCAAGTACCAAGAGTTATAGAAATGATTTCAGAAGAAATGAAGTTTTTAATGGGGTTCAAGAATTTATATGAAAAATTGGAATTTGAGGTCCATAAAGCAGACCACCACACCCTGATGACATGGTGTTTACACATGATAAAACAATGTAATATAGAAAGAAACCACACTATAATACATCTTGTCAATGTTGCATCCGAGAAACATGTAATGGTTCCTATCATAGAACATTTAAATCTGAGAATGGATCAAGGAAGAAAGGGATACTATGCAACATAATTCTAATCACAAAGAAAGAGGCTTCATTGTAATGAAACTCCACAGTGTAATGACTATAATAAAGATATATCCAAAACAATATACTTCTCAGGATTCCATGTCATAGCCTACCCCCACATGGAAATAGTATTGAAATTATAAGAATCACCTAGAACTCCCCATTATGATTCTCTGTCACAATGATTATCCCATAGTGTAACTTATTATTCAAACCCAGATCCATGTTGAACATAAGAAACTATTCGATAAACCTTCTCTACAATTGAAACATCATCTTCACATTACACTTTCCTTTGAGCCTATTCTCAACACCTCCAATGCCTAAGATTCATAAAGGAATGAGGTACATGGATATGTTCACACATAATGAAACTTTTAAAATATCCATTATTGTTTATTAATATAGATATTTATACTTATTCTAGAGTAAATAAAGAGGATGATTCTTAAATAACATAGTACATGATGTTAGATAGCACTAAACATGCACTGTCGAACATAGATCAAAAAGTTTAGAAAATAAAATATGCATTTAATAAAAAGATATGAGTTTTCTATAATGAATAAAAAGATCAATTGGAACAAAAATATTATTGAATATATATTAAGTATATTATATAAATTGATATGTATTAAGAAGAAAAAAATCCCTCAATTTTTAATATAAAATAAAATATCATATGCTATGTCATAATTATAAGTTGAATAATCATTTATTCTTAAACTATCACAAACTACACAAAACCAATATATAATATAATTTATTATTTGATATGGTATTAAACATGATAGAAGAATAACATATCTTGAAGTGATTATGATATGATTTATTACTAATGATATGTAATATTTTCCTGAATCCATAGAACATTTTCAAATATATCACACAATATTTTTCATTTTTGAGGTAATAAGAGTGAAAATAAAAAAAAAATAAAAAACAGTTATTTTGTATGTGGTATTAGGTTGATAATATATTAAATTAATATAACAGAATAATATATGAAAAAAAACGAAATAATTATCTGGGTGAGCATAAAACATTTTCTGTATAGGCTGATTCAAAATTTTTAAGGGAAATAATATATATATATATATATATATATATTTGTTTTATGATATATGATAACTGAATGTTAAATAAATTCATTAAATATTATGGTTATAAATTTATTTTTTATAGAACACCGACTAGTAAAATATAATACATTTATTTTCTAAACATATTTATGGTAGATCACATTTTAGTTTATCTAGAACAAGGATAATCACTGATTGTAATTATTCTTATAAGATAAAATATAATTCAATTTGTTTATTAAATTGGTAGTAAATTAAAAAAATAAATACTTTTATATATAAAATTTATATTTATAGTCTACACTATAGGTTATTTTTTATTTTACCTACTAAATTACTATGGATTCGATCTTAGGAAATATATAAGGCCGATATTTTGAATCTTCATATTGATTATGGAAAATTTCCCTTAGTATTAGAAAATATCATATATAATTTTTCATTGCAATGTATTTTGAAAATGTAATTCACAATATATTTTGATTGAGTCTGTAGGAGACTAATATATGAGCTTCATATTGATTCTTATATTTTCTATTATTAATATATGTTCCATTGAAAATATTTGAGTTACTGGATACAAATATTTAAAATATTAGAAGTTGTTTCTTGTGGAAAGAATGCATTATGATTTTCTATAAAATAGTGGTGGTAAGAAGAAAATATCCATAATACATTTTTTATTTAAGTGACCCTAAATCACATTGATCATGGGTTAAATAATAATAAATTTGATTTAAATATTATATAAAGGATATATAGATATTTTCCAAATAAACATGTTTTAAGGATTTAAATACTTAGAAATGTATGACATAAAAATTATTTTACAAAAATTATATCCACATAATAATTTAATTGAATTATTATTTTATAAATATATTTTATCACTAATTAATAAGAATAAATATTTTGATATGTATTAGCCAATGTCTATTAGAAAATATACAAAAATTATTTAAAATCATTAAAGTGAATAATTCTTCTAAAAATAAACTGAAATACTGTTATATATTTTTGAAATATGATGATGTTTCAACCCATGATTGGAGGGGAAATTGTAGATATTTTATATAGAAATTAAATGAATCATTCTAGATCTAAATTTTTTAAATATTTATTGTTTTAAAAAATCATATATGGATTGATCCTCGAGATATAATTATAAAAAATCTATTTTTAAATATATGTAAATATAGTCAATTATAGATTTTATTTTTATAGTATTTCTTAAATTATTTACAATTATATAAAATAAAATGAATATGAGAGCCAAAATACCATGCGATTTTAAATTAATTATATGAAATAAAATTAATTAATTAAATAATTTGAGTTTGGAAATAAATATCTATATATAATGAATAAAACATTAAAAATATTATACCATGGTGTTACAACATCAGAATGAACCTGAGTGAGTGTAATGTTCTGAACATTTCATACATAGATATTACATATTTTTAGATGAATATTCATTACATTATAAAAACACACTCCTGAAGATCATAAATGTAACACCCTAGATGTTTTTATGAAATATTTTCATTAAATAATTTTAATTCTTCAATAACATAGATTGTATGTAATAATGAGATTATGTGAACCATGAGATGCCCTTAGTATAAAATGGCCATTTTAACCTAGATTTTATGTTAGCGGGAATAAATACAACTAACTTATTAAAATTAATGGTTAAGTCATTCGCTACCAATTATTTATGAAAAATATAAATCAATTATATATTTGTATTTTTGTATTCATAAATTAAGGGAATTACTATTAGTTAATGAAATTAACAAAATTTATATGTCATATAATTAATAAAATGTTTTTTATATTCATCCAATAGGCATTTTTGTCGTAGGGTATGAATAAACACTATTAGATTTATAAAAATCTATATTTTTCAAAAGGGCAATTTTGCGCCTTTTAATGGAGAATCGTTTTTAAATTAGGATTTTGAAATATTAATAATTTTTATATGAAAAATTAAATATTTTATTTCGAAGTGGGATATAAAAATTTACTTTGGATAATTTTATATTATTTTTTTGATAACTTTCAAATTTTGATGAATAGTAAAAATACAGTAAATTTTAATTGAAAACAAATTTTTTCATCGAAATAATTTATATGGTTAAATTATAATATTGAATTGTTTTAAAGTATAAATAGAATATATTTTTACTATTAAATATAATCTATGTCATTATAATTAATTTTATATTGAATTCAGATGTAAAAACATTTCAATCATTTGTAACGTTTTAACTTTTAAAACCCGTTCTCTCTTTCTGATAACATTATTATTTTTAAATTAATTACTTGTACTTATATATTTTTAATTTTGAAAAATAGATTCCATATTTGGAATCTATAGGTCCATATTATGAAAATATATTTATTTTATTTTTGGGCATTACGAATAGTAACCTTGGTAATTTTTATTAATGGTGTAAAAGGGTAAATCAGGTAATTAAGGATTAGAATACTATTATAAAATCACCCTAACACTTGTCTTAATATCATTTGACAATTTTGTTTTGACCTAAATAATCACTGTGTTGAAATGGAGTCCTTTGGAAGACACATTACTAGAATTTTAGTTTTGGAGGCGGGAGACCTATAGCGGCCGCCATTTGGTGGCCACTAATGTTATCAACAGCGACCGCCAAATGGTGGCCGCTGCACATAATACCTAATTTTACCCCATTTCCCGACCCCCCCCCCCCCAATTACACTCCCCGACCCCGCACCCTGACCATCCCCGACCCTGCACCCCGACCCCGCGACCCCGACCCCGGCGACCCCGGCCCCGACGACCCCTCCCTGACCCCGCAACCCCGACCCCGGTGACCATCCCCGACCCCAGCAACCCCGCCCTTACCGACCCCGCACCCGGCGACCCCGCCCCCGGGCACCCCGACCCCCGGGGACCCATGCGACCCTGACTCCCAATGAGCCCCTGCGAGCCCCGACGACCCCCGGCTACCCCGGCGACCTGACCCCTGGTGACCCCAACCCCCAACGACCCCCGACGACCTCGACCCCATGCTGCACCACCCGTAACCTCGGCGACCCCCTACGCCACCCGCAACCCCGCGCTGTGCCACCCGCAACCCCACTCTGCGCTACCCGCAACCCCGCGCTATGCCACCCGCGACCCCAACAGCTTGCGCTGCACCTTCGGACAATCCTGCCCCAACCCCGCGCTGTGCCACCCGTGACCCCGATAGCCTGCGCTGCACCTTCGGACAGTCCTGCCCCCTTCGTCCCCTCTGGGCCCCACTACATCCCTCCGGTGAGTCCTCATGTCCTGCCTCTATCGGACCCTTCCAGTTCGTCGTGCCCCGCCGTGTAGAACCCTCCCATGCTTCGTCCAGCGGTTCCGCCGCTTTCAATTCCGGCCATCAAACCCCTGTTGTCAAGTCGCTGCGCCGTCATGAATCCACAATCGAGTCGCACCCCGTTACCCGTGGCCAAGTCCTCTACAGGTAATGTTTTTTATCCTTCAAATTTTTCTTTGAAATCATTGGTTTTTAAATTTAATGATATGTTTTTATTTAGAATTTAAATAAGATATTTCACTTTTGATTTCTATTATAAATACAGATATGGATAAGAGATGGATTGATATGCAAGATAGGTTTTTGGCTGAATATTTTGAGGGGATTAAGAAATTTATGGATTTCACCAACAGATTTCCAAGCGATACGATTAGTTGTCCATGCAAAAAATGTGCAAATAGATATCTCTTCAAACGAGATAGTGTTAGAGAAAATTTGTTTTTGAATGGGTTTTTGAAAAACTATAAGACATGGACACGTCATGGAGAAGATTATGTTTCATGTCATCACTCGGAAAGTATTCATATGAATGTTGATTCGAGAACAGTTGATCCGATGAACATAATGCTCAATGATATGATGCACCAGTTTCAACCTAAAGACAGTAATGTCATAAATGACGACGTTGGATCGAGTAATCCATGTTCTTCTGCAGATGGAGAAGCATTGAAATTTTTGAAATTCTTGATGATGTGCGTACTGAATTATATCCTGGATGCACTAAATTTAGTAAACTATCGTTCATCGTTGAATTGTTACACCTGAAGGCTTTGAACCAGTGGTCAGACACCTCATTCGACATGTTTTTGGTATTTTTGAAGAAAGTACTCCCTGCTGGAGCGAAGATTCCAGAGTCATTCTATCAAGCTCGGAAGTTGACCGGTGATCTGGGTTTGACATATGATACAATGGGCGTTAAATGGTCAAATTCATAGCGTATGATCTCAGATTGACCTGAAACCACCGTTATATAATCTAATTATTATTCGTGACGTGTATGCGCAGACGGCACGTCAATCGGACATGCGGTTTGTGCGGTACGGCTCAATATGCGTGTTTTAAGTGATGCGCGCGCTTCATAAATGCGCGTGGGGGGGTGTCCAAACGGGCCAAACGAAGTCATAATGGCCTGAAATCAGATGAAAAATAGGTTTGAGTGATTTGTGAAGTGCTCGAGCAGACGGCATGTCAATCGGACGTGCCGTGTGCCCGCGGTGACCGAGAACGCAGTTCTGGTGTCATAAACGGCCAAAACGGGCGTCAAACGGTCTAATTCATAGAGGATGACCGCATATTTACCTAAAAACACTGTGCAACATTCTAATTATTATTCGCGACGTGTACGCGCAGACGACACGTCAATCGGACGTGCGGTTTGCGCAGTATGGCTCAATATGCGTGTTTTAAGTGATCTGCGCGCTTCATAAACGCGCGTGAGGGGGGTCCAAACAGGCCGAATGAAGTCAGAATGGCCTTAAATCAGACGAAAAATACGAGTGAGTGATTTTTGAAGTGGTCGAGAAGATGACACATCAATCGGACGTGCCGTGTGCCCGTGGTGATCGGGAACGCAGTTCGGGTGTCATAAACAGCCAAAACGGGCGTCAAACGGTCAAATTCATAGAGGATGACCTCGGATTGACCTGAAACCCCCATGAAACATTCCAATTATTATTCTTGACATGTAAGTGTAGACGGAATGTCAATCGGATGTGCGGTTTGCGCGGTACGACTCAATATGCGTGTTTTAAGTGATGTGTGTGCTTCATAAACGCGCGTGGGGGGGTCCAAACAGGCCGAACAAAGTCGGAATGGCCTGAAATCAGACGAAAAATATGGATGAGTGATTTTTTATGTGTTCGAGCAGAAAACACGTCAATCGGACGTGTCGTGTGCCAGTGGTGACCAAGAACGCAGTTCTGGTGTCATAAACGGCAAAAACGGGTGTCAAACGGTCAAATTCATAGAAGACAACATCATATTGACCTGAAACCATCGTGAAATATTCTAATTATTATTCGTGACATGAACGCGTAGACGACACATCAATCGGATGTTCGGTTTGCGCGGTACGACTCAATATGTGTGTTTTAAATGATCCACGCGCTTCATAAACGCGCGTGGGGGGGGGGGGGGGGTCCAAACAGGGCGAATGAAGTCGGAATGGCCTGAAATCAGACGAAAAATACAAGTGAGTGATTTGTGAAGTGATTGAGCATAAGGAATGTCAATCGGATGTGCTGTGTGCCCGCGGTGACCGAGAATGCAGTTCTGTTGTCATAAACGGCCAAAACGGGCGTCAAATAGTCAAATTCATAGAGGACGACCTCAAATTGACCTGAAACCACCGTGAAACATTCTAATTATTATTCGTGATGTGTAAGCGCAGACGGCACGTCAATCGGACGTGCGGTGTGCGCGGTACGGCACAATATGCGTGTTTTAGGTGATGCGCGCGCTTCAAAAACGCGCGTGAGGGGGGTCCAAATGGGCCGAACGAAGTCGAAATGGCCTGAAATCAGACGAAAAACATGGGTGAGTGATTTGTGAAGTGGTAGAGCAGACGACCCCTCAATCAGACGTGTCGTGTGCCCACGGTGACCGAGAACGCAGTTCTGGTGTCATAAACGGCCAAAACGGGCGTCAAATGGTCAAATTCATAGAGGACAACCTCAGATTGACCTGAAACCACCGTGCAACATTCTAATTATTTATTTTGACATGTACGTGCAGACAACACGTCAATTGGACGTGCGGTTTTCACGGTACGACTCAATATGCGTGTTTTAAGTGATGCACGTGCTTCATAAACTCGCGTGGGGGGGGGGGGTCCAAACGGGCCGAACGAAGTAGAAATGGCCTGAAATCAGACGAAAAATACGGGTGAGTGATTTGAGAAGTGGTCGAGCAGACGACACATCAATCGGACGTGCCGTGTGCCGGTGATGACCGAGAACGCAATTCTGATGTCATAAACGGCCAAAACAGGCGTTAAACGGTCAAATTCATAGAGGACGACCTCAGATTGACCTGAAACCACCATGTAACATTCTAATTATTATTTTTTATGTGTATGCATAGATGGAACATCAATAAAACGTGTGGTTTGTGTGGTACGGCTCAATATGCGTGTTTTAAGTGATGCGTGCGCTTCATAAACGCACGTGAGTGGGGTCTAAATGGGCCGAATGAAGTCAGAATGGCCTGAAATTAGACGAAAAATACGGGTGAGTGATTTTTGAAGTGTTTGAGCAGACGGCACGTCGATCGGACGTGCCCTGTGCCCGCGGTGACCGAGAACGCAGTTCTGGTGTCATAAACGGACAAAACGGGAATCAAATGGTCAAATTCATAGAGGACGACCTCGGATTGACCTAAAACCACCGTGCAACATTATAATTATTATTCTTGACGTGTATGCGCAGACGGAACATCAATAAGACGTTCGTTTTGTGCGGTACAACTCAATATGCGTGTTTTAAGTGATGCGCGTGCTTCATAAACGCGCGTGGGGGGGTCCAAACGGTCCGAACGAAGTTAGAATGGCCTGAAATCAGACGAATAAAATGGGTGGGTGATTTTTGAAGTGTTAGAGCATACGGTACATCAATCGGATGTGCCTTGTGCCCGCGGTGACCGAGAACGCAGTTCTGGTGTCACAAACGGCCAAAACAGGCGTCAAACGGACAAATTCATAGCGGATGACCTCAGATTGACCTAAAACCATCATGAATCATTCTAATTATTATTCTTGATGTGTGCGCGCAGACAGCACGTCAATCGGACATGCGGTTTGCGCGGTACGACTCAATATGCGTGTTTTAAGTGATGCACGCGCTTCATAAACGCGCGTGGGGGGGGGGTCCAAACGGGCCGAACAAAGTCAGAATGGCCTGAAATAAGACGAAAAATACGGGTGAGTGATTTTTGAAGTGTTCAAGCATACGATACGTCAATCGTATGTGCCGTGTGCCCGCGGTGACCGAGAACACAGTTCTGGTGTCATAAACGGCCAAAACGGGCGTCAAACGGTCAAATTCATAGCGGACGACCTCAGATTTACCTGAAACCACCGTGAAACATTCTAATTATTATTCTTGACGTGTACGCACAGACGGAACGTCAATCGGATGTGTGGTTTGCGCGGTACGGCTCAATATGTGTGTTTTAAGTGATGTGCGCGTTTCATAAACGCGCGTGAGGGGAGTCCAAACGGGCCGAACGAAATCGGAATGGCCTGAAATCAGAAGAAAAATATGGGTGATTGATTTTTGAAGTGGTCGAGTAGACGACACATCAATCGGATGTGCCGTGTGCCCGCGGTGACCGAGAACGCAGTTCTGGTGTCATAAACGGCCAAAACGGGCGTCAAACAGTCAAATTCATAGTGGACAACCTCAGATTGACTTGAAACCACCCTCCAACATTCTAATTATTATTCGTGATGTGTACGCGTAGATGGCAGGTCAATCGGACGTGTGGTTTGCGCGGTAAGGCTCAATATGCGTGTTTTAAGTGATGCGTGCGCTTCATAAACACGCGTGAGGGGGGTCCAAATGGGCCAAACGAAGTCGGAATGGCCTGAAATTAGATGAAAAATATGGGTGAGTGGTTTGTGAATTGGTCGAGTAGACGTCATGTCAACCGGACGTGCCGTGTGCTCGCGGTGACCGAGAACGCAGTTCTGGTGTCCGAAACGACCGTCAAACGGTCAAATTCATAGAGGACGACCTCGTATTGACATGAAACCACCATGTAACATTTTAATTATTATTCTTGATGTGTACACGCAGACGGAAGGTCAATCGGAAGTGCGGTTTTCCCGGTACTGCTCAATATGCGTGTTTTAAGTGATGCACGCGCTTCATAAACACACGTGAGGGGGGTCCAAACGGGGCGAACAAAGTCGGAATGGCCTAAAATCAGACAAAAAATACGGGTGAGTGATTTTTGATGTGGTCGAGCAGACGACACGTCAATCGGACGTGCCGTGTGCCCGCGGTGACGGAGAACGCAGTTCTGGTGTCATAAACGGCCAAAACGGGCGTCAAACGGTCAAATTCATAGCAGACGACCTTGGATTGACCTGAACCCACCGTGAAACATTCTAATTATTATTCGTGACATGTATGCATAGACGGAACGCCAATCGAACGTGCGGTTTGTGTGGTACGGATCAATATGCGTGTTTTAAGTGATGTGTGCGCTTTGTAAACGCGCGTGGGGGGTCCAAACGGGCCGAACGAAGTTGGAATGACCTGAAATCAGACGACAAATACGGGTGAGTGAATTTCAAAGTGTTCTAGCAGACGGAACATCAATCGGACCTGCCGTGTGCCCGTGGTGACCGAGAACGCAGTTCTGGTGTCATAAACGGCCAAAACGGGCGTCAAACGGTCAAATTCATAGTGGATGACCTCAGATTTACCTGAAATCACCGTGCAACATTCTAATTATTATTCGTGACGTGTACATGTAGACAACACGTCAATCGGACACGCGTTTTGCGCGTAAGGGCTCAATATTGCACTTTTTAAGTGTTGGGTGCGCTTCCGAAAGGCGCGTGGGGTGGTCCAAACTGGCCAAACGATGTCGGATTGGCCTGAAATCGGACAAAAAAAACGGGTGAGTGAATTTTGAATTGGTTGGGCAGACGACACGCCAATCGGAGGTGCAGTGTGCCCGCGGTGATCAAGAACGCATTTCTGGTGCCATAAACAGCCAAAACGGGCCTCAAACTGTCAAATTCAGAACGTATGACATCAAATTGACCTGAAATCAAAGGGGGAACACTGTAATTATTATTTTTTTATGTTTACGAGGAGACGACATGTCAATCGGACGTGCAGTTTGCACGCAACGGCTCAATATGTGCTTTTTAAGTGTTGAGCGCCCTTCCGAAACGCGCATGGGGTGGTCCAAATTGGCCGAATGACGTCGGATTGGCCTGAAATCGGACAAAAACAATGGGTGAGTGAATTGTGAAGTGTTCAGGTAGACGGAATGCCAATCGGAGGTGCCGTGTGCCCGCGGTGACCGAGAACACACTTCTAGTGCCATAAACGGCCAAAACGGGACTCAAACTGTCAAATTCAGAGTGTACGACATCGTATTGACCTGAAATCATAGGAGGAACACTTTAATTATTATTATTGATGTGTAAGAGGAGACGACACGTCAATCGGACATGCGGTTTGTGCGCAACAGCTCAATATGTGCTTTTTAAGTGTTGAACGCGCTTCCGAAACACGCGTGGGGTGGTCCAAACCGCCCGAATGATGTCAGATTGGCCTGAAATCGGACAAAAACAATGTGTGAGTGAATTGTGAAGTGGTCGGGCAGACGGCATGCCAATCGGTGGTGCCTTGTGCCCGTGGTGACTGAGAATGCATTTTTGGTGCTATAAAGGCCAAAACGGGCCTCAAACTGTCAAATTCAGAGTGTACGACATCGGATTGACCTAAAATCAGAGGGGGAACACTGTAGTTATTATTATTGACATGTAATAGGAGACGGTACATCAATCTAATGTGTGGTTTGCGCGAAACAGCTCAGTATGCATTTTTTAAGTGTTGGGCGCGCTTCCGAAACGCGCGTGGGGCTGTCCAAACTGGCCGAACGATGTTGGATTGGCCTGAAATCAGCCTACAACAACGGGTGAGTGAATTTTGAAGTGGTCGGGCAGAAGACACACCAATCAGAGGTGCCGTGTTCCCACCCTGACCGATAACGCACTTCTGGTGCCATAAACGGCCAAAACGGGCCTCAAACTGTCAAATTCAGAGCATACGACATCGGATTGACCTGAAATCGTAGGGGAACACTATAATTATTATTCTTGATGTGTAAGAGGAGATGTAACATCAATCGGACATGCAGTTTGCACGAAATGGCTCAATATGCGCTTTTTAAGTGTTGGACGCGCTTCCGAAAGGCACGTGGGGTGGTCCAAACCGGTCAAATGACGTCGGATTGGCCTGAAATCGGACGACAACAACGAGTGAGTGAATTGTGAATGGTAGGGTAGACGACACGCCAATTGGAGGTGCTGTGTGCCCGTGGTGACCGAGAGCGCACTTCTGGTTCCATAAGCGGCCAAAACGGGCCTCAAACTGTCAAATTCAGAGTATACGACATCGGATTGACCAGAAATCAGAGGGGGAATACTGTTATTAGAACCATAGAATTAATGATTTTATATTTTTAAAATGATAATCAAAATTATGAATATATTTTGAAAATTGTATACTTTCGATCTATTATAGTAAGTTTGAATTGAAATATGTTAATTTGATTCAATTATATGTTTATAGGCTTTATTTGGTACTAATTTTAGTATTAAATTTTGATATGTAGTTATATTTGATGAGGGCTGCGGAGCATGGAAGATTATGATGGGATTTATGTGGTATTATTAGTATTTTTTATATATATTTTTTTAAAAAAATTAAAAGCTAAAGCGGCCGCCATTTGGCGGCCACTATAGCCCGTGTTTGGGTCAGCTAGAGCGGCCGCCAAACGGCGGCCGCTATTTGTCAGCCCTACAGTGTCCGCCAAATGGCAGCCGATGTTGGTCATACCTGCTGGCCTTCAGCGGCCGCCAAACGGCGGTCGCTGATAGCAACAACGACGGACCAAAAGCGGCCGCCGTTTGTCGGACGCTAGGTGGTCGCTATAGACCTTTAGTGACGGCTTTTGGCGGCCGCTAAAAGACATATTTCTACTAGTGACATTTTAATGAGATTAGGATATTAATTTTATTTTATTTATAGAAAAAATAAATATGTCTTACTCAAATTTTAAAAATTTTATCATTTTTTATATAATGTTATAGAGAATAAAATTTCAATTATAAATACTCTTTTAAAAGCTAAAATATTTTTATTTATCATGGTAATTTATTTTAAATTTTTATGAAATAAATAATTACCTTAAAGAATTATTCTTTGATGATGTAAAAATTAATTAATAGATGGGAAATCAATAAAATAATTTATATTAAAATGATAATAACCATCAAAAGACCCAAACACTTGAAAAAATCTTATTAGTTGAGTATATATCGACCATAATAATCTAATGGTTAAGTTAGTGACCATTTAGAACCTTATAGAAGATATTGTGACACTTATATTATTTTATTTAAAGTGATGTTAAAGTGGTCACATTCATAATTTAATAAGTATAACATTTTAAATGTTAGATTTTATAGAAGATAAATTTGACTAAAAATATTCTTCTGAAATCTAGTAGAATTATATTAATCATATTATTTTATTTTTAATTTTTACTCAACAAATAAGTATATTAAATTGTTACAAAATAATTGATGAAGTAATTATTTTATTAATAGAGCTAACAGATAAATGTTGTTAAAAATACTAAAATAAATATAATTTGGTATAATTAATATGTATAATGAATTTTATAGATTAAATTGACCTATTAAAAAAATAAAATAAAATATTTGGTTTGAAGTTAACTTTTTTTGTTAATATTTTTAAAAAACAATGAATTAAATACTTTCAAAATTGACATTATTGATTATTTATCAAAATAATGTTTTATTAAATTATTTAAAAGACATTAAACATTTTTAAAAAATATATAACAATTATTTTATAGTCTATAATGTTCTAATGTATTCATTTATGGTCTAATTGACTTCAAATATGTAATTTTTTCACCCTTTTAATATTGAAATATTTGTTATCCTAGTTAAAAATTGAATAGAATAACTAAGTATTAATTATAATGATATGATTTAAATTGATAGAAAAACATTTCTAAAATCTATTGTTTGATTATATTACAACCCTATATCATCAAACTTTGAAATTGGGAAATATTTGAGGTTTTTGGGCAGGGATTGATTTTATTATAAATTATTATTTAGGGAGTTTCCAAAAGTGCCCCTCACCTCAACTATTAAAGGGCACCTCCTCCCTCACATATCCACTTCAATTTGTGCCTTCAAACTCAGACATAATATTATATTTTACCTTTTAAACACCAATATTTACATATTAGAGTTTATTTTCTTCTTCAAAGACCAACTCTAGTGCTCTAAGAGGAGATTTAGAGGAAGCACGTTGAAATAGAGGTAATCTCCTCTACTGATTCCTTCAAACCTCTTTCTTCTTCTACTTCATGTTCATGAGTTACTTCATTATAAATTTAAAAATCCAGTATAAATTATATAATGAGATTTTTTTATTATTATGGAACAACAATTTTCCACTTTCAATCCATCATATGAAATATGAAAGCACCACCCGTGCGTACGTACAACTTACCGTCTCCATGCCATGGTGTAATATATTTTTTATAATAACCTTAATTGGTGAGTATAATGATGTAATAACAACTATATATTATTATTATAACAATATATTTATTCTTAAATATTATACACCATTCAATTCTATTATATTCAACAATTATAGCAATGTAATCATTGCTCGTGCGTACGTACGACCTACCATCCCCACGATGCGATGTGATTCATTCTACATGATCTTTATTAAAGAATGATTATATAAATGTATAGACTGAATAAATATGATATATATAACGTTAATATAATTTGGAAATGATATAAATATGACATATGAAAGAGAATTAGATCCTATTTGACAAAACTTTCATAAAGAAATGAAGTAGTTAATACCCGAATAATAAGTAATAATGAAATGTTATTAACAAAAGAATGATAATATGATCATATATGAGATAATAAAAATGTCTATGATTCTGAAATAAGTAAATTAAATTATTTAATTCAATATACAAGTGGTTAAAATGTATAAAAAAGTAATTGGACCTAAGGTACGTGATAATTTCACAATCTCATTATTATTTGAGATTTGTTTTACATTTCTATTTACTGGGGTATATTTATCATACACATCCATGTTTCCAAAACATATAATATTATTTATATTATTATAATTTTTTTAAATTAAATTTTACCAATTGGTGAATTTTTATTAAATGATATGAAAGGAATCTTTTGTTGTTACTCGACACTAGGTATTTTTTTTAATTTTCCGACAAAAGTATGAGGAGAATATTTTTTACCATATATAAAATGAACAGAATTTTATATATTCATAAATCCTTATTTCCATGAAGATTACTCTACAATATTTCAAGTTTATTTTCAAATAAATCCTTTTATTTTAAAATTATGCTTCATTTTGAGAAAAGAAAACATTTTTTAAGAAGAAAGGACATTTTACTTAAGAATTAATATCAAATGTTATATCAAAATTATTTTCCATCTAAGATGGAATTATTTAATAGGATTATGGTTCATGTATAATTTCCTTATTTTTACAATGATTTTATTATGGTTATGATGGAATGGTATTTTTGAAATCCATTTGTTTTTACATGGATTGTGTTATGGTGGAATGATGTTTAAAGAAACCCATTTTAATCCTTGGGTTATAATGAATGATTTATGTTATTATGGAACACATAAGAATGATTTCATTATGAGATGGGTGGGACCTAAATCTCCCTCCAATGTATTCAGTAAAGATATATATCTCCTGACATAGACATTTCTAGAATGGGAAATGATCTCAATTTAGTAATACATTGCTAGAATGAGGATTGAAATCAGTTTAGTAATAGAATTTTTCTTCTATGATGGTATTGGAAACGATCCTTGAATAATATGAAATAATTTTCTATAATTATATATATGACACAAAACTGCATGTCTTATGATGTGACTTTTGGGATTATGTTCATTGATTCTTATGAACTTTCATGATTTATCCCATGACATGATATCACAATCTTTTATATACAGGATAATATTTTCTAATGTTATATTCTTACGTATTATGATTATGATATGGCTGACATCTCCCCTATTTACCCTAACTTAGCATCTAAGATCACCCTTTCATATGTTTTTTTACCCAGGTCATGAAGAAGGGCATTAAGTAAGATATGTCAAAAAGGGGTCTAGTTATGACGAAATAAGTGGGAGACAATGAAGATATCTTATGAACTAATTGTTTATGCTTTCTAGTTTCTAAAGACAATATACCTATACAATCCTATCATGGCTTTGTTATATTTTGTAATGAATTTTATTCAACTTTTAAGTAACATAAATGTATTTAATGTATGAATCCTTATATTTGGTATGAGAGGAAAGTTATTGTTAACTTTTGGAAACTAGGATGAGAAACCATAGTAAGAACCCAAAGGATATGTAGAAGTATAGGTTACAATACTAGTGTTTTATAAATGATCATGAATAACCTAGGATAAAACCTAATGTGTCCTAAATTTAAATTTAATTTTTTATTATGCGGTTTTCCCATTATGATTAGTGTTTCTCACACTATGATTCTTGGTTTCAGTCAATGGATGAAACCTGATGAAACCGTGATAATGCTGAATGCGATGGGGAATGTAATTATTTTACAACTAATAATCCAAATGTTATGAGAGATAGAATGAAAAATCTAGTAGCTATTCTCACACAACATTCTCAAGATATAAATCATGCAGAACTTCCAAATGAGCAAAGGATGGAACAAAAATCTGTTGAGGCCTTCATGAGTCAGCATCCACCTTATTTCAACGGGTCTTATGATCCATTAGTGGATGAACAATGGATCAATACCACTAAAAGGATATTTTCAGTTCTCCAATGATCAGAACATGATAAAGTCATCTTAACAGTCTACAGTTTTGAAATTGAATCTAATCAATGGTGGAAACTTATTAAGAATAGGAGACAAAGAGATGAAATTTAATACATGGAATGATATGAATTCAAGAACTTAATTTTCAATAAGTACTCTATTCATATTCTTCAGAACAAGATGGAAAAAGAGTTCCTTAAACTTAATAGAAATGATGATGAATATATTGGTACCTAAGAAGAAAATTTTACATAATTTTCAAGGTAAACTTATGGAATTATTATCCAACATGAGAGAATAATTGATTGATTCCTTAGTGTCTTAAAACCAAATATCTAAAGGTCATTAAACATAAGAGACTTCAATAAATAGAAATAAATTGTACGATGTTCTCTTAAGGATGAAATGGATATTGGAGTAACCCATTATACTTATGGGTTTTATAAGAAGAGAAAAATGGAATTCAAGGGAAAATATAATAACCACATTGAAAATAAGACGAGTTTATCTTTATGCTCAAATTGTGGAAAAAACCAAGAGGAAATTATATTAAAGGTACCATAAAATATTTTAAGTGTGGAAAATAAGGTCCTCAGGTAGTTGAATGCTGAAGTGATGGGAAAAGGTGTCTAATGATGTGAATAGAGAAAAGGCTCAAAAAATGCACATCCAACATTTCAATGTTACAAGTACAAGGAAATGGGGAATTATGCCAATAAATGTCCTAATCCAAGGGTTATTGATGATGATCAACTTCAGTAAACACTTAAGGATAAAGACAAAGGAATGTCACATATGATCACTATCAGCAATGTGGAGTATGATAATAAAGTAGTGAATGGTACAATTTCTATCCACTCTAAAGTATCAAATGATTTATTTGATTATGGATCCAGCCTCTCTTTTATTTATGAATAACTTTCTAAGGGTATCACCGTATTACCATAATAATTAAATGTTTAGTTACCTGTGACAAATCTTAATGGAAAAACAATCACATCAAAATTTTATAATTCTTCTCTGGTTAAAGTTATGGGAAAGTACTTCCTTAAAATCTTTTGATCCTTCCTATAGTGGAATTTGATGTGATTCTTGTAATGGATTGGATTTATTTATATGGATCTCATCTCAATTTATAAGGAATGGAAGCCAAATTTTATATTCATGATCAATCTATGATCATATATCTATGTGAGGATTAATATAACCTTCTAGTAGAAATTTCTTCCATCTTATGGGTCTTGATCCCTATAAATGAAGGATATCTTATCAAATGGTGGGAAAAACTCACAATTAAGAATACACCCATTGTAAATGAGTTTGATGATGTTTTTATAGTTGAACTAAATGGTCTTCCACCAAATATTGTAGTTTAGTTTTTAATAGAACTCATACCTGATGCTTTTCATATTTCAAAGATAGCTTATAGAATTCCCCCATTTAATTTGTAAGAATTGAATAAGCAACTCCAAGAGAATCTTGATATGAGATTCATACACCCTAGTGCGTCACCATGTGGTTCACCTATTCTTCTTGTTAAGAATAATGATGTATTAATGAGACTCTTCATTGATTATTGATAACATGACAATATCTCTATCAAGAATAAATATCATCTTCCCTGCATTGAGGACTTATTAAACCAACTACACAGAGCTCATTACTTTTCCAAAATTGATCTTCATTTAGTATATCATCAAGTAAGGGTCAAGAATAAGAATATATTAAAGATGAAATTCCATATGAGGTATAGACACTATGAATTTATAGGGATTTCTTTTGGTCTTAGTAATGCCCCCACTATATTTATGGATCTAATGAATAAAGTATTTAGAGACTATATTTATTAGATTTTGGTAGTATTTATAGACGATCTTCTTTTCTATTCAAAAAGAAAGAAAGAGAATGAAGATCACTTGAGGCTTCTCCCCTAACCGAGGCTTTCTCCAGAGAGACCCTTTTTCCCTGTTTCTTTTCATCTTGGTGGCTGATGTTTTTTCTAACCTCATTTCTGGGGTAGTATCCTCACATAAAATTCATGGGGAAAAGGTTTACCGTGCAAGACCACCGGTGTCAAATCTATTTTTCACCAATGACTGCCTTCTATTTTTCAAAGCCAACCATAATGAGTGCCTTGATATCAGCCATGTGATCCACCAGTATGATTGGGCCTCAGGGAAAACAATTAATCATGGAAAGTCGGAAGTCTCTTTCAGCTCTGGGGTACCACCATACAAAAGAAAAGAACTCTGTGTCACTACATGCATTCATATGGTCGAGAAGCATCCGAAGTACCTTGGGCTACCCACAGTGATTGGTCGTTCCAAAAAAGAAATCTTCGCATCTATGTTGGACTGGATTGAGAAAAAAATACTTGGCTGGACCCCAAATAGAATTTACAAATCTGGAAAGGAAACCCTCATAAAAGGTACTCTTCAGTCTATCCCCAGCTATTTTGTGTCCCTGTTCAAACTTCCTGCTGCTATTGTTAACTAGATCCACTCATGAACTGTCAACTTCTAGTGGGAAAAAAATAATGGAAGGAATAAAACCCACTGGATCACCTGGAATAAACTCTACCAACCAAAATCGGAGGGAGGTATGGGATTCCGGGACCTCTTTCATTTTAATGATGCACTGCTGGCTAAGCAAGGATGAAGCCTTATTAACCGCCCATCCTCTCTCTGCACGCGGGTACTCTGAGAAAAATTCATCCCCCACAAGGATTTCCAGGATTCCTCTATGGGCCCTCGACCCAGCTTCCTATGGAGAAGTATCTGGGGATCCCGAAGTCCTATGAATAAAGAGTTAGGTTGGAGGATTGGGAATGGCTCAACGATTAATTTTTGGACTGATCCCTGATTGATTGAGAAGTAAGGTGTTTATGAATTATCCACTGCTCAACCATGTTTTGAAGGGGCCACTGTCTGGTGCCTTTTTGCTGATATTGGGAATCAGTGGTGCATGGAAAAAAATTCACTCGTGGTTCAATGATAGGGAAAAAAGGCTTATCATGAGTACCCCCTGTGTTCCAGATGTAGACCTTGACCATCTATACTAAATCAACGACATCTTGGGAACCTATATGGTGAAGTATAGCTATCTGCTCAACCCTATGTACTTAGAAAGAAGAAGGTGATGGGGGGCCTTGGGAACAGCTGTGGAAGCTCAATGTCCAACAAAAAATCCGCCACTTCTGGTGGAAAGTGTACACTGGCATCCTCCTGACCAAGGACCTTCTCGTCCTCTGTCATATTTCCAATGACATGTCGTGCCCCTTCTGTCTGAACACCCTAGAAACCCCCCTCCATGCTATCATCTAATGCTCGGGGGCAACAGAGGTCTGGTAAAAATTGGGCTCTTGTACGAATCTCTCATTGGACGTGGTCTCGGACCTCCCCTCTCTCCTAATGCGATGGTGATCCTCTTTTTCACAATCAAATGTGGGATCACTTTGCATTTTGGCCTGGATCATTTGGCTGCGTCGCAACGATTCCATTTTCAACCACATCATCAAGCCCCCCAGATTCTAGATTGAACGGGCATTATCATGGACCGAGGGATGACATCATCACACTGGACAACAAAAGCACGTTGGAACCCCATCCTCTTCTTCCCATTGGTGCCCTCCACCAGAAAGTATTCTCAAGATTAATGTGGATTCATCTCTTCCCAAGGATAGACCTGTTGCTCTTGGTCTATTGTCTTGGGATCATTTTGGGCAGACCATCACAACCAAACATGAATCACATCATGGTCTTTGGGAACCAATGGTTGCTGAAGCTTCCTCCATCTTCGCCAGGATGATGTTCACTAAAGATCACGGATGGTATTCAATCCACCTGGAATCAGACCGTATCACCATTATCAAGTCTATCAACCTCAATGATGGCGGTTTTCAACCTTTTGGTTTACTCATCAGGAAAATCCTATCTCTCCATCAAAGCTTCACAATTTTCACTTTCTACTTAATCAAAAGGTAAGGAAACAAGGCTTCCAATCAGGTGGTGGCATCTGACCCTCTTGACAATGACCATCTCTGGATGGATCACTTTCCTTCATGGTTAAGAGAATTTACTTCCACTGATCCTCGTTATTAATGATTAAGACTTATGTCAAAAAAGTATATTTTCACCCAAAATCAGTTGAATATATGCCAAAAAAGATGGTTGGATTTGATTAAAGATTACTATTTCTCAATAAAGTTCCACCATAGGAAAGTGAATAAGGGGGTAGATGCTTTGAGTATAAAGGACTATGCTAACCTATCCATGAGGAGGATCACAAAAGATATAATATTTATGTATTTTCAAAGGATGAATATTGAAATTTTAAAGAAAGTGGATAAATATTATCTTTCCCAAATGAATGTTCAACCATCTATACAAGTGAAGATTAAATAGGCATAGAAGGAATATATAATGCTATAAAAGAAGTTGGGAAAAGTTCCTAAAATCAACCTTGATTGTGATGGAAGAATAAGGTTCGAGAACTAGGTTTGTATTCCTCCCATACTAGAATTGACTAAGGAGCTATTGAATGAGGCACACAGTTCTTCATTCTATATTAATCCTGGAAGCATAAAGATATACAAGGACATTAAATATTATTTTTGGTGGTATGACATGAAAGAGATGTTGCCGAATATGTTTCTCATTGCATGGTTTGTGATCAAGTTATGGTTGAGAGACAAAAGTATTAGGGGATGTTACAACCATTACCCATGCTATAATGTAAATGGGAAAACATCACTATGGAATTTGTAGTTGGACTTCCAAAAAAATATAAAGGCCATAATGCTATATGGGTTATATTTGATCGCCTTAAAAAGTCGACACACTTCATTTAGATTAGAGATGATTTCTCTCTTGACCAGCATATCAGGATATATGTAAAGAATGTTATAAGATTTCATGGAGTACTACCTTCAATTATATTTGATTGGGATCCAAGGTTTACCTTTATGTTATGGTGAAGTCTTTAGTAGGATCTAGATATAGAGTTATGTTTGAGAACTACATATCATCCTTAGACAGACGATCAATCTGATAGGAAAATTAAAAATCTAGAAGACAAGTTGAGAGCTTTCACTATAGATTTAAAAGGTTTTTGGGATCAATACCTAACTTTTATATACTTTTCCTACAAAAATAGCTTTCAATAAATTATTCATATGGTTTATTATGAATCCCTCTATGGAAATAGTGAAAAAATCCAACTTTCTAGGATGAATTTAGGAAAATAATGCTATTAGGACATGATCTTATTGATGAAATGGTAGAAAATTTCATATCTATTCAACAACACATAAGAGAAGCTCAGAGTAGAAATAGAAGTTATGCTGACCACAAAAAAAAATACTTAGAGTTTTAAGTGGGTGATAAGTTATTTCTAAGAATAACTCCCTGGAAGAGAGTAATGAGATTTATAAAGAAGAGAAAGCTAATCCCTTGGTATATTGGTACTTTTGAAATTCTAGATCATGTTGGGAAGGTATCTTACTGATTGACACTTCCAAAAAATATCTCTCAAGTTAATGATGTGTTCCATTTATCTATCCTAATAAAGTACATACCTAATCCTTTACATTTACTAAACACATAAGTCATATATCTAGAGAAACATATTTATTATGAACAACAACCGATAGAGATTCTGGATCGTGGTGAAAAAGTTCTACGAAACAGGACCACTAACTTGGTTAATATTTTGTGGAGGAACCACCAATTTGAGGAAGCTATGTGGGAACATGGGGATATTACAAGGGAGATATATCCTCATCTGTTTGTATCCAAGTGATGAATTTGGATAGTAAAATTCAGTTTAAGGTGGGTAGAATATAAAACTTAGATGTTATTATGAAATATTTTCTTTAAATAATTTTAATTATTCAATAGTTTTCATTGTAATAAATCACGAGTTTAAGAGAACCATGAGATAAAATTAGTATATAATGAAAATTTTAACCTAGTAATTAGGTTAGTGGTAATAAATATAACTATCTTATGAAAATATATGGTGTAGTCATTCGCTTCCAATTATTTACGAAAAAATATAAATCAATTATATATTTGTATTTTCATATTAATAAATTGAGTGAATTACTATTAGTAAAAAAATTAATGAAATATATATGTTATATATTTAATAATATATTTTTAATATTCATCTAATAGATATTTTTTTTCATAGGGTATGAATAAACCCTATTTGATGTATAAAAACCAATATTTTTCAAAAGGGCAATTTTCTGCCTTTTAATGGAGAACCCCTTTTAAATTAATATTATGAAACATTAATAATTTTTATATGACAATATAAAAATTTTCTTTGGAATATGGATGTAAAAATTTACTTTGGATGAATTTTTATTATTTTTCGGATAACTTTCTATTTTTGATGAATAGTAAAGATACACTAAATTTTAATTGAAAACAAAATTTTCATCGAAATAATTTATATGGTTAAATTATAATATTGAATAGTTTTAAAGTATAAATAGAATATATTTTTACCATTCAATATAATTTATTTCATTACATTAATTTTACCTTGAATTTAGATGTAAAAACATTTCAATCTTTTGAAATGCTTAAACTTTTAAAACTCATTTTCTCTTTCCGATAACAAGATTAATTTTAAATTAATTACTATAAATTCTATGTTTTGAATTTTTAAAAATGGATTAAATATTTGAATTCATTTGGTCTAAATTAACTAAATTTTTTTTTGGGCATTATGGATTCAATAATTTTTATTAATAATGTAAAATGGTAAACCGGGTAATTAAGGATAATAATACTATTATACAATTACCATAACACTTGTATTAATATCATTGGATGAGTGTGTTTCGACCTAAATTATCATTGGGTCTAAATGGTTTACATTGGAACCCATTTGGGTGATATTATGACAATTATTTTATTATATTTAAGGAAATATTAAATATTTCTCACTCAAATTTTAATAAGTTTATCATTTTTTTATAAGGTTATACAAAAGATAAATTCAATTATAAAGACTAATTTGAAAGATAAAATGTTTTTATTTATCATGGTAATTTTTTTTAAATTTCTATATAATAAATAATTACCTTAATGACTTATACTTTGATGATGTACAAATTAATTAATTGATGGGAAATCAAAAAAATATTTTTTATTAAAATTAAAATAACCATCAAAAGACCCAAACACTTGACCAAATATTATTTTTCAAGTATATATCATCCATAACCATCTGAGGGTCAGGTTAGTGACCATTTAGATCCTTATAGAAGAGATTGTGAAACTTATATTATTTTATTTAAAGTGATGTTAATGTTGTCACATTCATAATTTAATAAGTATAACATTTTAAATGTTAGATTTACAGAAGATAAATTTGGTTAAAAATAATATTCTGAAATATATTATATTCATATTAATCATGTAATTTTATTTTTAATTTTTATTTAACAAATAATTATATTAAATAATTATACAAAATTGATGTATTAATTATTTTATTAATAGAGATAACGAATAAATGTTATTAAAAATATTAAAATAAATATAATTTATGATAATTAATATTAATAATGAATTTTATTGATGATATTGATCTATTAGGGATATAATATTTTTTTTTTCAAATTTACCTTGATATATTAATATTTTTAAAAACTAATGAATTGAGTAGTGTCAAAATTGACACTATTGATTGTTTATCAAAATAATGATTTATTACATTATTTAAAAATCATAAAACATTTCTTAAAAATATATAATAATTATTTTATAGTATAAAATTTTATAAGGTATTTAGTTTTGGTCTAATTGACATCAAATAAGTAAATATTTTACCCTTTTAATATTGAAATATTTGTTACCCTAGTTAAAAATTAAATAGAATAACTAAGTGTTATTTAAAATTATAAGGGCTAAATTAACTGAGAAACTTGTCTAAAATCTATCAACTGATGAGATTAAAACCCTATCTCATATAATATTATAAATTAAGACATTCTGGAGGTTTTTTATAAGGTTTTATTTTATTATAATTTTTTATTTATGGAGTTTCAAAAACTGCCCCTTACCTCAATTATAAAAAGGTACCTCCTCCCCCACCTATTAACTTCAATTTAAGCCTTAAATCTCAGAAATACCCTAAAGTATTCCATTATAAACATCACTAGTTAAATTATAGAGGTTTTGGTATTCTTCAAAGACCAACTCTAGTGCTCTAAAAGGATATTTAGTGGAAGCACGTTGAAGTGGAGGTAATCTCCTCTACCCATTCCTTAAAAATTCTTTCTTCTTACACTTCCTCTTCATGAGTTGTTAATTATTAAGTAATAACTCTAGTATCAATTATATAATAAGTTATTATTATGATTATGGAACAACAATATTCCACTTTCTATTTATCCTATGAAAAACGAAATCACCATGCGTGCGTACGTACGACTTACAGTCTCCACACCACTGTGTAATCTATTTTTTACCACCACATTACTTGGATAGGTATAATTATGGAAAAAATAGCTATATTTGATTATTTTTACATTATATTTATTATGGAATATTATAAAACATTCACTTCAGTGCTATTCAACAATTATCGAAATGATATCGTCGCTCGTGCGTACGTACGACCTGTCGTCTACATGATTTGATGCGCTCATTATACATGATATTAATTAAATAATGATTATATAAATGTATAAAATTAAAAAATATGATATATATAATGTTAATATCATTTTATAATGATATAAATATGACCTATGAAATAAAACCCAAACTTATTCGACAAAACATGAACAAAAAATGAAGAATTTAATACCCGAATAACATGTAATAATGAAATGTTATTAACAAAGGGATAATAATATGATAATATATGATATCATAAAATTTAATATGATTCTGAAATAGTTAAATGAATTTAATTAAATCATTATATTGGAGGTTCAAATACATACAAAGGAAATCATACCAAAGGTAAGGGATAATTTTACAATCTCATTATTATCTGAGATTGTTTATACGTAAGAATTTACTAGGGTATATTTATCATCCATGTACATGTCTCCTAAATATGTAATATTATTTATATTGTTATAAATTATTTAAATTAAATTTTACTCATTGGTAAATTTTTATTAAACAGTATGAAAGGAATTTTTTGTCGTTATTTGACACGAGGTTCTTTTTGACTTTTCCGGAAATTGTATGAGGAGAATGCTTTTTTAACTTATACAGAATGAACATATTTTTACATCTTTATAACACCTTATTTCTATGAAGCTTCCTCTACAAGATTTCAATTTTTTTCAAACAAGTTATTTTCATTTAAAATTATGCAAAATTTGTAGAAAAGATAATTTTGTTGAAGAAGAACGAATATTTTCCTCAAGAATTAATTTCAGGTGTTATATCAATATTATTTTCCATATAAGATTGAATTATTTAATAGGTTTATGTTTGAAGTATAATATACTTATTGTTCTTATTATTTTATAGTGTTTATGAAGGAATTTTATTTATGAAATCCATTTGTTTTATATAGATTATGTTATGGTGATATGATGTTTAAAGAAACCCATTTTAATTCTTGGGTTATGATGAGTGATTTATATTATTATAGAAAATGTAAGAATGATTTCTTTATGAGATGGGTGGGGCCTAAATCTCCCTAAAATTCATTGGCTAAATATTTTTATATCTCATGAGAAAAATATGGATGGAATATGAAATGATCTCTATTTAGTAATACAGGGCTAGAAAAGGAGTGAACTCAGTTCACCAATGGAATTTGTACACTATGATGGTCTTGGAAACGAGCATTGACTAATATGAAATGATATTCTATGGTTATGTGTATGCCAAAATACTTCATGTCTGATGTTATGACTTTTGGGATTATGTTCATTGATTCTTACGAACTTTCATGATTTATCACATGGAATTATATCATAATCTTCTATATAGAAGATAAGATTTTAAAATGTTTTGTTCTTAAGCCTTATGATTATGATATGATTGATATCTCTATTTTTTTCCCTTACTAAGAATATAATCTCACCCTTTTATATGTTTCATTTCCTCAGGTCATGAAGAAGGGTATTAAGTAAGATATTTCAAAAAGGGGTCAAGTTATGACGAAATAAGTGAGAGACAATGAAGATGTCTTATGAACCAGTTGGTTATGTTTCCTATTTTCTAAATACATTATACCAAAATATTCCTATTGTGGATTTGTTATTTTTTTAATGAATATCATTCAAATTTTAAGTAATATAAATGTATGTAAAGTATGGGTTGTTATAATAAAGTTACAAGGAATTTGGAAAATCAGAACCTAATATTCTTATTTCAGGAATGATCCTAAAAATCCCCCATAAATATTTTCCCACATAGTAATTTTATTCAACATACCCTATTTAAAACATTTATCACAAATAGAGGAAAGGAAACATAATAAAGGATGATATAAGATGCTCAATAAGGATAACCATGGGAAATTGTTAAAAATAATGTTAATATAAGGGTATGAGAACATGGGAATAACGTATGAAAACCATACCCGGTATATCAAAGATCCATATATTGTTCCATGGCATAAATATTGGTAGTTCATAAGACCTATATCATAATGGAATCAAATAACACGATCCATGAGAACATAACATTGGCATAAGATATAGATTTTTGGCATACATATAAGCATAGAAAATAATTTACATAGTAGTAAAGGATCACTACAAAGGCTATCATAGTGGAATGTATTCACTCCCCAATCCAATATAGTATTCATGGTTCACTCCCAAGACCATCATAGCGGGAAAACTTCCTTATAGATCCGGGTTCACTCCCTATTCTATTCATATCTATCTGATGAGATATAAATCTTTACCCTATTAATTATAGGGAGATATAAGTCCCATCAGTAACATAATTATAATCATACGTATGTGTACTATATGATCATAAAACATTCATCATATCATAACCCATGAAATGAAATGAGTTTCATAAATATTTCGTAATATTACAGCATATGGAAAAGAGAGTGGTTTTATAATCATTTCATCAATTCATCATAACAAAACAAAAGAAAAAACATTACTTTCATAAGAATTTCATCATATTATAACTCTTGGAGGAGAAACAGGTTTAATAAATATATTTTCAACATAAATATAAATCATTCAGTGTGAGAATAAGAATTTCATCCTTGGATCATATCCTTAACAAGGAATAGGTAAAAATAACGAATATAATTTTAGATGGAAAATGATTTTGAATGATCATTAAAAAAATTTCTCAAGAAAAACATCCTTTATAATTTTTTTTAGACTTCACAAATTTTCAAAATCCATTTCATTTAAAATGAGATATAGAAACAATTTAAAAAAAGCATGAAGAAAATAATATTTTCACATTAAAAAACAATTTTTAAAACATAAAATATTGTTAAAATAATTTTCCTTCAAAATAACCTTCAAAAATTTAAATGGGATTTTTAAATCATTGAGTGGTCATGATAGCAGGAAATACTATTCATGTCATGCATGATAAAACAAATATTACTTTTACATTTATTTTAAAAGCTAAAATGTTATTATTTGAAAAATAACATGAAGATTCCATTAAAAATATTTTTTTATAAATTATATTATTGGTAAAAATGTATTTAATAAATAAATTTGAGAATGTTAAATAGGTATTTGAATTTTTTTTAGAAATCATGGTTATGGATTTTTTTATACTGATGAGATAAATAAATATGATTTTTCTTAAAAAAATTATTTTAAACTCATGAGTATATAAAGAGAATAAAACAAAGGGAAAACATGTATTACCGTGAAATAAATATAGTAGAATAAATTACTAGAGTTTATTGAGAGATAGATTATTTTATTTTATTATTGTAAGCATAATCATTAGAAACCCCAATAAACGATGACATTGTTACATAAAACCCTCATCACATTGGTTACATTGAATTCGTAAGCCCCATGAATGAATATAATTAAATAAAACATATAATATGTTGAGAATATAAAAATTTATGATATTTAATGTTAAAGGGGATATATATACACCTCATAAAATAAGATAGGTTCATAATATAACTTTTGTTCCAAAGAAGAAAAATTGAGACAAAAATCCCTTACCGCTTTGGTAATCTCTTGAATCGTAATCCCAAATAAATAATAACATCAAATGAAACATTATATATCTTTAGAATAATTATATTCATGATATAAAATATAAAATGGATAGTATATACACCACATAAAATAAAGGAGTTTTAAATATGACACAAGTCTCATAGAAATAAAAGAGATACTATAAATCCCTTAGCTTAAGTCTCGACTTCCTACAAATTTGTTCAAACCTACTGTATAATAAATATAAGTTTATTATACCTATATTATAGAACCACACACAAAAACACACATATAATTCTATATATGATTTTTGTATGACCTTTTATTACCCTTTTATTAACAATTACACGTTAAAGTCGCATTTTGGGAAATAACTACTTTATTTTTCGTGTACATTTTGAATTATTATTTTTTGGACCTCTTACTTTGGCCATGTTTCCATCATCTCCGGAATTGTTGACATGATATAAATATCTTATATATTCATCATATATGTATTTATAGTGTTCCATAAATGTTATAGATAGAAAATGAAATACACCATTCACGAAGACGTTATATCATACGTACGCATGAACACTATTTCCATTTTCACAATGAATTGAAAGAAATAATGAAAAATATTATATTCAAGAATAGTTTTCATGTTATATATATATATATATCATATGTTCATTAATACCATCCTGATTACCTTCCACTTAAATCATGAATGTGTAACACCCCAAGATTTCACAGTATGCTTCTCTTTGAATAATGAAATAGTTTGTGTTGTACGCAAATTCGAGTTATAACACACCAAAACCAATCAAACTAACCGTTATGAATAGTAGTATCAAAATTTTGAAATTTTATAAATATTATTTTTTAAAATGGACTTCATTTTTGGATTTTTAATATCAAAATTAGCTGAGGGTGAATGTTTTTTATTTTTCGGAAAACATTCAATTTTTGATGAATAGTGAAAAACACCGTGTTATTGATTAAAACCGAATTTTTATTTAAATAATTATTTATTATATTTAAAATCATTTTCTATAAAAATAGATACATAATAAGTATATAATTTCAATTTAATTTATTGGAGTCATTTTATAATAATTTTAGATATATAAAACTTTATTGAACATTTTACCATCTCTTACCCAACTTCTAGGAGCATTTGCAAATTTTCCTAAAACTTAAATTTACCACTTCTTTGAATTGAATTTAAAAAATCTGAAAGAAATGGTTGACATCAGTAAGTAAATTGTTGTTATAATAAGATGAATTTTTTTGGTGAATAATAACTTTTGACATTTATTTACCACAGTTAAATGTAAATAGGGTAACTAAATTTAAAAATGATATTATTATTACCCTAACACATGTCATAATTATATTGGATAAGTGTATTTCGACAAAAATCAACATTAGGAATAAAATATGATCCTTTTGACCCACTTTTATTAGATTATGACATTTATTATTATTTTATTTAAAGAAGAGTTAAAAGTGTTAAATTCAATGTTTAATAACTAAATCATTTTTAATATAGAATTATACATAAGATAAATTCGACTATAAATATTCAATATAAAGATAAAAATATTTCCTAAATCATGGTATTTTATTAATAATTTTGATACATTAAATATTTAAATTTATTTATGACACAATGATGATGGAGTAAATACCTTAGTAAAAAACGATTAAAATAATTGATATTATAAATATTAAAATAAATGTAATTTGATCCTTTTAATGAATTACAACAATTTTATAGTTTAATATGACATGTTAGGGTTTGTTAAATAAACTTTATTCTAAGTTATAAAGTTTTTATAACTTTCACAAATAATCAAATACTAAATAGTGTCAAAATGGACTTAAATGAGTTTAAAAAACAAATAATATTTTATTAAATGATATAAAATAAATAAAAATCTATGTTTTGGACAAAGGACTTAGATAAGGTTAGATATATCAATAATTAACCACTTGGGATTATATTGGTAGTTTATAGTAATTTTATTAATCATATAATATAAAAATACAAAGAGGCATGGTAAATGTCAAACTTTTTAACTAAGAGTTAAATTTAAAAGATAAGGTTAATATGGTGACCTAAACCTGTTTAAAACCTATTTTTGAGAGTTTTCAGACCCATACCCACCTTATTCTCGAAATAAATCATTTTTTCGCCATTATAAAATGAATATGATTGTATAATAAAATAATATTTCATGTTTATCCTAAAGTGACCCTCACCTCTCTTATTAAAGGGAACTTTCCCATCTCTCAAAATCTCAAATCCAAAGCCATTTGTCTCCTCCAAACCCTACCATAATATCCTCCCAACTACCCCCAATTCATCTGAGAGTCCTTCTCTTGAACAGAAATCCATTCTAAGGAGCCCTTATGATCAAATCCAAAGGAAGGACCCGAAGAAGAGGTAATAATTTCCTCACCTCATTCAAAGTTATCTTCATCTTCCACTTCCTCATTCTTTGTTATTCCCATTCCAAAATAATAAATCCAATACCTTATTCATACTGTGATGTTATTATAAATATGGTACCACCATATTCATTTTTCTATCTATCCTATGAATGAAAAAGTCACCATACATTGTACGTACGACTTTCCATCTCCACGTCATGGTGTAGTTGTTATTCAACAATTCATTATTTGGCTGGGTATAGTAATGATGTATAATTGATGTAAATAATAAATATAACATGTTAATGATTATTTATATATGATATAACATTAAATTATATATTATTTCACCATCAATTGAATGATATTGTTGCTCGTACGTACGTACAGATTACAGTCTCCATGAACGCGATGAGATCCATTCTCCTTCATAAGCATTCAAGAATAATTTTTATTTTTTCCTTGAAAATAATGTTTAAGAACATAATATCATTATGGATATGAATGAAATAAATATTATCCATATCAAGTAATACTTACATAACAAAACATATAAAGTAAAATGAATCAGTTAACCCCCGAAACAATGATATTATTGAAATATTATTAACAAATCAATATTAAGAAGATCATATATGATATCATATTTATGTATGTAGTTATTTTATAAATTTATAAAAAAAATTTAACTATTATAAAATAGGTTAACATACCATCAACTATGAAAAAGTAATATTTAAAGGTTAATTTTACAATATCTTTAATATTCGAGGTTGTTTATATGTGAGTATCTACTGGGACTTCTTTATCACCCACATTAATGTTTCTTAAAAATGTATTTCAAAACATTTTTACTATTTCCTAGATTATGGGTTAAATTCATTTATACCCTGATTTTACTTTTTATAAAATTTTTATGGAATCCTTTCTTCATTTTCCAAATAAGGTACTTTCTGACATTTTCGTCAAAATTAGGGAAAGAATGTTTTTTAACTTATACAGCGGGTGCGGCTATTTCCCCCCATTATAACACCTTAGAAGCTTCCCTTACAAGAATATAATAATATTTTCAAAAATAAATGTTTTCTTTTATAATTACATGAATTTAAAATTATTTCAAAATAGAAAGAGATAATTCTATCAAATTTTTTTGATTTCATCTATGTCAACATCCTTTGATGGATTTTACGCTTGTTTGAAGTTGATTTATTATGATACAATATTCCATATTGTATTGATGGTTTTGGATATTTTTGACTATGGATGAAATATTTTTATACCATTCATGTTTTATTGTTAATATATTGACATTTTGTATGCTATTTTTAATACGAATGTTTATGTTATGTTTCAGCCTTTTCATATGAGAAATGCACTGGACTTAATAAGGGATGGGTGGAGCCCACTATATCTTCTCGATACATCTGTAGGTCTCATGAGACAAACTAGTGTCTTGGAACAAGGTCGTGAAAAAATCATTATTTTTAGTCCTGGCAGTAGGCCTTGACTACGTGGTTATGATGTCTAACATTATGCATTCCATCATTATGAAATTGGATATTGATGTTTCATGTGATTATTTGACTAGTAGAATATCCATGTGAGTAAGTAAATGACATTATTTGATGTATTTTTTCCATATTATTCTTAATTATAAGTTTAAAAGGCTTATGTTTTAGTCTTATACGTTGCCTTAATGTTTATGCTTATTTATGAAAGTTTCAACTATATTGTAATCCTTATTAAGCATCTAAGCATATCCCTTTCTTATGTTTTATTTTTCTCAAGATGAAATGAAGTATTTTACAATTAAATTTCAGGATTATGCTAAGGGATAAGAGTGTGTTCAAAGGGAATACAATGATGTTGTTTTTCTTTATTTTATGATGTAATGTAAAACTTATGTATGTATCTAGTACTTCCATGACTACTAAACTGATCGGTATTTCAGGATTTGATCCCTTGTGATCATGCCAATATTATGTAATAATGCACCGACTCTGGGTAACTAGGGTCTTGGCGTTATAGTTGGAATTAGAGGAAGTTTAGTAATATCCTTGGAAACTAGATTTATAAAAACTCTGATTAGGGAACATTAACCTAAGATAGTATTTGAGGATTAGTATAGAAGAACTTCCTAGAATTTTGGTAATGTAGAGATTTTGTGTATTTTCCATGAAATACATCCCTGTTTGGATATGAGCTGGTAGAGGTGGATCTAGTACATATGTACCTAGGAGGGAAAACTCCGACAAGGAGTTTCGGGCCTGACCTGGTGTATCCTGGTACACAGAAACATTCCTTGCTTCACTCTTGGTTAAAAAAATTTCAAGGGATATTCTTAGTATAATTCACATTTTATTAAAAAGCCATTATGAAGGATTTATTAGTATATACTTACTTGAAGAAAACATTTTTATGATTAAATATTATTTCCATAATCTGTTCAATTTATGTTAAATGTTTTACACGTTTGGAATTATGTATTGCGATTCATAAACTAATCTACTATATTTCATTGTTTAGAAATGGTTCCTAGTGGAAGTATGTAAACCGTATCAATTCATGTAATCTATAAAGGGATTTCCCTAAAACTCAAGATAATTATAGTGGAGCTAGTGATGCAACTGGTGCTGATCAGCTTATCACCATACTTAGACAACTCACTAAGGTTATGAATAATAACCTTACCCATATGGAGTACCCTGATCTATAGTGCGGAGGATCAATGATAGACCGCTTGATGAGGAAAAAACCAATATCATTAAATGGGACTAAAAATCCATTTTTATATAAGAAATGGATAAGTTCCTTAGAGAAAATATTTCATGCTTTGGGGAGTAGCGAAAGGGAAAAAGTCGTTATGGCAGTTTATCGCCTCACGGGAGATACAAATCAATGGTGGTCATTAATTCAAAACACAAAGGAATATGAATAAGAATCATATATGAAATGGAGGGAGTTTAAAGTGATTTTCTAAGAAAAATACTTTCCTTGTGACCATCGAGCGGATATAGAAAGGAAATTTTTGAGTCTGAGGCAAAAGGAGGATGAGAATACCAAAAAATACGAGGCTAACTTTATAAGGTTAGCAAGACATACTGCAAATTATATACATAACCCAAGAAGAAATATTGATCAATTATTTTATGGGTAAAAACCATTTCTCCTTCAAGCATTAGTCTCATAATCATTCTCATCGTACGAAGATATAGTCTCATGTGCTATCCAGAGAAGAAATAGAATTCTCTATGTCTTATGACATTAATGCAATACAGGTGAAGAAGACGTCAACTGAACACTTTGGAAATGGTAATAAGGGGAAGAAGGGAAAAGTTGAATATCCATTCTATAGTAAATGTGGGAAAAAACACCCTGGTACTTTCTTGGAGGGAATGCGAGTCTATTACAAGTGTGGTGAAAAAGGACACCAAGATCATGATTACAAAAGAAAGAAAGAGTCGGTCAATGTCGGATACTATAGTGTTAGAGAAAAGGGGCATTATGAAAATGAATGTCTTAAGTGCCAAGGAAACTTACCTAAAAAAAGGTCAAGAGATAAAGGCCAAGTTTATGCAATTACTACTGTTAAAGTTGAAGCTTCGAGTGATGTGGTGGTAGGTAATTAAATGGTTTCCTCAAATTTAGCCAATGCTTTATTTGATTATAGATCAACACATTGTTTCATATCTTCGTAGTTTTATATGAAAATTATATATTTCCAATTTGATTTAACAAGGGAGTTGTTAGTAAAAACACGTAATGGAAGTATCATTGCAATAATGTTTTGTTAATCAGTTCCCATTTGGGAATATAAACGTATTTTATATGATGATATCATCATCATAGCCATGATTGAATTTGATATAATCCTTAGTATGTATTGGCTTTCATACTGTGATGTTAAAATTTATTGTAAGAAGATAGAGGTTATATTTTTTGATTCTGATGATAAAGAACACCTTATCTTTAAAGCAAAAATGTCACCATCTCATTTTAATCTAGATCCACCCCCAGTAGCTCAACTAAATTAAATTATTGGGTAGGATGAGAATGAAATAACTATGTGTGTGGAAAATAATGTTCAAATAGATTATTTACCTATTGTGCAAGAATATGTTGATGTGTTTCCAGAGGATTTACCTGGACATCCTCCATAATGGGAAATTGAGTTTTCCATTGACTTAATTCCTGGTTCAAGGCCCATATCGAATACCCCTTTTATAATGTACCATGTGGAATTAGTGGATAAAAACAAATTACTAGAGGAGTTCAGTAATAAAGGATTTATTCACCCTAATGTTTCTCCATGGGGAGAACCTATTCTTTCTGTTAAGAAGAAATATGAATCTATGAGGTTTTGTATTGAATACAGGCAGATCACTGCTATAACAATAAATAACAAGTATCCCCTACCTCACATTGATGATTTATTTGATCAACTTCTTGGAGCTAAATATTTTTCAAAGATTGACATTTGATCTGGATATTATCAGTTGTGTGTGAAGAAGTAAGAAATTCTGAAGATGACATTTCGTACCAGGTATGGGCATTACGTGTTTATAGTAATGCCTTTTGGACTGACTAATGCACCCTATGTTTTCATGGATCTAATTAATAGAGTTTTCAATGAATATATTGGTTACTTTGTAGTGGTATTTATTGATGATATATTGGTATACTTAAAAAGTTATGACGATCATGAAAATCACTTGCTCATTATTCTAAGGACTCTTAGAAGAAATGAATTATATGGGAAGTTTAGAAAGTGTGAATTCTGGCTTCACGATATTTCATTTCTTGGTTATATTTTCTCTAAGGATGGAATCTCTATTGATCCTTCCAAGACAAGTGCAATACATGAATGTCCAGCACTGACGAGTATAATTGAGGTATGCAGTTTTATTGGTTTAAATGGTTATTATTAGTGTTTCTTCTAAAATTTTTCACGATCGACTAACCCATTAACCAAGATCACGTGTAAAGGGGTTAAATTTTTTTGCACAAAAGAGTGTGAAAAATGTTTTGAAGAACAAAAAATAATATTAGTCAATGCTCTTATCTTGACTCTACCATTGGGGAATGATGGGTTTGTCATTTATAGTGATGCTTCAAAGAATGTACTTAGTTGCGTCCTTATGCAGAATGATAGAGTTATTGCCTATGCATCACGACAGATAAAAATTCATGAGAAAAACTATCCGACACATGATCTTGAGTTAGAAACTGTAATCGTTTCTCTAAAGATATAGAGACACTATCTATATGGTTAAAAATGTGAGATTTATACAGATCACAAGATTTTGAAGTATATATTTTCACAAAAAAAACTCAACGTGAGGAAAAGTAGATTGGTCGAACTACTCAAGGATTAAGATTACACCATACAATACCACCCAGGGAAGAAAAATAAGATGGAAAATGATTTGAGTAGAAATGATCATGGATTTCCAAAAAAGATGAGAGTTGAAAGAGATCCTATGTTCATAGATCTAGTAAAGATGGATATGGGAATAATCATGGAAGGTGAAACATCAATACTTTATCAAATGTTTCCTAAACCATCTTTACAAGAAATGATAAAAAGTTTTCAGATTGGTAATAAGGAGTTTAAAAATAAAATTAAAGCTGTGAATGATGGGAGATTGATCAGCTTCTTATATGAAGATGGAATTTTGAAATTTGGGAAGATTCTTTGTATTCCCAATATACCTGATCTAGAAAGGGAATTGTTGGATGGTGCTCATAGATCCAATTTCTCTATACACCCTAGTAGCACTATGATGTATAGAGATTTGAAGGAACATTTTTGGTGGGACAAAATAAGGAGGTATATTACTGATTATGTGTCAAGATTTATGGTTTTTCAACTAGTGAAGGCTCAAATACAACATCCTAGAGGAGTCATGTAACCTCTTCCCATACCCGAGTAGAAATGGGATGATATTACAATGGACTTTTTCACGAGGTTACCAAATACTCCTAGAAGAAATAATGAAATATGGGTCACTATTGATCATCTTACCAAGTCAACACATTTTCATTCTATAAGGGAAGATTTACCACTTGAACATTTATCAAGATAATATATTAATGATTTTGTAAGACTTTATAGTGTACCCTTGTCAATTATTTCTGACCATGATCCCTATTTTACATCATGATTCTGGAAAAGTGTTCAGAAAGCCTTGGATAATGAACTTTTTTTGAGAACTACCAACCACCCTCAAACTGATTGACAATTAGAACAGAATATTCAAACCATAAAAGACATGTTGAGGTCTTTCTCACTTTACTTCCAATGTATGTGAGATCAGTATTTACCTCTATTAGAATTTTCCTATAACAATAGATTTCATTCAAATATTCAGATGGAACCATATTAAGCGTTATATGGGAAGATATATCGAACACCAACTTGTTGGGATGATGTAGGTGAAAGAAATCTTATGTGCCCAGAACTTTTTGAGGAAACAATGGAAAATGTGAAGATTATCCAAACCCACATCAAAGCTTCTCAAAGTAGAAAAAGAGCTATGCCAATAACCGAAGGATTTGAAATTTTAGGTAGGGGATCATGTTTCCTTGAAGGTATCTCCATGGAAGGGTGTCATACGGTTTGGTAAGAAGGGTAAATTAAGTCTCAGGTACATCAGAACTTTCGAAATTCTAGAATGGATTGGGGTTGTAGCTCACTATTTGGCAATGTCGCCATGTCTCTCCAAAGATCATGATGTGTTCCACAAATCACTGTCGAGAAAAAACATGCCAGACCCAATGTATGTACTCACATATAAAGAAATAGAACTAGAAATGGATCTATCTTTTTTTGAAAATCCTATCAAGATTCTGGACACCAGAGAACAAGTGTTGAAAACCCGGAAGACTCGTCTGGTAAAAGTTCTATGGAGAATCTATAAGATGGAAGAGGCAATGTGGGACCTCGAGGAACTGATGTTGAAAAATCACCTGAATCTTTTTACACAGTAGTATTCTAGAAATTTTTAGGAAAAAATAATTTTGTGGAGGGAAGAATGTAACACCCCAAGATTCCACGGTATGATTCTCTTTGAATAATACAATAGCTAGCGTTTTACGCAACTTCGAGTTCTAACACCACACAACCAATCAAACTAGCTGTTATGAATAGTAATACCCACTTTTTGAAATTTTACAACTTTAATTTTTCAAAATGGACTTCATTCTTGGATTCAAAATATCAAAATTAGCTTGGGGTATTTTTATTTTTATTGTTCTGAAAACATTCATTTTTTATGAATAGTGAAACACACTATGTTACTTTTTAAAAACAACTTTTTATTTAAATAATTATTTATTTTATTTAAAATTATTTTTGGTCAAAATAAAAACGTAATACCTATATAAGTTCAATGTAATTCATTGGAGTCATTTTATAATAAGTTTAGATATATAAAATTTTATTGAACTTTTTACCATCTTTTACCCACCTTCTAGGAGAATTTGTAAATTTTCATAAAACTTAATTTTTACACTTATGTGAATTGAATTTCAAAAACATGAGAGACACGATTGACATAAGTAAGTAAAATGTGGTTCAATAAGATGAAAATACTTTTTTTTTGTGAATAGTAACTTTTGACTTATTTACCAAGGTTAACAGTAAATAGGGTAATTAAAAGTTAAAATGATATTATTATTACCCTAACACATGTCCTAATTGTATTGGATAATTGTATTTCGAAAAAAATAAACCTTAGTAATAATATATGATCCTTTTGATCCACGTGGATTAGATTATGACATTTATTATTATTTTATTTAAAGAATAGTTAAAAGTGTTAAATTGAAAGTTTAATAACTAAACCATTTTTAATATAGGGTTATAAATAATATAAATTCGAATCTAAATATTAATTATAAATCTAAAAAAATTTCCAACATCATGGTATTTTATTCATAATTTTTAGACATTAAATAATTAAATTTATTTATTACATAATGATGATACAGTGATTACCTTATCAATGAATGATTAAAATAACCGATATTATAAATATGAAAATTAATGTAATTTGTGCCTTTTAATGAATTAAACGAATTTTCTAGGTTACTATGGCATGTTAGGGTTAATTAAATGAATTTTATTCTAAGCAATAAAGTTTTTTGGCATTCACAAAAATCAAATACTAAATAGTGTCAACATTGACATAATTGAGTTTAAAAAACAAATAATATTTTATTAAATGATATAATATACCTAAAAATATAAGGTTCAGAAAAAGGACTTAAATAAGGTTAAATATATCAATAATTAACCTCTTGTATTTATTTTGTCTATTTATAGTATATTTATTAACCATATAATATAAAAATACAAGGAGGCATGGTAAATTTCAATCTTTTTAACTAAGAGTAAAATCTAAAATATAAGTTTAATATGGTGACCTAAACCTAACAAAAACCTATTGGTTGAGATGTTTTAGACCCATACCCACCTTATCCTAGAAATAAATCATTTTTAAGCCATTATAAACTGAATATTATTGTATAATAAAATAATATTTTAAGTCTTTCCAAAAGTGAGCCTCACCTCTCATATAAAAGGGAACTTCCCCTTCTCTCAAAATCACACCTCCAAATCCTATTGGATTGGACAAATGCTACCCAAATATCCTCCCAAATACCCGCACTTCCTTCTAAACACCTTAACTTGAGCATAAAGCTAGCCTATGGATCCCTTTTGATCAAATCAAAAGGAAGGACCCCGAAGAAGAGGTAATAAATTCATCACCTCATTCAAAGTTATCTTCTTCTTCCACTTCCTCTTTATTTGTTATTACCATACCAAAAAAGTAAATCAAGTACCTTTTTAATGCTGATATGTTATTATAAATATGGTACAACCATATTAATTATTCTATCAATCATATGAATGAAAAAGTCAATATATGTGCGTACGTACGACTTACCGTCTCTATGACATGATGTAGTTGTTATTCAAGAATTCATTATTTGGATGGGTTTAATACTAATGAATAATTTATGTAAATAATAAATATAAAATTTTAATGATTCTATATATATGATATAACATTAAATTATATATTATTTCACATTCCATTGAATGATATTGTCGATCGTGCGTACGTACATATTACTATCCCCACAAATGTGATGAGATCAATTCTTCATCATAACTATTCAAGAATAATTTTCATTTTTTGGTTAAAAATAATTTTTAAGAACATAATATCATTCTAGATATGAAAAAAAATACATCATATACAAAACAAACATTACTTATGTAACAAAAAATATAACGTAAAATGAATCAGTTAACACCTGAGACACTGATACTACTGAAATATTATTAACAAATCAAAATTATAAGATCATATATGATATAATATTTATGTATATAGTTCTTTTATAAATTAATAACAATGTTTTAACTATTATACAAGAGGTTAAAATACCATCAACTAAGGAAAAGTACAAGGTAAGGGTTAATTTTACAATCTCTTTATTACCCGAGGTTGTTTATACCTGAGTATCTACTGATACTTCTTTATCAACCACATCCATGTTTCGTAAAAATGTATTTCAATTTTTTTTTAATATTTTTTATAATATTGGTTAAATTCATTTATACCCTTGTTTTAATTTTTATAAATGTTTGAAAGGAATATTTCCATCATTTTCCAAATAAGGTACTTTGTGAACTTTTTGAAAAAATTAAGGAAAGAATGTTTTTTTAACATATAAAGTGGGTGTGGAAATTTTCCACCATTATAACACCTTAAAATATCCCCTTACAAGCTTATAATAATATTTTGAAAATAAATTTTCTCTTTTATTATTACACTACTTTTAAATGATTTAAAAAATAGAAAGATATATTTCTCTCAAACAGTTTTGATTTCATCTATGTCAACATCATTTGATGGATTTTAAGCTTGTTTGAAGTTGATTTACTATGATACAATCTTCCATATTTTATTTATGGTTTTGTGATATGTTTTAATGTGGATGAGATATTTTTATACCATTCATGGTTTATTTTTAAAGTATTTACATTTTTTTTGATATTTTTTAATAAGAATGTTTATGTTATGTTTCAACCTTTTTATATGGGTAATTCATTGGACTTAGTAAGTGACATGTGTATCCCATTATAGATCCTAGATGCATCGATTGGCCTCATGATAACCACTAGTGTCTTGGCATAAGACCTTGAAAAAATATTTATTTGTATTTTTGGCACGGGGCCTTGACTATGTGGTTATGATGTCCATCATTACACATTCCATCATTATGAAATTGGATATTAATGTTGCATGTTATTATTAGACTTGTAATGGCCCGGACCTCTCCGGTCGATTACTTTGTAAAAACGTTTTTTTTATGTGGTCAATGTGGCGAACATCAAAAATAATAATTATTATTAATAATAAATGGTGACGTGTTAATAAATTTTATTTGGGGTTTTGTTATAAGTGTTATACTAAATAATTATAATAATAATGTTGGTTTTTTTATAGATCTGGTAATAATGATTTAATGAGAATTATGTTTTGAATTAAATGCAATGAGATTTGAGATATGAGAATAAATTAAAGATGTTATGATAATTGTGTAAAAATAAATAAATAAAGGTTTAAAATAAATTTGGGGCGTGACACAAGGAGAGAGAAGATGATAAAAATATAATAATATGAAATAAAAGGGGTGGCGCACCAACAAAATAAAGATTGGAGAGAGAAAATAAAATTTATTGAAAAATAAATATAAGAGAGAGGCGCCACTTTTTGTGGGAGAGAATCTTGGGAGAAAGAATTAATAAAGATTGGAGAGAGGGAGGAGTTATAAGATATTAATGGGAATAAAATTTAGTGTGAAATAAATAGTAAAGGAGATAATTGGTGATTAATTTCCAGCATGAAAAATGACAAATGGTGATTGATTGGAGTTAGAGAAATAAATAAATAAATAAATAATAAAATATTGTTATCATTTTTTTGATAATAAAACACTTTTTTTCACAATAACTTCTTCGTGCGACCTCGGTTTCACGAACCGTCAGTGGCAGTGTGACCCTCACTACGAGATGAAAATTAAGAGTCCAATATTGTATGTCTTTTTTGGGTTTTCGGATTGGGTACCCGAAACGCTCATGAATTAATAGATTTAATATTGTTATTATTACGGGATCTTGTATCCAACGTATCTCCCTCATACGGTATCAGATTGACGATCCGTCAGCGACAGCGTAACCCTGAAATTGTGACGGTCATTTTAAGACCATTAATGAGCTACTTTTATGACTCATGCCTCGGGTCAAAGAAACACCACATATTGATAGAATTATCATTATTATTAAAACGCGTGGAAACCGCGTGACGTGTTGTGTGTTAACCAATCAAAACATGTAACGTATGTACGGTCACATCATGTATTCATTAATGCATGCTGAATACAGATTTACCTATTCGTTCCCTATATAAGAACGAGGTCATGTTTTAACTTCCATATCGATTGCTTCTTTGTCGCACGACGACGCTCTTGGACAATCGAGAAGTATTCCTCCTCTAACTTCTTTGTTCGAGCTCCGAATTACGATCCGTCAGCGGCCACAGGATCGTAGAGACGAGACGAAGCTTCTAAGCCCGGACTTGTCACCTTTCCTTCCGGCCTTCCTTCTCCAGCTTCCATCCTAGGAGGCGTTTGTCGGGTTTGGCGAAGGCGGAGGACACCGAAGGACATCGTCGGAAGCGACGTGATCGGGACCTTTTGAGGTAGGGGTTTACCTTCGTCTCTCTATTTGGTGCAACATGTGGGGTGGGATATTTTTCTTTTGTTCAATGGGATGCAGTTGAACTTTAAATAAAGATAATAACCGGATAATGAAGGGTTTGGGGTTTTGTGCTGTTTCTATTTCCTTCCAGTTTCTTTATCTTCTGATTGTGATTTTGGATTGAAAGGCCTTTGCCTACTGAAAATCAAGGACGTTGGTGGCCTTTGCGTGCGCAATTGATATCTGAATTGTTTTTGGTTGGTTTTGTTAAAACATGGAAAATGGATAAGCATGTAAAGACTGTCTGATTAAATGAGAATGAAAACCTTGTGTGATCACCCCGGTTGAAAAAAATTTGAATAATGAACATGTTTATGGTTTGGTTGTTTTGTGGGAAATGTTTTTGTAAACGATGGGGTTGAAATGGGAAGTGGTTGGTTGTGGAAAATGCGTTTATTTATTAAAAGTGTTTTGATTATGAAAAGTGTTTTGGAATTAAAAGGTGTTTTCAAATGCGGAGATGTTTTGTGTGTGGAAAGGGTTTTATGTGTGGAACTTTGAAATAAATGAATGATGGAATGTTGTATGGTTGTGATAATCTTTTGCAAATGAAATGGAATGTGGTTGCTTGCATTTTACCTAACCTTGGTTGTGGATGGCAGGGATATGTTTTTGAAAGGTTTTGTCTGGATGATAGTTGCCCAGTAGTAATAATTTGTTAAACCATTGCATGAAACATGAAAACCTAAATGGGGTTGGGGGATGATTGTTTGGTTGTTGATGCATGCTTCGTGGTAGTAGTGCCGAGGCACATGCTCAGTTCCTCTTTTTAAGAAGCCATAGGTTGGGCTGTGTGTTTGGTATATGTATATATATAATTGTATCTTTGTGTTTTGTCGCACCACACCCATGTCAAGCACCTAGTGCCGAACACTCCCATTTTATGGGAGAGGGTGTCCCCCCTTAGTTACTAGCTCCTTCCTGCTCCTTCTTCCATAGGCTATGATGGCTTGAGGTGACCTTACACCCAAGACTCTTCGGGTAGGTCTTGGAGGCTGTGATGTCTTGAGGCGACCTTTAGCCCAAGACTCTTCGGACAGGCTTACCGTTCCCAAGAACCTTTGGGATGAGGCCTAGGTGTCTGCTGGCGGGTTAGTGGTTGTGGCCCTGGTGTGTGCGGGCGAGATGCGTGGTTGTGAGGCCCAGGTGTGTGCGGGAGGGATGCGTGGTTTGGCCCAGGTGTGTGCGGGCGGGAAGAGTGTGGTAGCGTCTGGACATTTGCCGTTACGAAGAGCAGCATCTAATTAAGTGGGAAATGGTACGGGGTACCCAATACTTTTGTTCTATATATATACTAAACTTGTTTGTGTTACTTGGTGAGTGTGACCAGTGAGGCTGGGTGGATAGTTTTTCCTTGTTAGTTTCTGGTTCTTCTGTTTTCTCACGGGACCTTAGGGTGTCTCCCAACTTGTGCACGAGAGCTTTAGGTTCTCTACTGAGTATACTTGTATGCTCACCCTACGTTGTTTCAGGTTTTCAGGAGGACTACCAGGGCTGTGCGGGACCCTACTAGTCAGGCAGTGGGAGCTGTGCAGTTTCTGTTTTCTTGTTTTTCTTTTGGTACTGTACTCACTTTTACTTTAAGCTTATTTGTACTTGTACATGTTTCAGTTTATTTATACATGCATATGGGACTGCTTTGGGTTTCTTTTCAGCACCTTTGTTCTTTTTCCTTTTTGGTGGTTGACTTGTCCTATTTCCGATCCTAACTATAAAAAGGGTAATGCCTCCCATGATTGAAAAAAAATAAACTCATACCCTTGGTGCTAGTCGCCACCCCGGGGCCTACTGGAGGCGGGACTCGGGGGGTCATTATCTCCCTTTCACCATTGCCAGCTCAGGAGGGGCATCTTTGATGGAAGGGGGTCGTGACAGAATGGTATCAGAGGAATGGTTGAGAGATAGGATGGAGTCTGGAGTTAGGCACAGTGAGGATTGCATGGGATGGTAGGGAAACAGTGTTAGCTGATCTTGGTGTGTGACATAGGCCAGGGAAGACCGGCTAGGACATGGGATTTTAGGGCCCCCCGTGATCCGATGCAAGGACTCTGAGCCTACCGAACAACCAAGTGAGGATACATTGATTTTAGGGTAGAAACCCTAGGAAAGGTAAAAGCATCATCATGTTTGTGTTTTACTTGATTTGGGGCGTTCTGGGAATAAAGTAAAATGATAAAATGAACCCTTAAGAAATCTCCTTACTACTCGGGCATAGGTTTTCCTTGTTTACCGTACAACTATGGCACCTGGACGGTGTTCCCAGGTGGCTCAGGCGGCCGAGGCCCAGCAGGTTCAGGCGATCGATCAACTGAGGATCGATTGAGAGGAGGAAGACAGCCAGTGGCAGAAGACCCTCCGTTCTTTCCAGCATCAGACTCTCAAGAAGTAAGAGGGAAGTACTTCAGACCTGGAGACGGATGGGTGGCTTGAAGACCTAGGGACTGCTTTTACCTTGATCCGTGCTCCGAAGGAGTACTGGGTCCCCCTAGCGGTCAGTCAGCTGAGAGGCGCGGCACGCCAATGGTGGATGCTCTACCTCGGGGAGAGGAAGGAGGCAGAGATTCCATGGGCTGACTTCGAAAAGGAGTTCCGAGAGGAATTCCTTTCTTCTTTGATCAAGGAGGAAAAGCGTCAGGAGTTGCTCTCCCTTCAGTAGGGGAGTATGACTGTTCGAGAGTTGGGAATTAAGTTTAAGAATCTCTTAAGCTTTGCTCCAGAACTCTTTCCAGATGAAGAGTCTCGGGCGAGACGTTTGGAAGAGGCGCTTCGTCCTTCGCTCCAGTATGCTGTGACCCCCTTCACCCTTCCGACATACTTAGCCGTACAGAAGAAGGCGAAAGTTGTAGAGAGGATGCACTTGCAGGGAGGTGCACCCCGAGAAGGGATCCAGGTGGGTCCGTCGAAGGGGAAGGCAGTCAGTAGCAGACCTCCTGCGACAGGACCTTCCAGGTTCATGCCGGTGGGGAGTAGGCCCCAGCGGTTCTAGTTCAGTTATTCAGGCCCTCGTCCTTCCTTCTCGAGTCCTGGACTGAAGTGTTTTTCTTGTGGAGGTTTCTGGCAGGTCCGGAGTCAGTGCCCGACCAGAGCTCAGCACGGTGGAGGTGGTCAGGATCAGTACCCGCCTCAACAGCAGTTGCCGTCGAGGCCCTTTCAGCAGCAGCAGGGCCCTCCGAGGGTAGACCCTGTAGGAGGAGGCCGATCTCAGGGTGCTCCTCAGGGACCTCGACCAGGGCGTGGTCGGGGAGGCGGTCGACATCAGAGAGGCAGAGGAGCTGGGCGTGGACAGTTGCACGCAGCAGAGTTGGCAGCTCCAGCAGGACCAGAGGTGGTACGAGGTACGATATGTTTGTTCAGCACTCTTGTTTCTACCTTGTTCGATTCAGGAGCTTCGCACTCTTTTGTTGCACCCAATCTAGCCCATGCTTTGGGTGTAGACGTAGAGAGACATTCTATACCCCTGGTACTGAGTACGCCTGTTGGAGGTCAGACCCGGTTGTCTTGTGTTTGTCGGGAATGCGAGCTGACGTTGGGACCACATCGGTCCATTGGAGATCTTCTTTTGCTAAAGATGATGCCATACGACGTCATCTTAGGCATCGACTAGCTGTTCTCTATTAGTGCTGTTATCGACTGCTTCTGGAGAAGAGTCGTGTTCTCCGATATGGATGGACAGCGTGTGACTTTTGTTGGTGAGAGGAGCTATCAGGTGGGAAGCCGGCATGTGAAGCCTCTCTTTTCTTTGTTGGGTGGGATATGAGCGGTTCCAGCTGATACGGAGATGATGAATGTTCCAGAAGTTGTTGGGGATTTCCTCGATGTCTTTCTCGAAGAGGTTGTGACTCTACCCCCTCGACGTGATGTTGAGTTTGGGATAGACTTACAGCCAAGTGCCCGTCTGATCTCGATGGCTCCTTATCGGATGGCACCTTCGGAGTTGCGGGAGTTGCGTATTCAGATTGATGATCTGATGGAGAAGGGTTTTGTTCGACCCAGTGTGTCGCCATGGGGTGCTCCGATTCTATTCGTGAAAAAGGCGGATGGTGGTCTCAGGCTATGAATAGACTACCGGAGGCTGAATCAGGTAACGGTCAAGAACCGTTACCCCCTTCCAAGAATAGATGATCTCTTCGACCAGCTGAGGGGAGCGTGTTGGTTTTCTTAGATTGATCTGCGGTCGGGATATCATCAGCTGAGGGTAAAAGACAGTGACATCCCAAAGACATCTTTCAGGTGCAGCTATGGGCACTTCGAGTTTGTAGTGATGCCATTTGGGGTTACGAATGCACCAGCTGTGTTCATGGGTCTTATGAACTTTGTCTTCCGAGAGTTCCTGGACCAGTTTGTCGTTGTGTTCATCGATGACATCTTGATCTACTCAAGATCAAAGGAGGAGCACGTTGAGCATCTCAGGGCTGTCTTGGAAGTCCTTCGGCACCATCAGCTTTATGGAAAGTTGTCAAAATGTAAGTTCTTGACGCAATAAGTACACTTCCTTGGGCACGTGGTGTCTCAGCATGGAGTGTCAGTGGACCCGTCGAAGGTAGAATCAGTTGTTTCTTGGACAGCACCCAAGAGTGTGGCAGAAGTTCATAGTTTCCTTGGGTTGGCTGGATACTATTGGAGGTTCGTCTTGGACTTCTCTCGAGTTGCTGCTCCGTTGATAGCTTTGACTAGGATGAATCAGGTCTTCCTGTGGAATGAGCAGTGCCAGGAAGCTTTCGACTACCCGAAGGAGAAGTTGGTTAGTGATCCCATCCTTAGGTTGCCAGAGGAAGGATCCTTGTATGAGGTGTTTTGTGATGCCTCTGGCCTTGGCTTGGGATGTGTGCTAATGCAGAAGAAGGGTGTGATCTGCTATGGTTCTAGGCAGTTGCGTCCTCACGAGCGGAACTATGCCACCCATGACTTGGAGCTTGCAGTAGTAGTGTTCGCATTAAAGCTGTGGCGACATTACCTCTTTGGGGAGCGCTTTGTGGTCTTCACCGATCACAAGAGCTTGCACTATATCTTCTCCCAGCGTGACTTGAACTTGCGACAGTGGAGATGGGTCGAGTTTCTCCAAGACTACGACTTTGAGATCACGTACACTGAAGGTAAGGGAAACGTTTTGGCTGATGCCCTGAGCAGGAAGCCGCATCAGGAAGTGGTTCGGGAATCTACTGATGCTTGGAAGGCGATGGGGGAGTTGGCTGCCTTGCACTTGGATGCGAGGGTGGAAGGTGCTAGAGGCTTCTTGTTTCAGATGACGGTACAATCCTCTTTGTTGCAGCAAGTGGAAGAGTCTCAGTAGGGAGACCCTAGGGTGGAAGTGTTGCGGGATCGTGTCGATCAGGGGAATGCTCCGGAAGGATGGTCGGAGGATAGCCGACATCGGATGCTATTTCATGGATGGTTGTTTGTTCCAGAGGTGATGAGTGATGAAGTCCTTCGTGAGTTCCATAGCTCAGCCTTGGCAGTACATCCAGGTGTTTCGAAAATGTACCAAGGCCTGAGGGGACAGTTTTGGTGGCCCGGGGTGAAACGGGCAGTGGCAGAGTTTCTGGCTAAATGCCTGGTGTGTCAACAGGTGAAGGATGAACACCGCGTTCCTGGTGGTTTGTTGCATCCTTTAGATGTTCCCGAGTGGAAGTGGGACGACGTATCGATGGACTTCGTCACAGGAATACCCAGAGCTCAGGGCAGGCATGATGCTATCTGGGTAGTGGTGGATCGACTGACAAAATCTGCTCACTTCTTGGCCATCAAGGAGTCCGGACCTGTGAGTACCTTAGCATAGAGGTACGTGGATGAGGTGGTGCGTTTTCATGGAGTTCCGAAGACTATCGTCTCAGATCGGGACACTCGGTTCACCTCACGAGTCTGGAAGGGGTTACAACATGCTTTTGGAACCCAGCTACGCCTTAGCACTGCTTTTCACCCTCAGACTGATGGATAGACAGAGTGGACTATCCAGACATTGGAGGACATGCTGCGAGCATGTGTTCTGGATTTTGGAGGATCATGGGTACGACACTTGCCTTTAGTAGAGTTTGCCTAAAACAACAGCTTCCACTCTACTATCGGCATGGCTCCTTTTGAGGATTTTTATGGAAGACCATGTCGTTCACCCTTTTGCTGGGCAGAGGTTGGTGAGACTGGTACTCTTGGACCAGAAGTAGTGCAGAGCACCACGGAGAAAGTCCAGCTATTGCGGGAGAGGATGAAAGCAGCTCAGGATCGGCAGAAGTCTTATGCTGATCATCGGAGGAGGCCCTTGGAGTTCGAGGTGGGAGATCATGTGTTCTTGAAGGTTTCCCCTCGACGGGGGCAGCGGAGGTTCGGAAAGGGGAGTAAGCTCTCCCCTAGGTTCATCGGACCTTTCGAGGTACTGAGGCGAGTTGGCGAGGTGGCATATCAGTTGTCCCTACCACCTCAGTTGGAGAGGGTCCATGACATCTTCCATGTCTCCCAGCTTCGTCAGTACTTACATGATGACTCTCATGTCATCAACTGGGGAGAGATAGATGTGGGAGAAGACGCGACCTTCGAGGAACGGCCAGTCAGGATCGAGGATTGCAAGGAGAAAGTGCTCCGTGGACGAACCATCAGCATGGTTCGTGTGTTGTGGAGGCATGGCGGCCTTTAGGAGAGCACTTGGGAGCGGGAGACCCAGATGCGCGCTCAGTACCAGGGGTTGTTTTGACTTGTACCTTCCTTTGTTTGTTGGTGTTACCCTGTACCTTTGATATATAAAATGTTGGCTTGTTGGATGTGAGATCTTTGTTCCTTTTTCTTGGGAAGTGTGTGGCTTGTCCGGATACATGGGAAAGGAAAAACCTGATCCTTAATCAAGACACATTAATGAGGATGCGATTAAACCCGTGCAGGCGAGTCAGTGCCGCCTAAAGCGGATAGTATCTTGACATAGGAGGGGGAATTCCTAACTCATAGAGTTGTTGGTTGGTTCCTTGTCATGACGAGAGCCCTGAGAGGTATCTTGTGGAGTGGTTCTTCAGATCCTTTCCTTATTCTGGGTCAGTTTTTAATTCTCGAGGACGAGAATGTTTTGAGAGGTATCTAATGTAATTGCCCGGACCTCTCCGGTCGATTACTTTGTAAAAACGTTTTTTTTATGTGTTCAATGTGGAGAACATCAAAAATAATAATTATTATTAATAATAAATGGTGACGTGTTAATAAATTTTATTTGGGGTTTTGTTATAAGTGTTATACTAAATAATTATAATAATAATGTTGGTTTTCTTTTGATAGATCTGGTAATAATGATTTAATGAGAATTATGTTTTGAATTAAATGCAATGAGATTTGAGATATGAGAATAAATTAAAGATGTTATGATAATTGTGTAAAAATAAATAAATAAAGGTTTAAAATAAATTTGGGGCGTGCCACAAGGAGAGAGAAGATGAAAAAAATATAATAATATGAAATAAAAGGGGAGGTGCACCAAAAAAATAAAGATTGGAGAGAGAAAATAAAATTTATTGAAAAATAAATATAACAGAGAGGCGCCACTTTTTGTGGGAGAGAATCTTGGGAGAAAGAATTAATAAAGATTGGAGAGAGGGAGGAGTTATAAGATATTAATGGGAATAAAATTAAGTGTTAAATAAATAGTAAAGGAGATAATTGGTGATGAATTTCCTGTGTGAAAAATGACAAATGGTGATTGATTGGAGTTAGAGAAATAAATAAATAAATAAATAATAAAATATTGTTATCATTTTTTTTGATAATAAAACACTTTTTTCACAATAACTTCTTCGTGCGACCTCGATTTCAGGAACCGTCAATGGAAGTGCGACCCTGACTACGAGACGAAAATTATGAGTCCAATATTGGATGTCTTTTTCGGGTTTTCGGATTGGGTACCCGAAACGCTCATGAATTAATAGATTTAATATTGTTATTATTACGGGATCTTGTATCCAACGTATCTCCCTCATACGGTATCGGATTGATGATCTGTCAGCGACAGCATAACCCTGAAATTATGACGGTCATTTTAAGACAATTAATGAGCTACTTTTATGACTCATGCCTCGGGTCAACGAAACACCACATATTGATAGAATTATCATTATTATTAAAACACGTGGAAACTGCGTGACGTGTTGTGTGTTAACCAATCAAAACATGTAACGTATGTACGGTCACATCGTGTATTCATTAATGCACGCTGAATACGGATTTACCTATTCATTGCCTATATAAGAACGAGGTCATGTTTTATCTTCCATATCAATCGCTTCTTTGTCGCACGATGACGCTCTTGGACAATCGAGAAGTATTCCTCCTCTAACTTCTTTGTCCGAGCTCCGAATTACGATCCGTCAGCGGCCACAGGATCGTAGCGACGAGAAGAAGCTTCTAATCCCGGACTTGTCACCTTTCCTTCCGGCCTTCCTTCTACAGCTTCCATCCTAGGAGGCGTTTGTCGGGTTTGGCGAAGGCGGAGGACACCGAAGGACGTCGTCGGAAGCGACGTGATCGGGACCTTTTGAGGTAGGGGTTTACCTTCATCTCTCTATTTGGTGCAACATGCGGGGTGGGATATTTTTCTTTTGTTCCATGGGATGCAGTTGAACTTTAAATAAAGATAATAACCAGATAAAGAAGGGTTTGGGGTTTTGTGTTGTTTCTATTGCCTTCCAGTTTCTTTATCTTCTGATTGTGATTTTGGATTGAAAGGCCTTTGCCTACTGAAAAGCAAGGCCGTTGGTGGCCTTTGCGTGCGCAATTGATATCTGAATTGTTTGTGGTTGGTTTTGTTAAAACATGGAAAATGGATAAGCATGTAAAGACTGCCTGATTAAATGAGAATGAAAACCTTGTGTGATCACCCCGGTTGAACAAAATTTGAATAATGAACATGTTGATGGTTTGGTTGTTTTGTGGGAAATGTTTTTGTAAACGATGGGGTTGAAATGGGAAGTGGTTGGTTGTGGAAAATGCCTTTATTTATGAAAAGTTTTTTGATTATGAAAAGTTTTTTGGAAGTAAAAGGTGTTTTCAAATGCGAAATGTTTTGTGTGTGGAAAGGGTTTAATGTGTGGAACTTTGAAATAAATGAATGGTGGAATGTTGTATGGTTGTGATAATCTTTTGCAAATGAAATGGCATGTGCTTGCTTGCGTTTTACCTAACCTTGGTTGTGGATGGCAGGGATATGTTTGTGAAAGGTTTTTTCTGGATGATAGTTGCCCAGTAGTAATAATTTTTTAAACCATTGCATGAAACATGAAAACCTAAATGGGGTTGGGGGATGATTGTTTGGTTGTTGATGCATGCTTCGTGGTAGCAGTGCCGAGGCACATGCTCAGTTCCTCTTTTTAAGAAGCCATAGGTTGGGCTGTGTGTTTGGTAAATCTATATATATAATTGTATCTTTGTGTTTTGTCGCACCACACCCATGTCAAGCACCTAGTGCCGAACACTCCCATTTTATGGGAGAGGGTGTCCCCCCATAGTTACTAGATCCTTCTTGCTCGTTCATCCATATGCTATAATGTCTTGAGGTGACCTTACACCCAAGACTCTTCCGGTAGGTCTCGGAGGCTGTGATGGCTTGAGCCGACCTTTAGCCCAAGACTCTTCGGGCAGGCTTACCGTTCCCAATAACCTTCGGTATGAGGCCCGGGTGTCTGCGGGCGGGTTAGTGGTTGTGGCCCAGGTGTGTGCGGGCGAGATGCGTGGTTGTGAGGCCGAAGTGTGTGCGGGCGGGATGCGTGGTTTGGCCCAGGTGTGTGCGGGAGGGAAGAGTGTGGTAGTGTCAGGACGTTTGCCGTTAGGGAGATCAGCATCTAATTAAGTGGGAAATGGTGCGGGGTACCCAAAACTTTTGTTCTATATATATACTAAACTTGTTTGCGTTACTTGGTGAGTGTGACCAGTGAGGCTGGGTGGATAGTTTTTCCTTGTTAGTTTCTGGTTCTTCTGTTTTCTCACGGGACCTTAGGGTGTCTCCCCACTTGTGCAAGAGAGCTTTAGGTTCTCTACTGAGTATACTTGTATGCTCACCCTACGTTGTTTCAGTTTTTCAGGAGGACTACCAGGGCTGTGCGGGACCCTACTAGTCAGGCAGTGGGAGCTGTGCAGTTGCTGTTTTCTTGTTTTTCTTTTGGTACTGTACTCACTTGTACTTTAAGCTTATTTGTACTTGTACCTGTTTCAATTTATTTATACATGCATATGGGACTGGTTTGGGTTTCTTTTCAGCACCTTTGTTCTTTTTTCCTTTTTGGTGGTTGACTTGTCCTATTTTCGATCCTAACTATAAAAAGGATAATGACTCCCATGATTGAAAAAAAAAATTAAACTCATACCCTTGGTGCTAGTCGCCACCCCGGGGCCTACTGGAGGCGGGACTCTGGGGTCATTATCTCCCTTTCACCATTGCCATCTCAGGAGGGGCATCTTTGATGGAAGGGGGTCGTGACAAGACTAGTAAAATATCCATGCGAATAAGTAAATGCCATTATTTGATTTATTTTTTCCATATTATTCTGAATTTTATATTTAAAATGCTTATGTTTTAGTCTTATACATTGCCTAAAATTTAAATGTTTATTTATGAAAGTTTTCGGTATATTGTTATCCTTATTGAGCATCCGAGATCACCCCTTTGTTATGTTTTATTTTTCCTAGTATGAAATGAAGTATTTTACGATTATCCTACAAGATTATTCTATGATATAAGAGTGTATTCAAATGGGACACAATGATGTTGTTTTTATTTATTTTATGATGTAATGTAAAACTTATAAATGTATCTAGTACTTCCAAGGCTACTAAACTGGTCGGTATTTCAGGATTTGATCCCTTGTGATTGGTCCAATGTTAGTTAATAATGCACTGAATCTGGGTAACTAGGGTTATGGAATTATAGAATGAATCACATCGCTTCGCGAGAAGGTATTATGTTGTACACACGAACAACATTATCATATTCCCACAGAATAGATTGTTAGTATGTATATGTGATATAATACTTTTAAAAGTATAATAATGTAAAAAATATCATATTAATATTCTAAATACATCATTATATTCATCCTTGAAAGGTGGTTATGGGAAAAAAACTACATCAATTCTTGACGAGGATGTCCACCACACACAAGATCGACGATTTCATTTTCCGTTTGATGGAAGTGGAGACAGATATAGTTTATTAAATTAATATAATAATAACTAATTATATAATAGATAATGGTATTATTATATTTTAAGTGTTTTAACATATTTAAGGTGGAAATTTAAGAAATAAAAAGAAGTATCTTAGTGAAGACAATTACCTTCTCTTAGAAGCAACTTATTTGGATATATTATCAAGGACCCTAGTATTAGTCTTTTTAGAGGAATAAAATATCTATAACATGGATAAGGATATTGGTAAGGGATTTTTTAGAATTTTTCTAAACTATATGGATTGATATTTGTGAATAAGTGAAGGGTGGGGTTTCCGTTTATAATTTGGGGAAAAGAACCCACTTGTAAACTTCTTGGAAGTTTCCAAAAATAATCCAAAATAATATTCTTTCCTAATAAAAAATATTTTAAATGTAAATAGATTATAAATTAGGAAGTATAATATTGAAATAATATTATAAAATAGAATGTTTTCAAATTTTATATTCATTTAAACCTTTATATTCTTAATTTAACCCCTCGATAAACCCATTTTTACCTTAACCACAATAATTAATTTTTACTATTTTAACTATTAAACATGGTAAAAAATTAATTTAACCTTATTAGATAATATAAATTATGTTGATTTCAAATATTTAATACATATTTCAAAAATACATTCATGTAATTTGAAAAAATTAATTAAAAATTAATCCAGAGATGTGATGAGAAAGTCAGTTTTTAATCTGAAAATGTTCAAATGTTTACAAAGTTTTTATATAAAAAATCAATATTAAATTGATTCCATTGAAATAAATTGGATTAATATAAATATAATTGAAATAATATTACTTTTATAACCATATTAAATCCATTTTGAATCTTTTTAAATTTTTTAATAGAAATGAAAATTCTTAATAAAAACCAGTATTTTTCACAATTCACTGAAAATTCATCTTTTATGAAAATTATTAAAATTTACCTTCAAGATAAGTTTGACATGTAAATTTAAAAAATGATGTTTATTTTTTAATATAATTTTTCTATAAGTTTCTAAAATTAATTGTATTATTTTTCACAGAAATAAATACTTTTTTTGGATAAAATAGTATTTTCAAATCATACAAAGACATTACCAAAAATTATATATGTTTTATCAATATGTTTTATTTACATAAAACCATTATTATTAACATTTAAAATGTGGATATTTCTATTAATACCATCATTTTTAATATTTAGATAATAATGGTCTTATTTAAAAAATAATATTAATAGTTTTTCATGGTTCGTTAACACTTGATGTTTCATGTAACACAAGCTAAACTCAATGTTTCATGTGATGTAAGATATAAAATAAATTAAACATATTTAAAAAAACATTTTTATAAAATCTCAGGGTGTTACATTCTACCCCATTAAATAAATTTCATCCTTTCAATTTGAAATTGTTCTTGGCAATCAAGGGTTTAATATTTGAAAACCATTTTGTTTGAAAATCACATCATAAAAAAGGGAGAAATAAAAGTTTTCCTGAAAAAAGAGAAGTATATTTTCTAAGGTCATATAAAACAAAAAAAACTATGTTTACATGTTGGATACATTGGTGGGAGGTGAATACATGGGAATTAGAAACTGACACCCAAATACTAATTAAGAGTGATCGAAAACATAGGGGATATGAGAATCATCGAGATGAAATAAAATCCAATACTATCATTTTACTTGCAGGGTGCTAGAAGATATGGAAAGCTGGTAATGACAGATGTCATAGGAACTCCTATGGATCGCTGGTCAGAATTATGTTCAAGATGAAGAATACATTTCTGGATTTGATTAGGCTGTTTCCCGAGTGCTATGATGTGACATCTGTGCATGTCATCACCACCAACTAGTATATTGTGTATCAGGATGGTTCTTCAAGGCAGGTTCATTGGGTTTGCTGGAGTCCTCTGAGCATGGGGCTCAAGCTCAACACAGATGGGTCGGTGATCCAAGGGGAGATGTGTGGTGGGGGTGTCATCCACATCCAGTCAGGGTCTATTATTGCTGTGTTCGCTGGGTGTCTTAGGAGAGGAGACACGATACATGCAGAAGCCTTGGATTTCTCAGCTAGTTTGCATATGTGCATGCTCCGGAAGTTTCACCTGGGTCGAGTGGAGACAGACTCCAAGGTGCTATACAATGCGCTTCAGGGCAAGGGAAGGATTTCGTGGGCTGTTACTTACACGGTTAGGCAGTGCAATATATTAATGGGGGCTCACACGGAGGTCTCTCACACCTGGATGGAGGGTAATATGGTGGCTAACGTTTTGGGATCTATGGAAACTCCAGATCGAAGTATGTTTTCTTTCTCTGACTTGGGTTCCTTTGCTAGAAAGGGGTTGATATTTGTTGTCAATGATGCGTTGGGCTTGCAGTACTTTAGACCACCATAATGTGGTTTTTTGTTTGTGTTTTGTGTTTTCATATCAATAAAAATGGTAATTTTCAGTTAGAGTGATCAAAAACATGACCAGAAGAAGGTTAATGACCACAAAGCTATAGACCTATGATAGGTGAAAAGACAATATTTTTTCATAAATTAAGGTAAATGTATAAAATTTTATTCCAAGATCCATTTTTTAAAGTTGAATAATTTTCATGAGACTATATACTTACTTTATTTCATTCTATTTCAAAATAACAAACTCATCCTTTGGTTATGCTTTGATCAATTTCCCCTTTATCTCTTACTTTAATAAATAAAGATGAAAATTTTATTATTCATGAAGCACTAGTGGATATAATATCCACAAAATAATGATAAATTATTCCTTCTTTCTCTAGTTATAATCAAAAATAAAATTTTTAGAACAATTTATCTAATAACATCCAATGTTCAACAAAATCCATTCCATGAATAGTTAATGTTTAGGCTCCTGCATGTCTGACCAAAATTGATTTCAAAAAACTTAAAAATAAGGTAACTAAATTTAAAAAATAAACTTAAAATTAATACCTTAGATATCATAAGGAATCTTTTAATTTTCACCTAAAAAATATGTTAATACCTTGGTCATATATTCTTGAAAAATTTGATAATAACCTAAATTACCATAAAAGCATAATGAAAACATGAATGATTAAAAAAATTATCTATCTTCATATTACTTAAATAAACCCAAATATTATTTAATATATATGATTAATACAAAATTATATAAACTCAACCACTTTGTTATCAAATCAATAATTAGTTTCAAAGTCATCAATACTATCCAATTTATGTTATCCATATAAATCATATCTTTATCCTAACGTCACTATCTCAACATTAGGAATATGTTTAAGTTTATATTTCCCTTAATCACGTGTCTTCCAAATAATATCAATTTTCCTTTAAATAAAATTTCTAGGTCATTAGTTCCATTCAATATATTCTTGAAAATCATTAATAAAAAACTTCCAAGGAATAATCCATTGATGTTTCATGATTCTAATAACCAAAATAACGATGAAAAAAATTATTCTACAGTATAATTATTTATATCCCAATACATAAACATATCAATAATTCCTATTTCTCTATACACCATTAACCTCACTTCATAGTCTTATTCCTTAACACTGCATTCCTCTTATATGTCATTCATAGTATCTTTATTATTTGGAATATAACCATTACTCATATAACCTTTTTGAATCTCTTCATGATATTTACCCTTAGGACATAAATTATCATAATAACCATACTTTATACATTTAAAACATTCAATAGTCTATGATACCTTAGGTATACCATTATTCTCATCCATTGTTTTTACCAAAATTTTCATTTTTTCCTTTACAGTTACTTTCATTATGTCTCTTTCTAGACCGAAAACATATTATCTGCCCTTTAATACACCCCCTTGAGTGATTTTCCTCACATTCTTGACATATAAGAAACTACATATTCTTTCCTCCATGGCCTTCACTACCCACATTCTCAGTGAAATCTATCCTTCAATTCTTTGGAGAGTCTGAGAGTTGGTTAATGTACACATTTTTAAACATGTTTCATGATAAATGATTAGGAATAATCATAATATTCTTTAATCTAGTCACTATACCATTTTGTTTCTCATTAGGAAATTATTTTTCACAATCAATGTTAACCTAGTTTCTTCTGGTTCTTGCCATTGACTAACACAAAAAGTCATAGCTTGAAAAGCACTAATCGAAGTAAAAAACCACATAATCATGAAAAATAATTCATATGATGTCTAAATAATGAACCCTTATTTTTAATATTTAACACCTTAGGTTTATCCTTTATTATTATTATTCATAATCTATTTAAAAGCATCTTGATGATTTGTTAAGTTATTGTGAATTCTTGAAGAATATCCCTAGAGATTGTCAAACTTGGTGTGCAATAAGGCCCATTGTCATGCACCAGGTGATGATCAAGGCTATCTCAATGTTCAATTTTCAGTTTTATTAACTCCAGGTGCTTCTATTCTAGATATACATCCACTTATATTATCAAGGTAGGGATGTAATTTCTTGGAAACCACTCAATATACCCTTTAGCAAAATTCTAGGAAAATTTCCTATACTTTGACTCATCCTTAGACATATCTTTAGGTATATTTACAAGTCTTTTATCATCCTAGTTTAAAAATGTTATTTAAACCTATAATATAATACCAACAGTTATAACCCAATCATTTCATACATATATGTTACATCTTTTTATAATAATATTAATTATATAACATAAACAAACTCTTGAGGATCGTAAATGTATACTGTCTTTTGAAACTTAGATCACAATATTCTTATTTTATGAAAAATATTAAAAATTTCTCATAAATATATTCCCACATTGTACTCTTCTTAAATATACCCTACTTATAAACTTTCATCATATCAATGTAAAGGAAACATATGAAATAGTGTGATCAAATACATAGTAAGGGTAAACATGGGAATTATGAAAACATAACATTAGTATAAGGGTATGAGAACATGAAAATAACATATGAAAACCATAACATAAATATAAAAGATCAAAATATTATGTCATGTCAGAAATATTGGAAGTTCATAAGACATTATTCATAATGTAATAAAATAAAATGAGCCCTGAGAACATAACATTGGCATAAGACATAGATTTTTTTCACACATATAATCATAGAAAATAATTTCTATAGTAGTCAAGAATTATTTTAAAGGCTATCATAGTGGAATGGGTTTACTCCCCATACCATCATAGTAGTCAAGTTTTACTCCCAAGCCCATCATAGTGGAAAACGTCCCTTACCTTATTGGGCTCACTCACCATTCCAGTCTTATCTATCTCATGAGATATAAATCTTTACACAATGCTTTTGAGGGAGATATATGTCATGCCCCTCACATAATTAAAATCATACGTATGTGTGCCCAAATATCATAAATCATTTATCATATCATAACCCTAAGAGATGAAATGGGTTTAATAAACATTTCATTATATCAAAACATGTTGAAAATTGACATGTTACATAATAAATTCATCAATTCATCAAAAAATAACCTGTAAAAATAAGATAGTTTCATAATAATTTCATCATTGTATAACCCATTAAAGAGAAATAGGTTTCATAAACATATTTTCATCATAAACATAAACCATTCAAGAAAATATTAAGAATGGTATACTTGGATCATATCATAGGTAAGGCATATTTAACACCAACTGATGTCATATAAAATGGAAAATGATTCTGAAAGATCAATAAAACATTTCATGAGGAAAATATCCTTTCATCTTTGAAAAAATCTTCTTAAAAACAGAAAATTCTAAAAATATCTTTATTTAAAATTTATATTTAAAGATCATTTAAAAACAATTCTTGAGTAAAATAAAATTTTCACCTAGTAAAATGATTTTTAATATATAAGAATTTTCAAAATATTTTTATTTGAAAATAACTTTGAAAAATTTAATGGTAATATTGAAATTATTGAGGAGTCATGATAATGGAAAATATTTTCAATGTTATTCATGTTAAAAAGAATATTCCTTTCACATTTATGGTAAAATCCAAAGGGGAATTATATAGAAAATGACATAATGATTCATTTTAATTTATTAAAGTAAACAATGTGTAAAAATTTATTTAATAAATCATTTGGATAATGTTAAAAACATTTTTCAAAACATTCTTAGAAAACATGGTTTTAGAAGAAAAATGATTTTTGATCGAAGAGAGAAATAAATATGTTTTTTCCTAAAAACATTATTTCAAAATCCTTAGTACATAAGGAGAGAAAAATGAAGGAAAACATGTATTTTCATGAATAATAAAAGTATTAAAAATAAATTAGTTTCTTCAGATATGGATTATAATATTTCATCATTAGAATCATAATTATGAGCAATCCCGATAAATGATGAGATTGTAACATTAAACCCTTACCACTTTGCTAACTTTGAATTCATAATCCCCATGAAAGAAAAAAATTAAATAAAAAATATAATATAATAAACAAAATGAATTATTGATATTAAATTTAAAAGGGGTTGTATATAAAACTCATAAAATAATATAGGTGCATAATATAGTGTATGTCCCAAAGAAGACAAATTGAGACAAAAACCCCTTACTATTTTGGAAATCTCTTGAATCATAAGACCTAATAAATAATAACATCAAATAAAACATTAAGTAACATTAGAATAATTAGATTAATGATATTACATGTAAAATGGGTATTATATACACCACAAAAAATAAACGAGTTGTGAAAATGGCATAAGCCTTCCAGAAATAAAATAGAGAGTATAAATCCCTTATCGTAAGTCTCAACTTCCTTCAAACACATTCAAACCTCCTGTATAATAAATATAAGTTTATTATAAATATATTACATAACCACACACACAGAAAAAAACATTCATAAATATATATATATATCATTCTATATATTATTTAATTATGTACTTTTTTAACTTTTTATTAACAATTATATGTTAAAGTCATGTTTTGTACGATAACTACATTGTTTTTCATGTATGTTTTGATTTGTTATTTTTTTGGTCATATTACATTGGTAATGGTTATATAATATCAATAATTTTTACCATGATATAAATATCATATATATTCCTTATATATTTATTTATAGGATTCTATAAAAATTAGATATAGAAAATGAAATACCCTGTTCATGGAGACAGTAGAATGTAGGTACACATGAACACTATTTTCATTTTCTCAATGGATTTAAAGAATGAAATTTAAAAAATATATTACAATTAAATAATAATTTTTATGTTATATATATCACATATTTTTATTAAACACATCTTTATTACATTTCAATAAATCGTGAACAAAGCACATCACTTCTCAAGGCGGTAGTCCGCCGTACACACATGCGATGTTACGTATTCCCATATAATGGAAACTGAGGAGGTATACATGATATAATAATTAAATGAGTATAATAATATAACAAATATCACATAAATGTTTTAAATAAATCATTATATACAATAGTCAAAAGATGGTGATGGAAAAAAACAACATGAGTTCGTGAGCTGGTAGTCCATCTTACACATGATCGTCAATTTATTTATCAATTTGATGGAAGTGGAGATGGATATTGGTTATTAAATTAAATTAATAACATATCAGTATTTATGATAAAAATTTATTATACTATTGGAAGTTTTATGACATATTTTAAGGTTTAAAAAGAATAACTAATAAGAATAATCATAGTGAAGAAAATTACCTTTGCTTAAAAGCACATCCTTTGGATCTCTTATTATGGACCCCAGTTTTGGTCTTTTGGGTTAAACAAAAGCACTATAAAATGTATTATTATATTGGGTATGGATTTTTTAGTTTTTTTATGAACTATATGTCATTATAGGAGTTAATAAGTGAAGGGTTAATATGTCCTTTTACAAGTGGTGGAAAGGAACCCACTTGGAAACTACTTGAAAATTTTCCAATAGATTCCAAAATAATTAATTCATTCCAAAGAAAAATGATTAAAATTGACCATATATTTGAACATGGGTAGTATAATATCTAAATATTTCTAGGAAATATGAATAGTACAAGTTTTATAATCATTTTAACCCTTATCTTCTTAGTTTAACCCCCAGTAAACCCATTTTTACCACAACCATAATTATTAATTTTTACCATTTTCACTATTCATTATGGTAAAAAATAAGGTGATACTTATTAGATAATATCAATTATGTTGATTAAAAATATGGAATATATTTTTCTAAATTTCATTCACATATGGGAAAAAATGTAATTCAATATTAATCCAACAGACACAACGACAAAACGGGTTTTCAAAGAGAAAATGTTCAAATATTTACAACATTTTTATATCTGTATTCACTTTGAAATACATTTAAATGACATAAATTTTATTAACAGAAATAAAATTTTATTAATTTTACTTTTAAAACCATATAAAAATAAATGGGATATTTTTAAAATCTTTAAAAGAAATGAAAATTCTTCATAAAAACCAGTATTTTTCACTATTGACTGAGAAATTTATCTATTCAAAAAATTATCTAAATTTAACTCAAAGATAATTTTAACATGTAGATTAAAAAAATGAATATTAATTTTTTCATATAAATTTTATAGGTGTCAAAAAATATTTTTTTTATTTTCCACAAAAATTCATAAAAGACATTATTTTTAGATAATAGTATTTTCGAAACATATACATACATCACTGAAAATTAAGGTTTTTTATCAATAAAATTTATTTATATAAAACCACTATACTTAATATCTTAAATGTTGTTATTCATATTCATTCCACCATGTTTAATTTTATAGGTGATAAAAGTCTTATTTAAATAATAATATTAATAGTTTGTTGTGGTTTGCTAAAAATCAATGTCTTATTTAATGAAAGATAAAATTGATGTTGTGTTAAATGAAAATATCATAGAAATTAAATTTATTTGAAAAAATATATATCATAAATTATCAAGTTGTTACAGTGAGCACATATTGAACCACAATAATTGAGGCATAAAAAAAATTGGATCAAGATTTTTTAAGAAATAAGAGGAATTATAATAAAGGTAAATTAACAACACATGATATTAAGAAGAGTATAATTTTTGTGAATAATATATGATATCTTTAATTTAAAATATTCCTTCTTGCATGACCATGAGATGAGAATTTTTTTATATTTTTATTCATTTTAACACTAAAGAATTCATTCTAAACTAGAAAAAATCCATAAATAATTAATAGAAGTAGATCTTGTTTTGAATTAAGGGATTGTTTCTTTTTAAATAGTGTTCTATTCATATAAAATATGGTATTAGGGGTCTAATAAACATTTGAGATACTAGTATAATCTATGGAATTATAATCTAAGTATTATGGTTAGACCTTCCCCTTTGATATTTATGTTTTGAAATAATATTATAACATCATCCAGTTTGACACCTAGTATAAAAAAGGATGCACCACACACACAACACATGTGAACTAAGTGAAAATCCTTATGTATGTTATTGGGTGAATAAATAAATGGAAAAATCAATATAACTATTCATTTAGGTTGGGATATTTGAGAGCACTTAAAAAAGTGGAAAATGTCTTAAATGAATGGGAAAAAAATAAAGAACACTGATTCAACCCCTCTAAGTGTTCATTATACTTGACCTATGAGGAATAATAAAAATAAATAAATTAGATAAATTATCAATGTATTATTTTTAATCTAGTGGATGAGGTTGTGATAATTTATTTTATATGTGTCTATTAAAGCCACTTTAGTATTTTAAATCATTTTAATTTAGTGAGTAATATGGCAGCTGTAATTTTTCTTTTTTCATAGAAAAATAAAATGATGTAGTGGTATTATTTTCTAAAATAAATAACAACATATCCTAATAAAAAAATCTCCAAAGGGAGTTTTTATCTTATAAATACGTTTCTAAATGAAATTATATGTGGACTATTAATAATGATTTTCAAGAAATTCATATAGATGGTAACCTAGCATATTAAAAAAGATATAGTAATAAAATAATCAAATTGACCTTCCATATGACCCAAAGAGTGTTCTCAATCATAATTTTATAACATAAATTTAAAGGGAACCAATAAAAGAAATAAAAATGATTAAATAAATTTCTAAAAATTTAAATAAGTTAAAATGTTTTACCCAAAATTTAGTATGATATATCCATTAGTTGGAATTTTAAAAGAAATTTACATGTAAAACATTAATATAATCTACCAACCAAATAAATTGTAGATTTAATATAATGTAAAATAAAATAAAAATATATATTAATCTAGAATGGTAAACTCATGTTTCTATAAAGAAGTATATATATAAAATCACGGAACATTATAGTAAAAATGCATCAAACAAAATGAAAAGATAAAAAATATTAAATGGTGATAGAGTCCCCAATATGGATTGAATATAAAAATATATAATTAAACCCATAATAAAATATATTACCATATCCATGAGATATGCAGTCGTCCCTCCCATATCTCTACCACTATAGCTCCATATATGCAATTATAGTCTATCATCAAGATATTGTAACTCCATTATATTTATTTAATCTGATGAGAAAAATTATACAAAAACATAACCATGTGTATGTATTTAGTGGTATAAACATAAAAGGATACCTAAAAATATTTCATATAGTTCCATTTATATTTATTAAATCGATGGTTATTTATAAAAATAAAAAAATAAACACATTTATTTTAAAAAAAATAGAGTATTATACTGTAACGATATTCATTTATCAAAATTACATATTTAAAAAAAATGAAAACATCAATAAAAATTTGTATCTCTAAACAAAATTTACACTCAAATAAGGGCCATATCATATTGATGTGAACCACTATGATCTATGGGGTAAATTTAGGATATTTATTAATAAAGCAATTCAAGAAGTAGCAATGAAATCATATTAATAAATTTGTCCTGCCATATCATGGCATGATTGGGTGGTCCTAATGATTCTTCATAAACTAATAATGACTTGTAAAGTATGTGTGAAAATAATCCCTTATTATACACCTATGAATTCTACAAAATTTAAAAACAATGATTAAAGAAATAATTTAAATAAAAATAATCTTACGATCTACTAACTCTCCCACATACATAAATTGTTCTGATAATATAAACAAAACCATTTGATATCACAAAGAATCATAAAAATTAATCTCATTTGAAATAAAAATTCATGATTGATCGGTATGATCATAAAAAACTGAAATACAAAATTTTACTAAAAAAATTAAAATTTCCCTCTTCATAAAGATTAAAGACGCCATTTAAATAATATATAACAAAAAAACTAAGGAATTACTGATTTTTTTATATCATAACATAACATAAAAATATTTATCCTTTTATATTATTACATGATATAAAATAAATACATCCTCTGAAATTATAAGGATCGTATAAAAAGTGGAAAACATTTAATATGTTATATATTTTATAAAATACCCATGATTTTAAATCAAAATGGATTTTATAATATTAAAGAAACATAAAATTACATGAAATAAAATTAAATAATAAATATAAAGAGGGTTTATATCAATTAAATTAAAATGGATAAAATCACTTAAAAAATATTAATTGAATCACAATCATTATATTTTCATCGATATAATCTGAAAAAACATTCTATACATACTATATAACAAAATGTCTCATGTTTTTCACAAACCATACATAAGAAATCAACCCACCATAGTATGATAGGTTTCATGAATGAGAGAAGTTAGGATACATGAGAGATTAAATATGTGTGTGAGACTCTTCTACTAGATAATTTAAAAATACAGGCTTGAATTATGTAGAAAAATATATAGAGGCCAAAAATATTGGATTAATATAGATTCTGGATTTAATGGTAGAGAAACTGTAGATGAATTACATATGAAACAAAAACATTACAACTATTAATGATATTTTAAAATTAATAGATATGTTTCAATATTACTCTAAGAATGTACATAAACTAATGCTTTAATTTTTTTGGGTTATTAGAGCTTCTTTGACATATCCATATTTTCTCAACCCTTGAAAAGCGGTCATGTGATATTTAAATACTCCAAATTTTTTTATTATCTACTAATAGTATAATAAAAAACAAATTTTATGTTGAATGAAAAACAAAAACATACAAATTAAATCACATATTTTACAATTTACAATAGTATACCACATTCTTCCTTGAAAAAACATTAATATTCTTCATCAGAAAAAGTTAAGATCATTGATTCATTATAATGGAATCTCACTACCATTTTTTTTGGAAAACTATACCATTCTAATGAAGTGGAGAATTTAGAGTAATAAACATAACCAACAAAACATTACTCTAATTTTCAAAAAAGTTAATATGTTTCACTGTAAAGGGAAAATGATGTTCTAAATCTCAATCAATATAATTTATAATTTTTAATGGATGAAGCTGATATTTCTTCAACTAGGAAACATGGAAAAAATTTAAATTATTTATATTTAGGTATATTAATCTATCCAATAGTCCACTTGCCATAGCCAATCCATTATTTCAATTAGACTTACATGACATGATATAAGATTCACTTGATTTCCCAACCTAAAATATCCTAATCATGAAGAAACATTAAGAAATACCATATATCAAATAATGAATTTTAATAATATTTTTTATTGATAATCATATGAATTTCATGGTGACATTAAAATTAAATAATAATTTTAGGAGAAGTTAAATTTTAACACCCTAGTTTTCTATGACATATTTCTATTCTAGTAAATTTTACTCTTCTGATAGATTTTTATCCCCTCAACCCTATTCAAAATGAACGATAATATAGTATACCATTATAAACTATCCATTAAACTCCATGAGTGAATATGAATAACCACATTTTGAAGAAAAAAATGATAATGAAAATTTGTATAAATGTTTTTGATAAAGCATGTATATTGATAAACAATTACTCAATTTTTATTATAGTCATTATATGCTTTAAAAATACATATTCCTCAAAAATGGGTTTTATTGATTTTTGTGAAAAAAAATATAAATAATTTATACCACTTTCAGAAAATTTATTTTTCAATTGTAACTTAGTTTTTTTAGTTAATATTTTTTAAATATATAAAAATATCTACTTTTTGATGACAATTTAAAATACTAATTTTATTGAAAAGTTCATTTTTCATTGGAAGAATTTATAAAGTTCAATTTTTTAAAAATGATTTAAAGGAAAAATTATTTCATTTATATTATAAATGATAAAAATAATGTCATTGGAATCAAATTTATGTTGGTTTTTGGTTTAAATAATTTTTATACTTCTTAAAACATTTTTTTGGAAAACAACATTCTATCATATTTTGATGGTTTAATATTAAATTAAATTCTTTAAATTATGAATTTAATATTTAAAAGTGGATTCTATATTTATAATCAATATGATCAAATTTTTTAAAATGATCCCCTTTATTTTTGTTCATTGTTAAGGGTAACCTTAGAAATATTTTTTTTACCTTAGTAAGGGTGAAATGAGTAAAATAGGGATACAACTTTTGGAGAATGATTTAAAATTTATCTAAACATTTAATTTATGATATTTGATGAGTGTATTTCTTCTATGTTTCTAAAAAATTTCTACATGGTTCCATTTTTATTTTTTTATGACTTTTATATTAATTTAGGGAAAAAAATAAAAAATATCACTCGCTTGACTTTAATAGAGACAATATTTTATCATAACGATAAAGTGAGGTTATGTTCAGTTATGAATGTTTATGTGTATGGTAAATTAGTTTTTTTATAATAGTAAATTATTTTTAATTTTGATTGATTGAATAAGTACCTTATATTCTAATGCAATTCCAACATCGTATTTATTCAATTATTAGAAAAATAAAATATTTTATTTTAAAAATATTTACTATACCACAATTTGGATGAATTATTATGTTCATTGATTTTTTTAGATATATATATATATCATATTAGGGATTTTTTAAAGGTTTATATTATAATTAAACAACTATCATGGTGATTTTAATATTAATGTAAATGAATAGTTCCAAAGATGACATCAATGATATTTTATGATAGAAAATATTTTATTAAATAATTTAAATTTCATAAAAATAATAAAATTTAAAATGTTGATGGTATATGCTTTAATATATTAATTATGGTGGATTTATAGGCTCCTTTCCCTTTTATTATATCATGTTTTCCGTTAAAGTGTAGAGAACATTGATATTGCAGTAATTATCAAAAGGATTAATGGGGTGTAAAACAAATAAATAAAGGCTAAAACAACACATAAACTTGAATAAATATTACTTTATGATTTTTTGAGTTATAATTAGACTATATTCAAAATATATCAATTTTTTGTCACTTAATTATAAAAAATAATTTATATTAATTTAATTCTTTAAATAATTCCAAGAGTGTCCCTCCCCATACTTATATAATGAAACCTCTTCTCATCTCTTACTAAAACAATTTTAACCTTAAATATAATCCAATAAATGCAATAATAACTTCATATAACCCTTAATAACATCCTAGATCCTTTGGCCTTTGCATAATACCATCACATCAATGATTAAGATTTAAACAAAAAGTGGTTTCTCAACGAAGATGTATAACTCATAACAGAGCATTTTAAATTTTATTTCTTCTTATAAATCCTATAAATACATGGCATCCATTATAAAAGAAAATCATTTGAATATTTATTATAATAAATTGTTATTATTATTTAGGAACAACCATTATCTATCTTCTGTCAATCCTATAGAAAGTGAACACATCGCCCTTACAAATACCTGACTTACCATCACCACATACCTGTGCAATACATTTTTCATCACCACATTACTTGGATGGTTAAAATGAAGGATTTTAAAAATTATTTGTTATTTAATATATTATTATGAATATTTAAGGTTGAATTATTATTTTCCTTTGTTTTGTTAAATATGTTGAAAAATTGAAACAACATTTATGTGTATATACTACCTATAGTCTCTAGGAACAGTTTAATTTATTTTTCTATCTATACCTTTTATAGAATATTATAAATAAATAAATAATTAAAATATTTATGATTTCTATATCATGATTAAAATTCTATATTAGATGAAACCATGATCAATGTACAAGGACTAGAACTACATAACTAAAACATCCATAAAAATGAAATAATTGTCCACTATAAATGATGATTTTAATAAATAATTATTTATAAGTGGGTGATAAAATGTTATAAGTGGATGATATATGATATAATAAATATTTATTTAATTATTTTATGGATTTATAATAATATTAAATTTTTTATAATGGAGTTTGGAGTGCCTTTTATGAATGTGAAACATATGGTAAGGGATTTTAGATTCACTTTTGATTATGTGAAACACAAGACATTTTAACAACCTATTTCATTTAGCTTGTTTTTATACTTACCATGAATTTATTTTATGATTTTCAAATGAAAATTATATAAATATTTATATCCAACTATGGTTATATCTTTATTTGGGATTTTATTTAAAAGCTACCAAAATGGTAACAAATTTGTGATACAATTCCATTGTTTATCAGGATTGTTTATAATTAAGTTTTCAATGATGAAATTTTATTAACTATCACTCAATAATATAATTAATTTTAATTCTAATATGTATATTCATATAATTATCATGTTCAATTACAATTTTACTCTCTTTGGTACTTAAAATTGTTCAAAAAATGTTTTGAAGAAAAAGAGACTTTATTTCCTCTTTGGTTAGAAATCATTTTCTTCCATGTCCATGTATTATTTAAAATGTTTTCAAGAATGTATAAATATTATCATGTTAATAAATAATTTCATTTTTACCCATGATTTAATTTATAAAAAATTGTTTAAAAGGAATATTCTTTTCATTTTATGAATGATATAATTTTTTTTTCTACCAAAAACGCGAAAGGAAACTTTTTTTAATGTACACGACATATATGAAATTTATCACTGTATTGAATTATAAATGGTTTGAGGCAGCCCTTACAAGTTTCTATGGTTATTTTCAAATAAATTTTTTTTAAAAATATTTGGAAAAGTTTTATATTCTATGTACCTCATTTGAAATTAAATATAGTATTTTTTCTAAGAAATGTTATAAGTGATCTATTATAGAAAATTTTCATCTTAGATGAAATATTTTGATATTATATAATATTTATTAGGGATATGATCAAATGATTCCATATTTATTATTTCAGTATATGGTTTATTATTATAATGAAAATATATTTTTCAAACCCAATTATTTTCCACAAGTTATGCTATGATAAAATGTTTATAAAATCAATTTATTTTCTCCATGTTAGGATATGATCAATGTTTTATTATCTTGTGTCACACATATATATGAATTTAATTATATGAAATATGGGTCAAAGATTATAAATCCCTATTATTCATTGAGTAATTATAGATATCTCATGAGATAATAGGGGCTGTAATGGGGAGTGATCTCAGTCCAATAAGGAACTTTTTCAACTCAGATTTTCTTGAGAGTTACAATTGACTAAGGATATAATGTAATGAGTAGTTAACCCAATTTACTATGATAGTACTAGAAGTGTTCCTTGACTAGTGAATTTATTTTCTATGATTATATGTATGCCACAAAATTTATATATTATGCCAATGTTATGATATCATTGATCATGTTCATTAATTTTATTGTGGATCATGTGTTATGAATAACCAATATTTATTCCATGATTAAAGATTATGATCTATGGTATGCTGAGTATTGTTTTAAAATGTTAATATCATGTTCTCATACCCTTATACTCATGTTATTCACAAATGATAATTGATATCTCTATTTATTAACCTTACTAAGAATATAATCTCACCCTTTATTATCTTTCCCGTACCTAAGATATAAAGAATTATTTTTGGTATGTATAAGAAGGGTTATAGTTGTGAAGAAATAAATGGTAGATGATTTCACCTATTATGAATATGTTTTTTATTTATCTATGTTTCCAATGATGATAGACCTATAAAATAATTGAGTGGATCATAATTTTATGTATTTAATATGAATCTAATAAGATTTCATATTTATGTGGGAAAAGTATTAGTTAATATAGTTAGATTAAAATCAAGGATTGGTCACCTTTATAATCTATGAAGAAAAAATATTACTGAGAAAACTTTGGATAATACTATGTATATGAGAGCATTTTGAGTTTTAGTAAACTAATGAGTGTTGTTCTCCTACAAAAGAATCCATATATGGATTATATAATTGGATGTAGTTTTGGAAAAGATACATCTTGGGTAATAACCTAAAATATAGTTGGTTGAATATATCTCAACCATTATTCTGGTTCATGAGGAGTGTTCCTTTACTAAAAACATATTTTGACACTCCAATGGGATATGCTTAAGTTAATTCGCATTATTTTATGAACCATTATAAAGGATATGAATAAGTGATTAGTATGAATGACATTGGTTAAATATAAATATCTATTGGTTTAGAATAATGTGTTATGATTTAGGAATCCTATGAATAATTATTTTTGATTTATCACTCGGATTAATGAATCCTATTGGTCATGCAAACCATTTTAGTTTTATTAACAGATTAAAGATAGAACCTGTAAGTTGAAATGTTGAATGGTATGCTAAAATATTGATGTATCTTATTTGAACATAGTTATATTAATTCCATTATACCTTGAAAAGTTTTTAGGAATGCTAATTACTATCATCAATGATTATATGTTTAATTAGTAGTGAAAAAACCTAATGGTGTGATGATCGTATCCCAAACATATGATTCTTATCCAACTGATGTTCATGGGATTTTACTTAAATAAAATCTATTTTTTCTTCATCTAATTGAATTTGAAGTTATATTAGGCATTGATTGGATTTATATACATAAAACGTAAATCAATTTTTAAGGACTTGAAGTCCAATTTGATATTCTAAACCAATATATGATAGTTTGTTAGTGTAATGATAATTATGAACATCCAATGTAAATTATAAACATTATGTGGGTATTCATTCCTATTCTAAAATGGATTTTTATATGAGATATATGGGGAGAAACTCAACATAGAATATATTCTCATTGTATGATAGAATATTGATGTTTTCATGAATAGTTTCCTAGTATTTCTCTGAATCATAAAGTTCATTTTTCAAAAGAACTCATAACATATGCTATACTAATTTTGAATAATCCATATAAAATGCAATATTTTAAGTTGCATAAATTGACGAAGCAAATCTTGGAGAATTTTAAAAGGGGTTCATTAGGACAATTGCATCACCATGGGGTAAACATGTTCTTTTTATTAATAAGAAAGACTAATCAATGAACCTATGAATTTATAATAAAGAATTTTATAATATCATAATCTATAATAAGTATCCTATATTCCATATTGAAGATTTTTTCATTTAATTATATGGAGATCAATATTTTTACAAGATAAATACATGATCTAGATACTATTAGTTGAGGCCCAAAAGTGAATTCACGCTAAAGATAACATTTCTTATGTGGTATAAACACTATATATTTATTGTGATTCCCTTTGGTCTTACTAATTTTGCTACTATCATCATGAATTTAATTAATACTGTCTTTAGAGATTACATTGATTAGTTTGTGATATCATTTATAGACGATATTATTATATATTCCAATAAGAAATCAGATCATGTATTTCAATTAATGGTTGTACTAATTACCCTAGGAAAGTGGTATTTGTATGAAAACAATATCAACTCTGAATTTTAGCTATAGAAATTTACATTTTTGGGTCATATAACATCAATTAAGGGTATATTGGTGGATCCATTAAAGATTGAAGTTATATAATGTTGTCTTAGAGAAACCACTAGGACTTAGATTCATAGTTTTCTTGGTTTGATTGAATATTATTGATGTTATATAGAAATTTTCTCATTACTATTTAATCTACTGACCATCAAAACTCAAAAGGGAGTCATGTTCCTTTAGACAAATGAATGTGAGAAAAATTTCAAGGAACTAATGATAATGTTAGACCACACTCATTCTTACAGTACCCTATAGTGGACAAGGGTTTGTGATTTATAGTGATTCATCCAAAAAGTTAGTGGGATGTGATCTTATGAAAAATGATAAGGTGATAGCATATACCTCACAATAATTGAATGTTCATGAGAAAAATGATCCAACTCATGATTTAGAGTCATCAATGGTAATGTTTTAATTAATTATATCGATTAATTATCTTTATGGAGATATGTTTGATATATATAATAGTCATAATATTTTAAAGTATATATTCACTCATAAACAGTTTAATATGTGATAGACATAATGGGTTGAGATGATTAAATATTATAATTTCTCAACACATTATCAACTTGATAAAGTGAACATGGTTGATGATTCTGTGAGTTGAAAGGATCATGATACCTTATCTATGATGAGGATCACAAAAGATCCAATATTTTAGGATTTGAAAAGCTTGGATCTGGAAGTCATAATGAATGGTGAGGAATCCTATCTTTCTCAAATGAGTGTTCCATTATTTATCCAGGTGAGGATTAAAGAGGTATACACGGAGGATTTAGATCTTCAAGAGAAGGTTAAAGATTTAGTTGAGTTCAACTTTGATAATGATTGAATGATAAAGTTCAGGAAAAGTGTATGTGTCCCATTAATACAATACTTGAAGAAGGTTCTATTAGATTATGCTCAAAGTTCATCATTATCTATTAATCTCAGATGTATGAAGAAATATAGAGATATTAATGAGTATTTGTAGTGGGATAATATAAATAAAGATATTAATGAGAATGTAAATTGATTCTTGATAGGTCTGGAAGTTAAGGATAAGAGACAGATATATTAGGGGATTTTACAACCATTATCCATACGAGAATGAAAATGAGAAAATTATAGTGTGGATTTTATTTTTATACTCCCTAAAACATATAAAGTACATTTTTCTATTTGGGTTGTAGTTGATTACCATATGAATTCAGAACACTACATTTTCATTAGATAATTATTTTATCTTGATATGATTTCTAGTATATAAATTAATTAAGCGGGAATGTTTCATGGAGTACTACATTATATTGTATCTTATCGGGATTTCTGCTTTACCATGATGTTATTATGAATTCATCATAATGATTTGAAATTGTTGTTTTATTTTATTACTTCTTACGATCCTTAGATAGATATATAGTATAATAGAAAAATTAAATCACTAGAAGATATGTTGTATGTATTTAAAAGATGAATCATATTAAAACCTCCTACTAGTAGAGCTTTCATACAAAAATCTATTTCACTCGATAACTCATATAGATCCTTATGAATACCTATATAGAAAGAGGTGTAGAACTGTATCATTATAGGATGGAGTTAGATAAATAAAGGCATTAGGACCTAATAATTATAATAAAATTGAAAATAAAGATAGAGCCAATTATAAGATCATCAAGGTAGCTTAGATTCGATAGAAAATCTATACTAAAAATCATTAGTGAAATCTAGAATTTGAAGTTAGTGAGAATGAATTCCTATGATTTTAACAATGTAAAAGTTTATGAGATTTGGAAAGAATTGAATTTTGATCCCTAGGTATATTGGCCTATTCTAGATTCTTCATCAATTTGGTATGGTAGCACATCTATTGTAAGATACTCTGTTCCTCTAAAACATTCATGGTGCATTCCATGTATCGCTCTTAAGGAATTAAATACATGATCCATCTCATGTACTAAACTCAAAACGTGACATACTATAAAAATATTATTATTTAATATTATGGTTATCACATAGACATTGGAATGGTGGGTATGAATAATATTGACTAAATTATGAAAATATATGGTTTAGAAATGTATATAGAATGAATTATTTAGTGACTAATTAATTTGAATTGAAAATAAAATCTATTTGAAAATATAGATTTTTTTTGGAAAACCCATTTTTATGCATACAAACATGTTTTAACACAATAAATTAAACAAATCACTTTTAATTAATGATATTAATGAAATTTATATAATTTATATTCAATTAAATTTTTAACATTCATATATTTTTTATAATAATAATATAAGATTAAAGAAATTTTACACTATAAAACTGTATTTTTCTAAAAATAGGTTCTGTCACATTTTGTGCATGTTTCTGACGCTTTCGTCGGGGCGCGCGCACATCTGTCCGTCAGGAGGACGCGCGGCTTTGTTGCCCCGCATTCCTGCTTTCCATAGGCGGGCGGCATTCGCTCCTTGTTCAGGTACGTCTGCTCCTTGATCGAAATGGGAAGATGGGATGTCGGTTCTTCCTCCTGTGGATTCCTCCTCAGAACTCGTCATCTAGTCCAGGTCTCCCTTATAGATTTAATACATAGTTCTTGAAACTCTTCCCAGTGCCATGTTTCCATGGATGCCGGTTAATTACACTGCTTCTGTCGGGACATTCCAAAGGGTCCAGTCAGGGCAGCAACCTTCGGTAAGGGGAGTAGTCACGTTGAGGCATCAGTAGCGTGTCTCGATGCTGGGGTACCTGGCATGTCTGTCTGTTATCCTTGACCACAAGGCTTCTCGAGGGCGTGGAATCCCGAGGCATCCCACATCGAGTGCGGGGAATTACATGTCATAGACACGTATCTGAGGTTTTCCTCAGCTTCCCGTGTTCAACACAAGGTATGCCGCGAGTTTAACGTCCAGCGGAGACAGATGAGAGTGAAATGGGACAATCGCAGGGGGGGTGACAGTGAAGTTGGGCTTGAGCATTGAAGAGGCTTCCTACGTATCCTCGTGGAAGGGAATCAAAGTCCGCGTAGTTCGGGATGGTGCCGGTAAACCGACGTGAAGGTGGACCTTGGCCCGATGAAAGTTGTCGGCGTACCGACATGAAGGTGGACCTTGGTCCGACGGGCATCAACAGCGTACCGACGTGAAGATGGACCTTGGTCCGATGGGAGTTGGGCTTGAACCTCTGGGAGGATTCCTACGTACCATGCCTTGACATGGATCAAAGACCTCGTAGTTCAGGTGGGATGGGTCGCAATGGCTTACCACTGGACCAGAATGTAGTTTAACGTCATGCCGGACGAAGATGGGACCCGACGCGAATTGGGTGATGGGTGGGCTTGAACGTCGTGGAGGCTTCCTACGTAACATTCCTTGACATGTATCAAAGACCTCGTAGTTCAAAAGGGGTTTATCGGTGAACCGACGTGAAAGTGGACCTTGGTCCAATGGGTGGTGGGCTTGAACCTCTGGGAGGATTCCTACGTACCATGCCTTGACACGGATCAAAGACCTCGTAGTTCGGAGAATACAGTTTAACGTCATGCGGGACGATAGTGAACCCTGACGTGAATGAATGACATGTGGGCTTGAACCTCGTGGAGGCTTCCTTCGTACCATGCGTTGACACGGATCAAAGACCTCGTAGTTCGGATGGTCTCAACGGCTTACCGCTGGACTGGAATGGGACCCGACGTGAATGAGCGACAGGTGGGCTTGAACCTCATGGAGGCTTCCTACGTACCATTCCTTGACATGGATCAAAGACCTCGTAGTTCAGGTGGGTTTCGCCGGTGAACCAACGTGAAAGTAGACCTTGGTCCACTGTTGGTGGGCTTGAACCTCGTGGAGGATTCCTACGTACCATGCCTTGACATGGATCAAAGACCTCGTAGTTCAGGTGGGTTTTCGCCGGTGAACCGACGTGAAAGCAGACCTTGGTCCACTGTTGGTGGGCTTGAACCTCGTGGAGGCTTCCTACGTACCATGCCATGACATGGATCAAAGACCTCGTAGTTCAGGTGGGTTTGTCAGGGTCGGTGCTCACTCTAATCCCACGTGAGTCATGCTCGGTGTGAGAAACAAGAGGTTGCATGGACCTGACGATCACGTCGCGAAGGGTGCGTCCGTGAGAAGCAAAGAGGGGCTTACGCGTTGGGTGGCCCATGGTGTTGGGACTTACTCCAGGATGGAGGCCCAGAGGGGGGTGCCTCGTTCCCTATCACGTCCTCCACTGACCTTGGTAGTGGGGAAGTACAGAGATGCACGGGTGCAATCATCCATACCAAAGGTTAGGGGCTTACGCTCTGAGGCAGCCCTTCCGCTGCGAACATACACCACTCCGACAAGGAGGATCTCATTCCATGTGCGGAAGAGTTCCATTCCCGTGGAGACGAGTGGTGTAAAGAATGTTCGAGCTGGGGGGACCCTTCGTGAGGGAGACGAGGTTGGGTCACAGTTTAACGTCATGTGTTGAGGACGTGGTGCTTGGCAGTTTAACGTCCTGCATCTCGGACGAGGTGGGTTTACTCCACACCCCTAGGGCTTACATAACTGGTACCCTCTAGTCCTTGGGGAAGGGAAGGTTCCGGTAAGGCCATGGTAAAGGGGGGTAGTGGGGAGAACCATCGAGGGGTCCACGTTAGCGTGGCTATGCGAAGAAGAAATAGCCGTTAGCGTGCCTGTGCGAAGAAGCATTAGGCGAAGCAACGCTACGGGAGGTGTTGTCCCTGGGACTTTGAAATCACATCGTGCAAACCTGGAGGGTCGCACGGAAAGAGGAATCGCTAAGCAGAGGAGTGTGCTTTGCGAAGTGGGGTGCCTTGGCCTTAGCATGGGGCATTGGTGGATGTGGGAGGTGCTTCGCGAAGTGGAACAGTGTTCGCGGAGCACTGCCTCGCGAAGAAGGTGTGGTTCACGAAGCAGGGTCCTGCCAAGCAATGTGCTTCGCGATGCATAGTTATCCTGCCTTGGCATAGGGATTACTAGCATGGTTTGGGTGTTTCGCGAAGCACAAGTGCTCCGCGGCTGCCCGGGTTCCCTTGGGAATCCCCTTCCTTCGCGAATGCCCTTGAGCTTCGCGAAGGGCATCCCTCTCGGAAGAGGGGCTCAAAACGAGACAAAGCAGAGTCGTCTCGCGAAGTAGAAATACCTCGCGGAGCTCATGATTCCCGTGGCAAATCGTGATTCACGATTCGGGAGAGGAGAAGCCGAAAGGTCGGATTGTCCGTCCTCGGGACTCAGGGGGAGTCCAGTATTTATAGGGAAGGTGCGCCGCGATGCAGTGCTCACGCGCCACCTTCGGCGCTTCGCGGCGACTCGCGAACGTCAAACGGGTTCGCGGAGGATTACCGCCTCTGGAGCTTCACGGCGGCTCGCGAACTTCAAACGGGTTCACGGAGGATTACCGCCTCCGGAGCTTCGCGGCGGCTCGCAAACGTCAAACGGGTTCGCGGAGGATTACCGCCTCCGGAGCTTCGCGGGTCGCCATGGTTGGGGCGCTTCGCGGCGGGGCTTCGCGGCTGTGCTTCGCGGCTGTGCTTTGTGAGGCAGCGCACCGGCTGTCTTTTTTCATTCCTTCCTTTCGGGCCACATTTTTTTGGCGCCAACAAATGCCCCCTCTCAGACTTGGATCCGCGGAGGGCGAAGGGTCGAAGTCTGAGGGACAATCGCTAAAACTGTCGGTGGTTCGCGATGCAGCATCGCGAAGGGGGGCCCGCGCTGCTCGCCGGGGCCGCCGATCCAAACGCGCCGCGATGCTTCGCGCGGTTGAGGCGCGCCGCGATGCTCCGAGGTCGTCGCCTATAAATAGGGGGTCCGCCCTCGTTTGTCTTTACGTGCCTTCCTTGTCTTTTTGTGCTCTCGATTTCGCGAAGCTCCGCGTACTCCGCGACAGCCCTCCGCGAATCGAGCTTCGCGGCGAACCGCGGGTCTCCGACTCCGCGTCCGCGCCAAGCGAACCTTTTCTTGTCTTCCTTGGTCGGACTTCACGGTTTGAACTTGCGATCGACCTTCGCGATTCCACCTCGCGGTCGAGCTTCGCGATTCAACTTTGCGGCCGAGCTTTGCGATCCAGGGGAAAAAACATTTCTGAGGGTCGACATAAAAATGGCCCATAAAGAGGCTGTGCTGGGAGTGCTTGCAGATGCTGCTCGTCGAGATGAGATGGCCAACCATCCAGGCTTTGGGGAAATGGTTCGGAGCCACTCGTACCACACTTCCTTGACAGACCTGCTGTCGGAAGGTCCTAAATATTACCCGCAGTGCAAGAAACTGCCGTTGTACGGCTTCGGGCTGAGGGATGATGTCTTCATCCCTGAGGCAAGAAGGGATAAACCAGCTTGCTGGTTCAGGAGCACACCATGCCAGCACCAATGGTTCAGGGCAGCCGATGGTCATGCACAGGACGATTTCACACCCATCACCGATGATTGCCTCTACAATCATGTGAACGACATTGATGGGAAGCCACTGCAACTGGAGACGTCCCCTCCTCTCTACCACACCATGCTGAAGGCGGATCTGCAGGATCCGAAGAAGGGATGGTCCGATGAGTGGGACCTGCGCCAGGGCGGCAACTTTACCGATGACTGGGCCTGGGCCTACTGGGTAGGCGCGTCATGCGAGGAGTTCGAGGCCGAGCTGAGGAGAGTGGGATTGTATGAGGCGGCATGGGCCTCCCAGTTCCACATTTACCAACCAAAGCAGCTGATGCCAGAACTGTTGAGTAGATGGTCTTCCAGAACCAACACTTTTCACCTGCATCACGGGGAGGTGGGCATCAGCATGTGGGATGTCTACCAGGATTCTGGGGTCCCGATCTTGGGGGCCATGTATGACGAGTTCCTCCCTATTGCCAGCATGTGGGGAGATGCTGAGCAAATGCCACGGCTGGCATCAGCGCTGATGGCGCTTGTCCCTGGAGACGACAAGGAAGCAGTGAGGGATGTCCACTTCAGAAGATGGTTCAAATGCTTCCTGAACTTCCCAGAAGATCAAGAGTTCCCTCCAAGGCCTCGAACTTGTCCGAGGGCAGCCCAGCGGGTCAAGGGACACTCGTACTGGCGGGTCATGGAGGACAGCCAATGGAAGACTTGGGGTTTCAGTGTTAGCACTGAACAACATCCAATAGTCAGGATGGCGGCGTTCATCGCGGCTCTCATCTGTGGGTGGATCCTACCGGTGAGAGATACAAGCATGGGGGTACGGCCCAGCTCGTTCATCATGGCATCGATGTTGTCCATGGGGCAGCGGATCAACCTAGGGATCCCGATGCTCACCAAACTATACAGAATGATGTGGCGTATTAGCGAGGGCAAGAAGCCGCCAAGAATATGCGGGCCCTTCCACCTCCTGTATGGGTGGATCGCGGCGCATATCAGGGGGATTTAAGAGTATCCAAACCCCATTTCGCCGCCGGGATCAGACTTCTGCCCCTCCATTCTGAACGCAGTTGGGAGCTTCTCATTCAAATTGGCCGTTCCGATGGTGCTGAATAGGGTGTGGAGGGCGGACGAGTTCAACTTTCATCCCTTCCCACTGCCGACGGGGAGGCTTACTGATGATGGACGGGGAACGGAAGAACATCGGGCTTACCTCCTGCCCTTCCGAGGTGGAGTTTTTGTGGCTCGGATAGATCGTGAGCCAATCTGTGAACCGTACACCCCGCATCGTTTTGCGAGGCAGTTCCGGTGCCTCTAGCGGCTGGCCCCGCAGGTATACTGGGAGGTGTGTCACGAGGAGCACCCGTGTGTGATGAGGCAGCTGTGGCTCATGTTCACACGTGAGGATGGAAAGATGCAGATCTCATTGCCTCCGTCCATCGTCGCCTTCGGCTTAGTGAAGGAGTACGCCATCAGCTGGGAGGCCGCTTATCCCGGGGAGATGCTGAAGCAGCCAACGATCCGGGTTGGTGACGGTGGGCCTTCTTTATCTCGAGGTCGGGGTCGGAGGGCAGCTAGGGCCGCTTGCGGCAGCGGGGCTTCCATGGCGGCGAGACCCGCACCGGCCGGGGGTATGGCAGAAGCGGCGGATCCATTGGTTCCGGGAGAGCAGGGTCATCCGGAGGGGCGGCCACCGAGGGGATTCCGTAGGATATCCACTCAGGCTCTGGGGAAGCGGCTGCGTCACATTGACATGGAAGAAGATGTCGTCTTTCCAGAAGCTTGGGACATTTGGGATGTCAACCGGCAATTCCTCAGCCCACCTGAGATGTGGGCTCACCTGAATCACCACGGGATGGAATTGCCGGGCATATGCCCAGTTCGGGCTGGATTCATGGTGTCTCTGATGGAGGCGGAGAAATACTTGAACGAGCTGGAGGATTACGTCCACTCCAGCGGTGTTCCTCGCCCAATGACGGATCGGGTGAGGGTACTGTTGAATGAGACGGTGCCCCCACAGCTGTCGGCTGCCGATCTGAGGGAGCGCTTCCCCTTGCCGGAGGAATCAGGGGACTCTTCTTGGGGGGACGAGGCTGGAGGAGGGAGCCCGTTGGGGGAGGGCGAGGTCGGAGATCGAAGCTCAGAATCTGATGACTCCGCGGAGGCTCTCGAGGTAGCATCCCGAACTTCTCTCCTTACGACCCGTTTTTGGGTCCCTACGGACTTCTCACCAATGTTTGAGCCATGCAGGAGGAACTTGTTCATATGCCTCGTTCTCGCTCCTTGGCGGGTGACGATGCGGGACCTTCAGAACCCGCGCCTATGGCTGCATCCAGTTCTGCGTCTGGTGGGACCAGTGGGTCTGAGGCGGCTCCTCTGGAATCTCCAGACCTTACAACAGTATACGGGGGGCCTCGTCTCGGAGTCCCATCAGTACTGGCCCTGGAGCAGCGCTCGGAGGTCGATCTTCGTAAGTCTCCTCCACCGGTCTCCTCGTTGTCACATGTAGGCCATGCCAACTAACGTTTATGTCTCTCTGTCGTACAGTTCTTCAACTGGCGTGGGCTGCTGCACCGAGGCTGGTCGGGATGTCTGGCGGCGTCCCTCCCAGGGGCATGCCGGTGATGGTGGCGATAGTCCCTTCACCTCCTCAAGCTGTGGCGCACACCATCACTGGCGGGACCACCAGCAGGGCCATACCTGAAGTCATCGAGGTGGACTCTGAGGAAGAGGATCAACCGGTCAGTCCCAGTCCTATCGTGCCTGCGCCGGCGTCAGGTGTCGTACCAGATTCAACACCAGATGCAGATCCCGCTGAGGAATTTCTGCAGGCATATCCTGCGTACGAGCCTGCCGACCCCGCGGATTGGGACGAAACGGCCTCTGATGAGGAAGACAGCAGCATAGTCCATCGCCGGTCGTGGAAGCTGATCACGCGCTTTATCAGGGACACTCCCCAAGAGCAATGGCTGGCCGAAATGGATAGGCTCCACTCGCGGTTGCGCGAACTGTGTGCCGGGGGAGTGTATGACCAACGCCCTCACGCGCTCATCCGAGACCTCATGGCTGAGAAGATCCGGGAGCATGATCGTGGGTTGAGCGTGGGATGGCAGCGGAGGAAGGCGACCAGCATTAGGAAGCTCCAGGAGGCTGAAGGCGAGGTCCAACAGATGCAGATCCGGTCCAACGAGCTTTCATCCACTCTCGATGCACAGTCTGAGCTGGTCTTACGATTGAAGGCCCAGCTGGCAGAGGCTGAGGAGCATATGGGGCAGACCTCTGGAAGGATGGCTGTCGTCCAGGCCGAGGTAGAAAGGGCCAGGGCCAGAGTTGACGAGTTACGCCCCGCCGCTGCTGAAGAGGAGTGGGAGTTGAATCAGCGGCAACAGGCTTTGGACGCCGCAAGTCAGCGGGTGGCGGAGCTGCAACGCTCTTTTGACGGGGTCAACCCATCCATGGGGGAAGTCAACCCCCGAGTATTGTAGCGAACCCGAAAGAAACTTTTATTAACACTATTGTGCTTCAACTCTTTCTTTCTCCTTTGTTTTGAGTTCCGTGGCATGCACGATTTCCACTGTTGAATTGCCTTGTTACATCCCTACAATGTATGCGGGACGTTTGGCGACAATTCCCCAAACCAGTCCATATTCCCGAAAGATGGGGAAGGCTTGATCGGAGGAGGAACTTCCAGGATAGCCGAATTACCGTTTCTCCAATGTGCTCTTATGCACGAACGGGGCAACACCAGGGGCGTGCGTTAGCCTGAAATTGGGACAACAACTGAGCATCGACCGCTGACCATATTCGCAACGCGGGATTTTATCAATTTGTTGTCGATCAATCTTTCAGGACGTTGGCCCATGACAGTTGGTGGACCATAGGTCAGACATCCATACTGTTAGGGGGTCTTTCTAGACATGATCCGTCTTCCGGAACGTTAGCCCAGGACGGGAGGTGAGCCGATGCGGCATGAGACCAGGCCGTTAGGGGGTTCCTTTAGACACGAAAGAGGAAGAGGGTCCGAATAAGGGGCATGAAAAGCGTGGAATATGGAGTGATGGTTTGTCCGAACAAAATCCAACACTTCGGTAGTTACACCACCGTGGTGGGAGTACGCCAGATGGGCGCATCGTCCTGATCACAGATCATTCTTTCTCCCAGATAGGGCCTCTCTGGCGAGGGCTGGAAATGGGGAGGAACAAGATTTCATGATTCCAGGGGCTGAACCCTAGGTGAAATGCCTGGGTGTCTCTACGTATCCCACGTGATGATGGGAATCAAGCCGCACGTAGTTCTGGAAGCGCAGTTTAACGTCATGCTGGACGAGGAGCAGCCTGACCGTGTTGGTACACATCCAGCCAAAACTACTAAGCCCACGTGAGTCGTGCTCGGTGTGGGAAACAAGCAGTAGTGGTGGGAATTTCCCGACGCAGAGAGGGGCAGGTTAGGGCAAAGGGATGCTCGGTGACTACCGGCCCGATGACACTAACACGATCATTTAGCGCACCTAGATGCGCGAAGAGAAAGAGCCGAGTATGATGGAGTTCCACTTGAACATGAGGAAGTGGAAACGTGTGAATCATGACGCTCGAGATTCGGATCACGATGATGGCGGCTTGGCGATGGAGGATTACTGCTGACCATGTTCGCAACACAGCATCCTATCACGTTAGCCTAAAATGGGGACAAAAAAATGAGGGTCGACCGTTGACCATGTTCGAAACACGGGACCATGTCACAAATGTTGTCAGATATCCGTAGGGACGTTGGCCCGAAACGATTGAAGGGCCCTTAGGTCCAGCATTCATGGAGAGCCCTTAAGCATAGTATCCACGTCGTCCGAGGGTCCTTTTGGATGTGGAAGAGGATGAGGATCCAAATAGCGAGCTCACGAAGCTTGGTCATGAGGTGAGGGGAATGTCCCTGTGAAAATCCCATGCTTCGGGCTTTTTGTCAAAACACATCTGAATACTTCAACGAAACGTATTAGAGAGGGGGAGAAGATTCCTTTCCCTTGGGGAGATCTTTGTTTAGGGTCATAGAATTCGGACCATGGATGGGAAAAGGGATCAGGGGACGCATGACATTAAATCCTGACGTGAATGAGGACATAATCCTGCATACCATGCGTTCTCCGAGGAGATGCTCGAGTCGAGGGACCGAACACAAGGGTTAGGCTGGGCCCGTGGGGAAGTACCCGGGCGCTCCTACGTATCTCATAAGAATGAGAATCAAGCCATACGTAGTTCTGTAAGGTGGCACGGTAAGGTACCAGTGCCAGGGGAAAAGGGAGGTGTGGGCATAGCCCTTGCACTAATAGAAGCGGACTTTGATGTATCTTGTTTGTTCTTTAAGGTGAATGGTTTTTTTTTGTGAAGCGACCAGCCTAGAACAGTAGGTTGTGATGTCGCCACAAGAATCAAGCCGTGATGGGCGTTGAAAAATGGCATGGCACGTGACCAATACCCAACGTGATGTCCTCTACAACGAGGTCACCACAATGCAGTGCCGTTTTTCGTCGTGCGGCCAGGACGATAATGTCACAGTTTAGGGTCGTATGATAGGACCAAGCATGCATTTTATCATCATGCAGCGCAGAAGTAGCAGGGACGATGATAGGCAGGAAATGTGCACAGTGTTATAAAACACAATTGACGGAGACATTATCCCACATCAAATTGTACGCCATCCAGAGAGGGTAACCTTAGGCCGAGGGGCCTACACGGAGGTGAAACAGGGAGAGAGATTGGCTTCCTGAATGGGTTGTACCCGGAGACAGGGCGTCTGGGCGGTCCTACGTGTCCCATGAGGATGGGAATCACGTTGAACGTAGTCCCGAATGGATCTTAGTTTATGGTCTTAGAGCTCGGACCATGGGAGCCCCAAAGGGCGCCAGATTGCAGCTTTGTCCCCCTAGCATGCAAAGGTGCACTGAGGGATAGCGCCAAAAGTGTCGAGATTCCACCTGGACATGATGGGGTGGAAAATGATGTGAATCATGCAACCAACATTCAAGGACTGAAGGGGCTGGCGTGACGACAGGGGATTACTGCTGACCATGTTCGCAACACAGCATCCTGTCGCGTTAGCCTGAAATGAGGACTAACAAAACGAGCATCGACCGCTGACCATATTCGCAACGCGGGATTTTATCGATTTGTTGTCTGAAACCCTAGAGGGCGTTGGCCCGTATCGGTAGGAGAGCCCTTGGGCGTAGTATCCAGGCCGTTCTTGGGGGTCCCTCCGGGTGTGAAAGATGATGGAAGTCCGAATAGAGGGGAACACAAAGCTTGACAAGTGGAAGGAACTTGGTCAAGTTGAATCTGACACTCTTGGTCCTAGACCAGAGTACTCTTAATACATTGGTGAACCACTATAAGGAGTCAAGGGACTCAAACTTGAGGGTGATCGAGAGATGGAAGATTCCCAGGGGAAGGGGGCATGGTGCCCAAAACCTTGTATCATACCTACACACCCCCCTTCTAGAGAGGGATGGACCAAGTGGCCTAAGTGACCGGGAAACCAGGAGATCTCCTAGAGGTGGGGCTGGACCCGAATCTTAGACATTCAGGTGGTCCTACGTATCCCATTAGGATGGGAATCAAGACACACGCAGTTCTAAAGGGTTCCTTTTAATGTCATGCAGGACAGGGAATAGGAGGACTGAACCTTAGAATGGGGGCGTGCGTGGTGCAGTTATTGCAAACCCGACGTGAATGAAGACGTAGTCCTACACTGCGCCACGCAGCCCTGTGATCAGGGTCCTGAAGGCAGGATTAGAGAGGTAAATTTGCTGAACTCAAGCTGGGTCCGAAGACAAGGGGTCTTGAACGTAGTTCCAGATGAGAGTCTTAGTTTATGGTCTTAGAGCTCGGACCGTGGGTGGTGACACCTCTCGAGTAAGCATAGATGTCTACCCAATCCCTAAGCCCACGTGAGATAAACTCAGTGTGGGAAACAAGGGGGGTATCCTCATTGCAATACTTGGGGCGTCCATCAACAGGGAGTCAACAGAGAGTTTCAAAGGACACCTTTGATGTAGCTTGTTCCTCGAACGCGCAAACGTGCACGGGGGAAAAGTACCACGAGTTCCGAGACTCTACTTGGACATGATGAGGTGATGAAGGGTGTGAATTGTGTACCCGGAATTTGGGCTTAATGGGTTGGCGTGACGACAGAGGAAAACTGTTATCCATGACGGAAACACAGCGTCTGTATCGCGTTAGCCTGAGGTGGGAACAAAAAACGAGCATCGACCGCTGACCATATTCGCAACGCGGGATTTTATCGATTTGTTGTCCGAAACCCTCGGGGCGTTGGCCCGTATCGGTAGGAGATCCCTTGGGCATTGTATCCAGGCCGTTCTTGGGGGTCCCTCCGGGTGTGAAAGATGATGAAATCCCTGATGCGGGGATACGCAAAGCCTGGAAAGCCAGTGCGGATGTGTCCGAGTAAATCTTGGAATTCCAGGTAATAAACCAGAGTACTCTTAAGCACATTGGTGAACCGCCGAAGAAAAAGGATCGACGAAACAGCTCAGTAGGGGGGGAGCATGGCGTAGTCATTACGAGATCGTCGTGAATGAGGACATGATCCCACACCACACCATATGGTCCCCTCATGGGGGAAGGATAGGGCAAGGGGCCAAGATGGGATGGGGATTCCCGAGAGATGGGGCTGGACCCGAAGCCTAGACGTTCAGGTGATCCTACGTATCCCATTAGGATGGGAATCAAGCCACACGTAGTTCTTGAAATGCAGTTTAACGTCATGCTGGACGAGGAGGGGAGTAGTATACCCCTAAACAAGGGAGGTGTATGGCATGGTAATGAAGCCGTCGTGAATGAGGATGTAGTCCCACGTCACACCATACGATCCTATAACATAGGTCCTGGGCCGCGGCCCGGAAAGGCCAAGGGGCCTGGGGATGAGCCTCGGTCAGGAAGGCCTGACTGGTTTGTAGTTTAACGTCTTACATGAGGATGGGGGTCGGGGACCCGAGGAGGCCAAGGGGCCTGAGGCTGGGCCTCATAAAGGGAGTTGCACAGCATGGTACATGATCCCGACGTGAATGAGGACGTAGTCCCACACCACACCGTACACTCCGGGTAAGAAGGGACCTAGGCTGTGACCTGGACAGGCCAAGGGGCCTAAGGTCAAGCATCAGTCAGGATGGCCTGACTGGTTTGTAGTTTAACTTCTTACATGAGGACGGGGGTCGGGGACCCGAGGAGGCCAAGGGGCCTGAGGATGAGCCTCGTAAAGGGAGTTGCACGGCATGGTACATGATCCCGATGTGAATGAAGACGTAGTCCCACACCACACCGTACACTACGGGTAAGAAGGGACCTAGGCTGTGACCTGGAAAGGCCAAGGGGCCAAAGGTCAAGCATCAGTCAGGAAGACCTGACTAGTTTGTAGTTTAACTTCTTACATGAGGACGGGGGGACAGGGGCCCAAGGAGGCCAAAGGGCCAGAGGCTGAGCCTTGTAAGGGGAGTCGTACGGCATGGTACATGATCCCGACGTGAATGAGTATGTAGTCCCACACCACACCGTACACTCCAGGTGAGGAATCCTGGGCCGTGGCCCGGAGAAAAGGGGAAGTTATCAGTCAGAAAGGCCTGACTGGTTTGTAGTTTAACGTCTTACATGAGGACGAGGCTCGGGGACCCGAAAAGGCCAAGGGGGCTATGGCTGAGCCTCGTAAAGGGAGGGCGTACGGCATGGTACATGATCCCGACGTGAATGAGGACACAGTCCTAAATCACACCGTACACCCTTATGAGGAATCCTAGGCCGGGGCCCGGATCGCTAGCACCACCTGGGGGAAGTTTGTCACCTCGGGATGGGGCAGAATGAATCACTGTTCTCGATGCCTGGGGCATCTCGGGGTGGACCCGATGATCCAGGACACTGTTGACCATGTTCGAAACACAGCGTTCCTATGGTGAACCGCATGGGGGCAACAAATGAGCGTCGACCGCTGACCAAATTCGCAACGCGGGACTTGTATCGATTTGTTGCTTGAAAACCCTCGGGGACGTTGGCCCGTATCGGTAGGAGAGCCCTTGGACATTGTATCCAGGCCGTTATCGGGGGTCCCTCCGGGTGTGAAAGGTGACAGAATCCCAGTCAAGGAGTGGGTGAAGCTTAGTTGCATCCATCCACGAAAGGGGAAAACACCTCCAGGGGGGAATGTGGAGCCGGGTCGAGGCTTGCTCGACGTGGGTAAGGGAAAAAGTGTGCACCCTGCCATGTCTTGACCCGAGGGGAAGATTTTGGCTTTTGGGCTGGGCCAACAGACGAAATGTCCGGGCGTTCCTACGTATCTCATAAGGATGAGAATCAAGCCATACGTAGTTCTTGAAGGCCATGCAGTTTAGCGTCATGCGGTGAGGACGTGGGAGGGTAGAAGAACGGGAGTGGGCGCTTGGTGCGACCTTTACAATCTTTGCGCGAGTGGGGTTGAATGAGCGGGGCCAAGAAAGACTACTCCCTGCTATGCAAAGATCCTCCAAGGAGACTATCCCCAGGGGGAATAGCGGAAGAGAAAAACTTGGGGCTGGGCTCAAGAAGAGGGGTCCGAGCGTTCCTACGTATCCCATGAAGATGGGAATCAAGCCATACGTAGTTCTTGACATGCAGTTTAACGTCGTGCGGGATGAGGGGCATCTCATTCGGGGATGTGTACGGTATGGTACATGATCCGAACGTGAGGACGTAGTCCTACACCGTACCGTACGATCCCGTAAGAGGGTAAGTTGGAGAGAAACGAGGGGGCCTGGGGCCAGACCGCGGTGGAGACGGGGCCAGGGGCCCAAAGAGGCCGAGGGGCCTGAGGCTAGGCCTCGGTCAGGAAGACCTGACTGGCTTGCAGTTTAAAATCTTGCAGTGATGACGGAGATGCAGTTTAAGGTCATGCGGGACCAAGTCGCAGTTTAGGGTCGTGCAGGACCCTCTCGCAGTTTAGGGTCGTGCAGGACCAATTTTTGCCCTAGGTAAAGTATCGCTTGAGGAATTTGGCATTGGTGGGAGGAGTTACACGCTCTCCATCTGTGGTCACCAAGGAGTATGCTCCATTGGGGTAAACCTTATGGATGATATAAGGCCCTTCCTATTTGGGTTCTAACTTGGGTGGTTTCCTACCGGGAATCATTGGCGCTCGAAGGGCTAGTACCAGGTCACCCTGTAGAAAAGAGCGGAGACGAACCTTCATGTCAAAAGCTCTTGCAATCTTGTCTTGATGCCTTTCCAGATTGTGCAGGGCACGAAGCCGGTTCTCGTCCAGTGCCTCTAATTCAGCTAGACGGATCTCGGCTACCTCATCTGATGTCTGGTGATCATAAACTGCAGTGCGTAGCAACGGCAGCTGGATCTCAATGGGTAGGACAGCCTCAGCTCCATACACCAGGGAATATGGGGTCACCTGGTTAGAGTTGCGAGTCGTCATCCGGTAAGCCTAGAGGGCGTTGGGGAGCTTGTCCGGCCAACTTTTCTTGTTCTGACCAACCATCTTCTGCAGAATGTTAGAGAGGGTCTTGTTGAACGCCTCGATCTGTCCATTCGCCTGTGCGTGGTAGTGGGAGGTATGGTTCGACCGGATGTCGTACTTAGCGTACAATTTCTTCAATTCAGCTGCTCGGAAGTTGGTGCCGTTGTCAGTGAGGACGGCGTGAGGGACTCCAAACCGGTGGATAATGTTGGAGCTCACAAAGTCAACGATGGAACGGGCCTTGACCTCTTTGAGCGGAACTGCTTCTGCCCACTTGGAGAAGAAATCTGTAGCAGTCAGGATGAACCTACACTGGCGGGCTGTTTCCGGTGGATACGGTCCCACTACATCAAGTCCCCATACCGCAAATGGCCAAGAGTACTTGGTGGGGTGGAGGGGTTCTGGCGGCCGATGCAAGAAGTTGGCGTGTACTTGGCACTCGTGGCATCTCTTGGCATATCCAATGTAATCGTGGATCATGGAGGGCTAGAAGTACCCTAACCTCCGGATTTGATGGGACATCTTCGGCCTAGCTTGATGGGCTCCACAGGAACCGGCGTGAACCTCTTGCATAACTTGAGGTATCTCTACTCCTTGGATGCAACGGAGGAGGACACCATCGAAACTCCGTTTATAGAGGATCTGCTCAAGACTGGGGCCACTCTGGAAGGTAAATTGCAGCGCGCGGCGTCAGATTCGCTCGCGTTCGACCCAGTCGTCCGGGAGCTGACCATTTTGGAGGTACTCGACAAAAGGTGCTCTCCAGTCGGGGGCGGTTTCAACCACTGCATCTGACGATCCCGGGACTCCCGATATGGAGGGTCCGGTGGTGAGATGACTTACCCGCAAGCCATCATGGTCCTCTTGGGTGACGGGAGCAATGACTCTCCGGTGGGCCACGTGTATGACCAAATCATCTTGCTCGGGTTCTGCGAGCGATGCGGCTAAGCCAGCCAGGGCGTCCGCTTGTCCGTTCTGCGATCTTGGGACATGGGTAACCTCTGGCCGAGAAGAAAACTGGGCCATTAGGAGGAGGGTGTACTCCAGCAACGGTGCAAGCTCTGGCTTCCTAACAACGTAGTCGCCATTAACCTGTTTGATTACCAGCTCGGAATCTCCCTTCACATGTAGATGGGGTACCTGGATCTCAAGGGCCAAATCGAGGCCAGTGGTGAGAGCTTGGTACTCTTCCTCGTTGTTCGTACAACCTTCTGACAACAGGAACGAGTATGGCAGGACGGCCTGCGCCGGGGTAATGAAAACAATACCCAGACTCACTCTGTTGAGCTTGGGGTCGTTGAGCCGTCTACCGGTGCGACTCCGGGAGGCGCCGTCGAAATGCATTTGCCAACACGGGACAGCATGATCGACTGAGAGGATCATCTCGTCGGGGAAGTCCAGGTCCAGGGATTGATCCACGGGGGTTGGATGGGCAGCTAAAAAGTCTGCCAATGCATGTCCCTTAACGGCCTTCTGAGACACGAACCTGATATCAAACTGCTGGAGAATCACCACCCACCGTGCTAGTCAGCCAGTCAGCATGGGGCGGTTCAGGATGTACTTCAGCGGATCTACCCGAGAGATCAATTGTACCTCGTGGTGTTGCAGGTAGTGCCGCAACTTCTGCACAGCGAAGACGAGCGCAAGGCAGCTCTTTTCGATAGGGGAGTATCTGACCTCCGTATCGAGAAGCATGCGGCTGAGATAGTAGAGACTGTTCTCAGTGCCCTTGTTATTCTTCTGGGCGAGCAGCGCACCGAGGGATCTCTCCAGGGCAGTCACGTAAAGGACCAGCGGCTTTCCGGAGACGGGTGGCATCAAGACCGGAGGTTGGAGCAGATACTGCTTGATTTCCTCGAAGGTGGCCCGACACTCCTCATCCCATTCGTAGGCAGCGTCTTTCTTCATGAGCTGGGAAAAGGGCTTACACTTGCCTGACAAATTCGCAATGAATCGGCGTATATAGGCTAAGTGGCCTTGCAGGCCTTGAAGCTCCCGAATGTTGCTCGGGGGACGCATTTGGATGATGGCCTTGATCTTCTCCGGGTCGATCTCGATACCTCGGTGTCTGACAACGAAGCCCAGAAACTTCCCGGAGGTGACTCCAAAGGCACACTTCAGCGGGTTCATCTTCAGGTGACGGGAACAGAGGAAACCGAACACTTTCTCAAGGTCTTTGAGATGGTCTTGGCGTTGGCGTGATTTGACTACAAGGTCATCCACGTAGCATTCCACCAACGTCCCGAGGATCGGTTTGAATATTCGATGCATGGCCCTCTGATAAGTGGCACCTGCATTTTTCAAACCGAATGAAATTACCCTGTAGCAAAAGGTGCCCTGGGGAGCCCTGAAGGCAGTGGACTCCTCGTCTTCGAGGGCCATCCGGATATGGTTATACCCGGAATACCCATCCATGAAAGAGAGGGCTTGGAACCCGGCCGTGGCGTCAATCAACAGCTCCGTCACTGGGAGTGGGAAGTCATCTTTTGGGCAGTGGCGATTGAGATCGCGGAAGTCGATGCAGACTCTGATCTACCCATTCTTCTTCCTGACCGGCACAATGTTGGCGAGCCATTTGGGGTACTGGACCTCCTTAATGAAGTTGGCTTTGATAATCTTGTGAACTTCGGCCTCAACCATAGCACCATGAGAAGGGTGCATTTTCCTGGGGGGCTGCTTAAACCCACGGTGTTTTGCTGGGAGACCCAGATGGTGGACGACCACTTGGGGATCTAGCCCTGGCATCTCATCGTAACTCCAGGCAAACACATCGCGGTGCTGTTTGAGGAAGTCTACATACTGCTGCCGCTCCTCGAGGGACATGGCCGCACTGATCAATGTGGGTCTTGGATCATCCTCGCTACCAAGGTTCACCTGTACCAGTTCATCAACCGTGGTAGAGACGCCTTCTTCAAAGGCTGGGGGAGCATCCTCCAAGTCTTCCTCCCCAGCCATGGGGGGACTTCTTGCGATGGAAGATGCCTCTGGGCTCTCAAAACCCGAAGGGGCAGCTGGTGTCGGCTTGGGCAGCAGCGGTCATCACATCAGGAGACTCACTTGTCGTTGAGACCATAACAATGAATGTATTTGATCCTATCCCATCCGGCCTTCGGCCTAAGGGGCCACGCTTGATGATATCAAAGCAGTGGTGACGTGTCGGCCTGAGTCGGTTAATTCCAGCCCGGCGGAATAGACACGTATGGCGCACCGCCGTTGTCATGAGTTTGACGTCTCGGTACCGTACAGGGGTAGGAGGTTCCAGGATCACCTGAGCCTGGTTGATGTAGGAGTACGAGGTGATTTTCCGCCAACTCTTGGACACGAGAACATGCCTTCCTTGCGTAGCCGAAACAACAAAACATTGCCCTATGTTGGGGGTCGTGGCCTCCAACCGGTGGATCGGGAGGATGTAAGCATCGTCCATGCTTGCCCAGGGATCACTTGTGATCGGGGCGGGCTCATCCTCGCTTACCAGGAATTGCTTGTCCTTACTTTTGTAATAACCCGCATCCAGATAGCGGGCCTCACAAGAAGCAAAAGGGGACGCGTCTCCTTGGAGCACGCCTACTAGACCGTTGAGCGAGTACTTAAGGCACCGGTGATACGACGAGGGGACCGCTGCATGCAGATGGAGCCATGGCCTACCCATCAATGCGTTGTAGGCGGTGTCATGAGAAACAACCATGAACTTGGTGCTGGCAATTAAGCCACCGAACTGAGTCTTCAGGCAGATCTTGCCGACTGGGGTTTGCTCTGTCCTATCGTACCCTTGGATCCTGAGGTCAGAGGGAGTTAAATCACCTTCGGACAGACCCAGCTTTCGCAGCGTCCGGGTCGGAATAAAGTTGATTCCAGAACCCGTGTCAACGAGGCATCGGCGGACTTCCACACCATTGAAGTGGCTAGTGATATATAGTGGGCGAATGTGCCCCTGTATGGGAGGGTCTTCATCTTCACCGGAGAACGAGATAACCGCCTGACATTCGGCGTCTTCCATCGTCTCAATATGGAAGGCTTCTGCAGCTGCTACTTCCGTCTCGAACTGGAGGGGGCTCCTCAGGGCCTCGGAAAGTGCCTCGCGCATCTCGGATGACAAGCGCAGGGCTTCAAGGATGGAAAGCCTTGCCGGAATGCCGGCCAGGTGCTTTATGTCATCATACTTGCGTGCCAAACACGAACCTCTTCTTACAGGAGGTCTTTCGGCATTTGGATGCACATCTGGTCCTGTCGGTTGAACTGGAGAGTAACTAGTACTGGGTACATCTTGCTGCCTACCAGTAGAAGCCTGGAGAGTAGTCGCCGGGCTAGGATTGGACAGTAGAGGCTGGCCTGTAGCCGGGCAAGACTAACCATGATACGGACGAGGCATCTCCCCCTGATCCAGTAGCACGAACGGCGGTGGAGGCAAAGCCAAGGGTGTGGGATGGGTTTGCGCGTGCTGAGATCTGCGTTGAGCCTGCTGCCTGGTCTCGGCAGCGTGCACGGCTTGGCCACAAGTGCCTGCTGGCGTGCCTCGATGACCGGCGCGATTGCGATTCCGCTGACGTTGACGTCGGCTGGGAACGTTGGGGAGGTCTGCCTGGGGTTCCCCCTCGTCGGGGGTCATATAGGGCTTTACCAGCTCCACGGTGTTAACTGAAGCGTACCCTTGACTGTCACTCGAAGAGTCATCCACCGCTGGGCGGATTCTGGGAGGAATCCCCATTTCGGGAGGCATAAAGTCACCGAGAGTGCGGGACGGCGACGACACTGGCGGTGCACGTTGCTTCTTCTTGCGTCGCTGCTGCTTGCCCTTTTGGGCAGAAGTCGACTGTGAAGACGACGCGGAGGCACCGGCTAATTCTTCTGAAGGTTCTGACTGCTTCAGGCATGCCAGAATGATTCCCTGGGCACGGATGATGGTTTTTCGAGCCATCCAGTTGTCATATTTCTGTGATCCGCGGCTAGGGACCTGCTGCCACTCACCTTCGTTGTCGCTGCCGATTTCTGTTCCTGCAAAGACGCCTTCCACATGCGCTGGCACTGGGCCCAACTTGACTATGTTGTTGTTGACCTGGTCCTGAATCCAGTGTTTAAACACATAGCATCGCTTGAGGGTGTGCCCCAGGATTCGATGATAAGGGCAGTAGTTGGGGTGATCGGTGAGATGCGCCTCTGCCGGCCTCCTGCACTCAGGCAGACGCACGATCCCTTGCTCTAGAGCACTTAGGAAGTAGCCAGGGACCTGATTTTCGTTGAACGAATAGGTATGGTACTTTCTTTCCGGGTAAGGGGCCCTAGGGGCCTGGTCCTGTCGAGGGACCGGAGGGGCCTGCCGAGGAGGCGGCGCCTGGTTGTCTCGCCTAGGTGGCGGTGGCGCATTGCGCGGGGGAACCTGTTGGTTCTGAGGCGGTCGCTGCTGGGCAGGAGCTTGTGCTTGAGGTGGAGGACCTCTGCGGGGTTGCGGGGGTGGTTCCGCTGGTAGCAATTCCAGCTGCCTCGGGGCTTCTATTTGGGCCACCGCGGCGGGTTCAGCCCTGGCGGCCCTCCTGGCTGGGATAATAGGGGGCAGCAAACGTGCCTGACTAGCCTGTTGCAGGGCCTCCTCGAGGTGCTGGGCCTTATCCGAGAAATATCTGAACCCTCCAGGGTAGTTCTGGGTAATCAAGGAGGGTACCAGCTCTGTCTTGACGTTCCCCACACACATCATCAGTAATTGCTCCTGAGTCAGTGGCATATCGAGGGAATACGTAAGTCCTTTCCACCGGGCGATGAAGTCTGCAACCCGCTCATCAGGCCCATGTTTGCACTTGAAGAGGTCTGCAATGCTGGTCTTTCGCGTGGTGGAGATGAACTGGTATAAGAACTGCCGGCAAAGATCCTCCCAACTGTTCACTGATCCGATAGGGAGCTGGTTGTACCAGACGAATGCCGGACCTTCCAATGTCTGTACAAAACACCAGAGCTTAGCGGCTTCTTGCTGAGCCGGGGTCCCCAGCATGGGGCCACACCTGGAAGAGAAATGAGCCAAGTGCTGGGGTGGGTCCCTTGTCCCGTTAAAAGGCGAGAAAGTGGGGTTCCCAAAACCCGGAGGCGCGAGCATATCATCCACCCACGCCGGATAAGGCTTGCCATCCGGTGGGACCGCAACCTGCCGTGTTTCCAACGCCTCGAGGCGGGCTGTGAGTGCCGCAATAAGGTCCTCCGGGTGGGGGTCCCTGTCTTGACGGGGATCCCTAACCACAAGCACATTGCCAGGTTCTTCAACATGGTAGACGGCTTCGGCTGCTCGCGGGTCAACTGGCTGGACGACCTGCTGGGCGACTGGGGGAACCCGGGTTGGATTCTTCATGTTGCCCCGTCGCTCAGGGGGGTTTGGCGAGATGTATCTCGCCCTCTTGCCGTATGTTCCGGCTTCCACCCTGTCCGCGGCAGTAGCATGATCATGGTTTCCCGGAGGCATCTCACCGGGGGGAAATTGTTCCTGCCCCTGTTGCCCCGGCCTGGGATTACCATAATCGGGTCGCCGCTTTGCGGCGCGCTCAGCCAATAGTTCGTCAACCAGCCTCTTCTGCTCAGCAAGCTACTGGCGTAACGCGGCCTTCTCAGGATCCTCATCTGTTTTCTGCACAGAGGCGGACGGGTCGGAGTGCTTGACGGTTCCGACGTGCTCTTTACCATTGTCGGTGTTTCGACTGAGTACCAGCGACTCTGTGGGTGCGGGCAGGCCTAGCAGGTTTCTCTGCTGACGGGTGACTCTCCCTGATGGGTCGAGTAGTGGCGGTGCACCCTCTAGGGGGAAGTCTCCATCAAGGACTTCCAGTTCGTCTTCCCTGTCCACAATGTCGGCCATGTGGACCACGATTCCTCTCGAGGGCATGTCCTCGATGTCGCATAGCGAATCGGGTTGTCTTTGAATAGGATCGAACAGAAGGGAAGCATAATGTCCCCAACCACGGACTTGTACATGGGGGGTGGCTTCCCTGACGATCTTGCGGAGTGCCTTGAAACTCTGAACGCATTTTCGTTGGAGGGCACTCTAGTGACCGGGCGACTCGGGGTGCTGGGCCACAAGGAGCGCCGCTGCATCAATCAGGCGGCACTATTTGCCAATCTACTCGAAGTGCTCTCAACTCCTGGGGTATACTACCCGTTCAAAGCGGAGGCGTAAGTGTGTCGCCCACAGGGTTCGACAAAAGCATCCCACTTCTTCAGGGGTAAGCGACTTGGGTACGCGGAAATTCAGCGCCGTCGTGGGCCAGAACTTCTCTGGGAAGTAGTCCGCTGCAAGAATACTCCAGAAGCTCATGGGTTCGTCCTCGGGGTTCGGCCCTACATTACCCCACTCATCAACCGGGGGCGGCTGAGGGACCGGTAGTGGTACCGAGGTGGACCTCTGGGATAGCAAACTCGGCGGTGGAGAATACGGCGAGCGAGCAGACTGGCCACCGAATTCTGGGCCTTCCTCTGAAGAGCGAGGTGACCTGACCACAATCTCACGATAGGACGGGCTAACAGCCACTGCTTCGGGTACGGGAATCGCCGTTACCGGTGTCCGGTCATGTCGTGGCTCTACCACCGTTGACCCCCAAAACAGCTCCTCGTGATCCCGAGTAGAGGTAGAGGGCGCTTTGGGTGACGATGGCGGTGACTGGGAGGTCGAAACCTGCGATGTTCTCAGAATCTCTTCCTCCTGGATGTACCTGCGGAGAGAGACGGGAATCCGGTGGACCTCAAATTCTAGGAGAACGAGGCTGACGCGTCTGGTTCCTGCCACAGTCCTTGATACGGAGGAGCTGGGAGAAGGTTCCATCGCTGAATCGCATTCCGCTTCCGAATCAGAGAAGCGGGCAGGTTTGATCTCCACCCGGGCCTTCCCAGGATTCTTCTTGTGGCGGTGACGACCCGCTCTTCTGCCCCTGGGTGGCTCTTCGGGACAGGGTTGATCCCTATCAGGCAGCCTCGGGGCGGCGCTGGCGCCGTGGCGGAGAGGGCCTCCACTCGAGACAGCCGGGGTGCGAGGGGCACCAGGGCAAATGTCGAAGGGTAAATGGGGAGGACCTCCATGAAAAGTACCCATGTGTGCGGGGCCTCTGTTGGAACTGGCAGGAGCATGGGGAAGACCTCCATGGTCGATGCGAGTGGAGCGAGGCCTACCTTCACTCCTCGGGTTGCTGGGGCGAGGAGGACCTTCCTCGGTTGCAGAGAGGACATAGGGAGGGCCCCCACGTTGGAGAAGGACCGGATGGACGATGCCTTCAGAAGGATGGACCCCATACCCCGTACAGCGGGCGCGGGAAATGTTTTCGCGCTGAGCATCACTGCCGCGGGGCAGGTCTTCCTGCAGGATAGGGGCAGCACGAGGCATGCCTCCATGACGAACCTCGGAGCGGGGAAGGCCCACGCTCTGTGGAGTAGTGGTACGGGGAGGATCTCCGTACGGGGTGGCATCACCGCGGGTTAGCTCGCGGCGATCACTACTTGGGCCGGCAACCCGGAGAGTCACCCCAGCCTGCCCGTGGGGCGGTTGGGGTCTCGATCCCGGTTGGGTGAAGGGGTGCCCCTGCTCAATGTATGCGGGGGATTCATAATGTACGTCGGCGGTGGCTCGGGCCACTGTAGCTGTCGACGTGGACGCGCCTAGGCGAGCGTCCTCAGCCCGGGCCCGACGCTGACGTCAGGTCAGGCGGGCCGGTGCAGGCGGTGCAGGGACGTAGTCCGCCTACTCTTCCTGTGGGGCCGGCCGGCGGCGCTGACGTGGCCGGACGAGAGCTCTCGCCTGGGGGCCCTGGGTCGGGGCCCTGAGCGGACTGAGCCGGACAGCGCCTGCCTCTTCAGCGTAAGGCGAAGAGTCGTCAAGGCGTTCCGGGGATAGGCTCCCGAAACGGTTGAATGTCGAGGTGGGGAGAAGGGGCTCCCTGTGCGGCCTATTAGGGCGGCGTTGACGGCGGGGCCTGGAGGCCTCCAGGTCCAAGCGGGCCATATCCCTGGTCGGGATGACCCCTTCCTCCTCGTACCTGCGCACGAGGCTGTTGATCGCCCTTCGTTGGATGACCTCTGATGGGGAAAGGGGACGTGGACGTCCCGTATTCCGTGACGTGGCAGCCGTCGTGGCGATAGTGGCGCCCTGTGGAGTGGCCGTCGTGGTGTTGCCACTGCCCCTGCGCGGGCGAGGAGCGGATGGTGACCGCATCTCTGAAATAACAACCTAGTTCCTGGCAAACGAAGGGATTAACTCATCTGTGCTGAGAGGAAAAGGATTGACAGCCAGTGCCCCAGCGTTCTTCCATCCTCCATGTCTGTGAGAAGGATCCACGCCAACACGCTGCAGAGCGGAGTGCCCCACGTTCTACTACCCCGACTGCTGGTGAGTTTCACGACAGGCCCGCCATTTCCTTGGCGGGACCAGGCAACGGATATCTGGATCCAGTGACATGTCAATCTACTGGTGTATCGAACGCTACTAATCTCCATGCTGAGGAGAAGAAATTCACGTCGGGTTCACCATTTCTGTTTCCGACGCTTTCGTCGGGGCGCGCGCACATCCGTCCGTCAGGAGGACACGCGGCTTTGTTGCCTCGCATTCCCGCATTCCAAAGGCGGGTGGCATTCGCTCCTTGTTCAGGTACGTCTGCTCCTTGATCGAAACGGGATGATGGGATGTCGGTTCTTCCTCCTGTGGATTCCTCCTCAGAATTCGTCACCTAGTCCGGGTCTCCCTTATAGATTTAATACGTAGTTCGTGAAACTCTTCCAAGTGCCATGTTTCCATGGACGCCGGTTAATTACATTGCTTCTGTCGGGACATTCCAAAGGGTCCAGTCAGGGCAGCAACCTTCGGTCAGGGGAGTAGTCACGTTGAGGCATCAGTAGCGTGTCTGGATGCTAGGGTACCTAGCATGTCTGTCTGTTATCCTTGACCACAAGGCTTCTCGAGGGCGTGGAAGCCCGAGGCATCCCACATCGAGCATGGGGAATTACATGTCATAGACACGTATATGAAGTTTTCCTTAGCTTCCCGTGTTCAACACAGGGTATGCCGCGAGTTTAACGTCCAACGGAGACGGATGAGAGTGAAATGGGACCATCGCAGGGGGGGTGACAGTGAAGTTGGGCTTGAGCCTTGAAGAGGCTTCCTACGTATCCTCGTGGCAGGGAATCAAAGTCCGCGTAGTTCGGGATGGTTTCGGTAAACCGACGTGAAGCTGGACCTTGGCCCGATGAAAGTTGTCGGCGTACCGACGTGAAGGTGGACCTTGGTCCGACGGGCATCATCACCGTACCGACGTGAAGATGGACCTTGGTCCGATGGGAGTTGGGCTTGAACCTCAGGGAGGATTCCTACGTACCATGCCTTGACATGGATCAAAGACCTCGTATTTCAGGTGGGTTGGGTCGCAATGGCTTACCACTGGACCAGAATGTAGTTTAACGTCATGTCGGACGAAGATGGGACCCGACGCGAATTGGGTGATGGGTGGGCTTGAACCTCGTGGAGGCTTCCTACGTACCATGCCTTGACATGGATCAAAGACCTCGTAGTTCAAATGGGGTTTGTCGGTGAACCGACGTGAAAGTGGACCTTGGTCCAATGGGTGGTGGGCTTGAACCTCTGGGAGGATTCCTACGTACCCTGCCTTGACACGGATCAAAGACCTCGTTGTTCAGAGAATACAGTTTAACGTCATGCAGGACGATAGTGAACCCTGACGTGAATGAACGACGGGTGGGCTTGAACCTCGTGGAGGCTTCCTACGTACCATGCCTTGACACGGATCAGAGACCTCGTTGTTCGGATGGTCACAACGGCTTACCGCTGGACTGGAATGGGACCCGACGTGAATGAGCGACGGGTGGGCTTGAACCTCGTGGAGGCTTCCTACGTACCATGCCTTGACATGGATCAAAGACCTCTTAGTTCAGGTGGGTTTCGCCGGTGAACCGACGTGAAAGTAGACCTTGGTCCACTGTTGGTGGGCTTGAACCTCGTGGAGGCTTCCTACGTACCATGCCTTGACATGGATCAAAGACCTCGTAGTTCAGGTGGGTTTTCGCCGGTGAACCGACGTGAAAGCAGACCTTGGTCCACTGTTGGTGGGCTTGAACCTCGTGGAGGCTTCCTACGTACCATGCCTTGACATGGATCAAAGACCTCGTAGTTCAGGTGGGTTTGTCAGGGTCAGTTCTCACTCTAAGCCCACGTGAGTCATGCTCGGTGTGAGAAACAAGAGGTTGCATGGACCTGACGATCACGTCGCGAAGGGTGCGTCTGTGAGAAGCGAAGAGGGGCTTACGCGTTGGGCGGCCCATGGTGTTGGGACTTACTCCAGGATGGAGGCCCAGAGGGGGGTGCCTCGTTCCCTATCACGTCCTCCACTGACCTTGTTAGTGGGGAAGTACAGAGATGCACAGGTGCAATCATCCGTACCAAAGGTTAGGGGCTTACGCTCTGAGGCAGCCCTTCCCCTGCGAACATACACCACTCCGACAAGGAGGATCTCATTCCATGTGCGGAAGAGTTCCATTCCCGTGGAGACGAGTGGTGTAAAGAATGTTCGAGATGGGGGGACCCTTCGTGAGGGAGACGAGGTTGGGTCACAGTTTAACGTCATGTGTTGAGGACGTGGTGCTTTGCAGTTTAACGTCCTGCAGCTCGGATGAGGTGGGTTCACTCCACACCCCTAGGGCTTACATAACCGGTACCCTCTGGTCCTTGGGGAAGGGAAGGTGCCGGTAAGGCCATTGTAAAGGGGGGTAGTGGGGAGAACCATCGAGGGGTCCACGTTAGCATGGCTATGCGAAGAAGCAATAGCCATTAGCGTGCCTGTGCGAAGAAGCATTAGGCGAAGCAACGCTACGGGAGGTGTTGTCCCTGGGACTTTGAAATCACATCGTGAAAACCTGGAGGGTCGCACGGAAAGAGGAATCACTAAGCAGAGGAGTGTGCTTTGCGAAGTGGGGTGCCTTGGCCTTAGCATGGGGCATTGGTGGAAGAGGGAGGTGCTTCGCGAAGTGGAACAGTGTTCGCGGAGCACTGCCTCGCGAAGAAGGTGTGGTTCGCGAAGCAGGGTCCTGCCAAGCAATGTGCTTCGCGATGCATAGTTATCCTGCCTTGGTATAGGGATTACTAGCATGGGTTGGGTGTTTCGCGAATCACAAGTGCTCCGCGGCTTCCCGGGTTCCCTTGGGAATCCCCTTCCTTCACGAATGCCCTTGAGCTTCGCGAAGGGCATCCCTCTCGGAAGAGGGGCTCAAAACGAGACAAAGCAGAGTCGTCTCGCGAAGTAGAAATACCTCAGGGAGCTCATGATTCCCGGGGAAAAGCGTGCTTCGCGATTCGGGAGAGGAGAAGCCGAAAGGTCGGATTGTCCGTCCTCGGGACTCAGGGGGAGTCCAGTATTAATAGGGAAGGGGCGCCGCGAAGCAGGGCTCGCGCGCCACCTTCGGGGCTTCGCGGCGGCTCGCGAACTTCAAACGGGTTCGCGGAGGATTACCGCCTCTGGATCTTCGCGGCGGCTCGCGAACGTCAAACGGGTTCGCGGAGGATTACCACCTCCGGAGCTTCGCGGCGGCTCACGAACGTCAAACGGGTTCATGGAGGATTACCGCCTCCGGAGCTTCGTGGGGTCGCCATGGTTGGGGCGCTTCGCGGCGGGGCTTCGCGGCTGTGCTTCGCGGCTGTGCTTCGCGAGGCAGCGCGCCGGCTGTCTTTTTTCGTTCCTTCCTTTCGGGCCACATTTTTTTGGCGCCAACAGTGAAATTATTTAAAAAATTAATTTTTACCACCTTTAGATAAAATATTTGAACAAATAAAATTCTTTTTTTAAATATAAATTTCAAAATTATCATAGGTTAATTTTTTTATTTTTCTAAAAATATTAAATATTTGATGAATATTGAAAAATACTGGTTTTTATTAAGAATTTTCATTTATTTTAAAGATTTAAAAACATAAAAATTATTTTAATACGAGTTTAAAATTTCAATCAGTTCAATTATAAATCTATTATTCTAATTAAATTCATTGGATTATTTTTTATATTGAATTTTTTTAAAAAAACATTTTAAACTTATGAACATTTTCTTAATGGAAAACCATTTTCTCATTGCATTTGCAGGTTTAATTTAAAATAAAATTATTCAAATACTATCATTTAAAGTTATAAAAATATATTCAAAATTTATAATAATAATACATTATGTTATTTAATAATGATAATTTAATTTTTTCCATAATGATTAGTGAAAATAGTAAATATTATTTATCGCGATTAAGGTAAAAACTAGTTTACTGGGGGGGGGGGGGTTAAACTAAAAACACAAGGTTTTAAAATTTACAAAAATGAATAATTATTGTTATATAGAAAAATATTGACCTTATATTTTATAATTATATAAAATGGTTCCTTTTTTATCCTTGTAGTATGAGACAAATGTTGGCAGAATACATTCTTTAAAAAAATTCTAAGTGTGTCATTTCCCCCACTTATAAAAGGCCACCCCTTTCACATCCTCTTCACACATCCAAAAATCATTTGTTCAGAGAGGACCTGACCAAATAACTTAATTACTTATCTAAAACCATCCTTTATGCCTATGATTTATCATAAATCCAACCTAGGAAGGCTTTTGGTGCAAACCAACAAAAATTGTCCGAAGAAAGGCAACATCCCTAACTGAGCATTTTATTTTATTATTCCTCCACATAATTAAATTATTATTAAAACATTATTGAATAATATCCTATTTATATTCCATATGGTTATATTTTTTCATTTTATGGGAATAACCTACACCATCTCATCTTCCCTCAAATGGGAAATGAAACCGTTGATCGTGTGTACAGCAGACTACCGCCTCACAAAACAACATAATTAATTTTCCATAACTACTTCTCATTGATGGATATAATTAAGTATGTAATATTTATATATTATATTTATTATATTATTATACTTATATAATTATTATATAACATATATCTTCTTACCATTATGTGAGAGTACAATAATGTCGCTCATGTGTACGGTAGGCTACTACCTCATGAAGCGATGTGATTCTTTCATGCATTACATGGAAGTTAATAAAGATGGTTTTAATGAATATTTTTGATATATATTAAATAAATACAATACTTTAATGGTCATATATTATTTACCAATATTTCTTTCAATCCTTCTAGAAAATTGAAATAGTGTTCATGTGTACATACGACCTACCATCTATATGAACCACACATTTTATTTTCTATCAATATATTTTATGGATTAATATAAATACATATATAATTAATATATATTACATTTATATAATGGTTAATATTATTTATATTATGTAATAAAGATCAATGTAAGAGGACGAAAAATAATAAATCAAAATATACAAAAAAAAAACAAAGCTGTTATTACTTCAAATGTGACTCTAATATGGAATTATTAATAAATAGGTAACAAAAGATCATAAGTAATTCATATATGGTATGATATATATAGTTAGGTATTTTTAATATATTTATAATAAAATTATATTTTTATACATGAGGTTTGATTGTGTACTAAGGAATTCTAGACTTAAGGTAAAGAAATTTCATCTCACTTTTTACTTATACGAGACACATGTCACATTAAACACCTATTTATTTTATAAGCTGAATACACTCCCTATGAATGTATTTTATGGTGATTATATTTAATATTATTGTTATTTACATATTCATTTTTTAATCTCTCTTTCGTGAGATTAATAGTTCAAAAGTTACCAAAGCATTAAGGGATTTAGTGTCTTAAATTTTCTTCTTTGGAACATAATTTAAGTTATTCACCAATATTCTTATATGAGGTTTATATAATTCCCATTTGACATGTTATATCATGAATAAAATTATTTTAATCCTATTTAATGTTTCATTTGATGATATTCGTTAATGGGGTCATACAATTCAAAATATACCAAAGTGGTAGAGGTTTGATGTTACAATCTCATTGTTTATCTAGATTGTTTATGATTATGATTTCAATGATGAAATATATGATCTATTAATAAAAAAATTAATGAAATTTATTATTTTCTATTTATTTCTTGAGAAAATTTTATTTCCATTCATTTTGTTCTCTTTATTTAATCAGTAGTTCAAAAAAATGTTTTTAAGAAAAATCATCATTATTTATCTCTTGAATCGAAAATCACTTTTCATAAAAAATTATGTTATATAAAAAAATGTTCTAATTATTTTTTAAAATTATCCAAATAATTTATTAAATAAATTTTTACCCATGTTTGATTTTTTACAAAACCTATTGAAAGGATTATTCCTGTCGTTTTTCTAACAATTCCCATTTTGGTGTTACCAAAAATTTTAAAGGAATCATTATTTTAATGTATACAACATGAATAGTATTTTCCACCATCAAGAAATAATAATTGTTTTTAAATCTTCCTTTAAATGTTTCAATGTCTACTTTCAAAAAAGGACTTCCAAAATGTTTTATTATTTTTTTAAAAATGATTTTAAAATTATGGTTATTTTCATTAAGAAATGTTTTAAATAATATTTAAAAATTCTTTAATAAGTTTCCATGTTTATTTTCAAAGAAAATGATTTTGAAAATGTTTTATATCTGAAAAAGTGGTTTTCAATCTCGGAATGCTATTTTCCTTAATAAATTTTCCATGTGATATTTTAAAATAATTTTCTATCTAATATGACATACTTTTATGTTACATACACATTACTGGGGAAATGATCTTTGGATACAATTATTATTCTTTTTTGGATGGTTTATAATAAATAGATGTTTATGAAACTCGATTCTCTCCCACAAGTTATAGCATGATAAAATGATGATGATTCCCATATCTTTTTCTATGGGTTATGCTTTGAATAAATGATGAATTGATTATGAAATTTGTTTCTTTTCTACAAGTTATATTATGATGATATTTTTATGAAACCCATTTCACTTTATGGTTTTTGATATGTTGAATGTTTTATGATCACATGGTATATATATGTATTATTTTCATTATGTGATAGGTTTGACTTATATGTCTCTCCAATGCATTAGATAAGGGTTAATATCTCATGAGATAAATAAGAATGGAATGGGGAGTGAAACCAGTTCAATAAGGGATTCTGTCCACTATGATAGTCTTAGGATGAACCTCGAATACTATGATGGTTTGGGGTGTGAACCCATTCCACTATAATAGTCTTACAAATGATCCTTGAACTACTAAGGAAATGATTTTCGATAATTATGTGTATTCTAAAAATCTATTCCTTATTCTAATGTTATGTTCTCATGGTTCATGTTATTTGATTCCATTGTGATTCATGTCTTTTTAACTACCAATATTTCTTCCTTGACTCGATTTTTTGATCTATGATATAAAGGGTATAGTTTTCAAATGTTATTCTCATGTTATTATACCCTTATGCTCATGATATGTTGATATATCCCTTGTTTACCCTTACTAAGCATTTGATCTCACCCTTTCTTATGTTTCCTTTCCCCATGTTATGATGAAAGGTATTATGTATGATATATCTAAGAAGGGTGATAGTTACGAAGAACATAGTGGGAGAAGTCATAGCTCACTTATGGACCAATTGTTTATGTGTTCAAGATTCCACAGGAAATAGACCTAAAATATTATAGAGTGGATCATTATGTTATGCAATTTGTCTATTTATATGTAATATTTATGTATGAGAAGTTTGGGTCTTTGCAGTTGGTATCAGATAATGGTTCCGTTAACCTTAGGAAAATAGGATAAGAAAACATTAGTGTGATCCCTAGGGATGTTTCTAAAGATATGTCTAGGGATATATCTAAGGATAAGTCTAAGGATGAGTCAACATATAGAAAAATATATTCTAATTTTATTAAAGGATAGATAAAATGGTTTCTAATAAATTACATCCTTCTCGGGATAATACATATGCATGTGGCTCTGTCACAAATGTACTTAGTGGTAATAACTCAGAAAATGGTGAATTGAGTTGGACTCAATTTTCACTTGGTGCATAAAAATAGGCCTTACTACACACCTGGTTTAAAATTACTGGGGGATATACTTTGGAAATTCACAAACTCTTTATGAACAATCAGGAATGATTTAAATAGATGATTAATATGAATGATATTTGATTAAACATAGTGTTCCATAAATTGAAAATGTGTTGATCACATTATCGAGTGTGTAAAATTAGATGTCTATTTTTTACTAGAATTTATGCAGCATAACAAAAACCCTAGGTCATCTCTCGATGGAGCATTAGACTATTAATTTAAAAACAAGGTTCTGATTATGAAAATAAAAGAGGAATATGGATTTAAAAAATTTAGGTTTTGTTTATTTTAAAACATAAATTGAAACTATACTACTAAGTGAGGGAAACAGGATAGAGAAATCTAGATCAACATGGGTAAGTGCGCCTTGATGCTCAATCCATCATCAAACTCAGGAGAATAAGAATGATCATTGATTCCTTGATTTATAAACACCGAAACCAGTATGGTATGTGAGTTCTTACTAGGTTACCACCTAGTATTTGTTCGTTCAATGATATTGATTATAGGAAACCACTCAAAAGCAACAAACATGAATAGATGTAAAAGCGGAACTCAATCAAGGCATCACATCAACAACATGATGAGATGACCAGATTTATATCAATGATAAAATATTCCCCAATAAAAGAACATTCATATTAATGGGTTCAAGATCCTATAATTTATCAACTTACATAATCCATTTTCATAATCATGAAAGGGAAGGGGTGAGAAAAGAGGTAACCACACAAAAAATCATCACAAGATCTGAGTTATGGATAGAAGCATGAGGATTATTATTCCTTTGATTTGTATTTTATCATACCAGAATGAAAACAGTTTAATAAGGTAGAAATTAAGAATAATTAACAACAAAACTATAAATTCAATTACCTTATGAAGATTACAAGCATGGAGCTCGAGATTACAACAAAGGATACTCCCCAAATTGAACACTAATAAGATTAGAAGTACCTGGGGGAGAATGGAAATAAAATGGGTGAAGAGAGCCCTCCAATTAGACTAATCTTCTCCCTGGGACGCTCCAAACGATATAATGAGGGGGAGTAGTGATTTAATGGAAAAACCATCATACTTTACACAAAAGAGGTTTAGTGCCTAAAGGACTAGGTCACTATTCAGGAAAAAGTTTTTAATTCTTATTTATCTGGATTTTTGACTAACCAAAACGTGTTCAATGTTCATAAAATTCTGTTTATAGGTGTTCCTTTAAGTATCTGTCCATGAGAGGTGGAATTAGCACAATTGGATCTCCGAGGCCTGAGTCATGGTCCAAATATAGAAGGGGGCCCAATATGGACCTCCTAGACTTTATTCACATTTTGGGCCAATTTTGGGCCACAGAATAAACGAATTGGGCTCCATTATCTTCTAGATAAATGTATCACACAATAATTTTCGTTCATAAACCCATTTTTATCCCAATTGGATGTAGAATTTATCAACAGTACATACAGTTTTCCATATGCATTCTTGGGATCTCACGCAGTTTGGCCCATTTTTCTTGAATTCCATCACAGGCTCTCTAAATCACCTGCTCCTACAATGTAAACACCGAAACAAGTAAAATTTCCCTATTAAACAGTGATAAAAATTAATTCATTTAATAAAAAATTAAGTGAAATTTATTGTTATATTTATAATATTCTTTAAAAAACCAGTTTAAAATAGCTGTGTAGGGGTGGAATAGAATAATGAATCACTATGAGATCACACCCCCACACCAAAACAACTTCAGTCCTGGGCAAAGTATAATGTCATAATCATGTACCATTACTAAATCAATGGTATGAAAACATCCAAGATTCTTTTGAAATGAAATTCATCATGTATTATTTATGGAATAAATTTTCCTATCATCTTTAATTTCTCACATTCAAATTTTTTTAAATTCATTTGTTCACCCATGAAACATGTCACAACCTACCTCACCTAAAAATTTTCCCTCTTCACTCAAGGAACATATAAAAGTGGAGTTATTATATTTTCTTAGAGTTCATATGATATTAACTTATTCTTATCAAGATTATAAATTCTCTACAGGTAGAAACTAGTGTGTTACTCAAGAGGAATTCCAATAGGTTGTTCTGAGGTTTAAGGGTTGGTAGTATTTAATGTTTAAAAATATGAGGTTAAAGAGGAGTGTTTAATCTCTTATGTAAAAACATGTCAAAATTCAGAAAGTGTTCACAAGGAACATACACACTCAACACCTCACAAATTATATTACCTCACACTCACTATCCCCATTGTCCATTTGTGTGGGTCACAACCAAGGAATGAATAATAATGAGAAAAAATCCTCTTTTATCCATTTTATTATTTTGTTTTGTGTTTTTTTTCAGATGTATAAAACTATATATTTTTTATTTTTTTTGGAGATAAATAGGTAAACATGTATAATATAATGATTTAATATAGCTTATGAACCCATTTCCCAAGGAAAATGTAGGATCCCCTTATATCAACACATAATAATGATTCTCTTCCAAGAATTCCCATGGAAACACCCTCTCTCCCACACTTGTGGAGAATAAAACAAGAATATACACAAGAGATGGGTAGGTAAGGATAAATTAGATTTTAATTTGGATACCTAACATGAATTTCACAGTCTTTAAGGCTTAAGAAGGATAAAATGTAAATTTAGATGAAAATAGAGGATAATTGTACAAAGGGTTTTTAATGAAAGACTACATCTATCATAAATTTAGAAAACATGAATATTATGGCTTCAAACAGAATCAAGGAAAGTTCTAGTTTCTCTACATGACCCAAGACTCACAAGAATGTGATTAAAAAGAAGAATACTCAATAATGTGATTAGAATGTCTCTCCGGTAAGGGTTTAAAATATTGGGCAGTGCTAATGAGGAATGGGATTCCAAAATCCATTAAACACCTAAGAATTATTTTAAAATACAAATTCTAGAAAAAGATTCCATATCAAAATTCATTTGAAAAACATTTTTCCAAAAATAATGTAATTTTCCACACAATCTACTCTGTATTGAAAAATTATTTTTGGATATTCTTTTTAAGATCAATTTTTATCAAAAAACACAAAATAAGGAAAAAGAAATCAAAAATGAAAATACATTTTTTTTAATTTTTTTGTTTTTTGTTTTTGTTTGTTTTGTTTAATCCAAACTATGAAATGTCACCCTCCCCTACACCTAAATGTTAAATTTTCCTCAATGAATGTATTTTAAATAAATTGATAAGTAAATAAAGGTAGGGAGACGGGACCACCTACTAAGTGGTGTCATATGTGACATCTATCAGTTGGATTTACTCCATGATATGCTTTAGAAAATCCTTATAGAAGTGTTTGAACCTCTTCCCATTGACAGTAATCCTTTGTTCACTCTTCTCATGAAATCCTATATAACACCAAAAGGGTAAACATCAATAACAGTATAAGGGTCGAGCCATCACGAATGAAGCTTACATGGGTGGAGATTTAGCCTAGAATTATACATGAGAACCTTCTCACCTATATGAAACTTCTACTAAGGAATCATGATATCATAGATATCCTTTGTATTCTCTTTATATATCTAGGAGTTATCATATGAATCATGTCGAATTTCTTCCAAATCTTGAATATGTAGCTTTCTATGCACACCTGTATTTGAAAGATTCATATTACATTGTTTAACAGCCCAATATACATGATGTTCTACCTCCAATGGGAGGTGGAAAGCTTTTCGAAACAAAATTCTGTATGGTAACATTCCAATTGTGGTTTTAAATGATGTACGGTACACCCAAAGTTCCCCATCCAAGCGCAAACTCCAACCTTTCCTGTTGGGTTGTATAATTTTTCACAAGATTATCTTAAGTTACTAATTTGAGATTTTTTCATGTCCGTTAGTTTGGGGGTTATATGAAATAAAGACTTTATGATCAACCCCATACATATGAAGAAACAATTTTAGGTTGAGATTGAAAAAATGGGAACCCTGGTCACTAATGATGAATCTCAGCAAACCGAACTGACTAAAAATTTGGGACCTCAAAAAATCAACAAAAAATTGAGAGTCATCGGTCCTAGTAGCCTTTTCTTCCACCCATTTAGACATGTAGTCCACAGATAAAAAGATGTACATGAAGCCAAATGAATTGGGAAAGGCCCCATAATGTCAAGGCCCCACGCATCAAAGATTTCACAGAATAACATGGGTTCTTGGGGAATTTCATTCCTCATAGAGATATTCCCTATGAATTGACAATGAATACATGAATTTAAAAATTTATGGACATCCTATATACAATTTTGGCCAATAAAGTCCCGAGTCAAGGACCTTTCGAGCTGTTCGTTGAGATCCAAAGTGGCCCCCATAAGCCAAAGAGTGACAGAAGGTCAAAAAGAGGTGAACTCATGGTCAGGGACACACCGAAGAACTACATGGTCACCAAAAATTCACCACAAATATGGGTCATCCCAAATTTACCACCGAGAATCATGTTTAAGTCTTTGGGATTGGGATGTGCTGAAATTAGTGGGAAACCTAGATGTTTCTAGAAAATTCACAATGTCTACATACTAGGGGTAAGGTCTCCAATATAACAAAGGTTCTCATGAGGAATTAATTATCCAATGGGGAGGGATGAGTCAACATGGTGGTCCAATGGTGGATAAATCCCACTAATGTGGTAAGATGAAACATTTCCCACCCCCTCTTATCTATAATATCAAGGTCATACTCTTGGAGGAGGAGCATACACCATATGAGGTGGGTCATAGCTTTAGGTTTCTTTAGGAGAAATCGAAGGGAAGCATGGTCAGAAAACACAATCAATTTTGACCCAAGAAGATATGAATGAAAGTTTTACAAGGAAAACAAAACAGAACGGATTTATTATTCAGTGGGGGTGCAGTTTAAAAAGTTAGGGTCAAGGGTATACAAGGCATACAAAATGACATGAGGAGCCTTCTCAACCCTTTATGATAAAACTACCCCAACTGAAAAGTTAGAGGCATCACACATAATCATAAAGGGGAGATCACACCTCCATGGTGGGATGATGGGAGGTGATGTGAAACTCTTTTTTAGTGAATTGAACACATCCTAATTTTTTTTATCAAACACAAAATCAGAATCTTTTTGTAATAACCGGGACAATGGTAGTGCGATCTTGCTAAAGTCTTTTATGAATCGGCAGTAATAACCAGCATGACCTAAGAAAGATCGCACCTCACAAGCACATTTTGTATAAGGAAGGGAAGAAATTAATTCATTTTTAGATTTATCAACTTGAATTCCATTATCTGAAATGTTATGCCCAAGAACTATCCCCTGATCAACCATGAAATGACATTTTTCATAATTTAAAACAAGATATTTTTCAATGAAGTGGTGGAGGATAGAACCTAGGTGTTTTAAAACATTATCAAAAGAAGAACCATATACACTGAAATAATCCATAAAGACATCCATACAAATATAAAGGTACTCAGAAAAAATACTCAACATACATCATTGAAAAAGTACTAGGAGCATTAAATAGACCAAAAGGCATTCTTCTGAATAAAAATATATCAAATGGATAGGTAAATTTTGTTTTTTATTGATCCTCAGGAGCTATATGGATTTGGAAATAACCCGAATATGCATCAAGGAAACAATAATTGGACTTACCAGCCAATCGTTATAACATTTGGTCAATGAATGGTAGAGGAAAGTTGTCCTTTCACGTGGGTTGATTCAGTTGATGGTAGTCAATACAGACTTTCCAACTTTTTTTCACACGTGTGGGAACCAATTCATTCCTTTCATTTGACAAAATTGTTATTCCTAATTTTTAGGCACAATTTGCACTGGGCTAACCCATTTACTATCAGATATAGGATAAATTACCCCCACAACAATTAACTTACTGACATCCAATTTTACCGCTTCAAGGAGAGTGGGAATCTAACGGATTTGAGATTTTCTTACGGCCTTAGAATCATAATCCTAAAGCATATGGTGCATTTAAATAGATGGGATAATCCCAGGAATATCAGTTAATGGGCATCCTATTTCCTTTTTACACTCTCTCAAAATGTTGAGCATTTTCAATTCCTATTGGGGGAGAGGATATTGGAAATAATGACGGGAAATTAGTCAATACCCTCAATATATGCATATTTTAAATTAGAAGGATGTTGTTTAAGTTCCAACACCAGTGGTTTTTGGATTAAGGGAGGCGGTTTAGGGGGAGTGAGGTCCATGAAACTATTTATTTACTCATGTTTATTTTCTAAAGATAGAGAATCTATTGAAATGAGATATGCAGAATCATCGATAGTCATGGGTACCTCAAAATGAACACACTCATCAATTAAAGAACAAAATTTACACTTTTCAGAAACCACAAAACACTCATAACATGAATTAAAACTCAAATCATCCACGGGTGAAGAAGGGGAAAATGAATCGGAGTATGGGTTGAGGATTGAATTGTGTGTGTGTGCATCATTTGAGAGCACTCCCATAGAATTGATAGTAAGAGTGGAGTGATCTTCAACGGGTTGTTTCATAGCCTCAAGGATATTAAAACTTACCTTTTATCCACCTAACTTCATGTACAATGTACCATTGTGGACATTGATGACCATCTTTGTTGTTTTGAGGAATGACCTCCCATTTATCAGAGGGGAATGTCCTTGAGTTCAAGTATCCTCCATCTCAAGAATATAGAAGTCAGTAGGGAAGATGAGATTATCCACTCTTACAAGGACATCCTAAATTACTCTTATTAGATGCGTTGTACTCCGGTTGGCAGGTTACACGACAATGCCTGTTGGTTGAAGCTCTCCAACCTATATAGAAGTATACATGGAGTGAGGCATTACATTAATGGAAGCACCTAAATCTGACATTGCATCTGAAAATAGTGTCTCCCATATTGTACAAGGTGTCATGAATGTGCTCGGATCCTTGCATTTGGTAGGAATTATAGGTTAAATCAAGGTTGATACAGTTTTTTCCCAATTTTACTATCTCATTCCCCTTCAGAATCCTTCTATGGGTGAAAATTTATTTAAGGAATTTGACATTTTGATGGATTTGTTAACTGCATCCAATAGAGGAATGTTAACTTGAACCTTTTTAAATATATATATTATTTCTTTATCAATATCATTATCAAAATTCTTCTTAGATTTAGAGAGTCTTAGTGGGAAAGGAAGAGGAATGGATTGTTCATTTGAATCAACAATGATAATTCGATTAACATTTTTGTATTGTTTTTTTGTACAAGATATTTTTGAGGGCTGGGAAAGAGAGTTTTCAAGAGGGGGACAAACATGTTCTGCTGAATAAGTAGGAGGATAGACTTCTTTACCACTACAATGTGTATCTACAAATACTTTACCTTTTTCCTTCATATTTGGAATGGTTTGGGATGGTAGTTGTCCAGAACCGTGCATATTAAGCTCACCGATGGTGTTTTCCAATAGCTCCACTTGAGTTTGTAGGTCTTGAATTGATGATTGTGTGGTCTGTTGGAACTAGAGGTTCTGGGTTTCCATTTTTGTCACTATATCCTCAAGGCTTGGTTTAGATTTTGGAGGAGGAGGAAGATTGTGTTGAAGAGTTGAAGGATAAGAAGGTTGAATACCTTGTTCTTGTTGATACCAATTCTGCTTGGGATATCTTGAGTTTCCTCTTTATCGGTAATAGGGTTGTGCTTGCCTCTCGGGATTTGGATTTGGCATGAAAGGTTCTTTCTTAAAAGGATGTACTTATTGGAATGGATGCTCTGGGAAAACGACTACACACGACTCGGGTGAATCTTGAAGATGTGGGCACTGGTCAGAAAAATGAGTATTGTTAGAACAAATACCAAAATGTAATGAAACTGAAGAAGAGTGTGAGTTACCTTGTGTTTGAGATAATTGCCTTAGATGGGTATGCATTTAATCAATTTTATTATCTACCTTTTTTTCCAGAGATGAACGATTTACCTCATGAACTCCTCGGGTTGGTGCAATAGCTCATGTACCAATTTTTTTTTGCATTTTGAACCATATTGGCTATTATGTCATGAGCAACGGAAGTAGTTTTATCAACCAAGGCACAACCAGTTCCTATATTAATCATTCATGATACATATGTATTAGTCCCTCATAGAAGTACTGGATTAATAGTTGGTCACTTATCTGGTGGTGGGGATAGCTTGAGAAAAGTCTTTTGAATCTCTTTGAGTATTTATGAAGGGTCTCTCCTTGTGATTTCCTAATGCCACAAATTTATTTCCTAATTGATCTATATTGGGATGTAGTGAACAAATTCAATAAAAAGAGTCTTTTTAGTTCATTCCAGACTCTAATTGCGGTGGGAATATAGTATAACCCATCTTTGGCTATATCATCAAGGGAGAAAGGGAATGCCTTAAACATAATTAAGTCTTCAGAGACGTTTTGGGGTTTCATAGTAGAGCACACTATGTGAAACTCCATAATATGTTTATGAGGGTCCTCAATAGGAATACCATGGAATTTTGTAAGTATGTTGATTATGTCTGATCGTAGCTCAACGTTGGCTATTTCTTCAAAATATTGGATGTACACAGGTTGGTACTCCACATCCGGGGTGGTCAGTTCTTTAAAGGTTCCATGATTTAAAGCCATGTTTTCTTGGGTTTTATTGGGTTAAATTTTTGATTGGTTTATGATCACTTGAGGTTTCAAAAGGGTTTAATTAGTGTTACTTGATTTCCCTTCTCTAGATGCCTTGATTTTCATGTGAAGTGTCTTTTTAATTTTAGGGTCAAATTCAGCAATTTTTCTTTTTCTGATCAGGGTCATGAAAATAAGTTATGATTTTTTTTTGATTGAATATGGATAAAATCACTTAATAAGGGTGAATGTAAAACATATTGTTATACAATATAATTATATAGAGAGATATAGAGAATATGAAGAAGAAGATAGAGATAGAGAGGAAGAACACACAAAAATAACCAAAAATAGAAATAAAAACCCAAACAAAAATAGTAAAATGGGGATGGGGTATTGAAAGGATTACTAATTAAGAAGTAAATTAAATAAATAAAAGGAAATAAAGAAAAAAATTGATCTTGGATCCTTGGAAACAATGCCAAAATTTGATCTCATCGTCGAGCGCATCAAATTGGATGTTTATTTTTAACTAGAATTTCTACAGCGTAACAGCAACCCTAGGTCCTCTCTCGACAGAACCATAGATTATTAATTTAAAAAGCAGGTTCTAATTATGAAAATAAAATAAGAATTTGTATTTATAAAATTTTATTCTATTGTAGATTTTAAAACACAAATTGAAACTATACTACTAAGTTTGGGAAATAATATAGAGAAATCATGATCAACCCGAGTAAGTGTCCCTTGATTCTCAATCCGTAATCACTCACTAGGGAATGATGATGATCATTGATTACTTGATTTATACAAAATGAAACCTGAATGTTATGTGATTTCTTACTATGTTACCACCTAGGATTTGATCGATCAACAATATTTGTTATCGGCAACCGCTCAAAATTAACAAACATGAATTGATGTAAAAGCGGAACTCAATCAAGGAATCACATACACAACATGATGAGATGACCAAATTTTTGTTAATGATAAAATATTACAAAAGAAAATAAAATGAATATTCATGGGTTCAAGCTCCTGGAATTTATCAACCGACATAATCCATTCACACACTCATGAAAGGGAAGGGGTGAGAAAAGAGGCAACCACACTCAAATCATCACAAGATCCGAGTTATGCATGAAATCATGTGGATTATCATTCCTTTGATTTGTATTTGATCATACCAGTATAAAAAATTATGAATTTAAAAATTAAGAACAATTGAATAAAATCCTGGAAATTCAATTACCTTATGAAAATTACAAGCATGGAACTCGGGATTATAACAAAGGACACCCCAAATTGATCACTAAGAGGTTTAGAAGTACATGAAGGAGAAGGGAACTAAAATGGATAAAGTGATATCTCAAATTATAATAACCTTCAGCCCTAGTCATTACACATGATAGAATGAATTATATGAGTGATTTTATGGACAAAACATCATACTTTCCACAAAAGAGGTCAAATTCCTAAGGGACTAGGTCACTATTGAGGACTAACTTTTTAATCCTTCTTTATCCAGATTGTTGACAAACCAAAATGCATTAAACTGTAATGAAATTAGTTATAACAGTGTGCCTTTGAATTATATGTCCTTGTGAGGAGAAATTATCACAATTAGATTTCCAAGGGCACAGTTGTTGCCCAAATATAGAAGCGTGGTCTAATATGGACCGCCCATAAATTCTTCACATTATGTTCCTATTCTTTGGCCACCAAATTGATGAATTAGGGTCCATAATATTATAGATAAATATAGACCACATATTTTTTCATTCATAAACCCATTTTTAGCATAATTGGATGCAAAAATTATCCATTGTACATACAATTGTCCACATGCATGCTTGGGCTCTTGTGCAGTTTAGCCCATTTTGCATGAATTCCATCACGAGCTATCCAAATCACCTCCTCCTACAATGTAAAAATCAAAATAAGTAAAATTACCCTTTTAAAAAATGATAAAAATTAATTCTCTGAATAAAAAACTATGCTAAATTTATTATTATATTTGGAATTTTCATTACAAAACCAATTTAAAATAGCGGTATAAGGGTGGAATTGAATAATGAATCACTATGCAATCAGGTTTCATTATTTATATTTCCTATAATTTATTTTTCATGATTATTTGGTTTCCCACTATGATTATTATTTATAACATAATGATTTTTAGTTTTAGTCAATGTAGGGAACTAGATGTAAATGGGTTAATGTTGAATGTCATAGACAACGTGTTAATGAGAATCAGAATGGGGTGATGATTAGAGTGAATGATATTAAAATTATTCATAATAATATATCAAAATATAAGATTAATAAATTAATCCTCAACAAACTCACAAACACACTAATGAAGAGAATTATAGAGTTAACCATGATCTTGCGTGGTAGAGACCATGAAGGAAAGAATATTAAGTTTCTTATATATTGAGAATATTGAAAGAAGAACCAAATTGATTGTCTCAAAGGAATGAGATGATTTTTTGAGTGTGGGAAAGGTCACAAAGAAATTAATTGTTTGGTAAAAATTAAAATTTTGATTAACACAATAGATGAGAATAATGGTTTCTCTGTGGAGTCATCAATTATTGAATGTTATAAATATGAAAAGTATGAGCATTAAGCAAAATGATGTCCAAGGGTGGAATGTTGTAAAGAGAATCAGAAAGGTGGTATGAATAATGGTTATACTACTGGTGACCAAGAGACCAAGAATTACATATAAATGGTATGAGATGTTATAATAGTATGTTTTATGTTAAACATAATAATCATGATTAAATTGAGATTGATGAATGTTAATATATGATTTATATTTAATATTAAAGGAAATAAGTTTTAAAAACTAAGATGATGAATCCTAGTTAATGATTTAATAATAAAGTGGAATGATTGGAGTGTTTGTGTATAAGAATTCAATAATTATGTTATATGAATCATGAAATAGATAAGTATTGTTATATAAAAGTTTTTTATTAGGGATTTTCAAAAATATATTGACTGGTATCGATGACATAAAAAATGGATTTAATGGGAATATTGTATTCTATGGAAAACACATGATTAAGGTAAGATAACACTTAATATGTTCATGATGTTTCATGTAATGAGGAAGAAAGTATTTTTTCATTGAGTTTCTATGATAATTCTGGTAATTACCATGATTCAAAACAGTATATGATCAAGGTATTCACATATTTGCTATTATACCATTGATAGTTAATTATTTATATTTAGGGGATTAATGTTAAGTTTATTTTGGGAAATTTAGTGACCTTATTTCTAAATCTGTTGATTTTAATTTTGGAAAAACTTGGAAGAGCCTAATAGTTAACAATTCATTAAATGGATTAATTATAATTTTGGATGTTATTGGATAACCTATGATAGCAATTATGTTTTTATAATAAATAGAGAAAAAAGTAATGTATTATCATAATTTTATGGATATTATGACTCACAATTGCTATATGAAAAACTTCATCATCATTTCATAATGAAAGAGATGATTTGGAAATTTATCGAAGCACAACCAACTGTTGAGATTGTTCTTATGAACTATAATGCAATCAAGTAAGTATATATTCTCATGAAAATTACCCAAATCTATAAAAAGAATATTATAATAGAATATTTTCATATTACCATAATTTTTGATGATATCAATGACCCTTTTCACACATCTTTGGTTTATGGTTTTTTGGTTTTTGATTTCCACATAATAATTCACTTTCTAGTGATCAATGATATCTACCATAATCCATCATTATTTGGACATTATGATTTTCTTCCATGTCTAAATCTTAAATTCTCACACATTTTCTCATATTTTTAAACATATTATGAGTTATGCTAGATGACGTTCCCACATCCCTTTATCTCTTTTCAAGAGGATGTTTTATTAACTATTTTTATAATGTGGGTTTCCCACAAAGGGATTTTCAAATTCTAAAACCTTTTTTTACTGAGATCAAGTTCAAATTGAGAGGTCACAATTTATTTATTGGGGTAGAATTTAAACCCCCTATATTTTGTTAATTATATATATATTTCAAATAAATTTAGTCTTTTTGATATTTTTCATCACAAGAAACACCAATTTTATCCTCCATTACACACAACTTAGATTTTAAATGAAACACGACATACTATTAAAATATTATAATTTAATATGATAGTTATCACCAAGTAATTAGAATGGAAGGTATGAATAATATTAACTAAATTATGAAAATACTTAGATTATACATTTATATAAAGGGAATTCACTGGTGACCAATTAATTAGAAATGAAAATAAAATCTATTTTAAAGTAAGGGAAATATTTTTCTAAAAAAATATTTTATGCACACAAACACATTTTACCTCAATAAATCAAAAAAATAAATTTTTAGTTAATTATTTTAGTTAAATTTATATACTATATATTCAATATAATTTTTAACATTCATGTTATATGTTTTATAGGCATAAGATAATAATAAATCCAATTTTTCACTAAAAAACTATATTTTTCTAAAAATGTCGTTTAGTCACATTACACACAATTATTTTAAAAATAAAATTTTAACAAATTTATAATATTTATTTTAATAAGTAATATTAATTTTTAAAATATAAATTTAAAAATAATCTTATGGTGAATTTCTGATATTCTTATGAAAAGATTAATTTTTTTTTGATGAATAGTGAAAAATGTTGGTGTTTATTGAGAAATATCATTAATTTTTAATGATTTTAAATGCTTACATATTATTTTAAGATGGTTTTAAAATTAAAATTAGTTCAATTATATATCTATTAATCCAATTTAGTTCATTTTAATCTTATTCATTTTGAATTTTTATATATATATTTTTAACATCTGAACATTTTCTCTTTGGAAAACCTATGTCTTGTCGCGTCTGCGGGTTTAATTTTAAATTAAATTATGCCAATTATGTGATTTTAATATAAAAAATATTAAATATTTTGAATAATAATAATAAATATTATCTAATAAGTTCAAATTATGTTTTAACCATAATGAATAGTGAAAATAATAAAAATTAATTACCGAGATTAACTTTAAAATGGGTTAACCTGGGACTTAAAATAAAAATATAAGGTTAAAAATTAATCAAAAAAATTATAATTACTATTTTATGGTCATTTTTATACATTATATCTTATATAGTTTAAAAATGGTCCATTTTGGATCCTTGTGGCCTGAGAAAAATGTGGGTTGAATTATTTCTTTTCAAATATTCCAATTGTGTCCACTCTCCCAATTATAAAATGCCACCCCTATCCTCTCCTATCCAAACTTCAAAAAAATATTGTTTCATACAATAAAATATCAATAAATTACCTAATTTACTCCCCTTATCTTATAATACTTTTTTAATCATAAATCCAACAAATGAAGGCTTTTGGTGCAAACCAAAAGAAGATTTTCGAAGAAGATTTAACATCCCCAACTGAGGGTTTTATTTTATTTCTTCATCCACATCTTTAATTTATTATTAAAACATGATGATATAATAATCATATCATCTTCTATATACTATGATTTTTTATGTTAATGGAATAACCTATAACCATATCCTCCGCCCATAAATGAGAAATGAATCCATTGATCATGTTTACGATGGACTACCACTTCACGAACCGACGTAATTGTTTTTATAACCGATTCTCACAGATGGATATAATTAAGTATATAAACTTTATATATTATATTTATGATTTTATTATACTTTTTTAATTATTATATCCCATATACCATCTTACTTTCTAATATGTGTTATAAGGCGGTCTATCACATTACGAAGCGATGCGATTCATTTATTCTTTACATAGAATGAAATAAATGTGATTTTATTAAAAATATGTAATATATATGAAATAAAAATTATTTTTTAATGGTAATATATTTTTTACCTTTCTTTCTTTCAAACCATCATTAAAATAGAAATAGCTTTCATGTGTACGTATGAACTAATATCTCTGTGAATTGTGTATTTCATTTTCTATATCTATATTTTATTTATTACTCTAAATAATTATATAATTAAGATATATGATTTTAAAATAATCTTTAATATTATATAGATTATATAACCATGATCCAAATAGTAGGACCAAAAATAACAAATCAAAACATGAATGAAAAAACAAAGCAGTTATTGCCCAAAACAGGACTTTCACATGGAATTGTTAATAAATAGGTAATAAAGGGTCATAAGTAAATAATATATGGTATTATATACTTAATTATTGTAATTTAATATATTTTTAATAAAATTATATTTATAATATAGGAGGTTTTAATGTGAATGAAGGAATTCTAAAACTTAAGGTAAGGGATTTTAATCTCACTTTTTACTTCTGTGAGACAAATCCCACATTCATCACCTATTTATTTTATGTGGTGTTTAAAATTACCATGAATATATTTTATGATGATTATAATTAAATTTTATGGTATATAAATATCCATTTTATGATCTCTCTTTCACAAGGTTTACAGTTCAAAGGATTTCAAAGCGGTAAGGGAATTTTTTGTCACAAATTGCATTCTTTGGGAAATAAGTTTTTTTAGGAAACTATCTTCTTCCATGAGATGTATATACTTCCCATTTGAAATATTATACCCTTAATATCATTGTTTTCAAGATATTAAATGTGTTATTTTATGTTATACTTTAATGGGTCCAATTATTCAAAATATACCAAAGTGGTAATGATTTGATGTTATTTTCTCATTGTCTATAGGGATCATTTATGATTATGATTTAAATGAAGAAATATTATAATATATTTCACAAGAAAATTATTAATTTTATTATCCTATGGTTATTATTTGAGAATAATTGTTTTCAATTAATTTTACTACCTTTATGTAATGAAGATTTAAATATTTTTTTTTAAGAAAAATCATCTTTATTTCTCTCTTCGGTCAGAAATACTTTTTTCTTAAAAAATCATGTTTTCTAATTTTTTTTTCAAATAATGTTTTAAAATTATAAAAATTATTTATTAAAGGTATTTTTACTAAAGTTTTATCTTTTTATAAAATTATTTTATTGGAATCTTCATGTATTTTTCTAAATAAAACATTTTTGGCTTTTACCAAAAATGTGAAAGAAATATTTTTTTAATGTATATGACATGAATGGTATCTTACACCATTATGACCAACTCATTATTACTAAAGATTCCATTATAAGTTTCAACGAAATGTTATTTTCTTCAAGAAATATTTAAAATAATATTTCAAGATTAATTTAAAATTTAACAAGGTTATTTTAAATGAAAATTATTTTTTAATGTGGTTTATGTCATAAAAAGTTGTTTATAAAGTGGGAAGGCTATTTTCCATAAGAAATGTTCAATGCGATCTTTCAAAATCATTTTCTATCTAAGATGGCATCAGTTGATGTTACTTATGATTTATTTGAGTTATGATTCAAGGATACCACTATTATTCTTTATATGGTTATTTTATGATGACAAGAAGTTTATGACACACATTTTTCTTCCGCATGTTATAAAATGAAAAAATGATCACGGAATCCACTTTTTTCACATAATTTATGCTTGGATGAAATGATTATGAAATGTATTTCTTTTACATAGGTTATGTTATGATAAAATACTTATAAAAACCATTTCATTTCATGGTTTCTGATGTAAATAATGTTTTATGATCTTATGGAACATGTATATAAGATTTTTATTATGTGACGAGTGGGACATATATCTACCTCCAATGGATTGGATAAATATTGATATATCTTGAGATAAATAGGATTTGAATGGGGAGTTAACCCATTTAAATAAGGGAATCTATCCACTATGACAGTCTTGGGAGTGAACCTTGACTATTACGATGGTTTGGTGTGTGAAGCCATTCTACTATGATAGTATTGGTAGTGATCCTTGAACTAGTAAGGAAATTATTTTTTATAGTTATGTGTATACCAAAAATCTATGGCTTATACCAATTTTATCTTATCACTGTTTATGTTCTTTAATTCCATTATAATTCATATCTTATGAACTTCCAAGACTTATACCATGACTCATGTTTATGATCTATGATATATAGGGTAAGTTTTTCAAATGTTATTATCATATTATCATACCCTTATGCTCATGATATATTGATATCCCCTAAGTTTATATTTATTGAGCATCTGAGATCTCCCTTTATTATGTTTCTATTATAATGCATGTGTTATCTATCATCAGGACACTCAATGTAACAATCAACAAGCTGGAAAATTTCATGAAAACATTTCTATGTGATGAAAATCAATCTAGACGGTGTCACTGGGAATCATATAAGTGTCTAGAAAGGTTTATTAAGGTGGGTGGTATTGGTCTATGTAGTGTATTGGAATCCATGAATGAGAGGATTTCATGGAATATTATTGAAGGAAATTCATTATGGGTGAAATTTGTAAGAGGCAAGAATAGCGAGGGATTAAGGGATTGGGTCAGTTGAACTTGGAGACTATTGAGCCGTTAGTGGTGCATGAAGGATCATATAGGAGAGTTTCAAGGAAAAAATTTAATTGGTTTTGGTATGCGAAGATATTAATCTATGGAAGATGAACTAGTTAGGAGAAACACTATTCATTATAGGGTGCTTAGTTCTGAACATTTCATTCAAATAGGTGAGCATGTATCCAGCCGTTCTTAGTTCCATCTATAATCAAGACTAGAAGGAAATTTTCAAGAGTATTAGGTTGGTTGATGAACTAGACAGATGCATTTTTTTGGGCTTGAATTTAGGTATCCTTAGTGGCCAAAACATCAGAAATATGGTTCATGATAGAATAAGGAAATATGAATGGGAAACAAAAAATTTGTATAATGAGATACCAAACAAGATAAACTTTATGGTCTAGTGATTGAGGAATCAAAAATTATGATGGATGATAATATATAGAAGAAGTGTGTAGTCTTGTCTTTACGATGCTAGTGTTGTGCAACGCCACAATCAAAATCTATGTGACACTTATTTTTTTAAGGTGAATGGGTGAAGGTGATATGGGATTTCAAGGGATAGGGTATAAATATTAATAGTGGAGGGGATTCAATGAAATATGTTCTAGATTCATGGTTTCAGGGAGCTGTGAAACAAGGGATGGGGGTTAAGTTCTATGGTATAGATTTGATGGCTATGTGTTGGAATTTTTGTAAAGCTAGAAAAAATGAATGAGTTGAAAAATGAAATCCTCCTTATTTTTTAGGTCTGAGTGAAGATGATTCTGATGGAGATGGGGGAAATTATCAAAGGTTGGATGCATTCTGCAATTCTTATAAGGCTTATTACAAGCCCTTTCATGAATATGGAAGCTAGATAATGTAATAAAGGTTTATGGGTTAGATGGAAGCCTCCAAATATGGAGATAAAATTGAATATGGATGACTTGTGTATTGCTGTGAAGATGATAATGGTGGGAAAGTGATAAAAAAAAGAGATTAGTGATTTTGGGCATCAGTTCCTTTTAGGGGCCAAGTAATTCCATTGGATCATTGGTTAGATCCATGGCCACCAGTCTAATTCTAAGTGAGATTTAAAATATATAAATATTCAAGGATGAATTATATTTAGATTTTTCGGTTTGGTTAATTCAAAAGAATGATAATACCTCATGGGAGTTGGATTACATAGTTTAGAACTGCAAAATAAATGTTGTTCAAAGTATTCATGTTGGTCATAACCAGATGGAATGGATTTTTTTTACAAATTAAATAGTCAGGAAATGGATTCCAGGATATTTATTTATTTTATACACCAGTTTGGGATCCATTCCTAATGATTGTAATATAATTATTAAGGGTGATTCCCATGGTCTTCATCATTTCTTACCCATATGATTCGAAACACCTTCTATATGCTTGTATGTATTATCTTCAATAAAATGTTTTTTTAGTTTGTGCAAAGACAAATCACCTCATTAAAGTAATTTGGAGGAATCATAAATTCAAATAATCTGCATGGGAACATGAGTATGTGATAAAAAAAATGATATCCACATTCTTTTGTACTTATATAATTGAATTCCAAGGGTGAAATTAAATTTAAGGGGGTGAAATGAAATACCCCTATATTTTATGATATATGTCAATTCAAAAATACCATAATATAGAATCCATTATAACATAGAATTTAAATAGGAAGAGTTAATATGAATAATATGTTTTTAAAAAAATTAAAAAGAAACTATTTATAAGGTTTTAGATTAAAAAATATAGATAAATAAGTACTCAGTTTTTTGCAGTCATTATATTATTTAAAAATTAAATTTTCCAAAAATAAGGGTTTTATTGATTTTGAGAAAAAATAAAATATTTAAATTCTCCAAGTTTTATAAATTTTATTTTAAAAAAGGAACTTCATTTTTTTCTCTTAGAGTTAATTTTTCATAATTTTCATAAAAGATTGAATTTTTTCAAGGAATTGTAGAAAATAATCATTTCTATTGAAAACAATTTTTTGTTAACATAATTTAAATCTTTCTTTTTTTAAATGATTTAAAGTCAAAATTAGTTCATTTATACTATTAATAATCCAATTACTTTCATTAGAAATAATTTTTTGTTGTATTATGGTATAAAAACCTATAATACTTAAGAAAAAAAAAATTTGGAAGGTAACTTTTCATCATGTTTTATGTGTTTAATTTTCAATTAAATTCTTACGCTTTTGAATTTAATCTTTAAAAATGGATTCTATATTTTGAACTAGGGGGATAATTTTTAATAAATAGTTCTTTTTTATTTTTAGTCACTGTAAAGAAAAACATTTTTAAATAATTGTCACCTTGATGAAGGTAAAATGGGTAAAATAGGGTTAACACATTTTGATAAGGCTTGAAAATTTCTATAAAACATGTATTTATCATATTATAAGAGTGTATTTGGTTTATTAAAATCCATGTTTTTAAAAAATATGGAAACTTTCAACCATTTTTATTTGATAATGACCACTATATTAATTTATAAAAATAATTAACAAAAGATATCACAATCTTGAATTTAATATCTCTAATATTATTTAATAAGTTTAAAAAGGATATGTTTGGTTATAAATGTTTATATGAAAGATATATTAAATTTTTCATCATTGTAATTTTTTTTATTTTTAGTGACTGAATATTTACCTTAAATTCTTATGCAACGCTAATACCAAATTGGTTCAATTGTTAGAAAAATAAATTAAATGATTTAAAAAATTAAAAAATTCAATAAAATTTGGATGTATTATTATGTTATAGGAATTATATATATATATATAACATATTAAGGTTATGTTTAAGGATTATATTCTAATTACAAAACTATCTTTATTAATTTAAAGCCAAAGTAAATGAATATTTCAAAAATGACATTAATTATATTTTACAATAAACAATACATTAGTATATGATTTAAAATTCACTAAAATAATATATTTAGATAGTTTAATGTAATATGGATGAAAATATCAACTATGGTCCATTTATGGATCCCTTCTATTTAAATAATTGTAAGAGTTCCTCTCCCCTTACTTATAAAAGGGAACCTCTTATCCTCTTTTCATCTCTCATTTTAACCCCTATATATTAGTAAGTCCCAAAAATGATAATTTACATGATTTCATCATAACACCAATGAGCTTCTATTATTTAAAATATATCATCCATTCAATTATTAATTTGTAAGAAAAAAGAGGTTTCTCAATGAAAAGGTATAACTCGTAATTGATATTTTTTAATTTTATTTCTTCCTTTACCACCTCTAAATACATTGTATTAAATATAAAATATTCATTTATGTATAATAAATATTAATAATTTTTATTATGAATATGTAACAAACAAGATCAACCTTCTTTCTATCGTATAAAAAATAAAAACATCAGTCGTGCGTAAGTACGACTTACCGTCTCCCTATAGCGATGTAATTAGTTTTTCATAATTTCTATACATGGATGGTTATAATGATGGATTTAATAAATATATATATTATTTATGATATTATCCTGATTCTGTAAAGGAGAATTTTTATTTACCAGTATTTTGTTCCATCTTTCAAAAAATGGAAATAGTGTTCTTGCATACATATAACCTACCATATCCATGAATAATGTTATTAATTTTTCTATATCTACTATATATATATATATATAAATTGAATATATATGATATTTTTATCATGGTTAACATTCCAGATATGATGGAACCATGATCAATGTATAAGGACTGGAACTACATAACCGAAATATCCATAAAAAATGAAACTATCAACACCAGGAAACAATTATTTAAAAAAAATATATTAAAATATGGTTATTGAAATATTTATTGGATAATATAAGATATTATTAGAATTTAAATGATTATTTTATAGAGTTATAAAAAAATTTAATTTATTATATTGGATATTATAGCACTTTAGAAGCAAGTATAATGTGAGGTAAGAGATTTCCATCTCACATTTATTTCTATGAGACACATGGAATATTATCCACTTGTTTTTTATGTGGTGTAAATAATTCCCATAAATGTATTTTAAAATTATTATCATTAAAATTATATGGATATTTATCTCTATATAAGGTTCTATCTTTCATGAGGTTTTTATCTGAAGGTGACCAAAGCGGTAATTGTTTTATATTACAATCTTATTGTCTATAAGGATGATTTACGATTAGTTTTATGATGTTAAAATTTTATATCTTATCTCCTAATAATCACATTAATTTTATTATTATCTAGTTATTCATGTAGTTTTCAACTAATATTAATATTTTTATCTCTTTCCCACTTAAAATTATTAAGATAATATTGTTAAGAAAAATAAAATGTATATCCACTTTATATAGGAATACTTTTATTAAATTTCAGTGTTTTCAATAAAATATTTTAAATAAGGTTTTTATATTCCCTTATTAATGTTTAAATTGAATTTTACTGATGATTTATTCTTTAAAAATTGGTTTTAATGGAATGTTCTTCTCATTTTTCAAATGATGTAATGTTTTTCCACCTAAAATGTGAAAGAGATCATTGTTTTAACATGAATCAAATGATAAAAATTTCATTATTCTTAATCACTCAATGATTCAAAGCTTTCATTACATGTTTCCAATGTAATTTTAAATTAAAATATTTTATTTAATATTTAATATTTTTTTGATTTTAAATAAGAGATATCAAAGTGAAAATGATATTTTCATCAAGAAACTTTCCATGTGATATTTTAAAGACAATTTTCATCTAACTTTATGTATTTTGATGATACATAAGACTTTCTATTGATACAATCTAATGATACCATACTTATTATTTATCTTTATGGTTTATGATTATTATGAATATATTTTTATGAAACCTGTTTCATTTCAATGGGATATGATATGATGAATGTTTCATGATCTTATGGCACACATATATATGATTTTACTTATGTGAATGGTGGACTAGAATTATATAGATATCTAATGAATTGGGTAAATATATATATATCATGATATAATAAGGGAAATAATGGGGTTTGAAAACAGATCAGTAAGGGACCTTGTCCACTATAATTGTCTTTGGAGTGAACCTTGACCTAGAATATGATGGAATGGGGAGTGAACCCAATCCACTAGGATTTTCTTTTTTAGTTCTATTGAAAACAACAATTATTTTATTTTATAATGTGTATAAAAACTTATGCATTATGCCAATGTTATTCTCTCATTGATCATGTTCATGGATTATTTTATAAATCATGTATTTTTACCTACCAAACATAATGCAATTAATCAAGATTATGGTCTATGATATGTGTGGTATGCTATTCTAATGTTAATCTCACATTATCATACAATTATTCTCATGTATTTGTTATGTGATCATTGATATATATCTTTTTTACCTTTACTAATCATATGAGTACACCTTTTCTTATATTTACCTTCCCAAGATATGAAAAATGATTTTAAGTATGATTTTTCAAAGAATAATACTAGTTATGGATAAATATACGGGAGATGATGTTGTTCTATTTTGAACAAGTTGTTTATATATCTATGTTCCCAAAGAAACAAGATCTATATGATTCTAGATTGTTTAATAATTTAATTTGTTAAATATTCACCTAATAAGATTTAATTTCTATATATGAAATGTATGGGTCAGTATAGTTGGTATCAAAGAAAAGTTTTGCTACCATTGGAAACTAGGACGAGAAACATTTAGTGAGAACCCTTAGGATAATCGTATGGTTAGGATATTACCTTAGGTTATGGTAAAGGAAGGAGTGTGGTTTCTCTAGAATAACATCCCTTCCAAAATAATATAAGGTTTAGTGGGTTTTGTAGAGAAGAATATAGGTGTAATAACACTGATAAGTGTTGGTTGAGTATATCTTGACTATTATTTTGGTTCATAGTGACTATTCCCTTATCATGCACCCTATTTGATACTATGATGGGATATTCTTGGATTTAATCAAATTTTATTTATAAACCATTATGAAGGATTTGAATAGGTGATAACAATTAATGAACTCTGTTGAAACTATGTTTCTATTGATTGAGAAGAAGGTTTCTTGATTTAGACATCCAATAAATGATGTTTCATGACTTATCACTCTGAATAATAATGCTTTATTTTCATGATAAAAATTTCTATTTTAACATGGGATTAATGATACATCAATGACGTTTAGGTGGTGATAGGTAGGCTAAAATATTAAGGTATCTTATTTGAACACAGTTATATTAATTTCCTTATATCATAAGAAGTAACTATGAATTTCAATTCCTATCCTCAATAATTATATATTTAATTATTTTTGAAAACCCCTAGTGGTGTGATCATCCCATATAAAACCTATGATTCTACTCCAATTAATGTTTGTGGGAATTTTCTTCTTAAAAATATTATTATTATTCCTCTAGTTAAATTTCATTTTATCTTAGGCATGGATTGGTTTTCTTCACACAAGGAAAACATTAATTGATGGGGAAGGGAAGTCACATTTGATATTCTAAAAAACCTATGATAGTCTATCTGTGAAATTATAAATATGAAATTATAAGGGAAATTAAATCTATTATATGGGTCATGATTCCTATTGCAAAGGGGTGCTTATCTCATATGGTGTGGGGAGAATGTAAAAATCTATTATATTCATGTTATATGAGAATTTTTTGATGTTTTTCTTGATGAGGTTACTAGACTTCCAATGAATCATGAGTTTGTGTTTTTAATATAACTCAGACATGGTTATACACCTATTTCAAAGATTACATATAGAATGCAACCTATTGAGTTTCATGAATTAAAGGAGAAACTCTGGAATAATATTAATAAGGGATTCATTCATCCAAGTGAATCACCGTGGGGTGAACCTATTTTTTCTATTATATTGAAATATAGATCAATGCGACTCTTCATTGACTATCAGAAACATAACTACTAGAAAAATACCCTATACCAACTGTTTGGAATAGTTGGTATAGGACTCCAAACCGTTAGTATAGCTTATACCAATGGTTTGGAGGACCGTGGCCAAGTAAGCTGTGAGGATATGTATATACGAATGGTAAACTGTTGGTATAGACATATACCAATGGTTTATACCTATACCAATGGTTTTGAAAAACGTTGGTGTAAGTAATATGAATATCTATACCAACAGTTCCTTAAAACCATTGGTATATGTATTTCAAAAAAAACATTCGATGGGATTTGATCCCAGTACCTCTAGTTTATGATTGAACAACCTAACCACTAACCTAACATGATATTTTTGAACATAATTTCATAAATATATATATATATATATGTATTGTCATAAATATTTTAAATTTTTATTTATTTAATGTTCTCCGTAAGAAGATTCCATTAAAAATATATGTACCTATATAAACGGATCTCAAAACTGTTGGGATAGACCTATACCAATGGTTTTGAGAATCGGTGGTATAGGTCCTTTGATATTGGGACCTATAACAACGTTTTGGCCAAAACCATTGTTATAGGTCTATATAAGTGACCTATACCAACAGTTTTGGACAAACTGTTGGTACATGTCAAAATTAATGAACTATACCAACAGTTTGGCCAAATTGTTGGTATAAGTCATATTTCTAGTAGTGCATGACAAGAGCATAATCACAAATAATTATTATCTCCTTGTATTGAAAATTTGTTCAATAAATGATGAGGAGACCAATGTTTTTCCAAGATTTATCTTTAATAAAGATACTATCAGTTGTATTTGAAAAGTGAAGTAATTACTAGGGAATCCTTCTATGTGATTTATGGACAATATGTATTTTAGTGATGCTATTTGGTCATACCAAAATCCCTTATATCTTCAAGTATTCATGGAATAGAGTCTTTAGTGATTACCTTGTTAAGTTTGTAGTAGTATTTTTAGACACTATTTTTATATATTTCAAGATAAAAGTAGAGTGTGATTGTCACATGCGGATTATACTGAAGATCCTATGAAAGGACTAGTTGTATGTAATATTTAACATGCTTCAATTTTACCTAAACTTTCAGGTTTTTTTCATAAACTCTCAAATTAGGGTATATAAATGGATCCATAATAGATTAATGTTATTTAATGTCATTTTAGACCAACCATTATGACTAAGATCCATAGTTTTCTTAGTTTGGATGGATATTATCAATGTTTTATTGGAAATTTTCCATGGCTATAAAATGCACTCAGCAAATAAACTTGGATGGGATTCAATTTAATTCAAATAGATAAATTTGAGGAATATTTCAGGGAACTAATGAGATGGTTAGTCAGTTCACCTAGGATTACACTACCCTACCATAGAGGAGGGTTTGTGATTTATAGTGATACATCGAAGAAGGTATTGTGATTCATCCTCATACAGAATGATATAGTGACAGCTTATGGAACACATAAATTAATGTTTTAGGATAAAAATTACCAAAATCATGATTTGGAGTTAGTTGAGGTAATTTTTCATTAAAGATGTGGAATAATTATCATTATGGATAACTGTGTTATATATATACCAATCATAAAAGATTAAATTATATATTTACTTAGGAAGAGTTGAATATTTTATAGATAATATTGTTGGAGTTGATTAAATAATATAATTACTTGACAAATTACCACCCTAGGAAAGAGAATATGGTGGTATATGATTCAACTCAAAAGGATTATGTAATATTATCTATGATGCGGATTACACTAGATCTAATAGTTTTGGATTTACAAAGATGGATTTGTAAATCATGAATAAAGGGTAAAATCCCTATCTTTATGAAATGAGTGTTCAAGTATCTATCCAAGTAAGGATTAAAGAGGCACAAAAGGATAACGTAGATCTACAAAAGAATGTTATAAATGTTCCTCAGTTCATACTTTATTGTGATGCAATGACAAGGTTTAAGAACTGTGTATGTATCTCATAAACACCCAACATGAAGAAGGTGTTATTGGATGAAGCTCATAGTTCATTATTCTCAATAAATCTAGGATGTAATAAAATGTATAAATATCTAAAAGTGTATTTATGGTGGGAACAAATAAAGAAATATGTTTCATAGAATGTATCTTGGTGTTTGGTATGTCATCTAATTAATGATAAGAGTTTTAAGTATAAAGAGATGTTATAAACATTATCCATACAAATATCTAAATGGGAAAACACCACCACGCATTTCATTTTCGGACTCCCCATGACATCTAAAGGTCATATTTCTATTGGGGTTGTAGTTTATTTCCTTATTAATTTAGAACAATTAATTCCCATTAGAAAAAATTTCTCTCTTGATCATCTTTCTAGGATATACATTAATTAAGAGGTAAGGTAACATGGAGTATCACGTTCTATTTTATCTATTTAGGATCTGAGTATTTCCTCAATGTTATGGTGATGTAATTAGTAGGAATTGTATTCTTATTTGTATTTCACTATTTATCATCATCCTCATATAGATGTCCAGTATGAGAGAACCATTCAAACCCTAGAGTATATTCTGAATTTTTCGTTTATGATTTCAAAGGTGGTTGGGATCAATACATTTCTATAGTCAAGTTTTCCTATAATAAAAAATTTTACTTGAGCATTTAGATAGCTCCTTATTAATACCTATAATCTAAAGAAGTGTATAAATACAATATTTTGGGATTATTTTGGAGAAATAAATCTATTGAGACTTGATATAGATGAGGAAATGGACGAGAAATTCAAAGGCATTCAATAGTATATAAGGGTATCTCAGAGTTGAAAAAAAGTTATACTAATAATCGTTATCCAAATATAGAATTTAAAGATAGTGATAAGTAATTCCTATGAATTTATATGTGAAAAAATGTTAAGATATTTTGAAATAATTGAAATATGATCCCAAGGTATATTTTCTCCCTCAATATTCTAGATTGATTAGGGATAATAGCTTATCTCTTGGAACTTACACTGAACCTATCTCATGTTCATGATGTATTCCATCTATCACCCACGAGAAAGTGCATACCTGATATATCATAAGTACTGCACTTAGATATTTCACCTCTAGATCATAATCATTCCTTTGAACGGAAACCATTAAAAATCTTATATTTTTTGTGATAATGTGCAACTGAATAAGACTACTCACTTGGATAATGTTATTTGGAGGAATTAAAGATTCGAAGACAATATTTTGGAACCCAATGGTATGATAAAAAAGTGATATCTTTATTTTTATTATTATTTTAATGGAATTTTAAGGGATAAATCCATTTTATAGGGGGATAGAACATAACACATTGAGATTTTATGATATATTTCACTTGAAATAAATTTAATTTATTCGATAACTTGAAAAACACATAACCTTGATTCTAAATTAATTATAATATAGTATACATTCATAAAATAGACATTAAATTAGTATAGAAAAATAATGTTAACCACTATTTTATGAAAAATTAAAATTAAAATATGTATAAATACTTTAGATAAAAAAATATTGGTAAATAAGCACTCATTTTTTAGTAAAGCCTTTATATGCATTAAATATACATTTTTCTAAAAAAATGGGGTTAATTGATTTTTTTTAGAAAATAATATAATTAGTATATAATAATTTAAAAATTATTATTTTAGAAAAGTAACATAATTTGTTTTATTATATTAGAGATAATTTGTATCAATTTTATAAAAAAATTGATTTTTTGACGAATAGTAAAAAAATGATTGTCATTAAAATCCAAATTTTTTAAATAATTTAAAAAAGTCCATTCATTTAAAATGTTTTTAAAAGTATTATTATTTCATTTATATTATTACGAATCCAATTTAGGTTACTATAATTAATTTTATGTATTGTTTTTTTAAAAATATTTTATACTTCAGAAATGTTTTTTCCAAAGAAATACTTTTCATCATGTTTTGTGGGTTTAATTTTAAATTAAATTATTATAATTAAGAATTTTATCACGAAAAATATATTCGATATTTTAAATTAAATAACTATACTAATGAATTTAATTTCAACATAAATGAATACTTCCTAAAATGATATTAATAAATTTTTATAATATTTTTTTTAAATTATTTAGAACTTCTAAAACACTTATATTTGGATAAGTGAATGGTATATTCTTGATAATATAATACATGATCCATTTATGTCTCACTTTTAAATTTATGGTATCTTTATTTACCCTTAATGAGTATACAACATTAAAATTTCAGTAATTGTAAAAAGGATTAGTAGGGGTTAAATTAATAGATAAGGGTTAAAAAATAAATCAAATTTATCTAAATATTATAAGATGATAGGATTTCTAATAATCATCATACTATCATGTAAACAAATAAAATTTGAGTCACTTTATTAAGAAAATATTTATATTAATTTATTACTTTCAGTAATTCCAGAGTGCTCCTCCCATAACTTATAAAAGGGAACATATTTCCCTCTATTACTCACACATTTTGAGGCTTCTAGCTTAGGATATCATTGAGGTAATACCATAATAGCTTTATTCACAATATCCTATGGCTTTCAAGCATTTTAAAATACCACCCCTTCAAGGTTTATAGTGTAATCCAAAATATATTTCTCAATGAAGAGGGATAACTCTTAATAGAAAATTTGCATTTATATTTCTTCTCATTCCCCTTATAAATTCATGATATTAAATTTAATATAATTAATTTAGTATAGTAAATATACTAATTTTTTTTGATGATTTAAAAAGAATTATCCACCTTCTTTCCATCCTATGAAAAGTGAAAACATCACTCGTGTGTATGTATGACATGTCATCTTTAGGTAGTGGTGTAATTTTGTTTCATCACCAATTATGTTAGATGGTTATAATGATGGATTTAATACATATATATTTTATTTATTATATTATTATGATTATATAATTGTGAATTTTTATTTACCTTTATATCATCTCATCTTTTGAAAAATAGAAACAATGATCATGCGTATATACGACCTACCGTCTCTATGAACACTATAATTAATTTTTATTTATATAAAATTTATAAATAAATATAAATAAATATAATTATTATTTATGATATTTATATCATAGTTAAAATTATATTTCTAATTTATCCATGATAAATATACATGTAATGAAAGCACTGAACCAAAAAAACCATGAGAAACGAAACAAATAACACCTCAACAACGACGATTTTAATAAATAATTATTAAAAAAGGTGTTCAAATGTTATAGATGGATAAGATTTGATATTTTAAGTATTTAAATGATTATTTCATATAATTATAGTAAATTTAATGTTATTATTTAATAGTTTAGATATATTTCTATGCAACTGAAACTTGAGGAAAGATGTTTTTGTCTCACTTTTATTTCTGTGAGACACATGCCATATTCACTAATTATTTCTTTTATGTGGTGTATTTAATACCCATGAATGTATTTTATGATTATTATCATGAATATTTTGGGTATATTCCAATACATATAAGTTTCTCAATTTCATGAGGTTTTGATTTTAATGTTACCAAAGTTGTAAGGGACTTATGTTACAATCTCATTATTTTCTGGGATTGTTCATGATGAAGGTTTTCATGATGAAATTTTATGACCTATATCTCAAGAATCTCATGAATTTTAATATCATATATTTTTCATTTTATTTTCAATTAAAAATTCCATTTTCCTCTATTTATGACTAAAAATGACTGATAAATGTTTTTTATGGGAAATTAACATTATTTCCCTTTTGGTCTATAATCATTTTCTTCCATGTTTATAATTTTATTAAAATGTTTTAAATAAAGTTATAATATACTTCTATGAAGGTTTAATTTTATTTTTACATATGAAAGATGATTTATAAAATTGCTAAAGTGAAATATTCTTCTAATTTTCTAAATGAGTTACTTTTGTTTTTTTTACCAAAATGTGAAAGGAATATTTGTTTTAACACATATGACATGAACAAAATTGACTATTATCTTGACTGATCAATACATTAACGTTTAAATTACATGTTTCCATGGTAATTTTCAATGAAAATTTAATCTTAATTTTTTGCAATATTTTTTAAGTTTTAAATAAGTGATTCCAATGTGAAAAGAGTATTTTTCACAAGAAACATTTCGGGTTATATTTTGAATGAAATTTTCCATCTAAGATGACATATTTTGATATAATATATGATTTATTTGGTATATGATCTAATGATTTCACACCTATTATTTCTCTATATATTTTATTATTACAATGATAATATATATAAGAAATTCACTTCTTTTCCATGGGTTATTCTTTGACAAAATGTTAATATTTTTATGAAACCCATTTCATTTACTTTATTTATGATATTATAAATTTTTTATGCTATTATAGAAAACATATATATTATTTGAATTATTTTATTAATGGGAAAGGAATTATATATCACTCTAGTAAAATGGGTAGATATGGGTATCTAATGAGATAATAAGGATATGAATCAAGAGAAAAATTAGTTTTTCAAGAGAATTTATCCACTATGATAGTCTTGGGAGTGAACATTGTATAAGGATATGATTGAATGGGGAGAGAAAAAAAATCCACTATGATAGTCTTGGGAGGAATAAATAACTTTGAAAATGATTTTCTAAGATTATTTGAATGCCATAAACTTTAGTATTATTAAAATTTTATGATCTTATGGCTCATGTTTTTTGATTATTTTAGGGTTCATGTCTTATTAAATACCAAAAATTATTCCATCATTCAAGATATAATCTATGATATGTTTTTCATGATTTTTAAATGTTAATACCATATTCTAAAATACCTATTCCTATTTAACTCTTAAGTGATAATTGATAAATCACCTATTTACCCTTATTGAGAATATGAACTCACCCTTTATTATGTTTTCCTCCCTCATGATATAAATAAATATTTTAAGTATGATATGTCTATGATCGGTAATATTTGTGATAATCTAACTAGTATATGTTGTTGATCTCTTATGAACATGTTTTTATGTATCCATGACTCCAATGATAGTATAATTATATGAATATATCATGAATCATATTATTGTGTATCGAATATTCATATAATAAGATGTAATATTTATGTATGAAATGTATGGGTCACTATAGTTGGTATCAGAGTAAGGTTTAGTTAAATTTCAAAACTTGTATACGAGAAATTTAGTGAAAATTCTTATGAAAATTCTATGTATTATATATCACCCTAAGTTATGGTAGAGAAATGAGTGTTGTTTTCCTATAAAAACACATATATCTGGATATTATAGGTGGATATAGTTTTGGAACATGGACATATAGGGTTAATAAACCCAAAAATATATGGTTGATTATATCTCAACCATAATTCTTGTGCATGTTGAGTGTTCCTTTATGATGCACCTATATTGAAACTCTAGGGGGGATATGCTTGGGTTAATTCACATTTTCATTATGAACCATTATGAAGGATTTTAATAGTTGATGAACATGAACCACCAAGGTTAAAACTAATGTTAAATCTATTGATAAGAAAGTGTAATTATTTTGAAACCCAATGAATGATTTTTCATGATTGACCACACTGATTAAAGATACCTGATGTTCATTCTAACCATTTTGGTTTTAGAAATAGATTAAAGATATAAAAATGATATTTAAGTGTTGACATGAACACTAAAATATTTATGTATCTTATTTAAATTTAGTTATATGAATTCACTTATATCATGAAAAGTCTATAGGAATACTAATTTTGATCCTCAATTATTAGAAGTTTAATAAGTAGTGAAAGGAACAAATTATACGATTATCTCATCTCAAGCCCAGGATTATTTTATAATTGAAATTTTTGGAAATTTTATTTTTTAATATCTCATTATTATACCTTTAGTTAAATTTTATTTTATATTAGGAAAGTATTTACTTTCATTACATAAATCCTATATCAATTGACAAGGATGGGAAGTCAAATTTGATATTTTGAGATAATATATGACCATATATCAGTGTGATAGTATTTATGAACATCCAAGGAAAATTATATTCATTATATGAGTCTTTATTCCCATTAAAATGGTTGTTTATATCATATGGTTGGGGAGAAACTCATCAACGATGATACAACTATTATACGAGAGTTTTTTGATATTTTTTTAGAAGAGTATCATACTCTTCCTCCTAATCATGAACTTGAATATTCAATAGTACACATACACAATGCTACACCTATTTGAAATATTCAATATATAATAGAACTTCTTGTTTTATAACAATTGAAGAAGAAACTCCTTGATAATCTTGAGAAATGATTCAATCATCCATGTGCATCATAATGGTGTACACATTTTCATTTTTTAAGAATAAAGATTGATCAATGATACTATGTGTTGATTATATAGAACATAACAAGATAAAAATAAAGAATAATAATCCTCTTCCACATATTTATGATTCTCTATGTTAATTATGAAGATCACAATATTCTTCCAACCTAATAACCCAAACTTTTGAATAATATTTTGTTTTCTGAAAATATATATCTTACTTTGTCAAAATAAATAAAAATATATGTGTGTAAATGAAAAGATACCATCGGGTTTTGACCATTATATAACCATTGGTTAATATAACTATTGGAAACAATAATAATTTTTAAAATTATAATTATTTTTTAGCAATAAAAATGATAATGGATAATTAATGTAGATAGAAGAGTTGATGGCATCATCTAGCAGACTCAGGCTGTACAAAGCCCATTTTTTAGAGCTTGGGAAGGAGGTATAATCACTAGGATTTCCTATAGACTAATCCCAATACAATCTTCAACATGTTAATCTTGAAGGAAATTGCCTACGGGAGAAGTTCAAGTTAGTTGAGTTTACCACTCAAGCAATATTATCTAAGCCACCCCAAGAGTCCATCACCATCGCAACCCTTACCCTTAGGTTGTATTCATGTGTTTTATGGGGTTATTTTTCAAGTCCATAGTTACATAAAATTTAATCCCATTGTTTTAATATATTTTTTATTTCTTCACTTTTTTAATTAATAGTTTTTCTTAAAAAATGAGATAAAATTTGATAAATTGATTTTTTAGGTAAAAATTTTAGTTTTTATAAAGATATAAAATATCATATTAAAATAATTATTTATTAATAATTTTTATGATAATGAATTTTTTATTATAAAAATACTCATTTTTAATTACAAATTATAAAATAATTTTATTTTTTTGAAGTGTCGAAAATTTTACTTTGCATGTCACTATGTATTTTTTGTCCTCTATTATTTTTAATAATAAAGTATTTTTACAGTTAAAAATTAAATATATCATATCTATAAATATATTAAGGTAAAATAAATTTCATTTTATAATTCAGAACATCGATATTAGGTTATGGTGAATTAATGAGATTTTTATAAAATGTTTTTTTCAGTGAATAGTAAAATTATAGTTTTGAGTTTCTCGTGCGTTTAATGACATAATTAATGATGTAATAATGATGTAATTTTTCTAGTAGACTCTTTAGTAATACAATATGATATTAGATGTCCCAATTGGCCAATACCATGGGAAAATACCATGGTAAATCCCATGTTTTTGCAAATGCCAGTAATGAGGTGTCCTTTGAAATTAAAAACAACTCCCCCCTTTACTATAATACTCACCCATTACTTCATTTATATTCACTCAAAAACCATTATACAAGAATTTATGGTATTATTACTTCACATAGAGTCCTCCCAATGAGTCCTTCTAAGGTTCCCTTAAATTCCCAAGGTCTCGATCTTCGAGTTTTAGAAGTTACTCTTCAAGGTAAGGGAATTCTCAACTTCTCTTTTCCCTTCAAGTTCCCTTTTATGTGGTATATCTTTCAAATGTCCATAACATGTTCTTATTTAAATTTTATTCTGTCCCAATAATGTATTATGAGTTTTTTATGAATGTGAAACTATTTTCCCATCTCTTTTTAATGTTTTTAAAACCATGTTTCATACCTATTATGCTGTAAAATTTTCGTCTCCAAATATCTCTCTTTTTCTCAAGAAATTATTTTTTCATCTTTATATGAATACCCAAAACTGTTTAATTTTCATGTGTATTAATCAATAAATAATAATTATTTATTTTATTCTATAATTTATATGCATAAAACCCTCACTCCCATTTTGTGGGTTATAAATGACGTAATAATCATGTTTTTAAGCACTTTTTAAAACACCATGATTTTGATATGAAAACCATTTCTTTTATTCTCTATGGGTTATCTATGAAATGTTTGATTATAATCTATGTGGATCAAATAAAAATAATGAATTATTAACGCTTTTCCCTGATATAACTCCAATGCATTGGGTAAAGAATTTAGTCTCTAGAAATGACAAGTTTAACGATACCTTGATGAATAACCATGATAATTTTTACGACACCTTGGGGATAAAAATTAGTGATATGATTATGAATGTATATATTAAATGTTGTATCCACATATTCAAGTTATTATTCAAGATTTTATTATTATGATATGCCTATTTATCATGTATTTACAATATTCCTCATGTTCTTAATGATATTTCTCAAGTTCACATGTATGCTGTTTTAATTGTTTTCTTTTACTGGGCCTTCTTCTCACCATTTCCATTGATATATTCCCCTATGTTATGATATTCAATAAATATACTTTGGATGAACCTTAAATAATCCTTTCACATGTAATAGAATAATGTTTTATTTTTCATGTATTATGTACCATATTTCCAATACACTAAAGTTTAAAAGATCCAGTGATTATAAAATGTCATGTAAAGTTATATATAAAAAGGTAGGATTCCATATATACGATTGATCTTCAATATGGATACCATCATTTGTTGATCATAAGTGAAGAAATTCCCAAGACATCCTTCCATACGAGGTATAGAGATTATGAAATTATAGTGATTCCATTTTGGTATACTAATTCCCACATTATTTTAATAGCCGATGTAAGGAATATATAAATAATTATGATATATTTTTTAGTTATATTTTATAGAGTCATATTAATTTTAAAAATTGTAGATAAAATTTCTTTCAAAAGGAATAAGATTTATTTCTTAACAAATTATTTTTTATTCATTATTTTGTTTCATTTAAAATATTTAGTTAAAAATTATAGAATTATGATTTATAAAATTAAATTATTTTTTGAATTCAAGATTTCAAAATTATCTAGGTTGGATTCTTGATATGTTTTTGAAAGTATTGATTTCTAAAGGAATAATAAAAAATATTAATTTTTTAAAAAAACTATAATTTCTTAGTAAAATTATATTTTAGATAAGTTTTAAAATTCATTTTTTATAATTCACAATTTTTTTGAAATTAATTTTATACTTTATTTATTATAAAACATTTTTTACATTAAAAACCTAACGTTTTTGAAAAAATCATTTTTCATCACATTTTTCTGGTTTAATTATAAAATATATTGTGACACTAGCATGTTATTAATATTAAAAAATGGTATCCATATCTAGAATAAGTTTTACCAAATTTATTAAATAATTTACTTTATATTTTTGGAAAAAATTAATAGAAACTTTAGTATTTTCATTACCACTATATAGAGTAAATTGGGTAATTAAGGGTTATTAATAAAATTATAAGGACTGTAAAATGAGCATAAAAAATGCCTAAATTTTATTTTATTATCATATCTCATCTATAGTCATAAAAACTTAAAATATATTAATTATTTTTCATTAGGACGTTATTATGACATTTATAAATTTTTTTAAAGAAAAGTAAAAAATCTCACACTCTTGTTTTTAATAAATATAATATTTTTATCATAGGGACAAATAAAAGATATGTAAGATTATGAATAGTCTATTTAAATATGAAATATTTATCTTTATCATGGTAATTTATTTTTAATTTTTAGTACATAAATTGTTACCACAAATTCTTACATAATGATAACTCATTATTTATTCAATTATTGGAAAAATTAAATAAATGATAGTAAATATATTACAAGTAATATAATATGAGATATTTAATGTGATCCATGAATTTTTTAGATTAAAATTACATTTTAGGGATATAATAGAACATTTTAATAGAATTTTACTTGTTTTATTGATGTTATAAATGTCAATGAAATGAATAGTTCTATAGATTGACATTAATGATATTTTATAATAAATAATATTTTATTAAATGATATAATTTTTTTAAAAATGTTATATTTGACCATGTGATTATGATATGGTTGAAAATATAAAACATAGTAAACTTATAGGCTATTTATCCATTTATAGTAACAATATTTACTCTCAATGAGTAAAAATCCTTATTATTGCCGTAAGTTTGAAAAGTGTTAACAAGAGGCTAAAACAAAAAGGTAAGGGTAAAAAAATAGTCAAAAATTGTTTAATTATTATTTTATAATAGGATTAATATCCATACTAATTCTATATTTGAATTAAACCATTTTGGATCAATTTTAATTTGAAAATCAATTTATATTAATTTAATATTTTAAGAAATTCCAAGAGTGCCCCTCCCCTCTCTTATAAAGGGAACCTATTATTATCATTTCTTTACAATTAAATTTTTTTGGTTAAGAAAATACCAACCCAAATACCTTATATCATCTCTCCTCACACCCTATAGGCCTTGTTATGATCAAACAACCAACATTTGTCATCTATTAGTGTAAACCCTAAGAGGTTTTCTTGAGGAAGAGGTTTCATTCTTAACCAATTGTTTTTGTTTTATTTATTCATCCACCTACATAATATCTTTTTCAACCATGATAAAATAAAACAGTTATCTTCAATATAATTAGATATGTTATTATGTTAATTTAATAACCTATATTCATCTCCAACATCAATCTAATGGGAAAATAATCCATTATTCGTGTGTACAATGGACTACCACATCGCAGAATGGTGTAATTAGTTTAAATAAACACCCATGATGGTTTTTTATAATAATGAAAATAATGTTTATATATTATATTAGTGAAATATTTATCATTTTTAAAATATAAAATAACATTTAACTTCTTTATTTTCTATACACTAAAAAATGTCAACGTCGTTCATGCATACGTGTAGACTACCACCTCCACGAAGCGATGCGATATGTTTTTCATCCCCGAATAACATGGAAAATATATATTTCTATGTTTAAATAAATAATATTATATTTATGATATAATTATCATTATATAAATATAAAATAATAGTTACCTTCTTTCCATGATGATCTTTGAAAAATGGAAATGTTACTCATGCGTATGTACGATCTACCATCTCCATGATTCTAATGTAGAACATTTTTCATAACCATATTTCATGATTGGTTTTAATAGTAAAGTATATTTATAAAAATAATATTAATTTCATGATTTTTATTCTTGAGATTATGGAATAATGAACTATTTGACCAAAGTTATCCTACCAAAGTGATTTTATACATAAGTTTCAAAAAATTTCAAAACATACAACATGAAATTAAATAACTATGTAATTAAATATAACATGGTAATAATTTATATAAAAGGAATAATAAATGTTAAAAAATTTATTAATAAAGTAAATAATTTATCTATGTCTATTATTTAGGAAGATAAATAATGTACACGATGAATCGGTCTCAAGTTAAGGGACTTCGTTTAAAAAATCCCTCTTTTAATGTTTCCCTTAAACCTATATTTATTCCATGTCCATATTGGTAAAATTATTTTATGTATATGTTTATATAAACATAAGTGATTTTTAGATTAAATTTATTGTCATTTTATAATTTCTTTTAATGGTTTTCAAAAATAATCTATTTACAGAATGTTTGTACTTTATTTTCAAAAAGATAAAAGGAATGTAATATTTTAACGTATACGACAACAATAAATTTTATCTCCACCATAACAGTTGTTTTATTTTTGAAATCCTTTATAACATTTCATGTTTTCTAAAAAAACATCTTTCCCATCAAATTTTTGAATTTTTATTTTTCCAATTTAGATTTTTAAGGATAAGGATATTTCAATATCTGGAAATGTTTTATTATGGGTGCAAAGAATATTTTATGAGTTTAATGTTGAAAATAAATTTTTTAATGTTTTATGATTTATTTATTAATCTTGGGTATTTTTATGGTGATGTTCATTTTTTTATAAATCAAGTATGTGTGGTTAAGTTATTAACCAATGATAGATGGTTTTATAATAAACCAAGGATGGGTGGGACCATGATAGTCCTATAATGTATTGGGTATGGAAGTTGAGTGTATAATTATTCCATTTGTCAGAGTGATTGTAAGAGTGATATTGAAATGATGTCCCATGTAACCTATATGTTTTTCCTACTATTTATAAGGGTTTTATAGGAATCTTATGATTTCTCAAGGTAATATAATGATCTTATGTTTAAAAGAAAGCATATGATATTTTTTAAGGGTGAAAAGTACAACATTTAAAAAATGTTTTTAGGAGTATTTCGTGATTTAAAATTAACATTTATGATTTTTATTTTTTTCACTTTATTATTTATTATGATTTTTTATAAAAATATTTGGTAAGAGACTGTTATTTATTTTGTTCGAAAATGATTATTTTGAGCCATAAAATTATTTTGAGAAAGGTTTTTTTATATATATTCAAGGACTAAAAATTTATTTATTTATTTTTATATCCCTTATAAATATTTTTGTGTTCATCCCATGTTTAAAAATGTTTTTCATAAGGTTTTAAGGATGATTTTAGGCATTTATATGGCCAATAATAAAATTTTAAAGACGTTTCATGTAAAGAAAACATGTTATATGTTAAAAGTATTGTTTTGTGCTAAAAATGGACACTAAATAAAATTCTACACATTGTAATATATGGATTTCTATGTAATATTTATGAACTAATACTCTAAAAATAAAAAAAATATCATTAAGAATGAAATAAAATGATTTATTAACTAAAAAATAAGGATTATGTAATGTTTAATGATGAGTCCTTATAGTTGGTATCATAGAAAGATATAGAAACTTTTAGAGGTTGGTATAATGTTAATAGAATAACCATAAAATATTTTACCTTAATATAAAGTTTAAATGATATTTATTTTTAATATTACCATATTGCTTCATCGAAACTATGTTTGTTCAGAATCGTTTTCTAGAGAAGGAATTGTGAAACTAAAGTAGGAAGGAACTGAGAGGATGATATCCATATGAATCAGCAACCTAGAATAGTTATAATTAGAACAGAGAAATTTGTTTTAGTAATGGATTAGTTAACATATCCTATAAATAGTGGTGGTATCCATGAGGGAGAGAATCCAGATCAACTATATAGGAACATGATGACAACAGATCATTATATGAGACAACAACCACCAACATACAACAGATCTCTTGATCCTATGATAGCTTAAGGTTGGATTAAATATATAGAGAAGATATTTTATGTCATTGGTTTCTTAGATATTCAAATGGTAAGTCTTTATATTTACCATTTTGATGGTGAACCCGAACAAAGGTGTACAATGGTTATAAATACTAAAGAAAGTAAAGAGACTGATTACATAGAATGAGATGACTTTAAGAATATTTTCTTAGAGAAATATTTTCCAAGGGCTGATTTACTAATGATGAAAATGAATTTAATGGTAATGAGACAAAATAATATTGACTTTTTGGTTGCATATGAAGAAAAAATTGCCCATTTTTCTGAGTAAATATTGAATTTTATCTTCTGTCATGATAGTAAAATTAATCATTTTTACCTAGGATTGTGTCCATGATATCGAATGGAATTTAATTCCTATATGTTTAAAATTTATTATAAACCAATTTTGTGTGTTGATAAGGTATAAATGGGAATTTTATATAATCATGTATTTCCTAAAAATAAGTAGAAGAAAATGTATATTTGGTAGGGAATGGGAAAGAATCTATCAACTAAATCTAAGTGTAAGGAAATCAAGTTTCTAGTTTGTGATAGGGATGATAACAATCACATTTGGGAATGTCTTCTAAAATATGGGAAGTGATTCTGATGTGGAATGTTTGGGAACAATTTTCATGAATAGAAGGAAAATTATTAGACAAATAATCAAAAGCTATCAATAATATTCTTTAATTGTAATGATTTGGGTCATTATGATAAGGTATTCCCAAAATGAGTAACTCATGATTGAAATCATCAAGATCAAAAGTAAAAAATACTGTGTCAATTTTTTTTCTATTAATAAAGTTGATGTTCGTCCATCAAATTAATTGATGAATGGTATATTACTAGATTATTCAAATTATGCCAGTACCATTTTTGACTCTCAGTCTTCACATCATTTCATTTATGATAAATTTTCCTATAAATTTTGAATATCACATAAAAAAAGTATGATATAACTTTTGGTTAAAACTCTAGGTAGATATATTAAAGAAAACAAGATTTATAGAAATCTTCCTATTGATATCAGTGTAATGACCTTTGTGGTAAATATTATTTATCTTTCCATTGTAGAGTTTGATATTATTTTTGGGTATGAATTAGCTTTCTGTTTATTATGCTACGATAGATTGTAGAGCCAAGAAAGTTTTATTCCATGATTTCATAACTTTAATAAACATATAATAAGTAGATAAATTAATTAGAAATAATAGTGAAATATAATTATTATTGAAAATAAATAAAATATTCAGATTAGTAATTTCCCAATAATTAATGAATATATGGATTTTTTCCTTGATGAATTTCTAGATGTTTTTCCCTTTTGAGAGGTTCAGTTTAATGATGAATGAGTAGCTAATACTAAGTCTATTTTAAAACCCCTTAATCGAATGTCTCACATATAACTTCTATAATTAAAAAATGAATTGTAGGAGATTAAATATAAAGGATTCATTAATCCTAGTACCTAACCATGGGGTGACCATATATTATTATTTTTTAAATAACGATGGTTAAATAAGGATTTACATTGACTATAGTACCTTGAATAACATTACTATTAATAGCAAGACCCTTTTCCTCATATTAATTATTTTTAAGAATATCTAGAGTTCATTATAATTTTCAATGATCAATATTAGGTTGGTGTACGATCAGTTGAATTTTGAGGCAGTAGATATTTTGAAGACTATTTTTTAGACTAGATATAAGAATTATGAGTATTTAGTTTTCCCCTTTGAGTTTTCTAATAAAAAAGTTGTATTTATGGATTTAATGAATAATGTTTTCCATGAGTTCTTAGATATTTTCATGGTTGTGTTTATTGATGATTTATTGGTATATTATAAATGTCTTGAGGACCATGAAAGACATTTAAGGAATGTTTTTACAACATTAAAGGAAAATAAGCTTTATAGAAAATTTATTAAGTGTGAATTTTAGTTGAAATAGATTTCATTCCTTAGACATATTGTTTCTATAGACATCATAACTATTGAATATTGTAAAAAAATATATTTATGAATGGAAAAGACCTAAAAATGGCACAGTGTTTCATATTTATATTGGATTAGTGGGTTACTACTTATGTCTTCCTGAAAACATTTCTCGGTTATCCAGCTCATTGAATATGTTAACTCGAAAGGGAGATAAATTCTTTTGTACAAAAGATTATAATGATTGTTTTCAGGAGATATAAAAATATTGTATAATTCTATGGTTTGGTATTTTCCCTCTAGGAATCATGAATGTTTATTCTACAATAATTTATATTTAAAGGATCATGGTTGTGTCCTAATGTAGAATGACTAGGTAATTGTTTATGCTTCATGAAAAATGAAACATTATGAGTTAAATTATCCTAAAATGATTTTGAATTAGATTCTATGGTTTTTTATTTGAAAATTTGGAGGTATCATTTATATGGAGTAAAATATGAAATATATACTAATCAAAAAAATCTTAAAGTATATATTTACCCATAAAGAGTTAAACATGAGTCATAAAAGATGGATAAAATTGATTAATGAATATTATTTCATAATCCATTACTAACCTAGAAAGTAAAATAAAGTAGTTTATTATTTGAGTTGAAAAATAATGTCTCATTAACCATATTACATATATAATATGATCAATTCATTAATGATTTGATGAATTTTGACTGCGAAGTTTTAAATATAAGAACTTCTTCTATTTTGTTTCAGGTATTAGTAAAATCATCTCTACCAAAAAGAATTAAGAAAGATCATAAGGAGGGACATTTTTTATATGAAAATGGTATAATTGGTTAAGAAAGGTAGGTTTCCTAAATTTATTTTTTTAAAGAAGAATTTATTATATTTGGAAAGAGATTATCTGTGCCTTGTGTTTCCCAGTTTAAGAGGGAATTGTTGAGTGAATCTCAATGTTCTCTGCTATTTGTTCATCATAATATCACTAAGATGTACTGAGAAATTTGGGAGTACTACTGGTGGGATGGAATGAGAATACATATTGATGAATCATAAATAGATTAAATCATAATGATAATTACTAAATGGAATGCTTTGGAATCTTCCAATGCTAGTTTGGAAATGGGTAAATATATCATTCGATTTCATGGTGATATTAACAAATAATTCTCAAGGTAATAATGAGATTTGGTTTATTATTTACCAATTAAATAAATATATGAATTTACTTAACATTGGATATCCATTATTTGAATCATATTTCTCAACTATATCTTATGAAGATAGTACAATAACATGGAATTCCTCTCTCTATTATTACTGACCTTGTTCCTATGTTCAGTTTTATTTTTTAACGACATTAAAAGTTATTGGGTACTGAGTTAAACTTCTGTACAACTTTTCATCATCAATATGATAGATATTATGAGTGAAGAATTTAGATGTCAGAAGAAATGATTCATATTTGTTCAATGGAGTACCGGTGAATTTGGGAGTAACATCTTTCATTAGTTTAGTTTCCTAATAATAATAGTTTTCATTTGAGTATTCAAATGTTACCTTTTGATACATTATATGAAAAGTTATTTTTGATGAGGTAGGTGAAAGGAAGTTTATGGTACAAGAATTGGAAGAATAAATGGTTGAGAAGGTGAAGGTAATTTAGCAACATGTGAGGACAAATAAGAGTAGATAGAAAATATTCGCAAAAAAACTAGAGGAAAGATCTTTCTTACATGGAAGATGATCATATTATTCATAAAGTATTTCTATGGTAAAGTCTTATGTGTTTTAGTAAAAAGGGTAATTCAAGTCTAAGGTACATTAGACAATATTAAATACTGTAGGAATTTTGGTCAGTTTCCTACCATGTGGCATTCCATATGGGTTTATCCTAGGTACACAATGTCTTTCAAGTTTTGATGCTAAGAAGATTTATGGATAATTCCTTTCATGTTTGGATCCTTGAGGTAGTTTATTTAGAAGATAACCTTTCTTATGTGTAACATCCTATTCAGATTCATTACCATGGAGAGAATATATTGTGGAAAAAGATAATTCACCAAGTTAAGGTTATTTGGATAAAATTATACACTGTTTTGAACCTTCTATTGCTGATATACAGAATAATAGGCTCACTGAAATTCCAAATGCTAAGGAGGTTTATGATGATCTTTTATCTTTAAATATTGATAGTGTGGCTGGTCCCGATGGCTTCACCAACAAGTTTTTTATATTCTACTGGGATATTGTTAATCAGGATGTTACAAATGCAGTAAGGGATTTCTATAGGTCCTCTTATATGCCATTTGGGAAGAATTATAATTTTATTACCCTGATTCCGAAGAAGGAAGGTGCCCTTGATATTAAATACTTTCGAACAGTGGATATTGGAAACACCATACCTAAGATTATCAGCAAGATCATGACCCATAAATTGTGTGAAATTGCTAAGGGGATTATTTCTAGTAATTAGTTTGGTTTTGTACCAGGAGGGAACATTCAAAATTGTCTTTTCACTGCTTTTTAATGTGTCAAATCCATGAAGAGGAGGAAAAATGTTGGTGACATGGCGTTGAATATTGATATCTCCAAGGAGTTTGACACTCTTAGGTGGAGTATCCTTTTTCACTATTCTTCAAATGCATGGGTTTTTGTAGAGATTTCTTGGACTTATTGGCTCTATCCTGGGCAGTGTGAGACTCCATATTCTAATTAATAGATCCCCTAGAGGTTTCATTAGATGTACACGAGGGTTAAAGAAAGGAGACCCTCTCTCGGGTATGCTTTTTGCGATTTCTGAGGATTATTTGAGTTACTGTCTCAATGATCTTGCTAATTTTGGTTGGTTCCAGAAGATAAAAATTGGAAGGAATCTTCTTGATCCCTCTCACTTATTATATGCTGATGATATTATGCTTTTTGTAAAGGCGAAAAAGGGACCATTTCCTATATCAAAGGTATATTTTCACATTATGAGGAGGTTTCAGGTTAGGTTATTAATTGGCATAAGTCTTTGGTTATGTTTGGGGAAGGTATAACCATCTAGAAACAGAACAAAATTTCTCAGAAACATGGAATGAAGAGAGGAACTCTCCCTTTTAAATATATTTGGGTACCTATGTTTTGGGGATGAGTGAAGAGGTGTTATCTTGAGGACATTTATATGAAAATTTCTAATCAATTAGCAAGCTGGAAAGGGAAGAATATGTCTCAAACTGGAAGAATTTTCTTGGTTAATTCAGTGATTACCTCAATGTTTGTCTACTCTTTTTCTCTTTACAAATGGCCAAGGGCACTTTCTAAAGATTTGATGAGCAAGATTAGAAACTTCATATTGAATGGATCAATTAATGAGAGAAATATCATTACATTGGTTTGGAAAGATTGTATTAAATCCACCCAAATGGGGGGATTGGGGGTGAAGGAACTGAGGGTCTTTAATGATGCTTTTATTAAGAAGTTTGTTTGGAACCTGCTGTCCAAATCTGAACCCTATGCAGATTTTATTTATTCCATGTTTTTTGACAAGCTACAGCAAGGGTACAGATATTACATGACCTCCTATGTTTGGAATGCCATTAAGCAGGCCTATAATGGTCTGAGGGAAAATTCGAGATGGCTGGTTTGTGAGAACTCCTCCCTAAATCTCTTGAAAAATCCTTGGTTGTCCCAACCCATATATAATAATATTTCTGTTCCTGCACCCCTGATGGACTATTCTAATGCTGATATCCATGGTATTATCAATATGAATTAGCTATTATTCGATCAACTTCATCTGCGGATTTCAAGATACAACTATGTTGACTCTGACAATCTTGTTTGGATGCCAAATCTGAATGGAATATTTTCCATTAAAGAGTGCTATGGGATGTCATGTGGCCCTTCCTTGAATACACCCTCCTGGATTAAAAGTGTTCAAACTGCCTTCATTCCACCTATACCAACACTTATCATCTGGAAAATCTGGAAGCATCACCTCCCAGTGCAGCATCTGCTGTAACGCACCAGAGTGAAGCTGACCCCTACTTGCTGTCTTTGTCTTGATGGCTTTGAAACACATCACCACTTATTTATCTCATGCATATTCACAAATATGTTCTGGATTTATATGCAGGATATTTTCAGGTGCTTCTTTGATCTACAATCGTTGGAGGATATTTTGTAGTCCATTTGCAGGAAAGACTATAGTGAATAGATCTATTCCATCCGGTTGGATGCTGCTGTGAGTGTATTCTCCTTTATTTGGAGTGCGAGGAATGATTTTGAATTCAACAACATTAAACCATCCTTCCATAATGGTTTTTTGTTCATCCATCGTGTAATTCGGGCTACCTCCCTTATACAAATAGGTTCCATGAATAATTATGTTGATGATCTTGTGCTTTTGAGATCGCTCGGTGTGCATGGAAGTTCCAAGAAACCATTAATGATGAACTATGTTCGGTGGATACCGCCCATCCCTAGTTGGGTCAAAGTCAACATTGATGGAGTAGCCTCGGGTGCCCCGGGTCCTGCTGGATGCGATAGCATTTTCCAAACTTCTCGTGGATTTTTGAAACGATGGTTCTTCCACTTTATTAGAAATAGTCTTTAAATTGAAGCAGAGATTTGGTCCTTGATTAAAGCAAACAAGTATGTTGTTCACTTTAATTGGCACCAATTATGGTTAGAGTTCGACTCGACTATTACTGTTCATCTTCTTCGTGCTCGATCCCGAAATGTACCATGGAATATCTTGCCTGACTATATTGAATGTCTGCGGCTTGCAGAGGTAATCTCCCTTGAAGTAACACATGTTTATCGTGAGGCTAATTGGGCTGCTGATTCTCTATCCATAGGAAAAATTTTAGAGGTCAGTTCCAATTGGTCCTACATCTCGCCAGATTTTTGCAATGAACATGTCCAGGATAATATCTGTGGTATGGTTTATACCCGTCTTTCTTGATCGGTATCGTGACTCTGTTTTCTTGTTCACTTTTATTTTTGTTTAATATATTTTTTAGGAGGTGTTTTTTTCTTGTATTTTGGATTTTGGCGTAATTTTTTTTAGTAAATTTAAAAAATATATATTTTTATTGAAAACTGTATTTTCTTTGTAAAACTATATTTTAGAATTTTTTTTAAAATTTGAATAGTTACTTTTTATAGTTCAATCATGGTCTTCATATGAATTTTATACATGATTTAGTATAAAACATTTTTACTTTAACATGGAATTTTTCTGAAAAAATATGATTTTCATCACGTTTTTCGAATTTAATTTAAATTAAATTATTCCATTTTTCTGTTTTGAATTGTGAAAAAAGAGTTCCATATTTTTAATCAGTGGGTAAAAATTTAATAAATAATTCCATTTTATTTTTTGTTAATATTAATAACAATTATATTAAATTTTAGCACGATAAAGGGTAAATAAAGAAGTTAAGGGTTAAAAATATATTTATAATGGCTATAAAATGACCTTAACACCTAGATAAATTTTATTTTATGAGAATATCTCATCCATAGTATTAAATAAGCCGAATATATGGTTTCATTTCAATTTAATGTGATTATGTGCATTATATTATTTTATTCAATGAAAAGTAAAAACATCACACTCTTGTTTTTAATGACTATAATTTTTTTATTATAAGGATAAACATAGGATACTTTTGATTATAAATAGTAATTTTAAGGGTAAAATATTTATATTCCTCATGTTATTTTATTCTTAAATTTTAGTGAATAAATAATTTCTATAAATGCTTATATAAAGATGATGTGGTAATTAAGAAATTAATGTAAACATAAAATAAATGATATTTAATATATTAGAAGTAATATAATTAGAGATAATTAATCAGATTCATAAATTTTATAGATGAAAATTCCATTTTATGGATATAATTTTTTTTTAAATTTTTCATGATGTTAATAATGTTAAAAAAAATAGTATAGTAATAAAAATTGACATTTTTGATATTTTATAATAAATAATATTTAATTAAGTTATATAAATTCCTAAAAATAATTGATTTATCCAAATTATTAGGATATAGATTTAAATATTCATAATAGTCCATTTATCATCCTTTTTTCAATTTATAAGAACTATATTATCCCTCAATGAGTAAAATGCCTTACTATCATGATATGTCTCAAAAGGGTTAACAAGGGGTTAAAACCAAAAAGTATTGGTAAAAAAATATTCAAAAATTGTATAATTTTTATTGTATTAAATAATTTTGATCCATGCTCAACCTATATTAATAATAAACTACATTGGATCTATCTTTAATTGAAAATGAATTTATATCAATTTAATATTTTAGGAAACTCCAAGAGCACCCCTCCCCTCTCTTATAAAAGGGATCATATTCTTCTCCATTATTAACATGTCAAAAAAATTTGATTTATCCAATACTTTTCCAAATAAATTATCATGAAACAACCCAGGTCAGCCCCAACCTGTTCATCAGGGCCGACCCACAACATGGCATGAGAGGCCTTCTTGATCCTCTGAGGATGGAAACTAGTATCGAGCATTAAAGATAACATAAATGAGAAAAATTTAGACCATAAAACAGAAAATAAATAAATAAATATGAACAAAAAAGCACCGACAATGAGAGTAAATAAAATTAACATACCTACATGTGACCACTAGGTCACCACCATCCACATGATCAACTCGCTCCACAAGTGAACCTGGATAAGAAGATGAACCTGAAAAATAGCTTGGGTTTATTAACACTGAGTCACATAAGTTGGGTGTGAGCATAAAACAACTAAGTAGGAAGGAACCACAGAATACACACATGTCCTTTCCTAAGATAGTCCATATGCACTAGTTTTAAAATGCATTTAATAAAATATGGTTTTTGTCATTAAAAGAACTAACACATATTCCCTTTTCAGAAACCGAGTTTGAAAACCAAAATCCAAGTGGAATTAAAATATGAAGAAATTAGAATAGAAAAATCTAAACATGACTAGTAGGGTAATGTAAATAAATCTGAAATAAAGGGATACAATACATGTGCAAGCAGATAGATACTGCTAAAACAAGTTACAATAGTGCAAAAAAAATAAAACAGGAACATACAGGTATGTAATCATGGGTATTTCTTAAACACACCTAGAACTAATCCATGTATTCACTCTACTAGGACCCCCTGGAGAACATATGGTTCACCTCCATAGTCAATTACCAACCCGTTTTCTCTAAACTATCCTCACTAGTAGAAAATCCCACCTAGCATATCCTCAATCAATGGGGTTCTAATCTGTCTAATCTAGAATAGAAAGAAACTATCACTAGATCGTCAAGAAAAATACAATAATCCCATGACAATAGTACAAATTATAATGAAGAGGTTATCACACACTTGTCATTGAACATAACTCATAAACTCCACCATGCAAGCTTTTCCCATTCTCCAATACATACTATGCGAATCCCCTCTCAATGGAAGGATTAGTATAGGGGTTCCCATCACACATAGAACCTTTCAAAGTACCAACTACGTCTACACATCAAATGAGTTTTAAAACCAATTTCCAAAACATCATAAAGTACTAACTAGGACTTAACATTTAAAAATCCCAACCATTTCCAAAGCCTAGGTGGAAACCCCACTTATGCTAGAAAGATTCTAAACAGTAATTTTATGTCAATTGGTCTCTAAATGAAACTCCAAGGTGATAAATGGGCCACATTTTAGAAAAACAATTATAAAAAACTCATTTGAATTTATTTAGAAATAACAAGAATTTTTGAAAACATTATGAGTTTTTAGGAAATAATTTGGAGGATAGAATGGAATATAGTAAGATAAAAGGGAGAAGTGTGTTTTGAAAACCAAAGATACCGAGATGGACATATTTATGGAATACCATATATAGAAGTGTGTTCCTATCATTATGTTTACCTCATCCACATATAGATATTCCAACATACATAATATATACATGGAAAACTATAAAAATTCCCAAAGATTCAATCAAAGAACCACAAGTAACATTACAACCCACTATAAGGATCCACACATAAGAACCAAAACCAAAAACAGAACCAAACCCACACACAAAGCAAAATTTCTGATGTCACCCAATCACAAAGTCCCAATCAAGGTCACACGCAATTATCAAAATAATAATTTTCATTTTTAATGACCAATTGGAATTTTAACTAACACCTTGTATATATATATATATAGGCACAATTAAGAAAATCCATTGAAAACCACCTTTTTACCAAGTTTCTAACATGGAAACACCATAAAAATTCATATGAGAAGATCCAAAACATGGGAAACACATTTTTAAAATTAATTATAAATGATCAAACAACAAATAAGTTTTTTTTGGAAAGGAAATAGATGAAAACAACTACCTCAAAACATGATACTTCTAATGAAACCCACTTGAAATCACACCTTTATACTTACATGTATATGAAACTTCACATATATATTTACACCCTTTGACCCCATGTATATATTCCTATTACAATGAGGTAATATTTACTAAGAGGGTATATTTATATATGTGATTATATTTTCATACCTATGAAATTTTCCTTCAAGAGAATATGGCCTCCTAATAAACCGTGGAGAAACCAAAAATCACCAAAAATACAATATTAAAATTGGACCAATAGAAAGGGAAATGAAAACTTACCTAAAAAAGAAATTCATTATCTGAAATGGATTGAAATGCTTCACATTAAATGATTGATGCTGAAACATGCACAAAGCCGACCCAAGAGACCCTTCACATGCACTAAGAAGAATAAAGGCATCAAAATTCATCCCACCCAGAACCCTAGGGTTTGAAAAAAAATAAGTGAAAATAGGGAAGATAAAAATGTTGAAATAAATAAATAAAGGATGACAGATGAGATAAAACACTCACAAAATAAGATCATATAAAGAATCACTCGAAGAAACAACAAAAAATCGAGGTGATGGGAAGTAAATGGCATGTGGTTGGGGGAGGAAGGAGGGTTGTGCATCATTCATCACAGAGAGGGAGAATGGAGAATAAAAGTAGAGGGATGAAGAAAAGAATAATAATAAAAAGAAAAATAAAAAAGATTTCTGAAAAAACCGCATGGTTTGCTCACGGTTTACCAAACCATGCTCCAATCATGCTGTCCCTATAGGAAAAGCATAAAGACCTCATAATTACCCCAAGACAAGTCACATGGTTGAAAAAACGATGCTCCAACAATGAAAAATGAAGCTATTTTGATTATATACCCTCAAACATGGTTTCCACATGACTACTCCTCACAGTGCACAATCCATGCACAATACCCTTTCCATTGAAAATTTTAAAATTTCCACCCGAAATTATGAGGAACCCAAGATGACATAAATTATTTAATTAATCCACAATGACATGGGGAATTTTACATACCTTCCTTACATAAATCCTCAAATCCTAAAGGCCTTTTATTGGTTAAAAACACAACCTAGAGAACATTTGTTGTAAAACTTAAGAGTTTGTCTGAAGAAGATGTATCATTATTAACTGATTATTTTTAATTTATTTATTTTCCACCTCCTTAAAATCTTCATCAACTATGATAAAATAATAAAAACTGTATACTGCATATAATGAGATTTTATTATGTTAATAGAATAAACTATATACATCTCCAACATCTATCTAATGGGAAAGGAATTCATCATTCATGTGTATGATAAACTACCATATCATGGACTGATATAATTCATTTTTTATCACTACACTCAAAACTGATTATAATGATATAATTAATGTTTATATATGATATCCATGACATATTTATCATTATAAAAATATAATATATCATTTAAAATCTTCCCTTTCAATACACTAAAAAATGGTAATGATATTCATGTGTATATACAGACTACCACCTCCACAAAGTGATCAGATTTGTATTTTATCACCCCATAAAATGGATGATAAATATAAGTATGTTTAAATAAATAATACTGTATTTATGATATAATTATATTTTTTTAAAGATAAAATAATACTTTCCTTCTTCTCATGATTATCATTGAAAAATGGAAATATTACTCATGTGTGTTATAACCTACCATATCCATGATTATTATGTAGTTAATTTTTCATAACCATCATTCATTATTTATTTTAGAAGTACAATTGATATAGGAAAATGTTAATTATTTCATGATTTTTTTTATTTATGATAGAATAATAACCTCTTTGACCATAGTTAACTTAAAAAAGTCATTTTAGACCTCATTACTGAATATCATCAAAAACATCTAATGTGAAATTAAATAACTAAGTAATTATATATAACATGGTAATAAGTGATATAAAATGGACAATACACATTAAAATATTTCTCAAAAAATTTACTAATTTACATATTTTTATTATTCTGTAAGATGAAAAACATACCTGATGAGTTAGACTCAAGGTAAGGGACATTATTTTTAAAAATATTCATAAATTTTTATATAAATTCATTTTCTTCCATGTATATATTTTTAAATTTTTATTATGGATGAATTTATATGTAAATAAGTGATTTATAAAAGACATTTTATGTATATTTTTTACATTTGATCAATGGTTTCCAAAAATAATATTTTGAAAAAATGTCTATACTTTCTTTATAATAATACAACAGTATTGTTCAATTTTAATGCATACAGTGACAATTAATTTTCCATCAACCATAAAAATTATTTTATTTTTGGATTACAATATATGATTCCATGTTTTCTTGAAATAAAAAACTTCTTCCCATTTATTTTTGGGAAATTTAGTTTTTTAAATATGGGTTTTAATGGAAAATGATATTTAAATATATAGTAATGGTTTCTTATAGGTGAAAACAATATTTTATTACTATAATTCTGAAAATGAAAGTTTTTATATTGTATGTTTATGTTTGGGTTCTTATTAATTATTATGATTATGGGTGGTTCCATTATAAATAAATGATGGGTGGTTATGTTATTTACCAATTACAGGTGGTTTTGGGATAAACCAAGGATGGGTTGGTATTTGATAGTCCTCAAATTCATTAGGTATATACGTTGATTGTATGTTTATTTCATTTTTAAGACTGATTGTAAGATATACATTGAAATGATTTCCCAAGTAAACTATATTTTTTTATAAATTATTAATATGGATTTTAACTGGAATCTTATGGTTTTAAATGTTAAGACAATGACCATCTATTTAAATTAAAGTATATAATAATTTTTAATGGTGAAAAGTACAACTTTGGGAAAAAGTTATTATATGTTTTTCATGATTAGAAATAAAAAAAAATTAGCATTATTTTTCCTTTATGAAATATTATAAATTTTTTCATAAAAATATTTATGCAAAAAGGTGATTTCTTGTGTAATAAAATGATTATTTTGAGCTCAAAATGTATTTTAAAAAAGGAAAATTTTATTAAGAATTCACGAAATAATATTATATTATTTCAATGTCCCGTTCTAAACATTTTGTGGTCATACCATGTTTTAAAATTTTTTACATAGGTTTTTTTGTATGATTAGGGAAAAGGATGAAGTCAAGATAAAAATCTTAAAGATGCATCGGGAAAATAAAACTTATTATATATTAATTTTTTTAGGAAAACATGATTCTAAATAAATGCCACCACTTCGTAATATATGGGTTTGTTATATAAGATTTATAACCTAATAATCTAAAAATATAAAACAAAATTATATTTTTGAATTCAAGAAAAATATTTATATACTAAAAAAATCAGGATTATGTAACGTTTATGGTCAGGTGCTTACAACTATATTCATGGAATTGATGAATACAATTTTTAGAGATTACATTGACCAGTTTTTGGTTTTCCCTACATGATAAAAGAAGTGCGTTAAGGTCACTTAGGTAATATATTAGAGACCCAATTAAAGGTTAATATGTATGTAAAATTTACTAAATATAAACTTTAACTAAATAATGTTTCATTTTTGGGTCATATAATATTAGGAGAGGGTGTATAGATGGATCCATCAAAGATAGAAGTTAGTGAACATTGGCATGCAACAACCACCTTGAATATGATCTATAGTTTTATTGGTTTGACTAGACATTATCAACAATTTTCTGGAAAATTTATCATGGATGTATAATTTAATCACATATTTAACTGGGAAGGGATTCATGTTCTTTTAGATAGATAGATTTGAGGAAAATTTGAAGTAATGTTGATGAGAAGGTTAGTTAGTACACTAGTGATTACACTACCCTATAGCGGTGAAGGGTTTTTGATTTGTAGTGATATATCAAATAAGGGATTGGGATGATTACTCATATATAATTATATATGTATAGTTTATGCCTCATGATAATTGAAGGTTCATGATAAAAATTACCCAACTCATGATTTGAATTTATTTGTGGTAATTTACGAATTAACAATATAGAAGCATTAAATTTATAAAATAATATGTGGTATATATACTAACCATTCTAATTTAATATATATATTCACTCATAAAGTGTTGAATATAATTCATATAAGGTGGTTGAAGATGATTATAGATTATGATTTCTCAATAAATTCCCACCATAGGAAATTAAACAATGTGGTAGATGATCCACATTTAATGGATCCGGGTAGCTTATCTAGATGAGGATAAAAAGAGATATGATATTTCTAGATTTATATTGTATGGATCAAAAAATATTGAAAATAGGGGATAAATCCTATCTTTCTCAAATGAGTGCTCAACTATCTATCCAAATGAAGATTAATGACGTATATCATGAATATGTTGAGATGAAAAAAAAGGGAATACATGTTCTAGATTTAAAATTTGATTATTGATGTAATGAAATAGTTCAAGGATTTTGTATGTATCCTATCCATACCAAACATGAATAAGATACTGTTAAATGAATCCTATAGTTCATAATTCTCAATTAATCCTAGAAGTTAAATGATTTATAGAGAAATGAAAGAGTATTTTTTATTTTAAAACATGAAGAGAGATATTGCAAAGTATGTTTTTAATGTTTAGTATGATATAAAATTAAGGATGTGAGATAGAAGTCTGTGAGGATGTTACAACCATTACTAATAGTATAAAGGAAATGGGAAATCATCGACATGGATTTTGTTTTCAGAACCCCAAAACATCTAAAGTCCATATTTCTATTTTGGTTATAGTTTACTAGCTTATGATTTCAACTCACTTAATTTCCTTTATAGAATATTTATCTCTTGATCTTATTTCCATGATATAAATTATGGGATTGGTAAGGTTTTCTGGAGTAATGTACCATATTGTATATAATAAGGATTCGAGTTTTATCTTGATTTTCTATTGAAGACTTTAATAATATTTTTATTGAGAGTTTAATTTTTTGTGATACTTATCATACTTAAAATAATTTCCAATCTAAGAGAACCACTAAAACCATGGAACATATTTCTAGGACTTTTTCTATAGATTTAAAAGGTACTTAGGATCAATAAATCCCTATAGTCATTTTTTCATATGAAAATATATTTCACTCGAGCATTCATATGAAACCTTATGATGCCCTCTATGGAAAGAAGTGTAGAAATATAATGTGTTGTGATAATGTTAGAGAATGAAATCTTTTGGGACCTGATCTAGTTGAGGAAATGGTAGTGATAGTAAGAGACTTCAGTATCATATCAAGGTATATCATATACTAAAAAAGTTGTGATCACTTTTGTTGGTGAAATATGGAATTCAAAGTTTATGAGAAGTTATTCCTGAAAATCACTCAGTGGAAAATAGTTGCGAGATTCAGAATGATGGGTAAGCTTATCCCTTAGAAAATTAGCTCCTTAGATATTCATGATAAAGTTGGGTTGGTATCTTATCACATGTAACTTCTACTAAACCCCTATCAAGTTCATGATGTACTCTATATATCTCTCCCAATGAAGTACACAACAAATTCTTCACATGTACTGAACTCATATGTTGTACCACTGGAGCATTATATTTTTAATAAAGAATAATAATTAGAAATAACTATTATAAAACCAATATATACCTACAATTTTAAACTATGGGTATAGTATATACCCATGTTTTTCAAAACCGTGACTAATAGTGGCGTGGGTATAGACCTATACCCTTGATTTTTATACAATCCATGGGTATAATCCAAAAGGTTTAGGGACAGGAGGACTCATCCCTACCAAAATTTATTAAAAACTATAAAGTACAATATTCATGACAATACAATGGGGGTTTAAAAAGCCTGTGGTATAATTTACCACCCATGTCCACCTCAACAAGACTAGACAACTCATTTGGGATAACAAAAGACCACTCCGAGCAAGGTTTCACAACAGCCATCTTTGAGAGTGCATCAGCAAACTGATTGGCCTCTGTATAAACATGAGTCCCATCAAGCACCAGGCCACAAATTATTACTTGAAGGTAATCAACCCAAGGCGCCAACATCCACCAAGGAACATTCCTTGATCTTCTCCTGAGAATGTCAACCGCCACTTCAGAGTCAGATTCAACCCAAATGAAATTCCATCCATGATGGGACGCATATGATACAACATTAATAATGGATCAAGGTTCTGCTTCAATTACCGAGCCTGACCCAATGAAATGAGATAAATAGCCTTTAACAAAGCCCTGATAAGTGCAGAAAACTCCACTATACCCTGAAGGTCCAAGTGATCCCGAGGCCGCCCCATCAACATTCACTTTTAACCAAATAGGGATTTGCAGAATCCACCTAACATATTTTATCAGCAATGGCTTCTTTTCACATACCAACTTGCTGAAATTGATAATGATAATGAGGTTGCTTATGTCATTTTTCATACACTCGGACTTCTCCTTAGAAGCATTGATGACATTCCGATGAATAGCTCTAACACCAGCTTAAAATGAAGGTAACGTGCTATAAAAAATGGAGGCATTCTGAGCAATCCAGATGAAGTCAAGAGCAGCCCCGACCGCAGACAGCAGCATGGGTATATTCCCTAAACATTCTATCATACCCATGGTTTAACCAAAATAATGGGTATATATTTATACCCACGATGCTCTATAATATGGGTATAGATTATCCTTGCAGAATACATATACCCACATTTCTCCAAACCATGAACTACTACAAAACAAGGTTTATCCATCACTATAATTTTAACAACACTCACTAAAAGCATTGTTAAAAACCACTTTTCGTAGTGCTAGAAAACTTGTTGCTAATGGGGGTCTTTAACAAGACTTTTTTTTAGCATTTTTAAATGGATTCTTTAATAGTGATATAAAAGAACTCTTAAAGGGGTCCCTTTATCTGCTTTTGAAAAAAAGTGCTAATAAAATGTGAATTTACCAGCACTTCTAAAAATGTACTGATAAAGGGTAATATTTATCAGCGCTTCTAAAAAGAATTGATAAATGGATGGTCTTTATCAGTGCTATTTTAAAAGTGTTGATAAATACACCCCTTTATTAATGTTTTTTTACTATTGCTGATAATGGGTATATTTTAAAATATATATTTCATTAACGGACACTCGTAGCAGAAGTTATGGCCATTTGGAGGCCTTATATGAATTTTATAGCCTTAATATATGTGATCAAGGGTCCTTGTGAGTCAAAAAAGCATATATATCATCAAAATATTCATTATGATATGTGGAAGAGGCAAAAAAGACACCCAGTTCAGAAGTTATTGCTGTTTGAAAGGCTATCGAATGTGAAAAACCCATTAAACCCCTAAAAATCCCAAGAAACCTATATACCATGAAAAGATCATAATGTTCGATCTGAGAGTCCATTTTAGCTCCATAAAAATCCATATCTAATCATATAAAATGATCTAAAATCATATGATATTTATGGTCATTTCATGGTTTTTAGGCATAGAGTTTCATAATATTTTTATGTGTTTTAAGGGTTTTTAGAGTTAATAACCATTTCAAAAAAATATATAAAATGTATTAAAAAAATATATCTATATATATAAACATATATAAAAAAATATTTAAATATATGTATAAAAAATTATAACGATATTTATATAAATATATAGATATATCAAAAAATATAAAACAAAACATGATAGGGTAGTGAAAAATCACTGTTGTATAAGTTGTAGGTCTCAAGTTTGAAACTCGATGGAGGCAGGAGAATGATCTGGGGGTGGAATTACCTAAATTTATGATAAAGGGGTATGGGAAGTGCTGATAAAGGGGGAAGGGGTGAAATCATTGATATGGGGAGGGAGTGTGAAAAAAATTTATACCCTTTATCAGCGTGGCCTTTATTAGTGATTTTTTAGCACTATTAAAGGCATCCTTTAACTGCTTTAAAAAAAGCAATGATACAGGTGGTCTTTAAAAGCACTAAAAAAGGGATGATAAATCCACCTTTATCATCACTTTTTTAAATACTATTAATTGGGGCATTTACTAGCACTATTTATGAGAATTGTTAAAGATAACCCTTTACCATCACTTATATGATCAACGCTTCTATAACATTGATAAATCCCTTTTACTAGCGCTATTAAATCCCCAATTTGTTATAATGGTGGTGTAGGAGGATGTCCCCATTTGGGAGTAGTAGAAACACCTTTCCCACCAGTTCTTGAAATTATAAATCAAATAAAACACATAGTACACATTCAATGCAGTACAAATAAGGTATATTTAGCATTCAACCAACCCCTTCTTATAATTTTCAAACCATTTACAATACTGAAACCTAAATATCCATCCATAAAACTTATCAATTTAATCCCTTAAACAACATCCATATGTATCCTTACTACTAAGTCCTAAATAAAGGCGGTAAATATTTTCCCCATTGCTAACATCTTAATCCTCATCACCATAAACAACATCCTCATCACCAACAACATCATCTATAGTAGCAACATCATCATCTCTACCACCATAAACTTTACTATCACCCCTCATTGTCATTACTCATGGAATAATTTAAATATTTCATTGATTCCATATATAAATCAATAGTAGTAGCAGACTCTAATAGAAGTGATTGGATTATAACTAGAATATATTTCTTGAAGTGTTTGGTGATCTTCTTACTTCTTTCTCCCTCCATTTTACTTCTTTCTCACTCTTATAAAGCTATTTTTTCCTCAAATACTTATGAATAAGCGTTTTATAGCTCGGGGGTCTAAGTGGTTTGAGATTTGTCCAATGAAGACCAATACTTAGTCGGACCTCTGGTACACCCAAATCTCATATGAACACACCTAAATTTTTTTTCTAAACCTCTGAACCCATCTGAAACATTATATTGGGTTGATATGAGACTTTGAATTAGGTTTTGATGATCAAAAAAAAATTGCATACCCACCAATTCAAAAATTCAAAATGGGAGAAACTTTTTGACCCGTTATAAAAACCTGAGATGTTACAATGATGAATTAAATTAATATTTATTTTATTTATGATACTATAATTATTATGGATTGGTGAATTTTTATTTGCATTTCTTTTATTTCATACATTGAAAAATATAAACAACATTCATGCGTACATATGATCTATCATCTCCAGGAATTGTGTAATTAATTTTTCTATCACTAAGTTTTATGGATATATATATATATATATGATGAATATAGATTAAATATAAATAATCATAAAAATTCTTGATATTATGAAATCATGATAAAATTATAAGGACTATAACTACAAAACTGGAACTTCCATGAAAAAAGAAAACTGTTAACACTATGAAACCATGATTTTAATAATTTATTATTAATAAATGGGTGTTGAAATGTTATAAGTGGATCATATATTATATTATAAGAATTTATATTATTATTTTATAGATTTATAATAATATAATTTTTATTATACTTGACGTTAGTGTGCTTTTGAAGTATATGGAGCTTGATTTAATGGATTTTCATCTCACTTTTATTTTTGTAAGGCACATGACATATTCATCACCTATTTATTTTATTTGGTGTATATACCAATCATGAATTTAAAATATGATTACCCTCAAGAAAATAATGTGATATTCATACCAATATAATGTTCTCTATTTCATATGGTCTTGATTCCAAAGTCACCAAAGTGGAATGTAATTTATGTTATAATCCCATTGTTTATTGAGATTGTTCACAATCAAATATCCAATTATTAAATTTTATGACCTATATATCATGGACATAATGAATTTTATTATCCTAAATTTAATCATGAAATTTTTATTCAATATTAACATTTTCAATCTCTTTTTTACTTAAACATATTGATAATTTGTTTTTGAGGAAAACATACTTTATCTCCTCTTGGTCCAAGAAACTTTTTCTTCCCTATCTATGTATTCTTTAATATATCATCGTGAAAGATTTAATATTTTCCCATAAAAATTTAAATTAATTATTAACTATGGTCAAATTTTCAAAAAAGTTTTAAATTGAATCTTCATTTCATTTTTTGGACATGTTACTACTACTTTTTAATCTAAAATGTAAAATAAATCTATGTTTTAATGTACATGACCTGAAGGTAATTCATCTACTTAATGAACACTCAATGCATTGAATCATATATTACATGATTCCAATTTTACCTTCAAAAAAAATATTATATAATATTTGGAAATTTTTTGGATTTAAAAAAATCATTTCAAATTGAAAATATATTTTCCTCAAGAAATGTTCAATGTGATCTTTTAAACACATTTATCATCTAAGATGATATCTTTTGGTGTTACATAATAATTACCAATCATATGATCCAATGATACCATAAATATTATTTCATTGGGTTGTTTATGATTATGTTGGAAATATATTTATGAAATGAAGCGACCCATGTATTTGAACCTGATGAAAAACCAAAGAAATTTGAATTTTATGTTTACTGGATGGGCATTTTTACAAACAAAGATTTAATATTAATTTGAATAGTTTGAAAACTATGAAGTTTTTTTTAAAGATATTAAAATTTTTAAATTAAAATTTAATGAAAATAAATGGGGATTAAAAATAAAGAAAAGTTTTAATAAAAATAATAATAATAATAATAATATTATTATTATGATTATGATGATAATGATTATTATTATTAGGTTAGTTTTTAAAGAGACACAAGGGGTATACCCATCCTAATTTAGAACTATGAACCCCCTCTCCTTCCCCTATATTGTGTGACCCCCTTGGATGAACCCCTTAGCATGCGACCCCCCTCTGACTCCCTCTCCGTTGAACAATTTGACCTCGATCCTTCTTGAATCTCACTCGATCCTTCAAGGTAAGTCATTATACTCTAATATACATCCTTGGTTAATAGTTTTTCCTATCTTTATTTCCCTATTTCAAATTAGGTGAAACCTAGGTTAGGGTTTAATTTGATTTTTGGTATCTTCTTTTGTATTAAGGCATGCAAAGGGTCTCTCGAGTCGACCTTGCTTGTGTTCTGGCATCCGCCGTTAAAAGAGAATCAGAATGGTTCGATTTGGTTTTCTTCCATCGATTTGGTGTAATAATTACTTCATCCTTCATTGTTGTGCTATTTATTTTTGGGGTTTTCATATTTCATTAGTTCTTAGTATTTTTCTGTAAATGAGTTGGCCTCACTGCGATGGTTTTAGCTTGCCGTCGTCGATTTGAGAGCATTTGGTGTCTCCAAGAAGGATTTGATTCATATATATAGGTATATATATATATATATCTTCCTTGTACATATTGTCTCATTTATTGGAGAATATTTATATTATATTAAGTGGTATATATATAGTAATGTATGTGCATTCAAATGTAGAGCATCTTTGAGTTAAAATCATTAATTTTAAGTGTTCAGCTTGATCTTCTTCCCAAGATAGGATCCCTTTCCTTGCTCCTTTATATTAATGAAGGATTTTTTTGAATACTTGACACACATATTTTGAATTTAATTAGTGTTAAATCATGATTATATAATAAATATTTAAATATGATAAATGAGTTGTTTCAAGAACAATGTAACGATTTTATAATAAAACTCCTCAAATGGAGGTGCACTATCTTCTAAACAAAAAAAAGTAGTGAATGTTATTTATATCATGATTAGTTATGGTTTTAATTATACATATTTTTTATTATTAGTTCCTTTTTTGGAAATATAGTTATTTTCCCCCTTTTAAAATAATATGAATTTATGTTTCATGATGGATTAGTTTAAATGAAATGTTTCATGATTCACCTTCTTGATAATCTTAAATGGTTAGGCCCTCCTTAATGTTAAATCTTAGTGAACCAATCTCTTCCTAAGGGATTGGATTGATTTATTAAATGGAATTTTCCATGTAGGAAATTGATAAATGTTTATTAAACCAAATAACCGCCTCTTGAATGACTTGTAATGCTTTATAAAAAGGTAATTACCATTTAGTAATTTTCCATGTTTGCCCATTGTACCTTCTAAGTACCACTCGAAACTTGATAAGTGAATTTTATTTGACTGGTTTAATTAAATTGTGGGATTTAAATAAAATGGATTGGAATTATGTCTTTCCTTCCTTAAATGTTTTAAATGAATTAAATTAATTGGAATTGTTGTGGGTGGTCGAAAAAAAATATTTTTTTATCTGATACAATGGTTTTTAGTATATGTGATATGTGAGATCGTGCTGACATACCCTTGGAATGACCAAGTAAATATTGGATAATCCCTTTTAAACAATAATCTTTTATTTTTTAAGAACTATTAAATTCCTTTAGGTTAATATGCAAGGAGACTGAGACTTGGAACCACCCGATTCATGTGCCATCCTTGGATTTAATTGTGATATATTCTGTTTGAATTTATATCCCTATAATAATTCGATAAATCAATTTATTATTGGATTAGACTTTTGAATTATCATAATAATAAATTATGTGATTTCTTATGCCATGATCACCTTGACTAATATTTTTAATTAATATATTAATGAATTCAGGGTTAGATGATTAATTAAATAGGTTTTATTATGATTATAATTAGAAACCTAAATTAATGAAATAAATTGGTTTGATAGATATAAATTTTTATAAAATGATCATTGTGTCTTATGATGATAAATTTGGTCTGTTTCATAATATTATTCTAATTTTCTTGATTATATTTAAGGATTATGTGATATCAGTGTGATTTATACTTGAGGGTTTATACTGTTTGACATATTGAGTTTTTTTGGATATGAATCATGTTTAATGTGGATGCCTAAGAACTTTGTGCATGTTCGTCCATACCACCCAATGGAAAGGCACAAGAGTACTTGATGCCCGAGGGAAGAGTATATGACTATATGGGATGTCTGAGGACTCATGTGTGGTATTGACGCATGTGGGTTTGATGCATATTTTTCATACCTCCTAAGGGATAGGATCACTAGTACTAAATTCCTTAGGGAAGATTATATGTTTTTGTCAGATTCCAAAGAGAAAAAGGCACTATCACACGATTCCTAAGGGTGAGATTTGAGTTATGTCTAAGGGTGATATTTTGGTCTTCCTAAGGGAAGAGCCTATATGTTTATGTTATATTCTGAGTGATTTATCCTTGGAAGAAGAATCTAGCACTGATTTTGGTGACCCATACTGATGTAAGAGGATCTACCCATAGAAATTGATACCTAGAAGGGTTCCAAAGTAACTATATCCACTAGGTGTCCCTTATGAACCTATGTGAGTTGTTGTTTATTTATTCGATACTGTTTGTTTATTTTTCTGCTTCTACCTACTCACTGCTTTACATTTTATATCAAGTAATGGATAAGGTTAGACGTCATGGGTGCCAGATTACTGAGATTATTATCTCACACTATACTAAGGTTTTGTTTGGAACCTAATTATATCTTCATGATCATAGGTCTTTAGATTAATTTATTGTGTTGTGTTGTGTACATGGGAGTTAGAGAGCACAGGACTAGGTTCTTGCTCAGGATGCTCGAGGAGTTGACTGTTGGGTTTTTATTTTCATATGATATTTTATACAACATGTACTTTATAATAACACCTGATATTACATTTTTCATTATATGGAATTGGTTTTGGCCATTTAATTTTTATTCAGATATTAGATTATTCTTCCATTACTTGTATTTCACTAATTTACTACTTTCTCTGTTATATGTTGCTTATATACTATTATATGGTTGTAAAAATCTGATAATAAGGGTATAGTGTCCCCACTGAACCACCTTTACACCCTCAATGCTAGTCGGTAGATTCTGTCATACGTAGAGGCACACTTGAGTCCGTGTGACCCACTGCCTTGGCCATCATCTTAGTGGTGAGTCGGGCTAGGATGTTACATGAAACCTTTTTTCCCATGGTTTATAGTATGATGAAATGTAAAATTTTTAATGAAATTTATTTATTCTCCATGAGTATTGATATGAGGAATGTTTTATGATCTTGTGGAATACATATGAATAATTTTCATAATTTGATGGGTTGGGTTAGATTATATATCCCTCTAATGATTTTTTAAGGATGGACATCTCATGAGATAATAAAGACTAAAATAGTGAGTGAATACATTTTAGTAATGGTTTTATCCTACTATGATAGTCTTGGTTGTGAAACATGACTAATTATATGATGGAATATGGAGTGAACCCAATCCACAATAATAGTATTGGGACTGAGCCTTAACCTTCTAAATTCTCTTATATGCTTATGTTTATGAAGAAAACTTATATCTTATTCCAGTTTTATTCACCCATGGATCATGTTATCTATTGTTTTATGATTCATGTCTTATAAACTACCATGATTCATGACATGATTCAATATTATGATCTATTATATTATGGGTATGGTTATTATATGTCAATCTACCTTATACTATGTTATGCACAAGTGATCATTTAAATATCCCTTTTTTACCCTTAATGAGCATCTATGTTCACCGTTTCTCATGTTTCCCTTTTCTAGGGTATGAAGAATGATTTTAAGTATGATATGAATAAGAAGGGTGCTAGTTTTTAGGAACTAATTTGGAATAACATTGATCTCTTATAAACAAGTTATTTATGTATCCATGTTTACAAATACACTGAACCTATATGATTCTGTCATGGATCTTAATTTTTTTATTGAGTATTCATATGAAAAAATGAAATATTTATGTATAAAATTGTGGGTGTCTATATGAATCATATCTTCCATATAATATTTATTATGTTTTATCATTAGGAAGGATTAACTCACTTCAACCAAACACAATGAGGATTGAGCTGATTAATCATAAAAATAATTTAAAGGAACTATCCAAATTAGTGATTGTTATGTATTATTATATACAAATCAATAAATATTATAAATATCTCTTCAATTACTCTAAAATCAATAACACAAACATGAATAATACCTCTCTATGCTTTAATTACTTATTTTGTATGACCATAAAATTATGGATAATATGTCACACAAAGATAAAATAGGTTCACATTTTATCTTATAGACTATTATAAAATAATGATGTATAATGAAAATAATAGATGGAAATAGTTTCAATAAAACCTTTTATAGAATCATTATATATTAATCATATATTTTTTTTGAGATCCCATACCATATAACATTACCTGATTGAATGAAAATAAGATGAATTCACTGTCTAGTTAATATTTACCCTTATGGGGTTACTCTTTAGAGGTATTCTTGGTATTATAATTATAAATTTTAATAAAAACTTCATCCCAATTCCAAGTAGAAATAATAATTGACCTTATCATACATATAAGATTAATATACTAGACCATTACTTATTATAAGTTTAGACAGTGAGAGATAAATTATGTAACTTTTCATCCAATCCCATTACACTGAAAAAACATTTTTATATCAGACTAATTATTATTAGTATATTGATACAAAATCCAATGAGATAAATGATATTTCATTATTTCATACTATATCCAAAAATGTGAAATTATATGACACCTCTTTATTTAAAGTGAATCATCTATAGAATGATCCTATTTACTAATGATATCCTCAAAAATTATGTTTCCTCTTAGATGGTGAAATTATGAAATTGATAAATATTCTTTCCTAGTTTGATCAATAATATAATTAGTGACATCCACAACTCATCATAACATAAAATTATACTCTTAAATTACTTAATTATATTCAACCGAAAATTCATCAATTTATATTTATCTTTTAACTATTTCACTAATTGTACATATATATTCTTATAGATGGAATTAGTAAAGTCATAGACTTCTATAATAATTTAATGTTAGTCAAAGTAAAATATAAAAATATATTTCCCCCATAATATTTATATGAGATTCAATTATATATATAGGATGATATAAGATAATATTTAATAATTTTTTTAAGGTTTTATGTTTTCATATTCTAATTAACATAACCAAAATTTTGAAGCATGTGTAACTAAGGGTAGTATCATATCATTGGTAAAGTAAGTCCACCCAAAATAAAATTGATTGAAATACCCATTTACCAAAATATTTTAATTCTATAATAGAGAACAACACAATCAGAAAATGATTTTTTACATTCATAACTTCATTTAAAAATTACAACCACAGATGTAATGAAATCAACGGTGAAATCAGTCTAAACAAGTTAAGAAAATCATCTGTAATATCATAAAAATTCAATGAGACTTATAATTTCAAATATATTCATTAGAATCTCTAAATATATAAAACCAATATTTTTTAGGTCATAAAAAATAATTTTCTCACAATTGGAATGACCCTAAAATTTGACTTCCATAATATAATGTTTTAATTTTGATTATTTTTTATAAATGTGATGTTCTTTGAGTGTCCTATGATAATCTCAAGATGATACTCATGGTTAATAATTAACTTTTATTAAATAAAAATTTCATAAAAAACAACCATGAAATAATTATCGATGTATATAATGAATAAACATGTCATAAATATGATAAAAACAAATTTTTTGTTTGTCATAAATGAAAGAATTTGTAGATAATAAAATATTATGTACATACATTTAAAATAATTAATCAAAATATAATTCTCCATGACACTCAATTTATATTATCGTAACATGAGTTTGATTTTTTAAACCATAAAATATATTTCATTTAGAATAAAATATCACTGATCAGTGTTAATAAATATTTTTCATGCATAGTCACCTAGGTTTGATTATAGAAATCAAGGAAATGGTAAAGAATCCCACAAGAAAGTTTAGATAAAAAAAATGAATCCACCTGATCTGATATACTCAAATGAATAAAAACCTATACATAATGGTGTTATTACCAGATTATATATTGATTTATTTTAGTTAGAGATATATAAATGGATGAGAGTGAAATGATTCTCATTTTCATAAGTATATTAATCAATAATTATTATTCATAATTTAGTGGGAATAAAAAAAGAAACAGTGAATGGTTTTTGATATTTATCCACCACTAAATGAATATTATTTCAATAACATTCCACTATTTAATCCAAAATTAAGGTTTATAACTAAAAAAATATATACCCAACACATTAAATAATGTTCCCCTATCATGTACCAGCCTGGATACCCTGGTACCAAGATACCTGATCCAACTTTAACATTCCCCAAAGAGAGTTTCCAATCCCCACAAGTTGGAAACTAGCACCAGACATCATACCTGAATAAAAATGGAACAAAATTTCCACTAAATAGTGGAATATAAAATATGAAATTTAGTATTCCCAACACTTAAAAGAGAGAAATTAAAAGAAATAAAAAGTTTAAATAGTGTCTAGATTGAAAGATAATCATCCAAAAGGAAAAAAAATCAACAAGATAAGAGTTTTAAAATTTCATGTATAACAAGTGCACAAAAACTCCACTGGTCACCATCACCACTCCATGGTTCTAAGGATCAAGAACATGCACAACCTCAAAGTGGAACTTTCCCTTCACTTAGACCTAACATAGAAAAATCTAAAAATGAAAAAAGTCAAAGGTAGGGTGTGGGATATAAATCCCAGTAGGGTTTTACCCAATGACCTGTAATCAATTGCATAATAGCAAGACAAATTATTATTCAAATTAGAAATTTAACAAGGCATGGTATTTCATTCACACATTTAAAACCAATTTATACTTTCACATAAAAAATAGATGGAAGATATATCAGAACTGGATTAAATAAAAATAGTATATGAAACATTTATATAAAGAAATTTCTATAAATAAAATAGGTTAATAATCTACGACTTGTACATTTATGTTATGAAATAATAAAATAATGTACCAAATCCCCATGGTTTGATAGTTTAGGTAATAATATCCTCACACATATCAATAATTCTCTTGAATCAATACTTGTGTGCATACTCAAATAAATCTACATGCCAAATGAGGTACCCTCATGGGCTATCTATACCCCAAAGGGAAACCCTATATGAGCATTCATGTTGCAATAGTTTTGATAGAGTTGTAATTGTAAATCTATTTATATGGAGTCAAGGACCTAGCGTGCTTATCCCAGTTACCACTAACTACCTAAGATAACATGTGATTCAAATAATAAATTAATCAATCATGGGAGAATCAATCATTTCAAATAAATTTTTATTTCATTTTTTCAATTTTCGTTTTCAATATACCTTTCTAATTTCAAAACCAAAATGAGGGTTTTCATCAATTCATGAAATTTCAAATAATCTTCCACATTATGAAATTTTTATCAAGGTGAAAAATAAAATGAATTTCAAAATCAATCCATCATTTTCTCAAAATTCACCACACGTTTCAATTCCATTAAAATTGGGGTTTCTTTTTATAATTTCTATTCTTTTTCATAATACACACCAAATCCTTTCAAATCAGGGTTTTTAAATCAATTGAAATATCATTTCAATTCAGTCAATAAATTTGAGCTTTTAGTCACAAGGAAAATAATTATGGAACCACCTACATTGAAATAAAGATATCACAATGTGCAATACCCACAATGGGGAATACCAAAATAGAAAAAAGGTGAGAGGGATCAAGAAAATAATATAATTAAGATAAAAAAGAAGATTATATCCAAATATATCATGATGATCTATAAATCACTATGAATTATATATAAATTGGAATAAACCACATTAGAGGAGGTCCACTTACCCGGAGGAGATCAAACACAATCACTAGGGATTTGATCTTTTAAGAATAGAGTTTTGAGGAGTCAAAATCACATCTTGGGAGGCTTTAAGGACCAAGGATTTGAGTTAGGTTTGAAATAGGGTGATTAGGGGTTAAACTGAAATGTTTTAGGGTTTTAATAATTATTTTGTGTGAATGAAAACCTACACTCACGGTTTTCTAGTTAGTCCCACATAGTTAACAACAACCGTGTGACCTAATTGTGTGGCCCTATAGGTCTTCTGTTTGGTTTGTATGGTTTGGATGCATGGTTAAACTATACCAAATATGAATTTACCATAATCCATGGGGTTCATGGCTTGATAGGGGTGTCCATATTGTTTGGATAAACCATAATACACCATTTATTTGCTTTCAATAGGTCTTATGGTTTCTAGGGACCAATCACATGGTTTTCCCTATCCGTGTTCCAACTGTGGATAACCCCAAAAGCTTCCAAAATTTTCCAAATTCTCCCAGAATTACCCCAGTGCTTGTCCTGACATGATGGAGGTCAAAAAAGGGTAAAGGAATACTTGAAATAAGGTATCACAAATTTATAACCTCCCCACCATAAAAACAATAAATCCTTATAAAGTCTATCAAGAAACCACCATAGGAAAGTATTGAGGCTAATACTCCCTCATTAATGATTCTCTGTCCAATGTATCATGAAAATCAAAGCCATTTTTCCATAGAAATCAGATCAAAGGAATTATCCTCCCATGAATAACCTCTCTCTCAAAATCAATGATCCTAACTGTATACTCACACATGAATAAATTTGGCTCAACATCAATGTATTCAAAACTCAGGACATGAGAAGGGTCAAGAAGATACTTCCAGATATATGATACATGGAACAAATTATGTATCAAAATCAAATATGGTGTAATTTATAAACAATAATCCACTTTTTCCACCTTCATAACAACCTCAAAAGGTCCCACAAACGGTGGTGCAAGATTCCCATGTCTTCCAAGATGTTAATGTCCCATATTATTTGAAACATTCAAAAACACCTGGCCACCAACTTAAAACATCAAAGGTAAGCTATGATTTTAAAAAATATATTTGTACTAGATTATATCCATCAAAATTATTTGAATAATCACCCAAATCGTTGTTATCATCTCTTGGAACAAACTCGGTCCAACCAAAGGAATTTCTCTAATTTCCAACCAACATAATGGTGATTTAAAAGGATGACCACTAAAGGCCTCAAAATGGTCCATTATGATAGAGGAATGGTAATTTTTGTTTTAAGTGAACTCTATCGGTCCCAAATGGTCATCCCAATCTCCACGTGTCACAAACCAACCTTGTTCGACCCTAAACCGGTTACCCAAGATGATACGAAACCAAGCCCAAAGTGAGTTCTCAATCCCCACGGGCCAGAAACTAGTGTCAGGCATCAAGATAAATCTACTGGGAATGATTTGGAACAAGTAAAAAAGATAAAAAAATGAAAAATTAAGCTGAACAATAATAACAAACACTTGTAAAGAAAATAAATAAATTGATACACGTACCTCCATGTGACCTCATAGGTCACCACCAAACACAAAACAAATATTTCTCTGACAGCAATCTCGAACTAAAAGAACCTGAAACTGAATATATAGAGTAGGTGTGAGTATCGATATGCTCAGAAATAATGCCAAAGATAAACCACACCCGATTCCCCACCCCTAAAGTAAAATACATTCTTTCTAGTTTTAATATAGGACACATAAAAATAGAATTTTTACTATTTTTTATCAAAATAAGTAACAAGATGATATTTTTTTAGAAAAAAAACCTTTTTATTTCACTTTCCAAAAAATTGCCCAATCACATGAGTCATTTCAATAAATTCCCTTAAATATCAACTATTGATAGAGTATGTATTTTAATATATATTAAAAAAAAGTAAAGGTTTTATGAGATCAAATAGCCAGAATTACATAAATGAAAATAGGAATACACAAGTACGTAATTATGGGATTTTTTCTAAACATACCTTGAGAGATCCCTAATTGTTCTTGGTTCAGAATCACTTGCTGGCGTATGGTAAAGATTCCGAGTCTACAAAAAACTAGCCACCATCAACTGACCAATCCATTTGCATAGCCCACCAGGACTAACAACAAATCTAAGGGTACCAAATCGTCTAATCAGGGTTGATAAAAAACAATCACTCAATATTATAAAATACTCCCAATAAACCCATGGTAAAAGTGTACTGTGTAAGTAGTAGTCCCTTGCATGCCTGACACACCTTATCCTCCATCACCGCACTTTCCTACCCCATACAAATACAATACCTATATGATAACCCATATCAGGAAATCCCCAATCGGTGTTCCCATCATATAAAAATCCTATCACAAGTTTCAACCAGACTATCACATCACATGAAATTTTAAACCATTTGACAAAGCACCTTAAGTTTCCAATCAGGTGTTCATACTTTCAAAACAAATTTCACTTTCAAAATGATGTAAGGTTCCCATGGGGCCTTTAATACTATCACTCCAATATATCAATAAAATATTTCAAATCATTTCTATAAAAAATGATATTTCACTTCTATAATCACTAGCTGTATGAGCGTTTTTATTTTCCAAATCAAAATCACTTTCCATTTTCAATATTTTTCTCAAAACCAAAAATGAAAATTCACCAAAAAAACCCTGGATACCAAATCGGTTTTCGTGACATTTAGGAAAAAATATCCTTTCTAAATTACCAAACATGATGAACATTATGGAGCATACTAAAAACCATTTTTAGGTTACCTAACACACCACCATTCCATTTATTAAACCACTTTCATAATTTATAAAGAAGAATAAATTAATTCAATCAAAAAAACCCAATTTATCTTATAGAAAACTACTTTCAAGGCGTAAACATCATAAAAAATTTCAAAAACACCTTTCACACCACACACATAAATCATGAGACACCTTTGGAAGTATTGATAAGCATTTTAAAAATCATTAAGAAGGTTGATTAAACAACCCCATAACCACACATTTAAAAGAAAGCTTGAAACCATGCTTAATTAAAATTGATGATCTTAAAAATCTAAGAGAATGTATAATAACGATGTGAGAAGAAAATTTTCAAGGGCGAAGACCAATTATATATATATATAGAATAGGATTCTCACATAACAAAAATGAAATTTTTTTTAAAAATAATCAAGTAATCATGGAATTAAAATTAAAGGCTTAGGCATAGAGGACCAACCTCAAGTAGAACAAGATAATACTTGGAATTCTGTACTTTCTAACTCAATTATCCATCCCCTCACATGCCCTTACTTCCATATATATTTATGTAAACCCTTCACCCACTTCCAGTATTCCCTGCGCAATGAGGGAATACACACATGGAGGATATAAATAAATATATATATATATATACCTTCGTATATTCCCAAAAGTCTTATAAAGGCACCAGAATCACTACACATAATAACGGAGACCCTTAATCATCATAAGATTCTGAAATTGAGGGTGTGAAAAACAAAAGCGGGTTTAAATCCTTACCTTAGATGGTTGTGGGAAATTGAAACTAGTCGAACTGCCTTACCTTCGGCGGTGGTTTCTAGAACACGGACCAATACAACATGAGATTCCATTTTCACAACCCTAGAGTTAAAGAATAAAAGAAAACGAATAAAACCCTAGGTTAGGGTTTGGGTCAAGCGGAATCTAGGCAATGAGGACCCCAAAACTACTGAAGAAAAAGTGGAAGCATAGGGAGAATGCCTTACCTTGTCGATTAAGATGAAATTCACAGAGGAAATGAGAGAAAATGGTGGATGGAGAGGGATCCAAAGGAGGGGGTCACATCATGCCTTAAAGGGGAGGGGTAATGGGTCACATTGTGCCTCAATGGGGAGGGGATAATCCTCCTTTTACGATTTTAATAAAACCTAAATTAATAATTATAATAATTATAATAAATATAATAATAATATTATTATTATTATTAATTAATTCCTTAAATTTTTATGTTATTTTTCTTATATTATTTTATTTATCATTTAATTTTATTTATTTAGTTTAAATATTGGGAAACCATACGAGCACCACACTATTAACCCAAACCGGGTGGGCTAAACATGCAGTAATAAAAGCATTCCATTTTTTTAATTTGACTCACCAGCCACTGAAACACAAAAAAATGACTAAAAAATAATTAAAATGATTAAAATAATCGATATTCAATATTATAGTGTGGTAATTCCTTCCACCACACACACTTTCTGCCTCCCAAAAAGTCACCAAGACCATGGATTTCCAAAACCTGAATGCATGCCCAGTAAAAATCAAGATAAACTGAGAACCTTGGGGTGGATATTCACTCTATTAGTCACACCTAGCCAACCAAGAGAAACCATAATAGAATAATATGGGGAGAACATGAGGGGGGTTCTCCCCACTACAAATACTCAACTAGCACGAGAGATTCAAAACCCAAACACCACCACCACCTCAATCAGGAACTAGTGAACTCCCAACTCAAACACTTTCAATTTACCCATATGACCAAACCACACCGGAAAGACTTAACCTTAATCCCACTTCAAGGAAAGCCAACATATTATGGAACCAAGACAAAGGAACTCCTTATAACACCATCATCAAAACTAAGTATTTCCCATGCCGATCTAAAACTCCCAAAATAAACAAATCCAGATTCCATAGCATGAGTGAGACAACACCTCTGCTGAAACTAGAAAATCTCAACCCAATCCAAAAAACCCCCAAAACTAGGAAAAAAACCCATAGGAATAACTTAAGGAAGATATTGAGCCTGAGCACAACTACAAACATCGATTCTTCTATAGGAACTTAAATAATCAAATGGGAAAAACCAAACTGAGATCAACCCACACTAGGATTAAACACACCTAAAGAAACAAATGATTCTAGAAGATAAATTTAGTTGAACACAACCCTGAATATCAAGAGGGATTAATTCCATCACACATTCACAACAAAATTTGAACTTACAATAGAAGTAGAAATTAGAGTATAGACACATTAAACACTCCCATCCTGATATGGGGAACAAACATAGGTCTAGCTTTCACACACCCATGACAACTCCTGACTGTGCATGATCTTTACTCCGAGGTATGTGGTTGGAGCCCTGATGGTTGAAGTATCTCCAGCCTCATAGTCAAGTGATGACATTCTCCAATCACCACATCTTCTTTGGGTGATCCTTCTTGTAAAACTTCTCCAGATAACGTCAAAATCTGAAAAAATGGCACATCTTCAGAGGAATTTGATAAGAACGCATTGAATGCCTGAATTGCACACACTGGTGGCACACAAGAGGATGGTATAATGAACTAGAATCCAGAACTGAAAAATTATATTTTTCAGAAATATGTCCTTCTGGAACACCCCTCTCACCAAATGGGGAACCTTCATGGGAACCAAATACCACTGACTGTACCCTAATGACCATATCCACTAAAAATGCCTCTTCCACTAACATCTCAAAACATACTTCATAGGATGAGAGAACCTTTAATATAATTTCAAGATAAAGAAACCAATGAAAAAGATGAGTTTTCATGAAATCCTCTAATGTCACCACCATATAGTAAGAAAACAACCCTCTGAAGTGATCAACATAAGCTTTCACGGTCCGCTGGCCATGCCAAACATCCCACAGTTCTGCCACATTCTTTAACTTCACCACCTTAGGTATAAAACCTTGAATTAAAGTGGTCTTAAAAAACTACCACATCATCACAACATACCTCGATGATGGGACAACTAACTTCCACTAGTCCAAAGCTAGACCCTCAAGAAACCCCAGGACAACACGAACTCTAATAGCCTTAAGAGTTCCCAACAACCCGAAGACATGATTTACCTCTTCAATACACTCTGCTGCCTCTAAATAACCTTGATCTCCATGAAGGTAATGAAACATTCAAGAATAATAAAAAACTGGGTGTGACTCATAAATTTTTGGAACCTTTCTAGGTGGAATTTTTTGAAAAGCATGGAAAAAATGAACCAAATCCAGCATCAAACCCAAACTCCACTGAAAGGAAAAACTTGAGCCAAAACAACATGGTCAGAATTCAATCACACATAGGCATAAACAAATCATACCTTTTCAAAAGCAACCATTTTCATTTAAATTTCAAAACTGCCTTCACCAAGGACCATTTTCCAAATTCAAAAACCCTCTCTTTCAACCAAATTCAATTTCCAAAAACCATTTCTTCTTATGAATTTTCTTAGGAAGAACCAATCCAAGCCTTTAATATCAAATAGACACCCATGAAAACCCATAAACAATTGTACATTTGGTCATACACATCCATCCATTTAAGTCAACACGCACATTCCACGCACACCCTCACATGTGAAAATATTCATAAGGAGTACCCAAGGTTTCACCCGAACAATTTCTTTAGAAAATCCAATCAGGTAACAAATTTTCAAACCAAGAATTTTTTACATTAAAAACAATTTTACCAGTTTCAAAACAAATTAAAAGATTTTTATTTTTCAATTTAAAATTTTACCCATATTAGCGAGGACTAAAACAAGACATAACTCATGTTATACCAGATTATCAGAAACAAAATCTAGTAGTCTGGCCTAACCTGGTGACACTGTAGTGTGCCATGCCCCAAGTAGGAAATAACAACAAGGAGGTTTTTGAACCATTCACTCAGAATTGACATGGGTCACTACTCTATTTGAGATCACAAAATAATAATGGATCACCTCTATTTTCATTCCTCAGTCCAAAACAAAGATAAAAGACTCAAACCATGGACTGCCCTTTGTAACTTGAGGATCAGAACGAGTAATATTTTGTGATGATCTTCCAGTACCTACCTCCTGAGTTCTGACCATATTAATATCCAACAACCAGACACCCCAAATAACAAGGTCCTTCTCTAATACCTTTTTTTCATTAACCAACCTGGGTTAACCCTATACTGGTCACCCGAGTTAGTCCACAACAAGGCACGAAGGGAGTTCAAGACCTCCATGGGATGGATAATAGTTTTAGTAGTCAATATAAAACTGCTAGGAATGATTTGGATGATGAAAAAAAAGATAAACAAATGAAAAACGAAGGTAAAAAATAATAACAAACAATCAAATTGAAAATAAAAAAACCGGTACATGTATCTCTATGAGACCTCATAGGTCACCAAAAAATACAAAACCAAGTTCACTATGAGAGAGATATAGAACTAGAAAAACCTCAAATTGAAAATATACAGTAGGTGTGAGCACCTAGATGCTCAGTAGGAATTCCAAAGATAAATCACACCTGATGCCCCACCTTTAATGTGAAATCCTTTCTTGGTAGTTTGAAAATAAGACACATAAAAATAATATTTTCTTGTATTTTTATCAAAAAAATAACATGATCCTTTTTTTTGAGAATACCCCATTTTTATATAACTATCCAAAACAATTCCAAAAACACATAAGTCATTTCAATAAATTCCATTAAAATCCAACTAATTATAGTGAATGTATTTTAATATAAAAAAACAAAGTAAAGGTTTCATGAGATCAAATAACCAAAAATTACAAAACATAAAACTGGAATATACAAGTATGTAATCATGGGAATTTCCTAAAAATCCCTAGAGAGATCCCTGTATATACTCAGTTCGGAACCACCTACCATCGTATGGTGAACCTCCTACGTCTATAACCAAATAGCCTCCCTCAACTGAACAATCTAGGGGCACAACCCACCTATCCTAATAGTAAATCTAGGAGGTAACAACCCATCTAATTAGGGTTAATAAGAAACCATTACTTGATATTCTAAAATATGCTCATGAAACCCATTGTAGAAGTTTATTGTGTAAGTAGGAGGCCATCACATGCATGACTCACCATACCTTCCATCACCACACTTACCTACCCCATACACACAAACTACCTATAAGATAATGCATATAGGGAAATCCCCAATAGGTGTGCACATAATATACCAAACCAATCACAAGTGAAAATTGATCTGTCACATCACATGAACTTTTAAACCTTTCACAAAGCACCTTCTGTTTCCAATTTGGCGTTCATGCATTCAAAACCAAATACTACTTCCAAAATGACATAATGTACCAATTGGGAATTTAATATTATCACTCTAATATATAATAAAAATATTTCAAACCATTTCTAAAAAAATGAAACAACACTTCCACAACCACTATTTATACAAGCCATTAAATATTTTAAATCAAATTCACTTTCCATTATTAATATTTTTTCCAGAACCAAAATTGAAAATTCACCAAACAACCTGAGATGCCAAATGGGATTTTCAAAAATTTAGAAATCAATCATCCTTTCTAAAGTAAAAAAACACATGATAAACTTCAAGGAACATACTTAGAACCATTTAAATTTTACCCAATGCACCAACATGCCATTTATTAAACCAATTTCACAATTGTTAAATCAAAAAAAAATTAACTAACATGAAAACAACAAATTTACCGTAGAAAAAACCACTTTCAATCCGTACGAATCTTAAAATCATTCAAAAAAACCATTCGTACCACACATATAAATTATGAGGAACCTTTGGAAGTCCTAAAAAGAATTTTTGAAATCATTTACAAGTTTAATTAAACAACCACAGAACCAAACATTTAAAAGAAATCTTAAAACCATGTTTAATTCAAACTATTGATCTAAAAAATTTAAGATAAAGTCTAACAACCAATTGTGGATCAATTTTTAAAGTAACATAACCAATTATATATATATATATATATAATATTTCATATAAAAATGGATGAAATAAATTTCAAAAATAATAAAACAATCATGAAATTCAAATTAAAGTCTTAAGCATATGGGACCAACCTTAAGTAGACCAAGCCAATGCTTGGAATTCAGTGATTTCTAAATCAAGTACCCATTAGCTCTCACACACATACTTCCTTATATATTTATGTATACCCCTTACCGAATGCTCATATTCCCCATGTCATAAGGGAATATACACATGGATGACACACAGACACACAGACATATAAATACCTTCAAATATGATTGTGAGTCTTAAAAACGAACTAGAATCACTACACATAAAAACTGGGACCATTAAACAACATAATATTCTCAAATTAAGGCTGTGAAAACCAAAAAAGGATTTGAACCCTTACCAAAAAGGATGGTGGGAAAGGGAAATAGGCCGAACCACCTCGCCTTCAGTGGCGGTTATTAGAACACATCCCAATGCAACCCGAGGTCCATTTTTACAACCTTAGAGCTGAAGAATCGAAGAAAACACATCAACCACTAGGATAGAGATTCAGCCGAGAGGAATCCAGGAAATAGGGAAGACAAAATGGCAGAAGGGAAAGTGTAAACACAAGGAGAATGCCTTACCACATCGATTCAGATGGCATCCGCACAGAAACCAGGAGAAACTGATGGACAAAGAGTGAGTTGGTGGAGGGGGTCGCATTGCACCTCAAAGGGGAGGGGGAGAATCCTCCCTTTAGGTTTTCAATAAAACATAAATTAAAACAAATAATAATAATAATAATAATAATAATAATATTATTATTATTATTATTATTAAAGCATTCCTTAAAATTTTTATCTTATTTTTCTTATCTTATGTTATTTTATTTTTTATTAAATTCTATTTATTTATTTTAAATACTAGGAAAACTCACTAGCACCACACAGTTACCCCTAATTGGGTGGGTTAACTGTGAATCAATAAAAGGATTATAATTTTTTTTAAATTATACCCTCCAACCACCAAAACTCAAAATAAAGACTAAAATATAATTAAAATGATTAAAATAATTGATATTCAAGATCGGGGTGTGAAACCACCAAAGCCTAGAAAGAAAGTGTGAAGCATTTCCTCAACAGTATGTATAAAATGCTTTATTTATCCGTCTATATATGGATTATATATCATACTCAAGCCTACATGAGACCACATTCCCTCTAAAAGGCCTCTCTAAAAGTGAGAAGAGAACTGAGGATCTTTGTGAGAAACTATAAAATATGAAACACCATGAAATCTGATAATCTCGTTCACATAGAGACATCCCAAATCTTCAACCATCGTTGTATCCTTAATGGGTATAAAGTGAATTAATTTTACAATTTGATTGATCAAAAACCATATCAAATTCTTCATCTGATGGGTACACAAGAACCCAACCAAAAATTTCATAGAGATCCCATCCCACTTCCATGTCACACTAGAAGTGAATAAAGTAACCTTGAAGGATTATTCTTATCATCTTTTACCTGTCAGTACATATAAAAATGTGAAGAAAAATCAGAAATGTCTTATCTCATACCTGGTTGCATGAATTTTTGTTTCACATCATAGAAAATTTTGATGTTATAGGGTGCACTGCCCACTGGGAACTATAACAGTACCATATCATTGCCTTTTTCATGGGAGAAGGAAGAAAAGTAATGTAAACATAATATACCATATAAAGGGAATGAACATTCATTGATTGTCTCCCCACCATAAAGAGTGTCCCTAGTTCCATGGAATTCATCATCAACCGGATGCTCCAGAAGAATCATGTCAGGAAGATAGGAGGACAACAACAGCTTTCCAAAACCACATAAGAATGATCATCTCAGACTCTCAAATGAAACTAAGAAAATAGATCCATCATATTCCACTCATCTAATGATTCTTTCATGGGATGAGTCATATGTTTCTTTCTTAACACATAAATAATGAAATTTACCTTACCATGGGTATAGGAAATGTCATAATCCAATGACTGTGGGTAATCCACCTAATTCCTCTTATGGAGATTTATATATTTTTTGTGAAATGATACAACTCAAGATTTTATGATCAGAATTAATAGAAATACTTTATCTAAAAAGGTATTTTTAGCCACTACTAATATCATACATCACAACTAAGAGTTTGAGATAGTGGGTCAGGTAATTCTTCTTCTTTTTCCAAAGATGTAATGTTATGAAGGCTACCATGTGATCACCCTGTATAAGAACACAACCCATACTTGAAACTGATGCATCATAGAAGACCACATAGTCCTACCCAACCTCTATAATATTCAATACCATTAGAGTATTCAAAATTAATTTTTGATCAATAAAAAACCCTAACATTTCTCATCCCAAATTAAATTCACTTCATTCTGAGTGAGAGAAATAATCTTATAATCAAACTTTAAGAAATATTTTAAAAACCTATGGTAATACCCAACCAAGACCAAGAAGCTCCATATCTCAGCAACACTATGCTATTTATACCATTTCATAACAACTTTAACCTTCTTAGGATCAATTGAGATACCATGTCTAGATACCATGTGTCCCAAGAATTACTCTTCATGAAACTATAAATTACACTTTGAGATCTTCATGCAATGTCTATGACCTCTCAAGATATCTAGGAATGCTCTCAGATGATGCACATGTTCTTCCTTAGTTTTTTAGTACACCAAAATATCATCCAAAAATACCACTATGAATGAATAGAGGTACTCATGAAATATTATGTTTCTCAAAAACATAAATTTTATAGGATCATTAGTTATGAAAAAAGGAAGAATAAGATTCTGAAAGTGACCATACCTACTCTTGAAGGAAGTCTTCATAATGTCAAATTCTTTAATTCTCAAATAGTGGTAACCAGAAAAAAGATAAATATTTGAGAACCACTTCAACCATTTCAAATGATCAAACATGTCATCTATCTGAGGCAATGAATACTATTTTTTCACCATAACTCGATTGAGATTTCGGTAATCAACATCGAGGTGAAGCATACAATTATATTTCTTTTCAAGGAGAACATTATACACCCAAGATGACACACTTAGGTGGGTAAATACTTTCTCAATAAAAAATTCAATTGAGTCATCAACTCTTTCAAATCTACTAGTTCTATATGGCAATAAGGAATCAATACAGACCGAGTACCATATATCAAATCAACAGATATATCCACCACTTTTATAGATTGAAGACCATAGAAATCAGAAGGAAACACATTGGGAAACTTGATGATTACTGGAGGGAGATCATCAATCAAAGATTCTACCTCCAAGTCAAAAGAAAACACCAATATTACCCTACCCAAATTTTGAAATTATAGTCCATCTCTACATGACCTCGGGTCCCATTCTCCATGAAAGCCATGGAACACCCCATCAGGTGTAGTAAAGGAGACCCATCGAAGATAATAATAAATTTAGGCCTTATGAATGATTAACCACACCATCTTGAAAATGATTTCAAGAGGTTTCCTATTGGGAACAAAACCATTCTAGGTAATCACAATCTCTAATAAATAGAAAATACAAGAAGGAAAACATAAACCATGCTATCTCTTTGTTCCGAGGGGTGTAGTAATATCCATCACATAAGAAAAAATATCCATTATATGATTTAGTAGGTTTACAATACAATTTGATTTAAATGAGTGAGACACACCAGTATAAAATAAAGTAGTCACTAATGATGAAGCTATATTGATGGTACCTCTCACAACTACTGGACCTATATCAAATTCCCATGGAGACTCTTCCACTATGTAAAGTAGCTTCGTTACAGATTCCTATGGCTGGAAATCCTTGGAGCTAGAAATATATGATTAAACTATAGTATTTTTTACAAATGATGTGCCCAAGACACTATGTATAGAAGAAAATAAGTGGTAGAACTTATCTTGATGTCTCGAGCGATCATAAGAAATAAAAATATTTGGTTCTACAAAAGAAACACATCATGAATTCCCCACCTTGACACACTGAAAGCTAGTCAATGGGACTCTACTAGGAACTGCATGAGGGTTTTAAGATGAATTCTATCTAGAACCACCATTAGGCTAATAAAAATTATATTTTACTCTAAATTGACTCATAGAACATCTAATGAGATAAAAAGGAACCCCCCTCAACCCTGACTTACCATCCACATCTAGATCAACCATGAATTCCCTATCAAACATATTAATATAAAAAACAATATTTATTAAGAAAACCTATGATCAGACATCAGATTAAAGAAACATCTCAAGTCTTCATGCCTTCAGCTTCTCATTAGTCACCACATTATGAGAAAACTAAATAATCTTAGCAAATTTATTTTCATATTGATTCACAGTCTTTTCACCCTAATAGAGGTTGAGAAAATCCATGGATTTCATTAAGAACATTGAATATTTATAGAATTAATCAGTGAAAATAAATAAATTTTATTTTCATTTTTAACCCTCATCATTCTTTACTATCCCCATTAAATCCAAACATTACTTACTAGGCCCTTCTAGCTTGAAGGTATCACATTTCACCTTAATAGATTTTGGTGTTTCTAATAACTTAAAAAATGATCTATCCTTTAAAATCAATCCCATTCATCCTAAGGATCATGAGATCAATCTAATTTTTGTGATTTTTAATAAAGAAACTCCTAACCATGATCATGAGATTCATCCCTTCGAGGTTCCACAACTGGAGCCTGAATAACAATGAATATAGGTAATTTTCCTAGAGATTAGACAGCTTGTACCACTATCTTGAGAAGATTTTGGTCCACTAGAGGATTGTATCATTGTTTTTAACCATATTATTCCTCCTGGGTCCTATCTAAATGTCTTCTCAATGGCATGGTGCTACACAACATCAATAAACAACACTGATGAAATAAAAAAGGATACACATATTAACGACTCAAACAAGGGATACTGGAATATCAAGTCCATCAAGAAGAAAAATAAGATTATAATTTCTAAATATTCTAGTGAAATCCTAGTAAAATATAAGAATAAGATCAATTATTCCTCAAATACACTTTTCCCAAACACCCATGGTGACTTAAGGCTCATTAAAGCGAGATCTAGTCAGACACTCATTCACAACCACCTCCTACATCTGATCAAGACATCCCAAACCACACACAAACATCATGGAAAGATGCTTAACATTAACTTTTGATACCAATTTTTCAAGAACCATACCATATACCCTAGTAAAAAGATACACTAGATATCTTTAATAAGGGTTTAAGGGAATTATTATGACACCCTGACCTAAGATACCCTGAACAGTGCCCCAAGATGGTTGGCCACATGCCCTTAAGCGCACCTCCACATATGCCAGAGGGTTCTAACTAGAAGAGAGGGTTTGGTAAGTCAGTATTGGGTATATTATACCCTCTTTTATCAGAACCAAAAACTAATAGAAGAAAACAATAACAACCAAGTCTGGAAGCATATAAATAACAAGAATAATATCATGTCATATGATAGTCAAACAAGAAAATACAATACTCAACTGAAAGGTAAAACATGCCAGGACAAAAAAGTGTCATGTGTCTACGATGAAACTAAAATTAGAGAGACAAAAACTCCATGCAGGTCCTGAACCATGTTTGGTTCCCTCTCCCATGATCCAATCCAAAACATAAACCTATCCCAGGGCCTTGATCTTATCCTTTCATGCAACAATAAATTCTACTCCGGTGTCGATCAGGCCACCCGAATAAGGTGTGATTACAACCTAGTAGGCCACCACCAAAAGTGTCTAAAATGAGTCCAAGAAAAAGATAGTGCATGTAGTTATATGAAGAAATAAATAAAATTCACAATTAAATAGTTATTACATTGTCATTTAATCAAGAATCATCACATTAGGCCCAGTTTCAATTAATGTTTCCCATTTGAATCATCAATCATTTTTATTAATCATTTGGTAAAGGTCGTCATGCCTAGCACCCCAAATCTCATTAAGTGTATGTCACTATGCCTATCACCCCAAATCCAATTACGTGTAGGTCACTATGCCTATCACTCTATACCTTATTTGGTGAAGGTTTTCATGCATAGAACCCCATAATCTCAAACATGGATAACCATTGGGGAGAAACTCCATGTCCAAGTCCCATATTATTATTTTTTGATTAAAAGTATATAAAATTAATGACGAAGATCAGAATAATAACATGTGCAAAGCCATGTAGGGAAATTGTGCAACCAGAACTGGTTGGTATCGAATGGGCATGAGGCCATTTAATCAGTCTTTAAATCACAGTAATTTTCCACATTATTTCATTACGAATCCAATGATTAATTAAATATTTCAAAGGCCATTAGTTGAATCAACAATTAACTAAGCACATAACCCATTAATTAATTAATTAATTAATACATAAACACAATTCTCTTTCCATAATTAATTATTCACAATTAATTATACATTTCAAATCTCAACATATCATAATTAATTCTAAAAATTAATTATCTTTGGTGAACTACATGGAAAATAATTAATTATCACAGTTAATTATCTTTTTTCAACATCATGGCACATAATTAACTCTCACAATTAATAATCTTACATAGACAAACATCACTTCATAATTAATTCCCCCAATTAATTATCTTAACACAATGAATTCAAAATCTCAATTATAATATCTCAACCCATAACAAATCTCCAAAAAAATATCTATTTTGGGAAACTCCCATTAATTTGTTCCGTGGTTCAATTATCAATTAATCACCAAGGCAATCACATGTTTTTTCCACATTCTTAATTACTCAAATTTAGGAATTCAATCATCAAGAGAATCTAGAAAAATCATAAACTCACAGTCACATATCAATTTCATGACTTTGAGAGTTCTATTTATACCACAAACCTTAGTTTATTAATGAAAGATAGCACAATGAAAGTCCAAAAAATATGAGTGGCACAACATCTTCGATCAAGATTAAGATATAAATCCATAAACCAAAATTAAGATCAATGGCCTCAAGATATTAAAAATGTAGATCTAGGTCCACAATCCTAGATCTGTATCTCTAATCGTAGGTTTAGATCCATGGAAATAGTAGAGATATTCCATGAAAAGATCAATGAAAGATATAGGAATGAAAGGGAGAAGAAACAAGATGAAATCCACTTACTAAGACAAGAGAATATCTTCAATACTAGATTTTTATCTTGAAGAATGGTGTTTGAATCACCATGGAATCCCTATGAAAGGCTATGGGAACATCTAGAAATTTTCAATCCTGAGCCAAGGTCAAATATAGGAGTCTCGGGGGGGGGGGGGGGGTTCAGGTAGTTTTAAAAAGTATTTTCAGATATTAAATTTAGTGTGAAAAATTTCCTAGGAAGAGGCACATGATTAGGGAAAACCAAGAGCTAACTATGCAGACCCCTCTATCTAGGTTTGCAAAATTGGAATGCTTTAGTCACACAATTTGTCAAACCAGGCGCAAACCATGAAGACCTATTTTTTTGGCATGGTTTAGCCACACAGTTTTGTCAAACCATGTACAAACTATGTATATCCTAATGTCCATTAGTTTTTCTTAAATGTTCACCCAAACACACCTCATGACACTACTCCAAAACAGAGGTACATAAACCCCTCAAAAGTACATGAAAATGCACCTAAGATGACTCCATAAAAGGTTGGGATCTTACAATCTCCCCGCCTTATAATAGCTTGTTCTCGAGATTCACTTCCGAACTTCTCTAAGATTCAAAGCCAAAAATATTGGGTCATTGAGCCCTCATGTCTGATTCCCCTTCCCAAGATTCTTCTTAAACATTTCCATGGTACCATAACACGTGAACTAATGGCACAAACTTTTCCTATAACAATTTCTCACTGTGACCCAACACACATATTATATTCTCCTCAAAGGACGCATCTATCACGAGGTCATACTCTTCCACATCATATACACAGGAAGGGTTAGGGATATAAATCTATAGTTGTGACACATAGAAAACATCATGCATAGCTCTGAATTTCTATGGAAGGGCTAATTGGAACGCCATTGGCCCGATTCTCTCCAGCACCTCAAACGGTCCTGCAAACCTAGGCACCAACTTGCCCTGTCTCCAAATCCTGTGGTGACCCAATCTTTGTGACACCTGAAGGAATACACAATCTCCCTTTATAAACTCCAGGGGTCATATCTATCTATCATCATATGACTACTTCCTACTTTGATCCATATCCATATGTTTCTAAATCATTTGCACCTTCTCCAATGTCTCCTGAACAAGACTCGGTCCCAACAACTCTGACTCACCCAACTCTAACCAACATAGTGGTGATCTAAAAGGTCCACCTTAAAGTGCCTCATATGGTTCCATTGGTATAGTTTCCTAATAACTGTTTTTACAGGAAAACTCTATTAAATCCAAGTAATTCTCCCAAGAACCACCAAAGTCAAGCACACATGCTCGTAGCATATCCTTTAACACCCATAAGGTACGCTCTGACTTCCCATATGTCTGTGTGTAGAAGGCTGTACTCAACAAAACTTGTGTACCAAGCGCCTTCTATAAACCCTTCTAAGAGTGTTAAGTAAAGAACAAATCACAATATGAAACTATAGTTCGTGGAACCCCATGAATACAAACTATCTATCACACATACAGTTCTTCCAACTATTCTACTATAAAGGTTACCCTAATATAAAATAAATTTTCTACCTTCATTAGTCGATCCGCAATGACCCAAACAACATTATTTGTCCTAAATGTCTTTGAAATTCCTACCACGAAATACAAAGTCACATCTTACCACTTCCATTCTAGAATATGCAACGGTTGCAATCGGCCTCCAAGTCATTGATGTTCTGCCTTCACTTGCTGACTCGTGAAATATATTTTTACAAACCCTACTTTCTCCTTTTTTATTCCTAGAAACCAAAATTGTCATTGTAGGTCTTGGTACATTTTCTTTCACCCCAGGATGTACCGTCCATTTTGAGTTATGAAATTATCGCATGAGTTCCTCTCGCATACTCGTAGGCACAAAAAACTGATTTCTAACATATATGATCTCATCCTCATATATTATTCAGTCTGAAGGTGTCTCCCTACCTTCAAGGATTTCTCTTATGTATAAACACTCTAGATCCTCATAATTCCTATCCCAGATCAATCTCAAGAATGTAGACTCCACTGCTAAAAAAACCATAGTCATCCTATTTGAACTCTCACAAGATACCAGATGAGTTTTTTCCAACAAAGTCATCATCTTCCACTCTACAATGGACTCATGTACCAACTGAGTCTGAGTTTTTCTGCTCAAGAAATTATCCACACCAATCCCCTTTCTGGGTTTATATTCCAGTTCAAAACCAATGGACTGCATATAATCTACCCATATTCATTGCCAAATATTCAAGTCGCACTATGAAAAGATATACTTCATGATTTTTTGATCCTTAAAAACTATAAACTTTTCACCCAAAAGATAGTGTATCCAAAACATAACAGCATAAAAAACTGTGGCCAAATCAAGATCAGGCATAGGGTAATTCCATTCAAGTGGCCTTAGCTGCTGAGACCCATAAGCAATGAATCGATCCCCTTGCACCAACACAGCTCTGATTCTGATCCTAGAAGCATCACAATACGTTGTGTACTCCTCACCTGACTCTGCTACGATCAAAATTTGTGCCGATGTCAAGTAATTCTTCAACACCTAGAAAGCTTAATTTCATGATTCGATCCAATAAAACATTATCTCCTTCTTTGTCAAACTCGAAAGCGGTGATTCCAATCAGGAGATGTCTTGGATGAACCTCCTGTAATAACAAGATAATCCCAAAAAGCATCGTATATAACAAAAATTCTTGGGATGCTCCCATGAAATCATTGTCTGTACTTTTTATTGGTCCACTTACACACCTTCTTCCGAGATGATGTGACTCAAAATGTGTACCTGGTCAATCCAAAACTATCATTTAGATAGATTGGTATATAGCCGATGCTCTCTCAATGTATCTAGGATGATTTTAAGATGTTGTTCATAATTTTCATGAGTCTTAGAGTACACCAATATCCCTTCCATGAACACCACCACAAACTAATCTAAGTACGTATGAAATATATTCTTCATCAAGGCCATAAATAATACTAGAGAAATTTTCCACCCAAACGGAATTACATCAAACTCATAAAGGCCATACCTTTTTCAGAAAGTAGTTCATGGTATATCATAAGTCAAAACTCTAACCTAATGATACCCTAATCTCAGATCGATATTTGAGAACACAAAATCCCCCATCATCTGGTCAAACATATCATCGATACATGGATGAGGATATCGATTCATCACGGTAATTTTATTCAAATTTCGGTAAATAAAACACAAGCGTAAACTTTCTTTGCAAAAAAAACAGGTGATCCCCAAGGTGACATACTTGGACGGATAAACCCATTATCCTCCAGTTCTTCCAACTATGTTTTGAGTTCTTGAAGCTTAGTTAGTTCTAATCTTTAAAGTCGAATAGATACCATCTCAACCCCGGACATGATCACAATAGTGAATTCTACATCTCTATCAGGTGGAAACCCTAAAAACTCTTTATTAATGACATCCTGAAACTATTCTTGAAATTGTGGATGGATATCTTGCCTACCACTCTAATAATCCAAAAAAGACTAGAATCTTGGGCTGTGAACTCTACCAGTTGCTGAGTAATTGGCCCAGCTCAGCCTGCATGGATATCCCATTCTCCACGATGAACATACTGGTCACCATTAGGAGATACAGATGTCACTCTCTTATGGAAACCATCTATGTGGGCTCAATATGTGACTAGCTAGTCCATACCCATAATCTAGTCGTAGATTGTTATATCAAGGGCATATGTATCCCAAAAAATGAAACTTTTCAATTTCTGGTGAACATTCCATGCATAAACAAATTTCCCAAGACCATGTCCCCAATGGTGTATTGATATTCATCACCCCGCTTATAAACTCCACCTCCAAGATCAATCCATTAACAAGAATTAAATATATAAAGGAATGAGAGGTACCAGTATCAAACAAGTTTGTAGCTAATTTAGAAACATCTAGAATAATACCTCTCACTATTGATGAACTATCCTCATTCTCCACAACTGTAGGTTGAACTGTATGTAACTATCCCACCCCTCTTCCCTGTAGTATTGTTTGACTGCCTTGAGTAGAACCACTCTGCTGATACATGCACTCATTTCTTGAATCACCACATCAACCACCTCTATTGACTCTTCTAGTAGAACTATAACTGCAAAACCTCTATGGTATAGAAAATCCCTTCCCACACTATAACTATAAGTAGATTCTCCCTCAGCACCAGCTTATCGCTGCTTCTTGTAGAACGTATATAGGTTCCCCATCATTCCACAAAATCAGTACTCCACTGGTGGTTGATGACAATTTGTACGATAGTGTCCCTGCCTACCCAAATGGTGGAAAAGAACATGAGTAAGATCCGGTGAAACCATTCCTCTAAGTTGTCGACCATGATTTCCACTATCCTAAATAAGGTTCTCATAATGTTTCTTCCAACTTTCATAAGGCTCACTCTTTAATCATCTATAGACACCTACCTATATAGTAATATAAACCTCCTTAAGGTTCCCACTATGAAATGAGAGCATGATTAACCATTTTTGAGAATTTCTTCAGCCTAAAGATATTTACCTGAGACTTAATTTCGCACCTAATTCCATCCTGAAATCTTCTTGCCGAAGAAGCCTCATCTGCCCCCAAAGCCAGAGAAAAATGTTGTAAATCTATGAAAAGTCTAGCGCAATCCAATATGGGCATATTTCTTTGAGTCAGATGAAAAAACTCTAAAGACTTATATTTTCTCAACGACTCTAGATAGATGTTCTTCAAGAACATATCCAGAAAGTCCTTCAACAACATATTATCAGTTTGTCCAGATCGTACCTGAATGTCCCACCAGTGCATTGCTGATCCCCATAGATTATAAGAATCCAACTTGAACCTCCTCTCATCCGGAGTCTCCAAATGGACAAGTATCATCTCTATGTATTTAATCCAGAATTCATATCCCTCAGGTCCACCCTATCTAGTTAATGTAGGAGGGTGTTACAGTTGAAACTCCCTTGAAAACTAGGGCATGATTTTCAGAACCTTCCCTGGGTCTCTCTCCATGAATTGTATGAAACGAGCAAAGTTATCTTGGAACTGATCCCCTTCCTCCTCAGCTTACACCAATGGTGCCTCATATTACCCATCTGGATGTCTGTTCCAGGCCATACCCCTCGATCTATACCTCAACAAGCATCATAGAGGCATATCTCTACAAATCCAAACACCCATCTTTGGTCTCATAACACAACCTTATATCATTTACATAAGAGGAGAAATTGACAGAGCACGTCTCAAGATGTCCTTTCCCCCTTTTTCTCACCACACAGTCAACACTGAGGTCTTATCACTACCCTTAACCATCATATACCTAGGTCTTGGTTAAAAGGGTGTATACATTCTCATTAATTAATTAAACCATTAATTAATCACATTATCTCAAATTAATTATTTCAAAAATTAATTATTAATCATACTCATTTCATCAATCAAGGTTCTCATTAGACACCCATTTATTCTCATTTTCACCATTATTTCAATCTCACAATAAGGATAAACAGTTCACACTCAATAACTTACTGATAACCTATTTTCCTGTGAGGTCCTAGAATGATTCATGTCACAACAACCATGACTGCCTAGAATGATGCATGAAGACTCAATTATCGGGCCTCTTTACACCACGTATCAAAATTTAACAATTTTTAAAAGAAATATCACATCACACCACATGTGTGTAACCTAAGGAGAAAAAATATTCAACTGTGAAAACAAAAATCAATCACAACAATCCCACCCTGAGTACTCGGATTTTCCCCAATACACGGGTCTGCAACTCCCATTAACAAGCTCATTACCAAGCCTCGACTCATCCTAGTCTCTTATCAACCTTTACAAAAATAGTAAGACAAAAAAAGTGGAAATAAAATAAAACTCATTTGATACCACTTTCTGACTCCCAGGTCTGGGAACCTCTAAATGTTTCCCCGAGCTGGTTGGCCACATGCCCTCAAGCGCGCCTCCCCATACGCCAAAGGGTGTCGACTAGTAGCGAGGGTCTGGTTAGTCTGTCTTGGGAAGACAATACCCTCTTTTATCATAATCAAACAATAATGGAAAAAAACAACAATAACCAAGTGAGACAGTTTATAAATAAACAGTATAATATCATTTAATATGATAGTCAAACAAGAAAATACAATACTCAACTAGAAGGTAAAACATGCTATAACAATGCAAGTGTCAAGTGTCTACGATGCAACTAAACATAAAGACACAACAAATCCAAGAGGGTCCCAAACCACGTCTGGTTCCCTCTCCCATGATCCAATCCCAAGTAGCTACCTATACTAGGGCCTTGACCATATGTTGTCCTACAACAACAAAAATCTACTCGGGTGCTAATCATGTGGCTTGAATAGGGTGTGAGTACAACTCAGTTGGCCACCACTAACAGTGTCTAAAATGAGTTTAGTCAAAATATAGTGCATGAGGTTCTATAACGAAATAAATACAATGCATAATTAAATAGTTATCACATTGTAATTTAATGTTTAATCCTCACATTAGGACCAGTTTCAATTCATGCTTCCCATTTGAGTCATCATTCATTATTGTTAATCATTTTCTGTAAGTCGTCATGCCTAGCACCCAAAATCTAATTAACTGTAGGTCACCATGCCTATCACCTCAAATATCATTAAGTGTATGTCACCATTCCTATCACTCTATATCTCATTTGGTGTAGGTCGGCATGCCTAGAACCCCATAATCTCAAGTTTGGATGATAATTGGCAAGGAACACCATGTCTAAGTCCCAACTTCTAATTGGTCTGGAATGCCATGTCTAGAACCACAAAAATCTAATCCATTTAATCAATATTTAAGTCACAATAATTATCCAAATTATTCCATTACTAATAGAAAAATTCTTTAAACATTTCAAAGGCCATTAGTTGACTCAACAATTAACTAAACACATAACACATTAACTAATTAATCAATTAATTAATCCATTAACACAATTCTTATTCCTTAATTAATTCTTCACAATTAATTATCCATATCAAATATAAAATTATTATAATTAATATTCCCAGTTAATTATCTTTGTGAAACATCATGGAACTATATTAATTTTCATAATTTGTTATTTTTGGTCAATATCATGGCACATAAATAAGTCTCACAATTAATTATCTTATATTGACAACCATCATTTCATAATTAATTCTACATAATTAGTTATCTTATCAAAATCAATTCAATATCTCAATTAAAATATCTCAACCCATAACAAATCTCCAAAACAAATATCTATTTGGGAAACCAGACTTCATTTGTTTCATGGTTCAATTATCAATTAATCATCAAGGCAATCACAAGTCAATTCCACATTCCTAATTACTTCAATTTAGGAAATCAATAATCAAGAGAATCTAAAAAAATCATAAACTCACATTCACATATCAAATTCATGACTATGGGAGTTTGATTTAGACCACCTACCTCGGTTTATTGATGACAGTTATCCTAATAGAAATCTCCAAAATCTAAGTGGAAAAACTCCATTGATCAAGCTTCAAATATAAATCCCTGAACAAAAATTAAGGTTAATGGCATGAAGATGATTCAAATATAGATCCAGATCCAAAATCCTAGATCTAGATCTCAACACATAGGTTTAGATCCATGGAAATGATGCTAATAATCCATGAAAAGATCAAATAAAGATATAGGAATGAACGGGAGAAGCAACGAGATGAAATATACTTACCTAGAAGAGAAAAAATCATTAATCCGTGCTTTTGATCTCGAACAACTATGTTTGAATCACCTTGGAATACCTCGAGAAGGCTTTGAGAACACCTATAATTTTTCAATCCTGATCCATGGTCAAAATATGGAAGTCTTGGGGTGTTTGGGTGGTTTTAAAAAGTATTTTTCTGATATTGAATTCAGCACATACGGTTTCTTGGGCAGAGGCACACAGTTAGAGAAAACCGTGTGCCAACCGTACAGACCCCTCTATCCAGATTTGGATAGTTGGCAAGGTTTAGTCGCACAGTTTATTAAACCATGAATAAACTATACATATCACATTGTTGGCATAGTTTAGCCACATAGTTTTGTCAAACTGTGCGCCCCCAAAGTCTGTTAGTTTTTCTTAAAATTTCTACCAAACGCACCCCAATCCACTACTCCAAAAAAATGTTACTTAAAAAACTCAAAAAGTACATGAAAATATAGATGAGATGAGTCTATAAAAGGTCAGGATAGTACAGTTCTTGATCCCCATGAGTAGGGTACTAGCACCTATCATCATACAAGAATCAAGAGGGAATAAATTTTCTAAAAAATAGTGGACGATAAAAGATTCAAGTATGTATGATCAACACTCCAAAGGGAGAAAGAACAAAAAAATATGTAGAATAGTACCAAGATAAAAATCCTAAAGGGAATAAACAAATAAACCAGAAAAGCCTCAAAATATCATGTGTAATAAGTTAAAAATAACTCTATTGGTCACCATAGCCACTCCATAATTTCAAGGATAAAGAACATCCACAACCTCCAAGCAATGTGTTCCCTTTACTCAAACATGGTAGAAGAAAATCTAATTATTCTCGAAGGAAAAGGTAGGGTTTGAGGTATAAATACTAGTATGATCTCCCCAAGAGTTCCATAATTAATTCCCTAATAATTAAACTAATTATGATTCACTTTAAAAAAATTTCAATGCATGGTATTTAATTTAAAAATTTCAACCGAAAACACGATTTCACATGAAAATAGAAGACATATATACAAAAAACAGATTAAAGGATGATTTAATATAAAACACTTATATAAAGAAATTGACATTAATAAAATAGTTCAATAACAAATGTAATGTATAATTAAGTAAAAAAATCATAACAACATGTACAAAATCCCCATGGTATGATAGTTTATGTATTAGGATCCTCACACAACCCAAAAGTGATCTCGAATCAAGATATATGTGTACACTCAAATCAATCTATACCCCAAATGGGGAACCCTCATGGGATATCAACAACCCAAAGGGAAACCCTTTATGGGTGTTCTTGCTATAATTGTTTAGTTTGATCTTCCAAAATAAATCTATTTATTGGGATTAAAGGTCCTAGTTTTATATTCATAGTTACCACTTACTACAAAAGGTAACATGTTCTTAAAATAATAAATCATTAAAACAAGGGTGAATCAAACATTTCAAATCAATTTGAATTTCAATTGGACCATCTCAGTTTTCAACATGCCTTTCTCATTTAAAAACCAAATAAGTGTTTTCATTAATTCATTCCATTTCAAATAATGATTAAATTTAAGCCATTTTATCAGGGTTAATAATAAAATCAATTTGAAAACCAAGCCATCATTTTCCCAAAATCCTCCCCATATTTCAATTCCATAAAAATTGGGGATTTCATTTCAAATTTTTTCTACCATTTCAAATCCCAAACCAAATCCATTATAATCATGGTTTTTAAATCAACTCAAACCCCATTTAAATTTAATAAATAAAAATTAAGGTTTCAATTATAGTAAAAGTCATTGTATAACCACCTACCATTAAATTAAGAGATTACTACACACAATGCCCGCAACACGGAACACTGGTGGAGAATTAAGGCAAGAGGGGTGAGGAATAGAAAACTCGAATCATGATCTATAAAATGGAGATTAGATCTATAAATAACATGATTATCTATCACTATCTTAGGACTAGATGTATATAGATTGGAAGAAAAAACATGATATGAGACCCATTTACCCAGATAAGATCAAAGACAATCACTAGAACTTATATCCTCCAAGAAAAGGGTTTAGAGGAGTCCAAATTGCCTATTAGAAGCCTTTAAGGACCAATGTTCTAGGATAGGGTTTAAATAGTGCTAAAGGGTTAAAATGGAGGGTCTGTGGATGTTTATAAAATTTTCTTGGGAATTCAAACCCGCACATATGGTTTTCTGGGTAGGGCTATACAATCAGAAGTAACTGTGTGCCCAAACCATGAACACCTACTAGTGTTCTGTGTGAGGTGTATGGCTAGGCCTCATAGTTAAAATAACTATGAAAAACCATGTGTTCCACAACATCAATGGGGTACGTATTTTTGTGTGGTGGATTCATTGTATGGAAAAACCAAGCACCCCCTTCCAGTGGATTTCAATAGGGCACACAGGTTGCTATCCTAAACTGTATGGCTTTCCCTACTCATGCACAAACTATGTACAACACCATTGGATTGAAATGTTTTCCAAATTCTCTAGAAATTACCCCAAAACAATACATGACTGAAAAAAGATCAAAACAGGAGTCAAGGAATACCTGAAAAAGGTAAAATAATGTTACATCCCCTTTGGACCATATATTAGACCCTACTAACAATGAATCTTATGTTTGTTCACATAAGTGGAGAGAAAGAATTGTATTTTCTAATATAAATCTATATATAATTTATAGATAACAATACACTACATTATTGGAAGAAAATTATATATCTCTTTGTTAATTATAATAAATCCGCATGTGATTTCAACATTAGAGATTGATACATTAAATGAGAAATGTCATAATCATCGATACTCATTTTTTAGGGAGATAAAATATATATAGTATTATAAAATATTATATGGAAGATTAGTTGATCAATTACTCTTGATGATATAAATTCTATAATATACCTAAATCAAAAAATGAAGGACCAAAGAATATAAAAAATAGTAGAACCTTGAAGTGTTGAAAGATTAACTTCAGATGTTTTAAGTGCATTCTTAATAAATGTACATATCATTGGGTATTTAAAAATAGTATATTTATTTGATGTGGAATTCACTATAATTGAAAACTAAGGTCATAACTCAAAGAGGATATATACTAAGTGTATATTATTTTTATCACATTATTATTTTTACTATTATTTTAAATAATTAAAATAATAAAAACTATATGTATTAAAAATGGTGAATTATAAAGAGTCTTACAATGTATATAGATAATTTTTAATAATAATGGGAATCCATCATTGGGTTATTAACTAACCCTTTTAAATAATATTGTTCATTTTTATCTCAATTAATTTTTTTGTAGTTTTTTGATATAAACATTTTATTTTTTAATATAAACCTTAAAGATAGATGGTTAAATCCATAATCACTAATGAAAATATAAAGCAAATATATATTTAAAAAATAATGTTATTTATACCTGGGGTACTAAGAGAAATCCATTTACACAACATCCATGGGGATCAGGAAGAATGATATGTGTGTCTTGTAACTAAATATAAACTAATATGTTACCCCATTGATCTCCATATTCCTATAATCATGTGATCCTTAAAACCCCTTTCAATCACACATATTGAAATCAATTAAATACCCACCACTAAATTCCTTAAACAAATT